>LR738710.1:80824583-80921010 GCA_902687465.1 Secale cereale | reverse complement strand
GTTTTCTTCGTTTGACGAGGCCCCACCACCGCCCCCCACAACCAAAGTTCCCCACCCGAGCCCCTTCATTTGCACCGGCAAACTCCGGCAAACTCTGAAAAATCGCCTGACCCAATTTTGAAATTTAGTTTACTGTGATTTTCATAGTGTGGAATATAAAAGGAGAAAACCATAAGCATTGGGAGTATAGTGTTGAGCGTGCCATGGCGGATATGAAGGTGCAAACCGGACAAAGGCAACTTCACAACCAATGTTTGCTCTCAACTAACAAGTAAGTGATGGACAAGAAATCAGAGTAAAGCAATGGCGATCTATTTTCTTGCTACGATAAATAAGTTGAGCAGATATGAAAGAGTACCACCTCTGGTGCGGCACCGTGTATGCATCTGTTGAGAATTTGACGGTGCTGCGGTAGCGATGGCTGTCGGCGACATGGAAGCAGATCTAGGAGGGTAGACGGTGGCGACGGGGCGCTGTGGATGAGACGGTCGTAGGAGCGGCGCCGGCAAGGTGGACGACGGCGGGGATGAAGCGAGAGGACGGGATGCAAGGATCCCGGTCCGAAGCCGTGGATGAGAGAGGTTGATCTCCTGTAATGGACGGCGGCGTCGGGGTATCAGCTCCGGCATGGTGGAGGAGGTCGGCGGTGGATGGGGTGGCGGACGGAGGAGGCTGGGGTGGAGAGGGTGTTTTGGCGCCCACGGAGTACGAATGGGGAAATGGAGGTGGAGAGGAAGGGGGGAACCATGTCTGCAGAGCGCGCTTGTCTCAAATGCGAGGAAATTTACAAACTTAGCCCCCGTTTCAAATTTCCTACATCACAGCAATATTAGTCGGTTGGGGATAAGACGGTAATCTCGCATACACCGAATATTTGCCGATGAGAGTTTGTTTTTGGCGCCCACCGTGTATGAATTGGGGAGGGAGTCGATTTCGGGCAAGGACACATTGTGTTTTGGCGCCCACCATGTATGAATCCGGGTGAGAGGCGGTTATGTCATGTTTGAGTGAAATTACAAACCTACCCCTCTCAAAACCTATAGAAATTGAGCAGATAGGCTTTGCGTGGCAGGGATAGGCACTACTAATTTCCATCTCACAGGTTTTGGTTTCGGGCGGTTACTGCGACTTTCCCCGCTTCGTTCAAATTTTGCAGAGTGCACGTTTACCGTGCCAAATCAATTCGAAGCCCATTTGCATTCTATTTTTTTCGGGCAGGATCCATTTTTGATTGGAATAAAATTCTATGTACATCATTTTTTATATATACTTTCAAAAGCACAACAAAGAATTCCGCTCCTTTATATGTATAATATGATTTATAAATACAATGATCTCAAAATCGTAAGGTTGAAATCAAAAAATTAAACCAAATTATGTTCTACTAAAATGTATGGATCAGTAATATCTACATATTAAATAACATAGATGCATGTAAATTCATATCAGTATGCATGTTTGATAGATCAATTTTGGTTCAAGTATTGATTACATGCATCATCATCTCGAATTCAATTATTTGAATCCCTTTTATGTTCACTACTTTCATGCCCATCTCTCTCACATGCATGCTCCTTCATGTAGCTATCACTCTCTTTTCTCCAGCTCACCCGCACGCTCACTTCATGTTTCTCCTATCCTCGCAAACATGGTCTCTCGACGTCTCCCTTGAGAAGTGTCACACTCTCCCTATCATTATACATTACACGGTTTTCATTACCTCTCACGTCTCTATCGTTTTCTCGTATCACTAGGTACCTAAGCTTTCTTTTTCACCGCCACACACACAGTCTCCACTCGTCTTTCACTTTGTCTTTCTCTCTATGGGATTCTCTCACACACCCTATATGTCTCTAGATATGAATCATACCACTAAAGTTACTCTCTATCTTTCTCTCTCTCTCTCTCTCTCTCTCTCTCTCTCTCTCTCTCTCCTATAGACACAACATTTGTTGTGGTCTCCTTTTCGTCTCCATCCCAGACTAACATTATTCATTTGTTTACCAATCAGACAAACACCCCCTCTCACACACACACACACAACTCCTGCTTCCACTCCCCTTCCCGACTACCGTCTCTCTCTCTCACACACAAAACTCTCGCTTTCGCACCCCCGACTCGTATTTCTCTCACAAACATTTATTGACTAGCCTCTAGATAGGTTTATACACCCGCACACTCGTGCTTCCACTATCGCATACTTGTCTCTCTCCCGCTCCTTGTATCTATGTATATGTTTCTTCCCTTCTTGAGACACACCCTCTCAATCGTGCACACACACACTATAGCATCATTTTAAGCTGATACCTCTCGCACACACTCTCTTTGTGTCTTTGTCACACATGCACTCCGTCCTCCTCCTCTCTCCCTCTCTCTCACACACATGGGCTTTTTGCAACAACTAGCAAGATGCCCATGCGTTGCACGGAACATCAAGATACATTTTTAAGAGTAGTTTATCTTGTGGGAGAAAAGGATGAACAAGGGAAGGCCTTATTTGCAAGTGTGGAGAGGGGTGTGGGTATATTTTTGCAAAATTTCCATAGTTTCCTTCTTATCCGTCAGATATAGATCGGACGGCCTATACTATGCTTTTTATAAGAGAAGGGATAAAAAACAGAGTTGGTGATGATGGTGGGCCTGCCATCCTGCAATATAGGTCGTCCGATTTGTATCTGACGGATAGGAACGAAACTATGGCAATTTTCCCGCACTCCTCTCCACATTTGCAGATAAGGTCTTCCCTCGTTCATCCTTTTCTCCCACAAGATCTTGATGTTCCGTGCAACGCACGGACATCTTGCTAGTAAGAGTAGAAATTAGACATATACCACTTCTCGAACCTTGAAACCAACAACATTCCTCCATTATCTCATCAAAACCGCCAAAGGAATATATTTTGAGTGAACATAACAATTTTTAGTGATATACGTATTCCAAAACTAGAATTTTTTTCCTATCAAATCGGTGAATATGTATTAATCTACTCAGATCGTGTGGCAATGCATTGGCACATTGCTAGTCTCTACTACTATAGTACATAAATTTTTGAATTTAGGTTATCTATCCGCCAAGACTGGGGTGCAATTAGTGGCCATTTGATTAGTTCCACACAGTACCCAACTCAAGTGATCTAACGGCTCACGTTTCTTGGATTCGCTCTGTACGACCACCCGCCAAAGTGACTCCAGGAACTTTCTTGAACCCTCACGATGCCAAATGCCCACACACGTGCTGGTGCAAAAGTCTGCTATTTACCATCTTCTGTGGCTCTGAACTTTAATGCTTAACAACTGGAGGCCTGTAATATCTGGCAAACAACATTGACTCACTAAACAACTAATGTTTCACAAATCAAAGTACTCAACGTATGTATGATTATCCCCCCACCTCCGGGAACTTCTAATGCAACAATTTGATAACCCTTTCTCAAAACGCAACAAATTGAACAATACAGTTTGCCACATGTTCAGTACAATCTTAACAACCATGGGAAGAATAAGCCACCTTTTTCAGAAAAAATGAGTGAGTAAGATATACGTGCATAGCACGTGCCTTCTACTAGTAGTTATTAGTATAATTTTTTGGACACCAGACAAACAGTGGAGTACATATACGAAGAGAAGAGGCGCACGCACGTAGTCGGTCTCTCGCTGTCTCGCACACACGAGTGTTACATAAAGGCAACGTTAACAAATAAACCCTAAAACCCTAGGTGCACGATTGCTGCATTCGCGGGTACCGAGTACGTGGTGGAGCACACCTTTGTAGGAATAGTCAGCTCGTGTGATAATTTGATCCATAGGAGTTGATGGTCGGGACCACACGTGAGCGACTTGGAGGCGGTGGCTTGCCAGTTGCCACAAATTAAGTAGCCACGTTTAAAATAACATTTTTTTGCGGGGTTAACAGTTCCGATTTTCAATGGCGCGTTATAAGTACTAAGTAGTTTTTAGAACGATTGGTATGGAGCAAAAATGGAATTCATAGTACTACGTACCTCCTTGGCGTATGGTTGTATGGGTTTATGTTACGAGATGTTGAACCTAGTAGTTCTAGGGAAAATACTATGTTTAGATTTAGATGTTGGTTTTCAGTAATGAAAGTCGGAAGGGGGAAACCCTTCTTTGATTAGAAAAAAACTACTACCTCCGTTCTGGTTTACTAGTCCCCATCCTATTTTGGGTCAAAGTTTGTCCACGAAAATTTACTTGTAAAATATGAATGGAAAACGAGATTTTGTTATACGCAAACAAAAAAGGACTGGAGGGAGTGATTGCTCTGACACGGACGCGACCTCTCATAGCGCAGGCATTGAACCGGCGCGCCGGCCAAGAGGGCCCCACTCGCTGCAGGCCTTGCTGAACACGCCTCCTCGCCGCATGCAACCGGCTTCAGAATGCCCCGCCTGCTTTCATTTAATCCGCGCGTGTGCCGGCAACACGTCCTTCCGTGAGCCGACCGGCATTTTAGAACACAAAAAATGACCAAAATATAATTAATTACGCATGGTCTTGACTTGTTGTGCTCGCACTGGTAGCAGGAACTAGAGGTTTTTCTTTATTCATAACTCTCCTCAATTTTTTTGGCTTTGAAGTGAATCATGGTTGTGGACATTATGTATGAATGTGGAGATATCTGTGAACATGAGTTTGATGTGGAAGTTGAACTTGGAATGTCGGGCTTGCGTGTGAACTATACCATGTCCAATGCTTCGTTTGTTATTATTTGGAAAGTAATTGCTCTTATTACACGACCCGAAAAAAAATTATGCCACATCAGTAGATGCATGGACATCACAACAGGCATCCTGACTGGATAAAAATTTGAACCTAGCTACTATGAAGGAAATTTTGTATTGACAACAGTTTTAGATAGCAGGAGACGCCTAGCCTGCTCTACCTCTGGTAGCTTATTTCTAGCTTCTTCCATCTCTTCTTTGGCATGGGTGAAGAGGGCATCTGATTGCTCTTTTCGCTTCTTCAGGAACTCAGCTACATTCTCAAGGGCTGCTGCACGCTTTCTTTCAGCCTTTACTAGAGCCACGAGGACACGAACAGCTGACGACTCCACCTCGCTTGTGCGTAATCCAGCATCATCTGGGAATTTGCAGCTTGTGTCTAATCCAGCATCATTAGGGAACTGGCACGTTGTGTGTAATCCAGCCTCATTCAGGAAACATGATCTCGAGGTTGACCATACTTCCCTCCTCACAGGAACTGCATCCTGACATGAAGTTACTTCTTTTTAAGATAATTACTCAGAGCAACCTAGATCCATTTAGTAGAAGCTAGATAAACAGAACTGGGAGAAGTGAATTCAAAAGAAAAAATATATAAAAACAGACTACCAGGTGAGAACACCCACTTCCTACATCAAGCTAAAAATGAAAGCATTAGGACGATTAAGACTCTTCTTATGACACATAGAAGAACACGAGGCTTAAGAGAAACAGAAACTACAACATATAAACATCGAAGAACACGAGGCTAAACGAAAGTAATTGAAAGGGTGTTACTTACGAAAGCTCGTTTTACATGTTCGGTGCGGCTCCTCTTTAACTTGCCACGCTCCTTGAAGATGTCGCCAATATCCCGTGTTTGGTCTTCATTGCTCCTCTGCATGTTTGCACTCGTGGTTTTAAAATCTCAACATGGCAATAAAAATATACTACTAGTAATATTCACGCATCTTGTGGGCAACATTAAAGCACTCATCTGCCATGTTAGGGCATCTCCAATAGTTTGTATGTAGTATTGTTGGTAAAATTGTCCATGTCATCAACCAACAAGGGATCATACAAGTACTCCAATGGTTGCATCTAAATTATCCAATAGAAGAAGAGATCATAAATGTGATTGCTCTGTATTGAACCTTGGAGCTTGTGCAAGAGCTGTTGGTTAATCTACATACAACATTCCTCTCTTTCCTCATTTATTTGTTGCCACGTCATCACATATCCTAGGTGGCAAAGTTTACCAACACCTATCTTACAGCGATTGGAGATGCCCTTAGAGCATCTCCAATAGAATCGCAACGCGCGACGCTTTAAAAAAGCATTTACAGTGCTGAGATCGAGAAGTAGAGATAGAGAGTAGAGGATAGTTCTCAGCATAGATAGATAAAAAAATAGATTATTCAACTACTCCTCGTCGTCTGACTCCTCCTCGGTGATGTCCTCCTCCGATGTTTGACTGTAGGCCTGAAGATACCGATCGTCGTCAGATTCCTAGGGCGACACTGCTCCTAGTCTCATGCTGAATTGAGCGTCCGCTTTTCGCCTACGCTTGTCCTCGCGATAGGCGGCTCGCTCTGCCCTCCTCTTATCCCTCTGTGCCCTCCTTTGCTAGTAGAACTCACGCTCGTTCATGATGTCACGCGGGAAGCATTGGCGCCACAGCGCCATGGCTTCCTCGTCCATCTCGGTGATGCGGAGACGGTGCAACCGCCTCCGGTGGTCGCGACGATCCTCGTCGGTGATAAGCCACGGCAGAGGCGCGAGCTCCTGTGCCCACTCCCGCGTCGGCACGTTGGGGAAATTCAATGTTCTATGAGGCCACGGAGGCGCCACGCCGCCGCGTCGTACGCTCGGGCGGCCTCGTTGGCGGTGTCGAAATTGCTGAGGCCGAGGCGCATCCTGCGGAACCGGATCTCAACAGAGAAGCCGCCGGAGGGGCGCGCGCAGACGCCGCGGTATCCCCAAGTTTCCCGGAGATGCGGCGGCATGGTGGCGCGGCGGCGGCGAGGTGAGAAAGAGCAGGGAGAGAGCGGTGGCGAGGCACAGAGCGGGGAGATAGCAGTGGCAAGACATAGAGCGGTGGGAGAGTGTTGGATTTTATAAAGCGCACCAGACGCCGCGCGCCAAAACTAGCGCACGCCCGGCCGCTTTTTCCCCTGCGCGCGTAATCCTTTCCCGACGTCTCTGCTATCTCTACTCTCTTCTCTACTGTTATATTTATTTATAGTTTATATTTATCTCTACTTCTCTACGCTCTATTTTTTCTCTCTACTATTTCCCTAATTTTCTTCTTAAAAACTGAGTTGCTGATAATGGTTTTCCTGCCATCCTGCAATATAGGCCATCTGATTTATATCCGATGGATAGGAAGGAAACTGTGGAAGTTCTGCAAAAAGATACCCACACCCCTCTCTGCATTTGCAAATAAGGCATTCCCTCGTTCATCCTTTTCTCCCACAAGATAAACTACTCATACAAATGCATCTTGATGCGTGCAACGCATGGGAATCTTGCTACTTCTAAAAAACTATCCATCATTTGCCACACTATTGGTTGCAGATGAAATACCTACCTAAGCACAGCGCGATACATGAGCGACACACAATTACAAGCTGATATTCTGTTGGACAATGGATGCTACAACCAATTACTTTTACGGGAACAATAGCACCCCGGAAATTTGAAGGGTAGGTATGAACAAAATTGGAACTGCACATGTACTGCTAAGTGATTCAATACACACATTACCAATCGATGAGGAGAACGATGGTCGCGGCGGCCTCTGTGAGTCATGGTCGACAACGGGAGTCAGTTCATTGTCCACGCCGGTGGTGCTTCTATGCTTGGCGTCGGCTTCCGGGAAGCAGATCCGAGACCGTGGAAGACGGTGCCGAGGATGAGGCTCCGTGTACGACGACGACGGTGGACCGGCTCCAGTGTGGCGTACGAGGTCGTCGATGAGGCAGATGAGCTGCGGTGGACCAGTGCGCTGATGTAGAAGGGGAGGAGCACGAAGGCTGCGGTGCCGTGGAGAAGTCTATTATGCGATGGGGATAGAAAATGGGGAGTATTCAGGTGTACTACTCTGGGTGCCGGGGTGAGGTTGGCTGGGTAGGGTGAACCTGAAGTTACGAAAACAGCCCCTACCAACCGTCCTCTGTCGGCCTGTTCCGAAGGCTATGATGGTAACTTCCCACTGCTCGAATCAGGGTCGCGGGAGATTTTCCTGCGGACCTCAAAATTTTGTGACACTGAACTCCCCGTGTGGCGTGTTGGGTGATTCGGCTAAGAAACTAGCGAGTAGTACTATTAAACTCTGCATATTAGGTTTGACCGAAGTCAAACTTCCTAAAGTTTGACCAAGTTTATAGAAAAATATAAACATTTACCATAACAGATATGTATGATGTGAAAGTACATTCAATAATGAATCTAATGGTATTTATTTGTTATTGTATATGTTAATATTTTTTGTTATAAACTTTCTGAGAGTTTACAAAGCTTGACTTTGACCAATGCTAATACACAGACATAAATAAAAACGGAAGGTGTACACATTTGTTTTCCTAGTATGTAGTGCATTAATCATTTGTTGAAATTGTGAAATATATATATATTGGGCTACTGACTTCGAATGTAATGGTCTATACAATTCAATAGTTACAATCATTGTTGAATTCCAAGATGTATACGAGGTCTATAGTACTCCCTCCGTTTTTATTTACTCTGTATATTAGGTTTGACTGAAGTCAAACTTTGTAAAGTTTGACCAAGTTTATAGAAAAATATATAAACATTTTCCATAACAAATCTATATGATGTGAAATTTCATTTAATAATGAATCTAATGGTATTGATTGATTATTTTATATGTTAATATATTTGTTTATAAACTTTGTCAAAGTTTACAAAGCTTGACTTTAACCAAAGCTAATACGCGAACTAAATAAAAACGGAGGGAGTACTTCACAACATGCTCAAACTCGCATAATCCCAGTCAAATAACAATCAAAATGCATTTCATAGTTATTACTTTGTAGGATGCAACAAAACCAACAATAACTCTACATCAGCCATTATAAAAGCAACATTTTAAACATATCCCAATGTGTGAATGAAACGTGCAGAGAGAGCTTGCGAAGATGGAGCAGATAGGGCGGGAAATATTGTATGTATGTGGACGAGAGATTAGGAGACAAACCTAACAAACAGAGAGAGGGAGATAGCTAGAGAGATAAAGAGAGAGGAAGAAGTTAGGTATGTGAGAAAGATGGAGACATGTAATATACGTGAGATGCGTGTGCATTCGGATTCTGTACACGTGGAAGGAGGAGAGACAACAGGTTTGATGATAGAACTGGAAATACATGGACGAGAGGGGAAGGGTCTCGTGGGTTGAGGGATTGATAAATTTGTGCGGGGGAGAGAGGGATTGTAATTTTGTGCGAGAGAGAGAGGGTGGGGGAGGAGTCAGTCAGCTTTCGTCACATCATCCCGCTTCCAAATGGCCCCGCATTCTCTAGCGCAGTGTGGTCGCCGTCTTCGATCTCCTCGATGCCCTCTTTGAAGATTGAGGTATTGTGCATGCTGGGGTGCAGAGAAGCACAAGCGAGAGTGGTCGCCATATAACCTTGGATGGGGAATGAATTGTGTGCTCGGGGGAGGGGGCGTGTGTGTGATGTGTGCTGTGTGTGTGTCAGATATTGAGAGAAAACAAACCTAAGGAGAGAAATGTGTGTGTATGTGACGGAAAACTACTTGCTAAACAGGGTATTCACGAAGAGATTGTGCGTGCGAGATAGAGAGCGATGTGCGGGCCTTGAGGTGGGCAAGGGACGGGTGAGGGTGTCAAAATGTGTGTGTTGATGCATGTGTTACAAGCGATCGTGCGAGGGACAGACGAATCGAGAGAGATGGTTGTTGTGTTACGGATGCTCCTCTCTCTCTCTCTCTCTCTCTCTCTCTCTCTCTCACACACACACACACACACATACACACAAGTAAAATGGAAGACCGTTCTCTCATGTATACACAACATATCAGCATATGTCTATGTCTCACTCATGCATGATCTTTTGCACATTCACACCTCTCTATGTCTCTATCACACGCACACCGTCTCCACATTGCCCTTCCGCCACAACACACGTATGGACACATACACACGTTCTCTCTCAGTCACACACACAAAATCAGTATTAAAGAAAACTAGGGCACACCTAAAACGTCCAAATCCAAAAAAAACAAGAACTGGAGCTAAATTCAAATATATGGAAATATTGTAGCGTCAAGAACTTTTCCCGGAAAAAAAGTTGAGTAATATTTGGGGATTATTTTCACACACACAAAAAGGTTCGATGGATGTCCTTCGAGCGCGACACGGTGACGCACCGTTCGATCGACCGCGCGGCCGCGGTTCATGCGCTTGCACAGGATTCCGTATCGTGGCTGTGGTAAATAATAAAAGTGCTGCCTAAGTCTAATGTTTACGTGTACTAGTACAGTTTTCTTTTAAGTTTGACCAACCCAATATAAAACTAAACTAAGCTCCCATACACGCACTCATCAATACGCCGCCACCGCCGTTGCGCATGCCGGCGTCCACCTGCTCCGGCCAACAATTTCTCGCCCATCACCGCCGTGTCGCCGCCAAGCCGAAGGCTCGCCCGCTCACGTCGTCTGCAGTCCCTCCTCGCGATGCTGCCGCACTGGCAAGCATGAGAGCAGCTGGTGGAGCCGTGTCTATGCACGCATCGTACGAAGAGGAGGACGAGCACGTGCTCCAGCACGCCGGCGAGGAGGAACTAGCGTCTCACTGTCGTCTCCGCCCGCGCGGAGGAGGCGCACCTGGTGGTTGTCACGGCGAAAGCCGGTCGCGCGCGCGTCGAGCCCGCAAACCGGGTGCGGACGCGGAATCTACCTTCGAGACCTTGAATGCCACGTGGATCCTGCAATCTGAATGAGAAATTTGGTCAGTCGACTCTTGTGAGCCGTTTGATGCAACATGGATGGCTAGAAGGGCTTCTTCAACCTCCGAAATAGATGCACGGTTCATCTTCTCATCCCGCCACATGCCTAACCGCTTGCCGCCGCCGCCACGCCCTCCCCTGAACCGCCTGCCACCGCCATGCTCCCCCCACCACCCGCCATCTGTTTAACCCTGGGCACGATCCAGTTTTTTCCGGCGAACTGCATTCCACACCCAACACTCATAAGATAGATCATGGGCACCCTGCCATCTTCTTCCTTCACTCCGTCGAACTTCTTTCAAAAATTGACTGACCCAAATTATACTACTAGTATGAACATATTAACTACAGTAGGAACACGAAGATACTAGCAGTAGTACCAACTGCAAGAAGAATAGTAGTAAGACATAGTACTAGTACTATTGTATGTACTAAAGAGTACAAATAACGAGAAAGAACATAAACATAGTTCTGCTGGGGCCTCAGCACAACACACCCTTGAAAATAAACTAAGCAACTAGTCCGCTTGACACTGCAGTAGTACCATCATGAGCGACGACACTGCCACCTACTCGAAGTCCGAGTCCACGACCTCGACTTCGTCCTCGTCCCTCTTCCTTTTCCTCTTCGCCGACCCTTCTTTCTTGAACCAGCCACTGGGCTCTGCTTCTTCATCCAACCCTTGTAGATATTTAAACAAAGGTAGGCATCCATTGTTGCGTACAGGATGTGATCTTCATCTAATGTCTTCGACTCCCATGCACGATGAAACTCGTGGTGAGGTTTCTTCAGTTTAGTGTATGAACGATCAATCATGGCTGCTGCCAGGGCCAGCATTGAAGGCTGAGAGGAGGACACCATGCTCTCCTTCTAGAGATCGAAGGGCTGGCCTACAACGAGGCCTATCCGACCCAGGATTTCCTTGTCGTTCCTAAAGTCTACAGTAACGAATTTGACTCGGCCGCCCTTGAGAAACTTCTTAAATTCCTCGCACTCAACGTCGGCATGGCATATGTGGTAGACCAAGCATAAGTCATGCACGCAAACCTGGATCACGATGGGCTTCTTCTTCTCTGCCTCCTTTCGTGTCTTCTCGCTTCCCAGGAATGTGGTATACTCAACATCTAGCCCAGCGACCCACTCATCATTTGAGTTTTTGAACATGCGTGGCGAGCAAGGCATTCTTTTACCGTTGCGGAAGAACATGCGTAGATGACGTCGAACTCATCGCCGGTGATGGTTCTAACCTTGTACTCACCGCAAATCATGGAGATTTGGGACACCATGGATTTGGGAGGAGGGCTAGGATTGACGGGACTACTGGGAGCGAACTGTTGTAAGGTACTGTACTAGTAGAAGACGGGGACGAGTAGGGCATGCGAACGGCGTGGGGTTGCTGGCTTGCCCGGTGGATAAACAGCTGGCCCCCAAAGAGTTCTCGAGAACTATGCAGGACCCACTAGATGTCATGTCTACTAGACCCATATCGTAGGCCTGACGGTATAGCTTCTGCATGTTCGCACGCCATGCCGGCTTGTGTGTAACTTCAATTAATTCCATCAACCATCGCGCGTCCCACGACCTTCGACCTGTTCGCATGCCATGCCAGCTTGTTTGCTATTCCCGTGTGCATGATACACCCTCCGTTTCAGCTCGCATACCAAGGAGAGGCCCGTTCGAAATTTTCTGGACAAGTTTACCCCTGCTTTTGTGTGGATTAGTGTACTAGTCGCCTCGAATCCCTCCATGCATGTCACACGTAATCTCTGTCTCCTCTGCTTATGACTCTGCATGCAAACTAGGAAGTTGTGCCAATTGAGGAGATTAATTGCTAGTGAAGCGGAAAGGCAGAGGTCGGCTGGGAAATGTGCGCTACTCAAGGGGATCGTGCAGAGCACTTGGGAAAAAACGAAAAAAGTTATGCGCGGAGTATAAAGGATCAAAGGGAGTACTGGCTAAGATACCACCATTATGGCCAGCCTTAACCATCGCATGCAATAATTTAGTGCACCTAGCCTGGCATGTGTGGGGCGTGTATGTTTTTAATGACTTGAGACTATACCTAGCCCGGCATGCAAGATGAGACTTTATGCACCGTTCCCCATACCTGCAGGAAGCCCGTTCGTCTCCAAATCTTTTCCTCTCCATGTGTGGAAACATTATGCCTGCCAGACTCTCCTTCTCCCTTCGGCGGTCTCACCACTCCACCCGGGACACTACTTCAGTTACTTAACTTCAGGTGCATTGGGTCACTGGCATATGGGCCCAATAGGGGTCTGGCCCACATGTTAGTGACGCAACTGGACCTGTAGTTAAGTCAGTGCAGCTCAGTCCATATCTTACGTAGGTGTGCCATTGCTCGCTATAAATACTGCGCCTCCCACGACATTCGGAAGAACGCTCATGTTCATCGCTATCTCCTCCCCCTTCCTCTCACATCGACCACCATGGCATCGCCCCTCCCAAGCCCTAGGCGCCCCTCGTTGCACTGCGCGGACGGTCACGTGTCGCCGTTCCGTTCCTCGCCGCCACTAGTCGAGGAGGACGTGTCGGTGTTCCGCTCCTCGCCGCGACGCATCGAGATGGACGCGTCGGTGTTTCGCTCCTTGCCGCCACTAGTCGAGGAGGACGCGTCGGCATTCCGCTCCGTGCCATGACGCGTTGAGGTGGACGCGACGGCGTTCCCAATCTCGCCAGCACGCGCGTCGGAGAACGCGTCAGCTCCCCACTACAAGGAGAACA
This sequence comes from Secale cereale, assembly GCA_902687465.1. Classification (NCBI taxonomy): domain Eukaryota; kingdom Viridiplantae; phylum Streptophyta; class Magnoliopsida; order Poales; family Poaceae; genus Secale; species Secale cereale. The sequence goes on along the minus strand of LR738710.1, from coordinate 80,907,561 downwards.
CCACGCCGCCTGCCGAGCCCCCCCAGCCTTGAGGAGCTTTGGAAAGAAATGGATGTCTCCTTGTGGGAGGCTTTGCCTCCAGCAGAGCGCGCCAAAATAGAGGCGGAGAAGAAGGCTGAGGAAGAGAAGCGCGCCGCGGGACAAGCTGCCTGGGAGGCCTATGTCGCGTCCGAGAGAGTCAGGCAATTGGCTCTTTGGGAGAAGGCTCGTGCGAGGGCCGTGAGGGTGGCGGAGGACGCCCGTGCCAAAGCCCTGAGTGCAATCGGGTCCAAGCGCCTCATCTACGCTTGGTGGTACCTGGACCGGGTGCTCGCTTCCCGCCAGGAGGAGTACCTGTTGTCGCCGGATCTCCACAACAGTGAGATCGCGCTCGCCCGCCGACAAGCCGCCAATCAGCACCTCGCGAGTTTTGAGGCTGAGGAAGAGGCATTGTGTCGGCGCTCTGGGAAACGGCCGCACACCAGGGCACTCGTGGTGCGCCACAAGCGCTCCTGCGAGCGCCGTGGCTTTTAGCAGGAGTATAATTTTTGTTTCGTAAGGCGATCTCATTAGTTTTGGGAAGCAAATGATAAATCCCGAGCGTTCTGAAATTATTAGCGTCCTTAATTAAGTATGTAAAAGGGAAAGTCTGGAAACCTTGTGTATACGTACGCATTTTGTAAGTACGTGCATATAGCACAAACTTTACTATATACTATCGCACTACACGTCTCTCTCTATATATGCTTGCAGACTGTGCTACTCCCTCGGTCCAAGTCAGTAAGTCATCTTTGGTTGTGCACCATGACCAAGAAAGAGGGAAGACTTATACACCTAGACGGAGGGAGTACTACTATTACTTATGTACGTGCAAATGCACGTTTTAACACTACGATGCGGTTTTTGTAAAAGTAGAAAAACAGCACTAGTCAAGCATGTGAAACGATTCAATGCAAAACAAATGCAAAAATGCTCGTTTGAGTGTTTACTTTTAGCTTCCTTCTCTGTGGTTATTTCTTTGTCGTACTTTGTACCTGGTCGGAAAGGCATGCAAATTCCCAAACCGCTTCCTGCACCCTGTATCAAATTTTTTGCCTAACAAGTTGTGCCGTGCGATTGGAATTCCAACTTGAGTACTACTCCCTCCGTCTAGGTGTGTAAGTCACCTTAAGAAAATCAGATATTCCCAAAACACTTAGGCGCAATGTATCAAATTTCGTCCTCGTTCCCCTCACTGCCTCGTTCATCAGCGAGCAATTTTTTTGGCTGAACCACGCGGGGGAGGAAGTTAACGTGGAAGAGAATGAGCGACCTATGCATGTAGAGAAGGAACATGTTGATTAGGGGAGGGATTGACCCCAGTTTGCGTGCACGTCAATGGGCCTGCATGGGTTGGCTGAAACGGCAAACCTATTAATTAGGGATTCATTGCTAATCTCTGTTTGGTTTAGGAGGAAAAAAGTGGCGTGGTGATTGGACGAATTTTTGGTCTGATTCTTTGGCATCTTCCAATCCGCAGCCACCTAGGTCGCGCTGCTCCACCTAAGGTGACTTACACACCTAGACTGAGGGAGTACTACTAGTTGGAGTACCAGGGGCCAGTTCTTTTAGGCTTCTAGATTAGAAATCCTATAACTACTAAGTACCTCCAACCTGGTTCATTGGTCCCCATTGTAATCTATGTCAATTTTTTTCATAAATTTACTAATCAAATGTTAGTGCATGCCACATGCACTAACATTTTATCAGTTAAATCTTTGGTCAAAATTTAGCACAAACTACAATGGTGAGGAATAAACCAGGATGGAGGTACTACTCGTAGTACTAGTTTAGAAGCCCAAATAAATGAGTGAGGCGCCTTAATGTTACTCTCCACTGTGACTAGTCTTATGGGAAAAGCTGGGGAAGCCGCCACAAGAACTGGCCCTAGGAGTAATAGCTAGGGATACTAGGAGTAGTAGCTAGGGATCGAGTGTGCGAGATGAATTGGAGAAAGTAAATGCAGAGAGATGAAATGCAAAAAAGACGGAGGGATGTGATGGTTGCTTGTCCGTTTAGTTTACCAGGCCACTTATTACTGGGAGTGGTTGGGTTTTGTGATATGACGACTTTACTGCCGCGCCACGAGCGGGGTAAGACTCCTGTGCAGCGCCGCCCTCTACACTAGTACTACTACATCGGTCATGCTTTATCCCCCATTGAATTTGACTGAAGATTTAACTGACAAAATGTTAGTGCATGTCAACAAAAACAATATCGTCCGATTCATATTTGAACATAGTTTTCGATGATATAATTTTAGGTGACATGCATCATCATTTATCATACTATATATAATGTTACTTCAATTTTTGGTCGTACTAATCTACAGTAAGGTGCCCGTGCGTTGCACGGAAGAGTGAAATGCATTGATCAGGGAGTTGTTTATTTTGACAAAGGATTTGGGGGTCATCTCATGTGTAACGGGTATCCATAGGTTTGTTCAGATATTATTTCATCTCTAGAGCTCACAAACATCCGGGTGAAATAGATAGAAAGTATCTTTTGCAAACAAAAGCGTTCAACTGTTCAACCTGCATCCAAAACTTGTGAAGAAATAACTCTTATTGTGCTTTGCAAGAAATGATCTTCAAGAATTAGTTTTTGAGTATCCATTGTTATACATATTGGCTACAGATGACATGGCACTTTCTTATAGTCAACAGTTGGCTATACTATTTAAGTATTAACCATGCCCTTATACACCTAGACGGAGGGATTAAATCAGGATGACTTGAAGGGGGCAGAGGATATGTAAGAAATGGTTGATCATAAGTCTTTCACCAGTACTATAGTAAAAATTCATACATGGAAGATTCTAGACTAAACCATAAATGGATACACTTTTATTCATGCACGATACTCCAATAGAGCAAGATCATGCATGGAAGTCTCCACATGCTTAGACAGCGGATTACATTGAGCGAAGACTAATGATCAACATTTAACTTGATAATGCAGATGTCCAGGTGAACCTCCTTGGAGTCCCCGTGCACATTATTGGGGGTAAAATAATACCATGCGTCTTCCATGTCCACATCGACGGGAAGGTCCCAGCTCGGCAGAGTCCAAGTCAGCTTGACGTAGCCAGTGTCGCCGCCCACGTACCTCCGAGGGGTAGTAATAGTGAGCATGGACCCGTACATCGGCCTTGTGTTAGTGTCAGCATCAGCGGCGTCGCCCCTGACGCACACTACAGAGATGTGGAGGCGGCCTCCGCGGGCCGCGCCGGCTCCCACGATCAAGAGGAAGATGTTGTCGTCCTCCTCCGAGACTAGCAGGCGGCGCTGATCCTCCAGCGACTCCGGCACGGTGAGCGGGTAGCACGTCTCGTACTTGATGTTCTTCTCCAAGGGCCAGTAGTGATCTGTGAATTATAAAGACTTCAGGCTAATTGTGTTCTTAAACCGCGGTCTCGCCTATCTGACAGGTCACTGCGGTAAGTGGATAAATTTGCACGTCCATCGCATGATCATACATCCTCCATGGTTATCTGATGCCATTGAACACAAGGGATTCATTTACGCTGTTGACTCCTTCTATGGCTGGACGTATTGCTGGCCTACTCCAGTCATCGCTACAAATGGCTGTTATAGGAGTATGTTACTTTCCTATGATATCATGATGGCTTGCTTATATTACTGTCAACATTTACTGAAAAAATATTCATGCTCATAACATGCTGTTCTTAAGATTGACTACATCAAGAGCCCTTTTTTATTTGACTCCAACTTTTTAAGGGTAATTTGACTCCAACTTGATATGATGTTGTAGGCCGCCTGGTGTCCCTACCCTTCCTAATCCCAGAACCTTTCAAAGAAAAGCGGCATGGCAGTTGCAGGTGGTTCCTGGCTCGATCAGACGACGGCGAACGATCATTTGTTCACACGTACCGGATGTGTTATTTCGCGGAATACAATCACAGTCACTGCAAGGTCTTTGAGCAGGATCCCAGCTTCTCTGGGCCTTCAGGAATTTTCGACCGGAGCTTGGTAAGTAGTCTTGGTACACGCTCTATGTTTGTCGAACTGAATTATCCGATTAACCAGGAGATAACCGACGGCAGGGATCATGATGGCAGTGCGGTTTCGTGCGTCAGGCAAAACTGTGTGTACACAGCGTACCATGCGTCTCTGCATAGACCATACCCTGATATGTGCCGCCACGCTCTGCAGCCCAAAGTAGGAGAGAGGGTCACAAGTATCGGACTTCGACCTGCTGGCTGGAGTTTCCCCCGTCAGGCACCCATCTGGTTCAAGCCGTCAGCCAATCTCCACATCTTAATAAATAGTACTCCCTCTGTAAACTAATATAAGAGTGTTTAGATCACTATTTTAGTATTCTAAACGCTCTTATATTAATTTACGGAGGGAGTAACGTCTAACTGAGCCAGTTAATTAGATGCGTACACTTGTGTAGTAGGATCATTATTTAGTTTGATGCATACACTTGTTCTTTTTTGGTAGCCTTTTTGTAATGATGGCTGATGTTTGGTTTGGAAGAGAGAGCTATGTCTTCACTCTTCTGGCCTGCTTACTGCTTCTGTTGCACCCCTAGCCCTGGTTGTTGCTGCTGATGTTTTCAATGTACAATCAGTAGTATATTTCGTTTGTTGGTTGAATAAATGTGTAGTTAGAATGACAAACACAATGTTTTGGAAGTCGTTGCACGGTTCGATCCTTTAGTGCCCCACCATACGTAGCGCATACTATTTTTCGTACGGAACACATTTTCCACTTGTTGATAACATGCAGCCCACTGATGGAGGCCCAATAGAGAAGCCCATAATTAAATGGAAGGGAGCCTCTCACATGAATCCGGCCCAGGTACATGCTCATGGTCCCCTAAACATAAATAAGTAATTCGGAGGAGCAAGCTATAAACTGGGTTGTGCGGTCTCTGTGGCCCGTCTAACAACATGACCAGCCCAACAGTTTTTTCTTTGGGAAAATAGGTAACCCCGTATTTCTTTTTGAAGAATACCCGAGCTAGGCCTATTTGTTTTCTCCGACTTACTGGGCTGCAAATCTTTCAAGACGAGGAGGGATGCATTCCGGACTGGTCAAAGAGTATGGTAAGTGTGTGTTAAAATTAATATCAAAAGGGGTTGAAAATTCCAAAAAATAATATAGCAAATGGGATATTAGTTTCTTTTTTGTTTTTGTTCTTCACTGATATCTTATACACATTTCATTGGATTTAACATGACATAGTACTAAGTTATTTTTAAATTTGTTTTAGACTGGCTACTAATTTTTGGATTAAGAATACTTTGTTCCCCAACAAAAAATTGCGAATTTTCAAAATTTCCCACATATTTAGTTATTTTTTAACCATGGCACTGACCAGAAAATGGGCAGCAATTCTAAAAATGGAAAACGGGCTGCAATAAATTCCATATGAATTAGAAAATGAGTAAAAAAATATATAAAGATAATAGCAAATGGGTTGTACACGCCAGAGATTTCGAGGTTGACTTGTTTACGCAAGGCTTTGTCGGTCAACACACGATTCTAGCAGCAGTGACTGTTGGATGTCCATCCAATGGCCGACGTGCTTCTTCAATCTCTAATCTTCCTGCTCCAGCCACCTAAACTAGCGCCGGCGGGACTGCCTGCTCCCTCCTCTTGTGGGACGTTGTGATGCCGCGCCGGCTTCCCCGGCCCACCCTAGTCCCTCTGCTGGCCTGGCCGCACGCAATCAACTGCCTCCTTATTACGCGAAAAAATGATTCCTCCCACTGACATCTGGGGTGCACCTGTTGGGAGGCTGACCTGTGGGCCTACTAAGTTGACGCGTACGCAGGGCTTGTCAACTTAGTCAACAAACGATTCTAGCAGTAGTAACCGTTGGATTTGAATCGAACGGTCCTGCTGCTTCTTCAATCGCTGCTCTTCTTGCACCAGCCGCCCAAACCAGCGCCGGCGAGACCGCCTGCTCCTGCCTCCAGTGGCCGGCTGTGCTGCCGTTTAGGCCTCATCACACGCTACTACTCCCACTGCTAGCCAGGCCCTGCGGCGACGGCAGCCTCACACCGCAGCTGAACCAGTGAACCCTCATACTCCTCTCCGCATGGGCATCCACTACCACGTCTTCCCCGGTTCCGCGTCGTGCCCTTCCTAGGCCTCGCCGTCGTCCACCGCCTTGGTGCTCTCGGCGCGGCATAGTCAATGTGGTCAACGACCGACTTCCATCGGAAGAGTAGTGTATGTGGAGAGGCTGACAACTGGGTCCACGGTCACAGCCCAGCTTTTTTGTGATTTGCCAAGTAAGTCGCTTTGTCAGGCCTGTTGGGCTGCAAATCTCTCAAGACGAGGAGACCTTTCATTCGGCTGGCTGAAAAAATGGCCTATCAGTAATGAGAAGTGGGTTGTACATTTTAAAACACATCAAACCGGCAATTAGTTTCAAATTTCTTTTTTTTCATTTCGAGATTTTAAATTGCATTGATTTTTATGCGTGGAAAATTTGTTGGATTTTATATTGATATATATTTATTTTTAAAATCAGTTTGAACGTGACTCGAAATTTCGGGATTAAAAACAGTTCGGACCGCACCGAAATATGCAAAATTTCGTATAATTTTATAACCGTCACCACAATATGGGCTGTAATGCTAACAAAAATAATATGGGCTCCAAAAAAAACCTTAAGATTAGCAAATGGGCTGTAAATTATTGGAAATAATGGCAGATGGGATGTATGATGTTTTCCACATATTTGAGGCTTTCCTAAAAAAAGGTTGATGCTCAAGCAGTTACTGTTGGATGTCCATCCAACGGCCGTCGTGCTTCTTCAATATCTGCTCTTCCTGCTCCAGCCGCTCAAACAAGCGCCGGCAGGACTGCCTGCTCTCTCCTCCCCGCAGCCGGCTGTGCTGCCGCGCAGGCCTCAACGCCCCACCGTACTCCATCGCTGGCCTAGCCATCCCTCTACTCACCCACGCAGTTGTTATTCTCTGGCGACGACAGACGAACGAGTAAACCCTCGTACAGTCGTACTCCCCTCCGCGTGGGAAACAACTGCCGAGTCTTCCCTACCTCCGTGTCGTTCCCTTTCTAGGCCATGCCGTCGTCCATCGCCCTGGTGCTCTTGGCACGGCGTGGTCAATCTGGTCAATGAATGACTTCCATCGGAAGAGTACTGTATGTGGAGAGGCTGACAGCTGGGTCCACGACAATCGCAAGGAAGTGCCACCTTATTATGCGGAAAATAATTATACCTCCACCTGACAGCGGGGACCCACTGGACGAGCCACCGTATTTGGCGAAAAAATTGTTTCCCCCCTGACTGCTGGGACCCGCCGGACGGGCCACCGTATTTCGCGAAAAAACGTCCCCCCCCCCCCCGCTGTCAGCTCGGACCCACCGGAAGTGCCTCCTTATTACGCACACAAAATAAATACCCCCCTGCTAGCTGGGACCCAGTATAGTGGGAGGCTGACTTGTGGGCCTACTAAGTTGACGGGGATGGAGGGCTTTGTCAACTTAGTCAATATGCACGATTCTAGCTCCATTGACCGTACGATGTCCATCCAACGGTCGTAGTGCTTCTTCAACCTCTGGTCTTTTTGCTCCAGCCGCCCAAACAAGCGCCGGTCGTGCCTTGTGCTCCTGCCTCCCATGGCTGGCTGCAATGCCGCGGAGGCCTCGCCGCCCCCTACTATTCCCATCGCTGGCCAGGCCCTGCGGCGACGGCAGCCTCACACCGCAGCCGAACCAGTGAACCCTCATACTCCTCTCCGCGCGGGCTTCCACTGTCGCGTCTTCCCCGGCTCCGCGTCGTCCCCTTCCTAGGCCTCGCCGTCGTCCACCACCCTGGTGCTCTCGGCGCGGCGTGGTCAACGTGGTCAAGGAACGACTTCCATCGGAAGAGTACTGTACGTGGAGAGGCTGACAGCTGGGTCCACGGCAGCCGCGAGGAAGTGCCTCCTTATTACACGGAAAATAATTATTCCTCCACCTGACAGTAGGGACCCACCGAACGGGCCACCGTATTTGGAAAAAAAATGTTTCCCCCCTGACTGCTGGGACCCACCAGACGGGCCACCGTATTGCATGAAAAAAATGTTCCCCGCGGCCCCCGCTGTCAGCTCGGACCCACCGGAAGTGCCTCCTTATTACGCACAAAAAATGAATACTCCCCGTGCTGGTTGGGACCCACCTTGGTGGGAGGCTGGCTTGTGGGCCTACTAAGTTGACGGGGATGGTGTGCTTTGTCAACTTAGTCAATATGAACGATTCTAGCTCTAGTGACCGTACGATGTCCATCCAACGGCCATAGTGCTTCTTCAACCTCTGGTCTTGTTGCTACAGCCGCCCAAAGCAGCGCCGGTCGTGCCGCATGCTCCTGCCTCCCATGGCTGGCTGTGGTGCCGCGGAGGCCTCATCGCCCCCTACTATTCCCACCGCTGGCCATGCCATCCCTCTACTCACCCACACCTCCTGTTGTTCTGCGGCGACGAAAGCCTCACACCGCAGCGAACTAGTGAACCCTCGTACTCCTCTACGCGTGGGCATCCACTGCCGCGTCTTCCCCTTCTTTGTGTCGTCCCCTTCCTAGACCCACCAGCTACATCTTCGCACGCAAGGAAGTGTGTCCGGGCAAAAAAAATGATTCGCCCCCCTAACTGCTGGGACCCGCCAGCTACATCTTCGCACGCAAGGAAGTGCCTGACAGTCGGGACCCACCTGGTCGAAGCGTACGTAGCGTTGTCATTCTGGTCGCGAACGTGTATGTGCATACTGGTCGATGTAGAGGCACGCACGTGTCGTAGCAGAGGCGCGCACGTAGCATGCACACGTACGTACAGTGGCCAGGGTGCAAGAAAGTAAATATGGTCACGTATGTACATACGGGCGGGGTCTCGAACGCCTACTCGCGTGTACGTACGGTCAGAGTTCATGTACATGACTGGGTCGGAATGGAGAAACAGCGTGTACGAGATAAACACGCATCGCTCTGCCCCGAACACCCACCGTAACCGGGAACACCCCAATATTTTCCTCGCCCTCGCTTCTACCACGGTTTTTCCCGTCATGGACGGCCCAAAGAATGTCATGCAGCTACGTCTCCGGCCCGCCCAGGACGGAAAACCCATTTTCTGTCATGATTTTTTGTCATAGAAGTAGGACCCCACCACATCTATGACGATACCATGTTTTGTCACAATTGTTGTCATAGAAGTGTCATAAGTATGACAGAAAAAAGTTTCGTTCGGACCAAAATGTCACAGATGTGTCTTCTTTTTGTAGTGCGGCCTGCTATAAAAACCCTCATGGCCGGTGAGTCCTACGTCAAATTTCCCCCTCCCTCCCTATAGCTTATCTCGTCTGCTTCTCCCACAATCGCCAATGGCACCGGTCTGTCGTCGTCCCTCAGCCACTCTGCTGTCATCAGAGGATAGCTCCTGCTGGGAAGCTACACCGTGGCGGCGGCGTAGGCCCTGGTGTTGTGTAGTGCCCGTCACGTCCCTGTTGGGTGCGCGCGGAACACCCACCACATGCTCCGCCACCTCTGCCAGTCGGCATCTGCAGCCGGCCACCGTTGTCGGCACACCACCGTCGAAAGCCAGGGCCATCTCCCACTCCACCGCCGCGACCTGAAGGTGGGAGGTGGCCGTCGTGGACGCCACCCCACTGCCGGCCACCATGGCCATCACCCGCTCCGCCACCGCGGCTCGAAGGCGGGAGGTGGCCGTCGTGGCCACCAGCCCACTGCCGTCCACCGTGGCCATCACCCGCTCCGCCACCCGGCCCGAAGGCGGGAAGTGGTGGTCGTGGCCGCCAGCCCACCGTCGACCGCCGGGATCATCACCCGCTCCACCACCGCTGCCCGAAGGGGGGAGGCAGAGGTGGAGGGCCGCACGTGTGTCAGCGACCTTGCACGCAACATTGAGTTCCCGCGGGAGGAGGAGGAGCGCCTCATCGAGCACGCCAAGAGCCTTACTGCAGTTGTGGCCGCAGCACACACTGACGCAGAGGTGAGGAATCAGGAGATCTACGAGAAGTCCGGCCGCTTCGAGAGGGATCGTTTGGAGCGGCAGTGGGCGTTCGAGCTGGCGAGCATCGTTGAACGTGCAGCAGCGGCAGGCACCGTATTACATTTCTCCAGCTCGTTGGTAGGCTCCTCCTCCTCCTCTGCCTCTTACTGAGCGCACTCGGTAGAGGGGAGGCTGTCGAAAGTAGCACAAAGCCCCTCCGTGGTAGTAGTAGTAGTAGTATTTAGGGGCTATTTTGTTCAGTTCATCTGACTATATATGTGTGGTCGAACTGTACAACGTACTTAAAATTAGCTAGTGTATATACTTCAACTAGCTATTTCAGTACGTGGTTGGCAACAATTGGGGAAAAGTTTGGTCGATTTCAGCTGTCAAGTTGAACTGTTTGTATAAATTAAGAACGACTGCTTAATCTATGAATGAAATCTATGCTTAATTACGGAATTTTAGTTGAAAAAATTAGATAGTGCTAGTGATTTCTAGCTGCATATTTTGATAAATCGCAGTGTTACAAGGATTGACAAATGTCAACGTTACTAGATCAACAAATGTAAATCTTTCCAGTTTGACAAATGGCAACATACCCAATATGTCAAATTCAAATCTTACCTAATTGTTTGTACGTGGTTGCACACGGGTCATCCAAAACAACCATTTGCGTTGAAGGGATGCACAAATCCTGCGTTGCTCTCACTTTGCATATGGGTGTTCTATCTAAAATGTTTGCGATCAAGAGCTGCACAAATCCTGCTCGGCACATTTTCCCTTGGCTCCCTGGGGAAGCTGTCGGTTTGCATACGGGTATTCTAACTAAAACGTTTGCGAGCAAGGTTGGAGGCCATGGAAGTCAAAGGGCTCGCTTCCCGGTGAGCCTGCGCGGCGTACAGCTCACATGCTTCCCATTGAGCCTCCGCATTGGAGTACAGCTCGCATGCCTTCCATTTAGTCAAGCACTCAAGCACCTGTTCGCACGGCACCTCCTAGCCATTAAAAGAGTGAGGCGTGGCATCACGTGAATGGTTAACAGAACGCACACAATTTAAATTATATAAAACGTTTGAGATGTTACAGTGGTTGCTATTTATTTCAAAATGCATTTGTTGGTTGTTATTTGAGTGTGCCCTCTCTCAAAATGGACACAAAAAATACCACAGCATGTCGGGTGCCATTCCATTATAGCATGCCAAGTTTCATGAATTTCCGACGAGTTTTGGATTTACTAGAATTTAAACAAAGTATCTCAACGTTTTGCCGGCAATCAACAGTGCCCTGGGGTTTGAAATTCATTCCCATTTCTTGCATGGGACCTAAGCATGCCCCGAAGGACACAAATTTGATTTTTCAACCAATTTATATGCATTGGAGCTTGTGCATGTAGTTCAAATTTGAATTATGCGCATGAAATGCCAGGAAAACCCAGTTAATATATAAAAACGTCCAAATGAACCCTGAATAATTCCAAATTTTTTACGACACACCTATAGTTGCATGTTCACTGGAGATAAAAGTTCTAACAATTCAAACACCATCCTTTGTAGTTGTGACCACATTACGTAACTCAAATCAAGACAGTAAATCAAGTAGATTGCACACAATTTATTATCACCAACCGTGTGAGATACAACACAAAATATCTTGGAGCACCGTCGATGTATAGTACGCCTATGGGCTTACTCGAGAAGGTGCGTCGGCTACAGTCCACAGCCGGCGTGTCAAGCACACTAGCTCACTCCCCAAATAGCATTTCACTGTTCATTCGTCCCTGGTGAAAGATGGGGATATGGACCCACGTCATGAGGGCAACTTCGGCGGCCCACTCCGGCGAGAGCGCGGCCGCAGCCGCCAGGCGCGTGCTAACAAGCTTCGTGAGGGCGACCGCAGTCTGCGTCCGGGCGGCCATGGTAGCCCAAGCGGTTATTGTTGCTTCTCACGTGGCTGCAGTAGCATCTGCCTCGGGGATAGCCACTGGCGAGAGCGGCACAATAGTTGTCCGTTATGTAGCGGCGGCCTTAGCCCTGACGGAGGCCGCCCACTACCATGTCGAGGTCGTCAAAGCCCAGCTTGTGGCGGTCACTGCACAAATCGAGCGAAGCTTCTCTGGCAACGGTCAGCAACCCACGGCCGAAGAGCTGGCAAGCACCGAGAGAGTTCAAGCAGCCGTCCGTTCCTGCGCGACATACCTTGCCAGGACGGAGCCCGCAGAGCCCAGATTGCGGCCGCCCATGCCCAGCTCATGGCGACCTATGCCAAAGATACGGAGAACGCGGATGGCGAGATGCTTGCTGAGTATGGTGCAATTGATGCCATGGAGCACCTTCCCCAGGAGACCGTCGGGCGCGAGCTAGACATGGAGGCGACGTCGGAGATCGACGAGCACCAGCCGTAGTAGTACTCTTTGTTTTTTTTTAATTAAGAGCGCTGGTCTTTAATTTGTTAGAGTAATGTTTAGGTCTGCTAGCTCTGTTTAATTGCTGAACTTGCTCGATTAAGAAGTTAGTCTCCTTTGTGTACCCAAATTATGCAATGACGTGGATGACCACTGTAACCAGGGAAATCTGAACCAAATTTTTTGACGTTCAAACTCAACACACATGGGTTAAGCTATCTGAATCGTTTGTGATGTTCACATATCGTACATAGTTCTGAATAAGGGACCGTGTCTGATGACACTTTGTGCGCCAGTTTTTTTGCTGAAGCGGTTCCAAATTTTCGGCTTCCGCAGAAATATCTACCTCCCCACCCCCTCCCCCTTACCAAAAGCCACATTTCCCTCTTTTCGCCTTCCTTTCCAATTTGAAACCTTCACTCCTTGCTTGCAGCGCCGCCGCCTCCTCGCCGGCGACCCTCCTTCACGCGGCTCAGCCTCGCCTATCCAGGCAGGTAATCCACACTCGATCCCATTCTCCTCCTCCTTCCACATCCCACATGCCCCGACCGCCGGCGCAAGCGCGACACCTTCCACCCAAATCACCAACCCCTCCACCAAATAAGCGCCGCCCTAAGCCATGGTGCACGCAGTATAGCCAGGATCTCAAGGAGCAGTTGGCAGCGGAGAAGCAAATCGCGGCCGCACGCACGGATGAGGTCACGACGGCTGCCATTCATGCCGACCCCCAGATCTTGAAGGAGAACCTCGCCGTCGAGGCCACCGTTGACGCCTCGCGCGTCGACGCCGCGACGCGGTTGGTTGCTTTACATGATATTTTGTGGCTTTTTCTCGAGGCCATCGTTTGCTAGCTACAGCCTTTCCTTAACAAATTTTAGTGAATTGTGCTATCTACTTTTACCATGCAATCTTCTGCTATAGTGTATATGTTCTATATGTCGTGCAATGTGGTGTTCAGTTAACTGCTTGGTTCAATTCTGCAAATGTGATGTTCAATTCTTCTGGGTGCAATATTTCCAAGTTGTTAAGCATGCTTAGTTTGGCTAACTGTCTGATCTTCTATTACGAGTATGTTATATTGTGCAATGTGGTGCTCAATTAATGTTTGGTTCATTTGTTGTGGTGTTTAGTTAATTGATTGGTTCAATTATGCAATGTGATGTTCAATTGTTGTGGCTGCATTCTGTTATTGTATACCATGTGAGAAATAAATCGAATTTGGATGTACTAAATACATGAGAAACAAACACAATTGCTATATTTCCAAGTTGTTAAGCATGCTTGGTTTGGTTAACTGTTTGATCTTCTATTAGGAGTATGTTATATTGTGCAATGTGGTGCTCAGTTAATGTTTGGTTCATTTGTTTTGGTGTTTAGCTAACTGCTTGGTTCAATTCTACACTGCGATGTCCAATTATCGTGGGTAGAATTTTGTATTGTTGTGCATGTGAGGAATAAATCGAATTTGGCTGCACTTAATAGATGAGAAACATATACCATTGCTATATTTCCTAGTTCTTAATCATGCTTGGTTTGGATAAATGGATTTTCCATGTGGCTTGAATTAATCTAATGAATCTGCAATGAGCTTATTTTTCATCAACATATTTTACTGATAGCATGCAAACCCTTACTTAACCTGATGACTAACTACCTTATATGTGTTGCAGGTTAACAATGGGAAGCACTAAGGTTTACAATCGAGGTTAGAACGTGCATGGTCCGTTGTCTAATAGCACATTATTGTGCAAGTGCATGAACCATTCTAATATTTTGGTTTTTAACAATTTGGTCTTGCACATGTAGGTCCTGCTGTAAGAGGTTTTGGCCCACTGTTTGACCCTTTTTGCATATGGGAAATGAGTTGTCCATGAATATCAGTCAAGTCAAGAAACTCAGAAAGATTGTTAGGATAAAGAAATTAGCGACAAAAAACAACAAGATCTTTGTCTGCACAATGAAGAAGACATCAGTTCACTACAGGATGGTACTAACTATTATACCTTGCCTTTTTATTCCTTTGCCCCATTTCCAATATAGAGAAGATATTTATGCACATCCTTGTTTTCAGGCCTTTCCAAAGTATTTCACTGAAGATTACCTCTCAAACCACTTGTATGGTCAGGAGGTGAGGAAGGTATTCATACAACACCCACGGTTCAATATTGAAGTATTCCTAAAGAGGACGAAGGATGGACGGTCAATCATCCATAGGCACTGGCCCAAAGTTACAAAGACCTTCAACATCAATGAAGGCTCAATATTCTCCTTCTGCTTCAGTAGTTTTCCACATGAGATACATCTGTCTATGTACCGTCTATGATGCTAATTTCGAAAGGTTATAGATGTTGCATGTGAAACTTGGTGCTGGTGTAGTTGTGTAATGGGGTAGCTGAGTGCTGAAGCTATATGATGTTGTACTCTGATGTATTTCAATTATGAAAATGAAATATATTGTGTGCTTAATATGAAATGTCAATTACTCCCTCCGTCCGGGTTTATTAGGCCTCTTGGCATCACAAGCATGTCCCTTTTTATAAGGCCTCGCTTTGGAAAGGTGCATGCATGCAATCATTTTATTGGTTGCATTGAAAGTTATTGTTGTTGGTGCCATGGCTGATAAATTAATACACTTCATGCGTGTTTTTTCATTGGCTGCATGCATGTGAGAGAATGCATTGGGAGTGCAATGGGAGAATTAATGTGAGCAAATTACTATTTCTCTTGGTCTAAGAGAAATTGTCTTTAGGCCTAATAAACCCGGACGGAGGAAGTAGATTACTAAATGGATTATGAATAACCGGATAATTAGCCTGCTAATTGGGTTTTTCTATTGCAAACGGTTATTGAGAAAACACCATGTGCGATGCATTCAATAACGCACACAGTTTCTAGGAATAAACCGTGTCAGAT
Organism: Secale cereale; assembly: GCA_902687465.1. Classification (NCBI taxonomy): domain Eukaryota; kingdom Viridiplantae; phylum Streptophyta; class Magnoliopsida; order Poales; family Poaceae; genus Secale; species Secale cereale. The sequence goes on along the minus strand of LR738710.1, from coordinate 80,892,244 downwards.
TAATGAACAATCACACACAACATCCTCTTGAAAACTGTTTGCGTTAGGCCACCTAGCGCAAACGTTTACCACATAAAAACTGTGTGTGATGGACAACCTTTGCCACACTGTTTCTTCTACGCATCGTGTATGATGCATTCAATAACGCAAACGATAAAATTGTTAATACCGTGTGCAATGAAAACGCTATCACAAACGATTTAACGGGACAAATTGTGTGTGATGTGCCTATTAACAGAAACGTTTTCCTTGGAGCGACTGTGTGGGATGTACATACGAACAGAAACGTTTAGCGGGCAGTGACTGTGTGGGATGTACGTGCGGCCGGAAACAATTTCGCCGTATAATTGTATTTTTTAGCTCTACTATACGTATTTCCGTATTTGAGCGCTCGCCGGTCGCACACAACCTCATTTTCCCGAGCGTGTGTGCCAGGAGGGCATATCCGCGACGGTTTCTGGGTCGTGTGGGAAGGACCCCCCCCCCTAGCGCCCGCACTCACCTGGCGACGGTTCCGAAGGCCGTCGCGGAAAGGGTTTAAAACCTTTTGTTTAGTAGCTCGTTCTACTAGTGAGTCTTCAGATCACACCGACAGAAAGACATCAGTGATGCCTAACACTCTTTGGCTCTGGGTGTTTTGGGATTTGTCCTCGCAAGGATCTTTTCTCTCAAAGGCTTCGGAGGTGGGTTGCTTCCAAACGACAAAAGCCGTGCACTAACTCTGAGCAGCCACCCATTTATGGTGTAGGTGGTGGATTATTTATAGCTAGGAGGCAACCCTACATGATATGTCCGAAATGACACTTGGTCACTAAGGAATTGACACGTGTCCAACGGTTGGATTTTGAACACACGCGGCAACTTAGCTTGAGCTCCAAGCAAAGCTGACTTATCCAACTCTGGATAAGATTTGCTCACATTGTCTTCGCTCGAAGACATAGGATTTTTGGTTGAGCATCACATCAGTCATCTGACTATGTTCACTGGGACCCCACTTAATAGTACGGTGGTTCCTATGACTCAAGAAAGAAGAAAAGGACCTACGAAAGAAACTATGTCTTCGCACTGCATAGTCTTCAGTGAATGTCTTCACATGCCATAATCTTCACGTGAATGTCTTCATGAGCCACCATTGGCTTCAATGTCTTCACACATTTTTAGGGGTCATCTCTGGAAGGTAAATCGAATCAGTGAGGGACTACTACCTGTGTTATCCTACAATTCTCACAAGCACGTTAGTCCCTCAACCACGTTTGTCGTCAACCCTATAAAAGGGGGTCTTCTTCCCCATTGAATCTCACACCTTAAGCTCGCGTTCCTCCCCCATTGTTGACCTTCTTCGATCTTGCTCTCTCTCAATCCTTCCATGGATTCTTTATAGTTTTTTAGGGGGGGGAGAGGAGATGTAGATCTACGTTTCCACCAATCACTCTCTCCTCTATTTGAGGGGAACCCTTTGGATCTAGATCTTGGAGTTCTTCGTGTTCTCTTCTTTGTTCTTCCTCTCATTTCCCTCCCTAGCATTAGTTGCTTTGGTGGGATTTGGGAGAGAAGGACTTGGGCACTCCGTGTGCCCATGTCATTGCATTTGGTGCATTGATAACCCACAAGTGTAGGGGATCGCAACATTTTTTGAGGGTAAAGTATTAAACCCAAATTTGTTGATTCGACACAAGGGGAGCCAAAGAATACTCTTAATATTAGCAGATGTATTGTCAATTCAACCAAACCTGGAAACTTAATATCTGCAGCAAGATAGTTTAGTAGCAAAGTAATATGATAGTGGCGGTAGCAGCGATAAAAGTAACGATAGTGTTTTTGTAGTTTTTGTGATAGTAGTAGCGGAAAAGTAAATAAGCGACAAACAATATAGGTAAAGCTCGTAGGCATTGGATCGGTGATGGGAAATTATGTCGGATGCAATTCATCATGTAGAAGTTATAACCTAGGGTGACACAGAACTAGCTCCAGTTCATCAATGCAATGTAGGCATGTATTCCGAATATAGTCATACGTGCTTATGGAAAAGAACTTGCATGCCATCTTTTGTCCTACCCTCCCGTGGCAGCGGGGTCCTATTGGAAACTAAGGGATATTAAGGCCTCCTTTTAATAGAGTACCAGACCAAAGCATTAACACATAGTGAATACATGAACTCCTCAAACTATGGTCATCACCGGGAGTGGTCCCGATTATTGTCACTTCTGGGGTGCCGGATCATAACACATAGTAGGTGACTATAGACTTGCTGTAATGCCCAGGATGGGACTATACCTCCTACGTGTCGAGGCACGACTTAAAGGTATAAGCCCATCCTAGAATGATCTCAAGTTTGGTATCTTTGGACGACTCATGTAAAAGAGGGATTAAATTGCAAAAGGAGATAGTTGGCTTACACTCGCCACTTCACACAATACAATACATAAGCAATACATCATTCAAAACATCACATCCCATCTAAGGGTAAGATCCAAAAGACAAGATACCAAACAACATAAAGCCACAGGTCAGGATCGAATCCTAGTAGAAACCACTACTGAACGTCGAAACGTAACAAGCATACGGCCACTCTCTTCATCGAGCTCCCAGTGAAGTAGTTGAACCAGCTCCTGCATCATAACTCGGCTGAACCTGCATCTGGTGTTGTAGTATCTGTGAGCCACGAGGACTCAGCAATCCCATAACCATGGGTATCAAGACTAGCAAAGCTTTATGGGTAGGAAGAGGTAAAGTGGTGGAGTTGCAGCAGCGGCTAAGCATAATATGGTGGCTAACTTACGAGTACCAGAATAAGAAGAGCATCTACGCAAACGGTCGCAAAAGGTGATCGCTAAAGATCCTGAACTACATACGATCAAACATAACCCCACCGTGTTCTCTTCTCAAAGTGAAAAGAGACAGTCACGGTTACTCACACAGTTGTGTGTTTTACTTCGGATCCTCTGTCAAGTTTTCTACAACCGGACATTAACAAATTCCAATCTGCCACATAACCGCGGGCACGGCTTTCGAAAGATCATAACCCTGCAGGGGTGTCCCAACTTAGCCCATCACAAGCTCTCACGATTAGCTGAAGTAATGAATATAATATCATCACCCCTTATCTTAGGGAAAATCCGATCAGGCTCGGCATCCCGGTAGCACAAGTCATTTCGACAATGGTAAAACAAGTCCAGCAAGACCTCCCGGCGTGCCGACACCCTGATAGTAGCTGCGCGTATCTCGTCTCAGGCCACAACCGGATGGGTGATGCTACAGGAGCCAATCCTCGAGTTTCCCCGTGGTGGCCCCTGCAGGCTCCCCGTTTGGGACCAACACCTTCAGCACTGGCCCCCCTGCTATGTAGAATTAAGAATCCTCGGGTAGCGCTAACTCCCTATGCAAATTTAATTAATTAATTAAGTTGTTATTATGAGCAAATTAAAACCAATGTTGGGCCTTGCTGGAGGAGTTTTATTTAAAGTCGAACTGTCAAGGGGTCCCCATTTCACCCATCGTGTAAGGAACGCAAAATCAAGGAACATAATGCCGGTTTATCGGCGCCTAAGGTGGCATGAGTGGAACAAAACACCGAGCAAAAAGCCAGGCCTTCCACCCATGCTCAGTATATAGGTGTGTTAATAATAATTATAGATATTGTGATATATCCAACAACAAGTTCCCTCCTGGAACGAACTTCATCTTCACCTACAACTAACAACGCTATAAGAGGGGCTGAGCAAGCGGGTAACATAGCCAAACAGTGGTTTTGCTAGGAAGGTTTCAAGGTTAGAGGTTTCATGGCAACAAGGAGAGGCTGACATAAAAGATGGGTAGCGCGACATGTAATGATAGCATCGAGACAACTAAGCATGGCAATGGTAGTAAAGGTATCCAAGGGTATGATCATCTTGCCTGGAATTCCACAAGGGAGAAGAACGGATCCATGAAGTAGACGGAGCAACAAAGTCGAGCGAATCCTCACAACTCCGGAACGAAACCGAAGCTAACAAGAGAAGCAACCGGAAAGAAACAAAACAACACGGTAAACACGCAAGCATAAACATGGCATACGATGCACATCCAAGTATGATGCATGTCCGGTTAAATATGCATGGCATGGCAAAGTGCACAAACAACACTACAAGTTAAGTGGAGCTCAATATGCAACGAGTTGCATATTGAGAAAACACCACAATTAATTATTTAGTTGACTCTCGTTATTTACAAGACAAGATTAAATGTTTGTTAACAAGGCAAGAGGTGAAGCATAATAAAACTACACTATTAAGACATTTTAAATGAGGCCGGAAAATAACAACAACATATCCGGAAAATCCCCATGAGCATGTTTAGTAATTATTAAAGCAACAACAAACACACATTATAATGTTGTTAACATGATGCGGATGACATGATCAAGTTTTATGCAAATTTAGTAAAAGTTGACATGAAGAAGATATGAAGCACTTGTCACCGTGGTGGAAGGAAAGGGTGCCACGGCAACGATCCGAAAATGATGCCACGCAACATATCGGTTCCGGTAACTCGTTGAGAGACCGGGCAAAAGAAAGATGGCGAAGTGGGTCATCCAAGAAGAGATGGGGTGATCCCGTGGCCGGGTTCCCACGAGTCGGCGACGAGGCAACCGAGGAACATGACAAAAGGACGAAACGGGCACGGCGCACACACGGGAAACAATTCATACAACCAAAACAAGCATTCCACGAGTCATCCACGGGGTCGTCTCGTTATACCTTCGAAGCGTGCGTTTCAGGGCGGTTCGAGACGTAGAGGAAGAAGAAGTAGCCGTTCCGTAGAGGGAAGTAGTTGTTCACGTCGGTAGCGGCAGTAGTGGTTCCGTTCGTAGTTGTTCACGTTTCCGAAGAGGAAGTAGTTGTTCACGGGGTCTTCGATGGTCGACGGTAGACGTTCACGTCACGTAGATGTGCACATAACCGTAGAGGTACTTGGGGTCTTCAAAATAGTGGCCGTCGAGGTACTTGTCGCGTCCCGGATGTGTAGACGTTCTCGTCCGTAGTTGTACTTGTCACGTGTCGTGGTACTTGACGAAAAACTGCTGGACCAAAACAACATAACAAGGCCGAAGCAGGCGGCGGTCTGGACGAGGCCGGGCACCGGCGCAGAGGAGCGGCAAGCCAAGCGCCTGAACGAGGGGCTGCAACAGCTCCTCGCCGGCTGCTGGAGGGGCACCAGGCACGGAGGAAACAGGCGGCCGGAGGGCGCCTTGGACCTGGTGCGGACGAGGCAGGGGCCATCGGAGGCGAGGCACGAGGAAGAGGGCTGGGGCGCTCGAGTGCTCTGGCGCAGCCATGGCGTGTCCACGGGAGGGAACGGAGGGGCGCGTAGAGGCGAGGCAGAGGCATGCGCAGAACGGGGTAGAGGTGCGGCGTCCTGCCTTGACGACGGAGGGGGCCGGCGCGAGCGAGCCAGAGGGCCGGCGCGAGTGGGGAGATGAGGCCTGCGCGGGGGTGGCTGCAGCCTCGGGCGGCAGCGCGTGAGGAGGAGGGGCCGCGGTCGCGGGCCGACCTGGCTGGAGGACGGGGCCGAGGCCCTGGCCAAGGCGCGGACGGAGGGAGGCGATGGAGGCGGCCGGCTCCGCGCGCGCCAGGCGAAGTGGCGGCGGGGTCTTCGATCGGGGAAGGGGCGAGGCAGGCCAGAGAGCCGCTCGAGGCATGGAGGAGCGGTGGCCCTGGCCACGGCTTGAGGACCAGGAGGCCGGAGGGGCGTCGCTGACGTACGGGAGGAGGCCACGACCGGAGGGACGAGCGAGAGGTTCGGCCTCAAAGGGGAGGAGGGCTCGAGCAGAGAGATGAGTGGGGGTCGAAGGGAATACGGGAGATAGGGCGAGGGGGAAAAGGAGCGATGCCTGGCGGCGGCGCACAGGGGAAGGAGGAGCGAACCGGTCGGGGCTAGGGTTAGGACGCTACGGGGAGGCCTGGGCCTTGGCCTGGGAAGACTTGGGCCGCAGGGAGGCCTTGAGGCCAGGAAGAAGAAGTTTGGGCCTCTCCCTTCTCAGGATTTTTGCAGAAACTAAAAAAATAAGAGAAGAGAATAAAATGAGGAGGGGGTTAGGGCAAAAGTTAGCACATTGGAGTATTTTTCCGGGCAGCATAAAAAGAGCACGGTCCGAGAAAAATAGAAAAGGCGTGATTGGAAAAATAATTCAAACATATTTGAATTTAATTCAAATAGTTTTGAACTAAGACTTGATTATTGAAGTGTCCAAAAATGTTCGAATTTTCGGAGGAACCTTGATAAATAGGAAAAGAATTATAGGGAAGGTTTTGAAGGTGAAACTCGAAGTGAAAAAGACATGGGGAAAATATGCAAGTGTGTTGGGTAATTCCGAAGCAAATGGAATATTATTATATAGCTCCCTAATAATATTGAGAGGCTTTATATGTTATAAAGAGAAGTCACTTCCCTCGATTTAAATGGACCGAAGGTCCACACAATTTATTTAGGTTGAGATGCAAAATAAAAAAATGACATGATGGCATGATGACATGATGCAATGCAAAATAAATAACGCAAGCACAAACGAAACACACGGGAGACCCCGGAACATCTGGAATCTTCTGGAATCTTCTGGGACGTCGGTCTTCGGGCGTCACAACTCTCCCACACTAACAAAGGATCTCGTCCCGAGATCCTAGAGATAGCACCGGGTAAAACGGAAAAGGAAGAGGTAAAACAAAGTTGCTTCTTTGACAGACGAGTGAAACCAAGGAACCTTGAGAAGTTGAACAATCTTGACGGAAAGAATGCAACGGAGATGAACGAAGCTGAAACACTCCGTCGGAAAGAGGAACAAGGAGCATAATGAGAACCTTGTAGGTTGAAAGATATGAAACAAGAGCTCACGGATGACGAAAGAATTTCAAAACCACTCCGGTTAACCAAGATTGAGAAGGAATAAGAACAAAATAATTTGGGCAGCACTCCGTCTGAAAATGGAAGGAATTAACATGAACTTGAGGAGATGGAATGATACTTGATGAAATCAACAACATATTGCCTCCGAAACAATTAAGAGAATGACACAAGGGTTAAGAAAGATTTAGACAGCACTCCAGTTAAAAAGATAGGCAAAACTAGATAAGATGAGGGAACTAGAATGTAGGTGACAACATTCCAGTTAAATGATAAGCAAGGAAAATAACAAGATCTCGATAAAACGAGATGATGATTTGGAGAGAGCAACATCATAATGCCTCCGGAATGAAAGAATAGCATAGGTCGTTGGAAAGAAAAGAACGGAGAAGAAAAATGACAACTTCTCCCACGAATGAATAAGAAAAACATCCTTATGAAGAAGGGTTGAACGGAGTTGTTGGAAAGATCAACAACGAAAACGTATAAGCTTGATGTGGGCTTATGGAAAACATCTCAAAATTAAGAGGTGACAACCAGCCACTAACATAAATATTTGCTTGGGTTGAGATCAACAAGGAGACGATAAACTTATTTCACCGGAATGATAAATGAAGAACTTGGGTCATTTATAAGCACCATAATAGCAACAATTCTCAAGGAAAGCTTTTAGGTGAAATACAACCCAAGATAACTCCAACAAATAAATTGAATGGTTGGAAAGATCTCCTGAACAAGGAAAATGATGGGTTTTAAATATCTCATTCTTGATAACTCGTGAATCATGAAACATGAAGAAATTGTCAAGAATGACATAACACCATCTGATAAGATAAGGTAAAAAGGACTGATATTGGGAAGCATGATGAAGAATGCTTGAGCTCCAACAAGAATCTTGATGAAGGCTTCGAGGATGAATAAATGATGAACCACCATGAATACTCCGGTAATGAAAGCATGAGAAGCGAAAGATGAAAATAATAAGATTCAGGCCTGCGATGAATTAGATGGAGCTTTGAAATGATATAATTGAAATAACTTGAAGCTCCGGAAAACAAGATGAAGAACTTAGAACCGAGAATATGATATGATGAACAAGCTCCGGACAAAAGAATTAAATCACCTTGAAGGAATAAGAATAAGAATTATGTCATGCATCTCCTTCACCAATTTAAATTGATGACAACCAAAGGATTTGGCATATTACTTATTCTCGTTGGAAAGAATTAAAGATAGATCTCGGATAAACTTGGGTAAATCTTCAACGAACCACATGTAGGATTATGACAGAACAAATGAATTAAAACGACAACAAGGAAGAGTAAACTTGAATGAACCACCGTAAGAATATGGAGACGAACGAAGAGACATCGATGAAGAATATTTGGAGGACGAAGTTGAAAACTAAGAACGAAGAAATATACTGAAATGATGGCCTTCGGAGGATCACAAAGAAAAGAATTCATGAAATGCTCCGGATGGCATAAAAGAATTCCTCACAATCGGAACAATAATGAGGATGGCATTAAGCTAGAACCACGAATCTTCAAGAAGACGGGCCAAGATTTAAGAGAAACACTTCTCCGGTCTTCACAATCTGAGAAGACGATGGGATACACCACCATGAATTGTATAGGCACTCCGGAATGAAGAATTAAAAAGATTGAACCAACGATGAAAAAGAATTTGAAAGCAATCTTGGAGAAGGTATATGACTGATGTTATCCATTCTTACATCACATTTGAAAGAATTCTCCGGAAAAGAAGAGTCAGGTAAGATCCTGGGAAAAGACCTGTGGGTTAGGGCCCACTGAAAAGAAATCACCGTTGAAAAAGATTGCTTAAGAGATATTGCACCGGTTGAATTAAATGGCTTGAATAAGATGAAATGCTCAAAATAATTTGAACGGATTAAGAATGGAATTATGAATCTTCAGCACTCCGGATATGAATAGCAAGAGGGGAATGATTAATTGGTGCACCGGAATAAGAAAACATTGTGAAATGAGGAAAAGGATAAGATCAACACCGAAATCTTGAATTACATCCACCAGAGAAGAAACGAGAACGGAGAATGATGAACTTGAAGCTCTTGAGCATCTTCACGATAAATCACCGGATAAGAACATTGAAGGAAAGAATGAAGAAACATCACAAGAATAAGATGGATACTTCATCTGAGAGTTTCTTGCTCCAAGAAGGAGAAGGGTGGGAGGGTGGGGAAACAAAGACAACTTGGGATGAACAAAATGGACACCGGTTGAAAAGAATTTAAGATGACCATCTTGATGATCAAGAAGAATTAGTACTCCCATAGAAATATGAGAACACCGATTAGGAAGGGTTTGGAATCAACATTTGACATCGAAGCAACTCGAATACCAGAATCAAAACAAGAACAAAGGGTAGATATGTTGCAGCATCATCTTCACAATATCATTCGAACAGAGAATTGAACGAATGAATTCCGCAGGTACATCAGCTTGACGAGAAGCCACTTGGAGAACGAAAGGTAAATAAAAAAGGAACAAGGAACAGATAGAACAAATATAAGATAGAAGCTTTGTTCGACACATTCGTGCTGAAAGCTCATGGAACGTGTTACAAAAGGGTTTTGCAATCCCCGGATCAGCATAGCCAAGGACCCTTTAAGATGCAACTCCCGATCAGAACAAGTCCATAAAACCACTTCACTCAATGTAGAACCCCAAACTTCATATCATGCATTCGTTGGAAGAATGCCTAGAACTACTAGATGAACCCACCTATAGATTTCCAAAAGTTTCCAGTTATGCAATCAGGTGTTGGGGATACACGGGAAGCACCGCGCAATCAACTCTAAACCTACATCCAGGCGTATCCATCCTTCAACACATAACCAGTTGTTCTCGGAAACCGTTTACCTCGGACCTTCGAAACGCATCCACTATACAAGCTATGGCAATACTCTCGAGCTACCTCCCCAGTACTGGGTGATGTCGGGGTTATCTTGCCACTAACCGCATAGGAGAGTTTTCGATGTCGGCCGTCTTAAGTATTCTAGTACTGCCGCGATGGATTTGTGACGACAACACCTCGGAGCTGAACTCCCCGGGACACTGCCACAACCCCTAATGACAGGAGGCATCGAGAACAATGTTCTCGTCACAAAGACATCGAAACAATCCAAACAATACTCGCGAGATCCTAAAAAAAATTTGTGCAATTTTTGAGAGTAGAAGAGACAAAAGAATCGTCAGGAGTCCTCACCAGAGTGAAAAGAGATGAGGAGCAAAAGAAATCCTACTCTCCGATATAAATATAGGACTCAAAACATTTTTAGTGTGTGCCTAGACTCAACCGTCAACGATTCGATCAATCAGTGGGGGCTTCTAGGTCGGAGAAGGCTCTGAATACCAACTTGTAATGCCCAGGATGGGACTATACCTCCTACGTGTCGAGGCATGACTTAAAGGTATAAGCCCATCCTAGAATGATCTCAAGTTTGGTATCTTTGCACGACTCATGTAAAAGAGGGATTAAATTGCAAAAGGAGATAGTTGGCTTACACTCGCCACTTCACACAATACAATACATAAGCAATACATCATTCAAAACATCACAGCCCATCTAAGGGTAAGATCCAAAAGACAAGATACCAAACAACATAAAGCCACAGGCCAGGATCGAATCCTAGTAGAAACCACTACTGAACGTCGAAACGTAACAAGCATACGGCCACTCTCTTCATCGAGCTCCCAGTGAAGTAGTTGAACCAGCTCCCGGATCATAACTCGGCTGAACCTGCATCTGGTGTTGTAGTATCTGTGAGCCACGAGGACTCAGCAATCCCATAACCATGGGTATCAAGACTAGCAAAGCTTTATGGGTAGGAAGAGATAAAGTGGTGGAGTTGCAGCAGCGGCTAAGCATAATATGGTGGCTAACTTACGAGTACCAGAATAAGAAGAGCATCTACGCAAACGGTCGCAAAAGGTGATCGCTAAAGATCCTGAACTACATACGATCAAACATAACCCCACCGTGTTCTCTTCTCAAAGTGAAAAGCGACAGTCACGGTTACTCACACAGTTGTGTGTTTTACTTCGGATCCTCTGTCAAGTTTTCTACAACCGGACATTAACAAATTCCAATCTGCCACATAACCGCGGGCACGGCTTTCGAAAGATCATAACCATGCAGGGGTGTCCCAACTTAGCCCATCACAAGCTCTCACGATTAGCTGAAGTAATGAATATAATATCATCACCCCTTATCTTAGGGAAAATCCGATCAGGCTCGGCATCCCGGTAGCACAAGTCATTTCGACAATGGTAAAACAAGTCCAGCAAGACCTCCCGGCGTGCCGACACCCTGATAGTAGCCGCGCGTATCTCGTCTCAGGCCACAACCGGATGGGTGATGCTACAGGAGCCAATCCTCGAGTTTCCCCGTGGTGGCCCCCGCAGGCTCCCCATTTGGGACCAACACCATCAGCACTGGCCCCCCTGCTATGTAGAATTAAGAATTCTCGGGTAGCGCTAACTCCCTATGCAAATTTAATTAATTAAGTTGTTATTATGAGCAAATTAAAACCAATATTGGGCCTTGCTGGAGGAGTTTTATTCAAAGTCAAACTGTCAAGGGGTCCCCATTTCACCCATCGTGTAAGGAACGCAAAATCAAGGAACATAATGCCGGTTTATCGGCGCCTAAGGTGGCATGAGTGGAAAAAAACACCGAGCAAAAGGCCAAGCCTTCCACCCATGCCCAGTATATAGGTGTGTTAATAATAATTATAGATATTGTGATATATCCAACAACAAGTTCCCTCCTGGAATGAACTTCATCTTCACCTGCAACTAACAACGCTATAAGAGGGGCTGAGCAAGCGGGTAACATAGCCAAACAATGGTTTTGCTAGGAAGGTTTCAAGGTTAGAGGTTTCATGGCAACAAGGAGAGGCTGACATAAAAGATGGGTAGCGCGACATGTAACGATAGCATCGAGACAACTAAGCATGGCAATGGTAGTAAAGGTATCCAAGGGTATGCTCATCTTGCCTGGAATTCCACAAGGGAGAAGAACGGATCCATGAAGTAGACGGAGCAACAAAGTCGAGCGAATCCTCACAACTCCGGAACGAAACCGAAGCTAACAAGAGAAGCAACCGGAAAGAAACAAAACAACACGGTAAACACGCAAGCATAAACATGGCATACGATGCACATCCAAGTATGATGCATGTCCGGTTAAATATGCATGGCATGGCAAAGTGCACAAACAACACTACAAGTTAAGTGGAGCTCAATATGCAACGAGTTGCATATTGACAAAACACCACAATTAATTATTTAGTTGACTCTCGTTATTTACAAGACAAGATTAAATGTTTGTTAACAAGGCAAGAGGTGAAGCATAATAAAACTACACTATTAAGACATTTTAAATGAGGCCGGAAAATAACAACAACATATCCGGAAAATCCCCGTGAGCATGTTTTGTAATTATTAAAGCAACAACAAACACACATTATAATGTTGTTAACATGATGCGGATGACATGATCAAGTTTTATGCAAATTTAGTAAAAGTTGACATGAAGAAGATATGAAGCACTTGTCACCGTGGTGGAAGGAAAGGGTGCCACGGCAACGATCCTAAAATGATGCCACACAACATATCGGTTCCGGTAACTCGTTGAGAGACCGGGCAAAAGAAAGATGGCGAAGCGGGTCATGCAAGAAGAGATGGGGTGATCCCGTTGCCGGGTTCCCACGAGTCGGCGACGAGGCAACCGAGGAACATGACAAAAGGACGAAACGGGCACGGCGCACACACGGGAAACAATTCATACAACCACAACAAGCATTCCACGAGTCATCCACGGGGTCGTCTTGTTATACCTTCGAAGCGTGCGTTTCGGGGCGGTTCGAGACGTAGAGGAAGAAGGCGTTCATGTTCGGAGAGGAAGTAGCCGTTCCATAGAGGGAAGTAGTTGTTCACGTCGGTAGCGGCAGTAGTGGTTTCGTCCGTAGTCGTTCACGTTTCAGAAGAGGAAGTAGTTGTTCACGGGGTCTTTGATGGTCGACGGTAGACGTTCACGTCACGTAGACGTGCACATAACCGTAGAGGTACTTGGGGTCTTCAAAACAGTGGCCCTCGAGGTACTTGTCGCGTCCCGGATGTGTAGACGTTCTCGTCCGTAGTTGTACTTGTCACGTGTCATGGTACTTGACGAAAAACTGCTGGACCAAAACAACATAACGAGGCCGAAGCAGGCGGCGGTCTGGACGAGGCCGGGCACCGGCGCAGAGGAGTGGCAAGCCAGGCGCCTGAACGAGGGGCTACAGCAGCTCCTCGCCGGCTGCTGGAGGGGCACCAGGCATGGAGGAAACAGGCGTCCGGAGGGCGCCCTGGGCCTGGTGCGGACGAGGCAGGGGCCATCGGAGGCGAGGCACGAGGAAGAGGGCTGGGGCGCTCGAGTGCTCTGGCGCGGCCATGGCGTGTCCACGGGAGGGAACGGAGGGGCGCGTAGAGGCGAGGCAGAGGCATGCGCAGAATGGGGCTGAGGTGCGGCGTCCTGCCTTGACGACGGAGGGGGCCGGCGCGAGCGAGCCAGAGGGCCGGCGCGAGCGGGGAGATGAGGCCTGCGCGGGGGTGGCTGCAGCCTCGGGCGGCAGCACGTGAGGAGGAGGGGCCGCGGTCGCGGGCCGGCCTGGCTGGAGGACGGGGCCGAGGCCCTGGCCAAGGCGCGGACGGAGGGAGGCGATGGAGGCGGCCAGCTCCGCGCGCGCCAGGCGAAGTGGCGGCGGGGTCTTCGATCGGGGAAGGGGCGAGGCAGGCCATAGAGCCACTCGAGGCATGGAGGAGCGGTGGCTCTGGCCACGGCTTGAGGACGAGGAGGCCGGAGGGGCGTCGCTGGCGTACGGGAGGAGGCCACGACCGGAGGGACGAGCGAGAGGTTCGGCCTCGAAGGGGAGGAGGGCTCGAGCAGAGAGATGAGTGGGGGTCGAAGGGAACACGGGATATTGGGCGAGGGGGAAAAGGAGCGATGCCTGGCGGCGGCGCACAGGGGAAGGAGGAGCGAACCGGTCGGGGCTAGGGTTAGGACGCTACGGGGAGGCCTGGGCCTTGGCCTGGGAAGACTTGGGCCGCAGGGAGGCCTTGAGGCCCGGAAGAAGAAGTTTGGGCCTCTCCCTTCTCAGGATTTTTGCAGAAACTAAAAAAATAAGAGAAGAGAATAAAATGAGGAGGTGGTTAGGGCAAAAGTTAGCACATGGGAGTATTTTTCTCGGGCAGCATAAAAAGAGCACGGTCCGAGAAAAATAGAAAAGGCGTGATTGGAAAAATAATTCAAACATATTTGAATTTAATTCAAATAGTTTTGAACTAAGACTTGATTATTGAAGTGTCCAAAAATGTTCGAATTTTCGGAGGAACCTCGATAAATAGGAAAAGAATTATAGGGAAGGTTTTAAAGGTGAAACTCGAAGTGAAAAAGACATGGGGAAAATATGCAAGTGTGTTGGGTAATTCCGAAGCAAATGAAATATTATTATATAGCTCCCTAACAATATTGAGAGGCTTTATATGTTATAAAGAGAAGTCACTTCCCTCGATTTAAATGGACCGAAGGTCCACACAATTTATTTAGGTTGAGATGCAAAATAAAAAATTGACATGATGGCATGACGACATGATGCAATGCAAAATAAATAACGCAAGCACAAACGAAACACACGGGAGACCCCGGAACATCTGGAATCTTCTGGAATCTTCTGGGACGTCGGTCTTCGGGCGTCACACTTGCAAGATGTGATCAAGAACACATATATTCATGAAAACATAATAGGTTCAGATCTGAAATCATGGCACTCGGGCCCTAGTGACAAGCATTAGGCATAGCAAAGTCATAGCAACATCAATCTCAGAACATAGTGGATACTAGGGATGAAACCCTAGCAAAACTAACTCGATTACATGATAGATCCCATCCAACCCATTACCGTCCAGCAAGCCTACGATGGAATTACTCACGCACGGCGGTGAGCATCATGGAATTGGTGATGGAGGAAGGTTGATGATGACGATGGCGACGATCTCCACTCTCCGGAGCCCCGAACGGACTCCAGATCAGCCCTCCCGAGAGAGATTAGGGCTTGGCGGTGGCTCCTTCTCGTGAAACGCGATAATTCCTTCTCTTTGATTTTTTTCTCCCTGAAACGGAAGATATAGGATCAGGGGATACGTCGGTGGAGCATCAGGGGGCCCACGAGGCAGGGGGCGCGCCCTCGGCAGGGGGCGCGCCCCCACCCTCGTGGACAGGTTTAGGACCCCGGTGAGGATATTCTTGCAGATATTTTTTATATTTTCCGAAATAATTCTCCGTTGATTTTCAGGCGATTCCGAAATCTTTTTATTTCTGCACAAAAACAACATCATGGCAATTCTGGTGAAAACAGCATCATTCCGGGTTAGTTTCATTCAAATCATGCAAGTTAGAGTCCAAAACAAGGGCAAAATGGTTTGGAAAAGTAGATACGTTGGAGACGTATCAACTCCCCCAAGCTTAAACCTTTGCTTGTCCTCAAGCAATTCAGTTGATAAACTGAAAGTGATAAAGAAAAACTTTGACAAACTCTGTTTCCTCTTGTTGTTGTAAATATGTAAGCTAGCATTCAGGTTTTCAACAAGATCATGAACTAACCACATTCACAATAACTTTTAGGTCTCAAGACTACTCACATCAATGGTATAATCAACTAGCGAGCAATAATAATAAACCTCGGATGACAACACTTCTCAAAACAATCATGATATGATATAACAAGATGGTATCTCGCTAGCCCTTTCTGAGACCGCAAAACATAAATGCAGAGCACCTTTAAAGATCAAGGACTGACTAGACATTGTGATTCATGGTAAAAGAGATCCACTCATGATCATACTCAATGCAAATTAATAGTAATACATGCAACGACAGAGGTGCTCTCCTACTGGTGCTCTTTGATAAGAGGACGATGACTCTGCATAGAAGTAAATAGATAGGCCCTTCGCAGAGCGAAGCAGGGATTTGTAGAGGTGCCAGAGCTTGATTTTTAAATAGAGATTGAATAACATTTTGAGTGGTATACTTTCATTGTCAACATAACAACCAAGAATCTCGATATCTCCCATGCTACGCATATTATAGGAGGTTCCCAAACAGAATGGTAAAGTTTATACTCCCCCAACCACCAACAAGCACACTCCATGGCTAGCCCGAAAGAACGGGTACCGTCCAAACTAGCAACAGCCCTGGGGGAGTTTTGTTTAATTATTATTATTTTGAGCATGGGACTGGGCATCCCGATTACCAGCCATTTTCTCAAGAATGATGAGCGGAGTCCACTCATCGTGAGAATAACCCACCTAGCATGGAAGATATAGACAACCCTAGTTGATACATGAGCTGTTCGAGCATACAAAACAGAATTTCATTTGAAGGTTTAGAGATTGGCACATACAAATTTACTTGGAACGGCAGGTAAATACCGCATATAGGAAGGTATAGTGGACTCATGTGGAATAACTTTGGGGTTTATGGAAGTGGATGCACAAGCAGTATTCCCGCTTAGTACAGGTGAAGGTTAGAAAGAGACTGGGAAGTGACCAGCTAGAGAGCAACAACGGTCATGAACATGCATTAAAATTAATCAACAATGAATGCAAGCATGAGTAGGATATAAATCACCATGAACATAAATATCGTGAAGGCTATGTTGATTTGTTTCAACTACATGCGTGAACATGTGCCAAGTTAGGTCACTTAAATCGTTCAAAGGAGGATACCACCCATCATACCACATCACAACCATTTTAATATCATGTTGGCATGCAAGATAGAGCATTATAAACTCTCAGCTAATTAAGCATGGCATAAGCAGCTATAATCTCTAGTTATCATTGCAAACATGTTTCATTCATAACAAGCTAAATCAAGAATGACGAGCAATCACATTTACAAAAAACAAGAGAGGTCGAGTTCATACCAGCTCTTCTTATCTCAATTAGTTCATCATATATCATCCTTATTGCCTTTCAATCGCACGACCGAACAGTGTGGATAATAATAATAGTGCACGTGCATTGGACTTAAGCTGGAATCTATAGGCATTTAATACAAGAGAGAAGACAAGGTAATATTGCTCAAGGTTAATTCAACAACAAAACATAAGAGAGCCACTAAGCATTTTAATCATGGTCTTCTACTCTTAACCCCTAAAGAAAAGAAAAGACTATTTACACGGGAAAGCTCCCAGCATGCAAAAGAAGAACGGGAAATCTTTTTGGGTTTTCATTTTTAGTTACTACTACTACAAGCAAAGAAAGTAAACTAGCTAGAAGCTACAACTAATATTTTTTTTGTTTTTCTAGGTTTTTCTAGCACACAAGAAAAAGACTAAGAAAAAGAAATTGAAACTAAGCATGGATGGTAAAGTGAAAGAGTGTGAGCACCGACAACTAGAATAAGTGTCAACATGAATGTAAGTCGGTGATAAACACATACTCCCCCAAGCTTAGGCTTTTGGCCTAAGTTGGTTTATGGCCACGGATTGAAGCCACTCCCTCAAGTGTACTAGGATGTGTCCTCTGGATGCCACTGGTTGGCGAGCTCGTCTAGCTCCCACCCATAAACAGATTGACGGGAAGGATCAAGTGCTGGTTGTGGCTCAGGCTCTGAAGCTTGTGCCTGGCCTTGGTACTTGTAGAAGGCATCTGAGGTGATGAGGAATACGCATGTAGATAGTTTCATAGTATATTTCATCAAACCTCAATTTATAATTAAGCTGCATATTCTTGTCTTTAACAATAAAATCATGAGCTACCATACTCTTGTAGTCTAGATAAATAGGGGCAAGCAATTTTTCTTCCTTCTCATGATGCCTAATATGTATATTAAATATTAAGCAAGGTGAGAAGCAAAGATGCCTCCAGAGACGAGCCCCTTTGAGCGGTTCAGACCCAATCGTTTGGCAACGACGGCGCCCAAGCTAAATATTGAGTCTCGAAACAAAGCATGGCGTAAAATGATGATATCAGGGGCACTCAGATTTCTACTGTTCCCGTGACCAATTAAACATCTACTAGCAAATAAAGCAAAGTAGCGCAGAACAGGGAAGTGTATACTAGTGATTCTTGCCCCTGAAACTTGTCTAGTTTCACCTACGGCTATCATGTCAATTAACCCTTCAACGTCTTCACAACGTGGTTCATCAAGTCTACCTCCAAAGGGTACTTTGAATATTTCACAAATGTCTATAAGTGATATCTCCTTAATCACATCATATAAATGAAACTGCACCATATGTGGTGTTTTCCTAGAATGAAAATGAAAGCTTTGCGTGAAAATATTGGTGAGTAAGAGATATTGTTCTTTCTGGTCATTGAGAAAGTCGGTGAGGCCTGCATTATTCGCCAACCAATAAAAGTCTTCGTAAATACCGGCGGACATCATGAAATTATTACAAGGCCATTCGCACGGTCGAACTTCCGCCATGCGAGGAAGATGATACTTGGGCTTCTTATTTTCTTCTTTCTTCTTCTCCTCTGAGCACTTGCTGGAGGAGCCCCTCAATAATCTTTTTAACTTTTTCCTTTTCTGAAAAATTCTGAAATTTTTAGTAACTTCAAAATAAAAGTTAACCAAACTCAACAAGATTGATAGCAACGACTCCTATAAGTGCCTAGAGGCTATATCATGCATTAGAACTACTTGGGACAAAGAAAGTTTGACATGCAAGCTCAAGAACAAGGTCACCACAGCTGCATAAATTTGCAACAAATAAAGCACTAGAGCAAAAACTAATTGGACCAATGAAGGAGTCACATACCAAGGAACAATCTCCCCAAACCGTTTGGTAAATGGTGCTTTGAACAAGGAGATCGAAAATGGCAGCAAGAAGAGCTAGAACTCGGGTTTGAGCTGGTTGGGGATTTTTTTGGGAGGAAGAAGAAGAGCATGGGTGAAAGGATAAGTGGAGGGGGCTACATGGGGCCCACGAGGCAGGGGCGCGCCCTGGGCAGGGGGGCGCGCCCTGCATCCTCGTGGACACGTACTGGCTCCCCTCGCTGTGTGTTCAGTGCCATATTTTCTTAAATATTCTAGAAAAAATCATATTTCATTTTCATGGCATTTGGAGAACTTTTATTTTTGGGATATTTTTTATTGCACGGATAAGTCTGGAAACAGACAGACAATGCTATTTTTATTTTTATTTAACCTAATTAACAGAAAGTAAAAGGAGGGTACATAAGGTTTGTGCTATCTAGATTCACCTATCCCATGCTCATCAAAAGGAATCATTAACAAGGTTGATCAGGTCTTGTTAATAAACTCTTTCCGAGTAACATGAAACCGGAGAATTTTCGAATAACACTAGGTTACCTCAATGGGGATATGTATGTCCCCTACAATAAGTATGTCATATGCCTTCTTGATAGTAGGAATAGGAAACTCAAAACCTCCAATAGTAATAGTCGAAGTTTTTACAATATAGTTGATACTATGGACGTGAGGTTGTTTCCTCGGAAAGTGTACCGTATGCTCATTAACATTGACATGAAAAGTGACATTGCCTTTGTTGCAATCAATAACAGCCCCTGCAGTATTCAAAAAGGGTCTTCCAAGAATAATAGACATACTATCGTCCTCGGGAATATCAAGGATAACAAAGTCCGTTAGAATAGTAACATTTGCAACTACAACAGGCACATCCTCACAAATACCGACAGGTATAGCAGTTGATTTATCAGCCATTTGCAAAGATATTTCAGTAGGTGTCAACTTACACAAGTCAACTCTACGATATAAAGAGAGAGACATAACACTAACACCGGCTCCAAGATCACACAAAGCCGTTTTAACATAGTTTCTCTTAATGGAGCAAGGTATAGTAGGTACTCCTGGATCTCCTAATTTCTTAGGCATTCCACCCTCAAAAGTGTAATTATCAAGCATGGTGGAGATTCCTACTTCAGGTATCTTCCTTTTGTTGGTAATAATATCTTTCATATACTTGGCATAAGGATTTGTTTTAAGCACATCAGTCAAACGCATACGCAAAAAGAGAGGTCTAATCATTTCAGTGAAGCACTCAAAATCCTCATCATCCTTTTTCTTGGATGGTTTTGGAGGAAAAGGCATGGGTTTCTGAACCCATGGTTCTCTTTCCCTACCGTGCTTCCTAGAAACAAAGTCTCTCTTATCATAACGTTAATTCTTTGATTGTGGGTTATCAAGATCAACAGTAGGTTCATTCTCTACATCATTATCATCACTAGGTTGAGCATCAGCATGAACATCGTCATTAATATTATCACTCGGCTCATGTTCATTACCAGGTTGTGTCTCAGCATCACAAACAGATATATCATTAGGATTCTCATGTGGGTGAGCTACAGGTTCACTAGAAGCATGCAAGGTTCTATCATTTTTCTTTTTCTTCTTCTTAGACGAACTAGGTGCATCTAAATTAGCTCTCTGAGAATCTTTCTCAATTCTCTAAGGGTGGCCCTCAGGATACAGAGGTTCTTGTGTCATTTTACCACCTCTAGTAGCAACTCTAACAGCATATTCATTATTCTTACTATTTAATTCATTGAGCAAATCATTCTGAGCCTTAAGTACTTGTTCTACTTGAGTGGTAACCATACAAGCATGTATACTAATAAGTTTCAGTTCACCTTTAGCTCTAGATAGATAATCACTCAAGCGTTCAATCATATAGGCATTGTGTCGTAATTGTCTACCAACATAAGCATTAAAGTTTTCTTGTTTCACAATGAAATTGTCAAACTCATCTAAGCACTGGCTAGCAGACTTATAACGAGGAATATCACCTTCATCAAATCTATAAAGAGAATTTACCTTCACTACCTGTGTCGGGTTATCAAGACCATATATTTCTTCAATCGGGGGTAAATTCTTAACATCTGCAGCTTTAATACCTTTTTGTTTCATAGATTTCTTTGCCTCTTGCATGTCTTCGGGACTCGGAAATAGAACACCTCTTTTCTTCGGAGTTGGCTTAGGGGCTGGTTCAGGAAGTGTCCAATTATTTTCATTGCCAGCATATTGTTCAATAGTAATTCAGCTTGTTCAACTGTTCTTTCCCTGAAAACACAACCAGCACAACTATCCAGGTGGTCTTTGGAAGGATCGGTTAGTCCATTATAAAAGACATCAAGTATATCATGCATCTCAAGAGGATGATCAGGCAAAGCATTAAGTAACTGGAGAAGCCTCCCCCATGCTTGTGGGAGACTCTCTTCTTCAGTTTGAGCAAAGTTATATATTTCACGTAAGGCAGCTTGTTTCTTATGAGCGGGAAAATATTTAGCAGAGAAGTAATACATCATATCCTGGGGACTACGCACACAACCAGGATCATAAGAATTAAACCAAGTCTTAGCATCACCCTTTAACGAAAACCGAAACAACTTAAGGATATAGTAATAGCGAATCTTTGCATCATTGGTAAATAGGGTGGCTATATCATTCAACTTAGTAAGATGTGCCACAACAGTTTTAGACTCATAGCCATGGAAAGGATCAGATTCAACCAAAGTAATTAACTCAGGATCAACAGAGAATTCATAATCCTTATCAGTAACACATATAGGTGAAGTAGCAAAAGCAGGGTCATGTTTCATTCTAGCATTCAAGGACTTTTCTTTCAGCTTAGCTAATAACTTCTTAAGATCATATCTATCATTGCAAGCAAGAAAGTCTCTAGTAGTTTCTTCATCCATAACATAACCCTCGGAACAACAGGCAATTCATATCTATTGGGAGTAGTTTCATCATCACTTTCATAACTATCATCAACATTTGCACTCTCCCTAACCTTTCGCAATTTGTTCATCTAGAAATTCACCTAGTGGCACAATATCAGGCATAGAGGTAGTTTCATCATACATAGCAGAAGTAGCATCATCAAGAACATACGACATATCAGATTCAATAGCAGGAGTAGGTGTCACAAGTTTACTCATAACAGAAGGAGAGTCAAGTGCAGAGCTAGATGGCAGTTCCTTACCTCCCCTCGTAGTTGAGGGTAAGATCTTGGTTTTTTAGTCCTTCAAATTCTTCATAGTGATAAACAGATATAAATCCCAAGTGACTTAAAGAATAGAGCTATGCTCCCCGGCAATGGCGCCAGAAATAGTCTTGATAACCCACAAGTGTAGGGGATCGCAACAGTTTTCGTGGGTAAAGTATTAAACCCAAATTTGTTGATTTGACACAAGGGGAGCCAAAGAATACTCTTAAGTATTAGCAGCTGAGTTGTAAATTCAACCACACTTGGAAACTTAATATCTGCAGCAAGATAGTTTAGTAGCAAAGTAATATGATAGTGGCGGTAGCAGCAATAAAAGTAATGATAGTGTTTTTGTAGTTTTTCTGATAGTAGGAGCGGAAAAGTAAATAAGCGATAAGCAATATAGGTAAAGCTCGTAGGCATTGGATCGGTGATGGGAAATTATGTCGGATGCAATTCATCATGTAGAAGTTATAACCTAGGGTGACACAGAACTAACTCCAGTTTATCAATGCAATGTAGGCATGTATTCCGAATATAGTTATATGTGCTTATGGAAAAGAACTTGCATGACATCTTTTGTCCTACCCTCCCGTGGCAGCGGGGTCCTACTGGAAACTAAGGGACATTAAGGCCTCCTTTTAATAGAGTACCATACCAAAGCATTAACACATAGTGAATACATGAACTCCTCAAACTATGGTCATCACCGGGAGTGGTCCCGATTATTGTCACTTCGGGGTTGCCGGATCATAACACATAGTAGGTGACTATAGACTTGCAAGATAGGATCAAGAACACACATATATTCATGAAAACATAATAGGTTCAGATCTGAAATCATGGCACTCGGGCCCTAGTGACAAGCATTAAGCATAGCAAAGTCATAGCAACATCAATCTCAGAACATAGTGGATACTAGGGATCAACCCCTAACAAAACTAACTCGATTACATGATAGATCCCATCCAACCCATCACCGTCCAGCAAGCCTACGATGGAATTACTCACGCACGGCGGTGAGCATCATGGAATTGGTGATGGAGGAAGGTTGATGATGACGATGGCGACGATCTTCACTCTCCGGAGCCCCGAACGGACTCCAGATCGGCCCTCCCGAGAGAGATTAGGGCTTGGCGGCGGCTCCGTCTCGTGAAACGCGATAATTCCTTCTCTCTAATTTTTTCGCCCTGAAACGGAAGATATTCCGTTGTGGTGAAGCTTCGTGGTGTTATTAGGGGCCTCCAATTAAGTTGTGAAGATATCCCCAACCTTTGTGGTGTTCGGAGCTCAATCATTGTGGTGTAAAGCTCCGGGCAAACGTCGGGGTCTCCAATTAGGTTGTGAAGATCGCCCCGAGGAATTTTACGGGTTCTGGGGACCACCACCCAAGGGCTGCCAAAGTGTATGGGTTCGGTGACCGCCCCCAAGGGTTGGCATTTGTACGGGTTTAGTGACCGCCCTCAAGGGTCCCTTAGTGGAATCATGGCATCTTGCATTGTGCGAGGGCGTGAGGAGATTACGGTGGCCCTAGTGGCTTCTTGGGGAGCACTGTGCCTCCACACCGCTTCAAACGGAGATTAGCATCCGCAAGGGTGTGAAATTGGGATACATTGTCATCTCCGCGTGCCTCGGTTATTTCTTACCCGAGCCCTTTACTTATGCACTTTACTTTGTGATAGACATATCGTTTCTTGTCATATATCTTGCTATCACCTAGTTGTTTATCTTGCTTAGCATAAGTTGTTGGTGCACATAGGTGAGCCTAGTTGTTTTAGGTTTTGTGCATGGAAAATTAACCACTAAGTTTATTCCGCATTTGTTCAAGCCTAAATCATAATTATTTTAAAGCGCATATTCACCCCCCCTTTAGGCGACATCCACGATCTTTCAGCTTGTTGTCGAAAAAAAAGGTTTGACAAATGGGCAACCGTGCATTTTGCAAACTATGGTCGAACTATTATGACTGCACAATTAGGTAGATTTTGATAACGAAACGACCAATAAAATATAATTGTTGTCCAAAGCAAATGACAGTTCTGATATTTTTTTTAAAATGAAAGGTCCCGAAGGACCTAAACACTTGATTAAACATAGGATAACGCTAACGCCCACATGTGTAGTGGGAGCGAAACCCACCCACACGCCCTATAACACACAGACTACGTCACGTTACCGCATGCATGCATGTGGAAATCTTTTTCGATTTTCAGTTTTTAAAATGTTTTATCTCTTAAATAAAAAATCCGATTGAAGATCCGTTTTCACCATTAAATCCCTCGCGATGAGATCTTCGAAACTAGATCTCATATCTATATATTTCGACGAAATTGTTTTTTTGGTTTAAAGTTGCCATGTCTATTGCACATGGATTGCCATGGTGTTTACACTGAAGTTGCCGTGATATGTTTCAGCTATTTTATTTTCAATTTAAAAGTAAATTTTGACATATTATAAAACATGGAATTCAGAAACCAGACTTGCCATGAACCATAAACTAAAATTGCCATGATACATGCACTTAAAATTGCCATGGTTCATATAAAAGTATTTCTCATGGTCAAAGTACTGGAATTGACATCATCAAAATACTAAAATTGCCATGCTCTAAAAACTAAAATTGCCACATGCCAACTTTAGTTTAAGCACTATGGCAACTACAGTGTAAACATCATGGCAACTTTTGGGAAAAAAATCGTCGAAACGTATCAACATGGGTTCTAGTTTGAAGATCTCGTCGAGACGGATTTAATGGTGAAAATGAACTTTTAATTTGATTTTTTTAATTAGGAGATAAAACATTTTAAAACCAAAAACCGAAAAGATTCCAGCTGATGTCATTTGCTCATGTGTGGCAAAATGAGTGATAATAGAGGTGTGTGGATGATTGGCAAGATGCCACACGTGTGGGCGTTAGTTTTTTCCTAAACATATTCCATGAAAACAGAGCAGTTTACAAAGAGACCTGGTAGAAACATAGAACTACAAACTAGTCCCTGACTTTTACGAGGAGGACCCCGAACTAAGAGATGAAAAAGCAACCGGGTCCATTGCTGCCTCCGCTCGGATAGAGTTTTGCCGTCCCCGAGGACGAACCACTTGGGATAACAAAACCGCAATGGGTGCTGCATACCATGGCCTCCAAACAAACACAACACATGCCTCCGAAATGGCTTCAAGGCCGAAGGAAATGAAATGGCCGCCCTTCGGCCTGAAGAAGCCGCAGATCATAAGTGCATACATGGCAAATTCTACACGCCTAGAAAAGCATCTTCTCTGGGAGGGTGTTATTTATATCCCTCGTTATCTGGTCTCGTGACTCCCGACCTCCCAGCAGCAAGTAAACACTAAACACTACGATGTCGAATTACAGGAGCTTCTAACATGTGGAGTGTATAATACTAGCAGTGGACCAATCTATAGTCATGACTACATGTAACTATAACCCAGAACTCTTCAGCGGCCATAAACTTCAGCAAAGAGTCAGCTCTTGTAATTTGCCTTGCCCATCTTCAGACCTTCCATTCAATGTTATGTCTGTTAATAAAGAAAACCAACGTTCAATTAGATTAGCAACAAGGGTTGTGTAGGTGTCTATTGATATCAAGCACCCAAAATTATAAACTTGTATGTAGTGA
This sequence comes from Secale cereale, assembly GCA_902687465.1. Taxonomy (NCBI): domain Eukaryota; kingdom Viridiplantae; phylum Streptophyta; class Magnoliopsida; order Poales; family Poaceae; genus Secale; species Secale cereale. The sequence goes on along the minus strand of LR738710.1, from coordinate 80,866,666 downwards.
TATATGTACAGTAGTAGTGGTAGTATACTGACATGGCAAGGTTCACTACAATGCCGCTGCAACTAGACGAGGCAGAGGTATTTTGTAGATCAAGAGTGGGAAAGGAGAACAATTGCGACTCGGCATATAAAGCGCAATACTTCTTGGTCGGCACGACAGCCTAATTTGGAAAGGCTGAGTGCTTCAAAGTGCAAATTTAATGTAAATGTAACTAGCTCAAACTAGCCACTGAATTGCACACCCGGTGGTAAAAAATGGCCTAATTGGTGGTTATTCCGCATATGGAGACCATCTTGAGCTCATAAGCCTGCATATTCTCATGAACTACACTATGAGGACCACTGGACAGAGCAAAGCAAGGCAATCCACACTCCGCGGAGCACGAAAGAATGGTATGCATAGGAAACTAGTTGGCGAAATTACTTTTCGGGGATAAGGGGCAGAATAAGAAAAAATCAATGGAACAAATGGCATCATGTAGCTTGTCTGAATGAAATATATTTGTCATTGTGCAATCACCCCACTATAGTAGTATTCTTAAAGTTTTTTGCACAAGAAGCATCAATAAATTTAGAAATGAACATATGAAACTATCGACAATATTTCTTGAAAAATGCTTTCGCCAAATGAATCACTTTCTAGGAATAGCCGAAGGGACACCGAAACCCCGTGAACGGGGAGAATATTTCTCTACAATGTCAGCATGTGTCCTCCAAAGGCACTTCTACAGAAATGACATGGAGTAACACCACATGCAAGTAGAAAGTAGCTACAGCCTACAGGTTAAGGGAAGTGTCGACTACTCTACATATCACAATCATGCTACAAGCATAGTTTACTGACTTGAATAATTGAATTGAGATTCGGTTAGCTATCTTCACTAAAACAAAGCACTAAGTTTATCCATAACATACAAAACAAGGCGGATAAATAACAAGATAATGCAATTAAGTAGAAGTTGCCTGACAACCCAACCCTTTGAAATCTTAAACCTATCACTTATGGTGGATTTCGATGAATAAATTGCTGCCCAATCACAATAATCCCAGGAATGACTGGACATGAACAACACATACTAGATTTTCATTGGTGATCTATCAGTAGGTATCTGACTGGTCGATTGACGACTTGAACAAAAGAAAATCAGTACTAAATGTAAATATCTAGTATCATTTTGATGATCAGTTCACAACAGAGGCACACAGTAGAACTGCGGCAATTGGCCACTCATCATAACTGAAGATTGAGGCCAACCCCAATGTTTGTCATCGATGCAAATATGCAACTACCACAAGGAATAGGAAATCCCTCATTGGTTTAAGATAAAACAGTACTCCGGGCTATAAACAACAATCAAGGTTCCTACAGCTAAGAAAATCGGTCTTGTCAACTTGAGAAACCCTTTTCTCGCTAGCGTCACATACAGATGCAAAATTCAAAGTGATTTCTTCAAATTCATGTTTTGGGATCACGAGGTAGTGTGTATATTTATCTACCACTACTATTTTAGCCTATATTTTGTCATTTTTGACATTAAGATTGCAAAGTGCTCTCCCATACATTTTAATTAAGTTATGACATAAGGCATTGACGGTCCCCAAGTGCAGGGAATCATCGTAGCAATTCCCAATGGTGCAAGAGATAAGTATGGAGTGTCGAACCCACAAGGAGCTAAAGGTAAGATAAATATTCTCTCAAGTCCTATCTGGCACTGATACGACTCTACGTACACCAAATGTTTGCTTCCAACTAGAAATGAGTAATAAAACTACGTTGTGGGTATGAAGAGGATAACTTTGCATGATATCGGAGAGCTAATATATAAAAGTAGGTGTTTTATCATTAAGTTAGAATATATTACTAAATATTATAAATAGCGAGTGAGGAATAATGATGGATCGGTGTGCGGAATTGTCCTAGGCAATTGTTAACAACACCGGTAGTCGTCACTGCAATTTCATATGAGGGAGAGGCATAAGCTAACATACATTATCTTCTTGGATCGTATGCACTTATGATTGGAACTCTAGCAAGCATCTGCAACTACTAAAGATCATTAAGGTAAAACCTAACCATAGCATTAAAGCATCAAGTCCCCTTTATCCCATACGCAACAATCCCCTTACTTGGGTTTATGCTTCTGTCACTCAAGCAACCCACTATAAGCGAATCATGAACGTATTGCAACACCCTACAGCGGAAATCCCTCTCGCTTGCGCGACACGGAGGGCACCATAGGTCAGCACCAAAATAAAACATACAACACGTACCAATCTAGATCATCAATCAACCCAAAGACAAAGGATATCTACTCAAAACATCATAGGATGGCAACACATCTTTGGATCATAATATGTGGAATAAAGCACCGTGTTCAAGTAGGGATTACAACGGGGTGCGGGAGAGTGGACCGCGTAAAAGAGATTAGGATGGTGATGTTGATGAAGACGATCACTGCAGCGATGATTCCCCTCCCAATGGCACTCCGGCGCCACCGAGAGAGAGGAGGAGACGTTCTCCCCCTTGTGCTTCCTCCTCCATGGCCTCCCCCCTAGATGGGGAGAGGTTCTCCCTCTGGTCCTTGGCCTTCATGGCGATGATGGCCCCTCCAGGATCCTCCTCCATGGCCTCCGGTGATGACGGCCCCCTCCGGCAGGGTGCCAGAGAGGGCCTAGATTGATTTCTCGTGGTTACAGAGGCTTGCGGCAGCGGAACTTCCGATCTAGGTTGGTTTCTGGAGGTTTCTGTATTTATAGGTATTTTTGGCGTCGGTCTCACGTCCAGGGGGTCTCCGAGTCGTCCACGAGATAGGGGCCCACACCCACGGGGGGTGGGCGCACCCCCACCCTCGTGGACAGCCCGAGACTCTTTTGGCCCAACTCTCTTACTCCAGGGGCTTCTTTTGGTCCATAAAACATCATCAAAAATTGGCACGTCAATTGGACTCCGTTTGGTATTCCTTTTCTGTAAAAATAAAAAAAACAAGGAAAAATAGAAACTGGCACTGGGCTCTAGGTTAATAGGTTAGTCCCAAAAATCATATAAAATAGCATATAAATGTATATAAAACATCTAAGACGGATAATATAATAGCATGAATACTTCATAAATTATAGATACGTTGGAGACGTATCAGCATCCCCAAGCTTAATTCCTGCTCGTCCTTGAGTAGGTAAATGATAAAAGAAATAATTTATGAAGTGTGAATGCTAGCATGTGCACACGTTTGATCAATAATAATTTCAATCACCTTTTCTAGCATCATTATGTGTCATAACAGTAGCCCATCTCATAAAACTTTTCATGATCAAGTAACAAGCTATTCACATGTTAAAGTATAGATCATAAACTTTCTTGAAAACTAACAAACAGCGCTCTTAGTCATCAAACAATTGCAGTTCATCTTATTTTTGGGAAGGGTCTATGTAAGAGCTTTGATTAAGCAAACTCCACATACTCAACTATCATTTAATCTTTCACAATTGCTAACACTCATGTGATATTTATGGGTTCAAAGTTTTAATCAGACAAAAAGAAAGATAGGGGCTTATGGTTTCGCCTCCCAACCTTTTACCTCAAGGGTAATGTCAACAATAATAATTTATGAAAACCTACATCCAAGTGGATATATATATCCAGATCGCTCCAACACAAAGTGCTTGCCAAAGGAAAAAGTGTAAAAAGGAAAGGTGATGATCACCATGACTCTTGTATAAGGGTAGAAGATAAAAGTAAAAGATAGGACCTTCGTAGAGGGAAGCATAGGTTGTCATGCGCTTTTCTGGTTGGATGCACAAAATCTTAATGCAAAAGAACGTCACTTTATATTTCTGCTTGTGATAAAGACCTTTATTATGCAGTCCATCGCTTTTATTTCTTCCCTATAACAAGTTCGTATAAATCTTATTTTCTTCGGACTAATAGATCATACATATTTAGAAAGGATTTTTTATTGCGTGAACCGATGACAACTTACTTGAAGGATCTTACTCAATCCTTAGGTAGGTATGATGGACTCTCATGGCAAAACTGGTTCAAAGGATGTTTGGAAGCACAAGTAGTATTTCTACTTGGTACAAATAATTTGGCTAGCATGAGAGGGAAAGGCAAGCCCAACAGGTTGGATGATCCAAGACAATATAACGTTTCGGATATAGGAAAACATAATCCATTAAATTGTCTTCCTTGTCCAACACCAACCTATTAGCATGTCATTTAATGAGTGCTCACAATTACAAAAGATGTCCAAGATAGTATATTTATATGTGAAATCTCTCTTCCTTCAATATTCTTTCATGAATTGTTCAAGTGATCAATTCTACGTTTGCTAACTTTCAATAAGTTTACTACATATACTTATTCTGTGTGAAGTCATTACTCCCCATGGTATAAGCATATGAAACATATATAAATTCAGGTTTATGATATTCAATTCATTCAACCATTTACTCATAGGATGTACGTGAAGCACATGAGTAAATGACAAACTACTCCAAAAGATATAAGTGAAGGACACCGAGTAGTCAAATAATTAACTAGCCATGGGAGGATTCTTTTTCATTCAAGATTTCATATCCAATGGTTTTATTCAAACAGCAAGTAAAATTGAAAATACGCTCCAAGCAAAACACATATCATGTGACGAATAAAAATATAGCTCCGAGTAAGGTATACCGATAGTTTTGAAGACGAAAGAGGGGATACCTACCGGGGCATCCCCAAGCTTAGGCGCTTGAGTCTTCCTTGAATATTACCTTGGGGTGCCTTGGGCGTCCCCAAGCTTAGGGTCTTTCCACTCCTTATTCTCCTCATATTGATATCTCACCAAAAGCTTGAAAACTTCAACCACACAAAACTTAACGTAACTTCGTGAGATATGTTAGTATGATAAAGAGTAAACCATTCATTTTGGTACTGTCAAAGACAAGGTTCATAATTGTTATCACACAATGCCTACTGTACCATATCATTTCTAAAATTTATATTGAGAAATATAATTCATAGAAACTACAAAACAAGCAAACTATGCAATGAAAACAAAATCTTTCAGAAACAGAACAGTCTGTAATGATCTGAACAACAACCATACTTCTGCTACTCTACAAATTATGAAATAAATTGGTGGACGTGAGGAATTTGTCTATTAATCTTATGCAAAAAGAAACAACTCAAAATAACTCTTCTGTAAAAAATGGCAGCTAATCCCGTGAGCGCAAAGTTTCTGTTTTTTTACAGCAAGATCACATTAACTTTCACCCAATTTTTCCCAAAGGTCTTACTTGGCACTTTATTGAAACAAAAGCTATAAAACATGATTACTACAGTAGCTTAATCATGTAAACACACAAAACAGTAAGGGTAAATATTGGGTTGTCTCCCAACAAGCGTTTTTCTTTAATGCCTTTTAGCGAGGCATGATGATTTCAATGATGCTCACATAAAAGATAAGAATTGAAACATAAAGAGAGCATCATGAAGAATATGACTAGCATATTTAAATCTAACCCACTTCCTATGCCTAGGGATTTTGTGAGCACATAATTTATAGGAACAATAATCAACTAGCATAGGAAGGAAAGACAAGTATAACTTCAAAACTTTAAGCACATAGAGAGGAAACTTGATATTATTGCAACTTCTACAAGCATGTATTCCTCCCTCCTAAAAAAATTCAGTAGCATCATGAATGGGTTCAACAATATAACCATCACATAAGCATAGAAATTTTACTACTCTCCACATAAGCAAAATTATCTCATTCGAAATAGTGGGAGCAAACTCGAAATAGTGGAATCATTACTAACTAAAGTTGACACTCTTCCAAATGCACTTTAGATGATAGTATTATTCATACTGCAAAAGATATAAGTGAATTTCATGGAGTATTCTAGGATTAATATCGACTAGCAAATATCCAAGCTCAAAATATATAAGTGAAGCACACGAAGCATTCTATAAAACCGTACTCAAAAGATTTAAGTGAAGCACAAAGATCATTCTATAAGATCATACTCAAAAGATATAAGTGAAGCGCATGAAGAATTCTATATATCAAGGAAGGGCTATCTCATACTAGCATGGTTATTAAATAAAAAAATAAAAACACAAGGGACACAAATCATGTGAACAAAACAAAAACCGAGGTATACCGATAATTGTTGAAGAAGAAAGATGGGATGCCAACCGGGGCATCCCCAAGCTTAGATGCTTGAGTATCCTTTAAATATTTACTTGGGGTGCCTTGGGCATCCCCAAGCTTGAACTCTTGCCTCTCTTTATTCTTCTCATATTGATAGCTCCTCGATCTTCGAACACTTCATCCACACAAAACTTTAACAAAAACTTTGTGAGATTCGTTAGTATAATAAAGCAAATCACTACCTTTAGGTACTGTTGCAAACTTATTCCAATTTCATATTAGCACTTTATCTACTGTATTCCAACTTAACCATGGTTCATACCCCCCGATACTACACATAGATTCATCAAAATAAGCGATCAACACATAGAAAACAGAATCTGTCAAAAACAGGACAGTCTGTAGTAATCTGGAGGTTTAGTAAACTTCTGTAACTCTAAAAAATTCTAAACAAATATGACGATTTGAAAATTGTGTACAGAAGTAATGTGCAAAAAGTTTTACACCCATTTGACCTTCCAGTAAAAAATGTAAAATCACGCACTACAGCTAAAGTTTCTATTTTTTGTTCTGCACATAGAAAACAAGCAATCTAATCATCCTAAAACCAAAGCTTGGCACGTTATTTTTATAATACCATGGATATATACAAGGAGATAATTATTTACGGAGAAACTTCCATGAAAAATTCTACATTGTTTCCGTGAACATGAACACAAGTGCTCAAGGTCAACCCACGCTTCTTCAATGCATAACTTTCCAATCACTTCTCTTTTTGAAAACTTTTTAGGCATAAGAGGCAAGTAAATTTTTTTGTATTTTAATTTTTTTTTAATTTTTTTGTATGTTTCATCCACAACTAAACAGAAACAAAAAGGAAAAACAAAATCTTCTTAGTGAAGAAAGCAAACAAGCACACACGAGAATACCAACCTCAAGCTATTGCTCCCCGGCAGCGGCGCCAGAAAAGAGCTTGATGGTCCCCAAGTGCAGGGAATCATCGTAGCAATTCCCAGTGGTGGAAGTGATAAGTATGGAGTGTAGAACCCACAAGGAGCTAAAGGTAGGATCAATATTCTCTAAAGTCCTATTTGCCACTAATACGACTCTACGTACACCGAACGTTTGCTTCCAACTAGAAACGAGAAATAAAACTACGTTGTGGGTATGAAGAGGATACCTTTGCATGATATCGGAGAGCTAATATATAAAAGTAGGTGTTGTTATCATAAAGTTACAATATATTACTAAATATAATAGCGAGTGTGGAATAATGATGGATCGGTGTGCGGAATTGTCCTAGGCAATTGTTAACAAGACCGGTAGTCCTCATTGCAATTTCATATGAGGGAGAGGCATAAGCTAAAATACTTTCTCTTCTTGGATCATATGCACTAATGATTGGAACTCCAACAAGCATCCGCAACTACTAAAGATCATTAAGGTAAAACCCAACCATAGCATTAAAGCATCAAGTCCCCTTTATCCCATACGCAACAATCCCCTTACTCGGCTTTATGCTTCTGTCACTCAAGCAACCCACTATAAGCAAATCATGAACATATTGCAACACCCTACAGCGGAACTCCCTCACGCTTGCGCGACACGGAAGGCACCATAGGACAGCACCAAAATAAAACATACAACTCGTACCAATCTAGATCACCAATCAACCCAAAGACAAAGGATATCTACTCAGAACATCATAGGATGGCAACACATCATTGGATCACAATATGTGGCATAAAGCACCATGTTCAAGTAGGGATTACAGCGGGGTGCGGGAGAGTGGACCGCGTAAAAGAGATGAGGATGGTGATGTTGATGAAGATGATCACCGCGGCGATGATTCCCCTCCCGATGGCACTCCGGCGCCACCGAGAGAGAGGATGAGAGGTTCTCCCCCTTTTGCTTCCTCCTCCATGGCGTCCCCCCTAGATGAGGAGAGGTTCTCCCTCTGGACCTTGGCCTTCATGGCGATGATGGCCCCTCCGGGATCCTCCTCCATGGCCTCCAGTGATGATGCCCCCCTCCGACAGGGTGCCAGAGAAGGCCTAGATTGATTTCTCGTGGTTATAGAGGCTTGTGGCGGCGGAATTTCCGATCTGGGTTATTTTCTGGAGGTTTCTGTATTTATAGGAATTTTTGGCGTCGGTCTCATGTCCAGGGGGTCTCCGAGTCATCCATGAGATAGGGGCCCACGCCCACGGGGGGTGGGTGCGCCCCTGATACATCCAAAACGTATCTATAATTTCTGCTTGCTCCATGCCTCTTTTGTGTGATATTGCTATGATATTTATGCACTCCCATACACTTTTGATCATATTTGGACTAACCTATTAACTCAGTGCACCCCAGTGCCAGTTTCTGTTTTCTGCTGTTTTTGTATTTCAGGTTTTCCCATTATGTAAATTGCCAAAAAATTCCGGGAAAAATATATAAAAAATCAGCGCTCCAGAAGCTTCCATGCGGCCGAAGTAGGGCCAGAGGGGGGCCACAAGGGCTCCAGGCGCCCAGAGGGCGTGGCCCCCCTCTTGGCCGCCGCGCCAGGCCGCCTGGGCCCCCCTTACCGCCTCTGGTGACCCCCTTTGGCATATATTTACACCGCGTCGCGGAAATCCTGATACCGGAACCCTTTTCTCCAGAAGCTATTCCGATCAACGCCGCCATCGCCACCAAGTTTCGGGGGACCAGAATTCCTGTGCCGGCACCCTGCCGGGACGGGGAAGTGCCCCGGATTCATCTCCATCGATGTTTCTTCCTCCCTCCATGATGCGGGAGTAGTTCCTACTCGGGGCTGAGGTTCCTACCAGTAGCTATGTGGTCAATTCTCTCTCCCATGATGTGATCTTCGTTGTGATCATAGGCTATGTTAATCTAGGGTGATCCCATGATATTTCCCCTTCCTCTATGTATTGGATTGATGTACCCACTTGTCTTTATGTAGTATAATCTCCGAGACCAAGGTGACAGCGGTCTATTGGACATGGATTAGAAGAATATATTCATGAGTGATTTCCTCTTTTGTGTGTGGATTGAAGATTGAGAGTCTCTTGGTGCTTGTCTTTGACTATCCTTTAGATATGTTGTGGTGATTGTGGTACTTTCTTTGGATGGCCGCGGTGACATTGGGAAATCCATAGATTGAGAACTACGAACTATGAGGTGTGCTTTTGTAGCCCTACATAATTCTCGTCCTCTCTTGACCACAAAGGAATGACCTCCGGGTGTGTCTCCATTGCATGTTTTATGGAAAATATCATGTGATTCGATTATGTTAATGTTGTTGGGAGTTGCCACTAGTGAAAGTATGAAGCCTAGGCCTTGTTTCCACCATTGCAATACCATTTGTGCTCACGTTTACCACTTGTTTGCTTGCTGCACTTTTTATTACAGATTTATATTACTCTGCTTTGCCACTCCTATCATCCATATTTTACCATCTCTTCGCCGAACTAGAGCACCTATACAACTCCTAGTTGTATTAGGTGTGTTGGGGACACAAGAGACTTCTTGTATCTTAGTTGCAGGGTTGCTTGAGAGAGACCACCTTCGACCTCTACTTCCCTGAGTTCGATAAACCTTAGGTCATCCACTTGAGGGAAATTGCTGCTGTCCTACAAACCTCTGCGCTTGGAGGCCCAACATAGCCTACAAGAATAGAAGCGTGTGTAGACATCAAGCTATTTCTGGCGCCGTTGCCGGGGAAGTAAGTGTTTGAAGGTATATCTTTAGATCTTGCAATTAAATCTTTTCGTTTCTTGTTTTTAGTTTCACTAGTTATGTTTATGGAAAACCGCACTCTTAGTTCGCTGCTTGGGGAAGGCCGCTTTACCACACCCTTGATAGAGAAGTCTCCTCCACCTACTGAATGTATCCTGTTCCAAATACCACTTAGGATAATTGAAATAATTAGGAATGATTGTTACGATGGGACAGTCAATCCTAGTATTCATTTGTTGAAACTCACAGAACTTTGTGTGTCGGGGGAAACTGTCCTCCCACGAGCACCTATGGGACCGAAGCCCCTTCTACGTTGTGGTAAGGGAGCGGAGGGAGCACGGAGAGCAGATCGAGGAGCACACGCGGGCAGTTTACCCAGGTTCGGGCCGCGCGGACGCGTAAAACCCTACTCCTGCCTTAGGTTGTATTGAGTTCTCGAGTTCGGGAGCTGGAAGAGCTACAGAACTAGCTACACCGAGCGAGAGAGTTGTCTAGGTTTCGAACCCCCTTTCTACGTTGTGCATGGGCCTCCTTTTATAGCTCAAGGGGTCACCGACAGGTGTCAACGTAGAGGAGGGCAAAAATGTAATTATGGTGGTAGTTGTAACAGTGCGGGAATAGTGCGTGAACAGTGGATGAACAGTGGTCTCCACCTAACCTTGACAGTGGGGGACAAGGGCATTAAATGCCCGTCACCGTCGACCCCAAAAGTGTCCGTCCATGCTCCTCCGTTCGCCACGACGGTAGCCTCGTCACCGTGGCTCGCCACCGTGTGCCCCAGGCTGCACAGCCATCCGCCACGTGCCTCTGGAAGGGCCCCAGGGCGACGCGTGGGCCGATGAGCTGGAGCGCGGGCACATAGCATAGGTTTCCCCGGCAAGCACCTTGCCGGGGTCTTGATCTTGCCGGGCTCGGAAGCTTGTCGCTCTCCGGGCCCTGCCGAGGCGCATGATGCGCCGAGGCATCCCTTGGGATATGTGTTCTTGGTCCTCCTGGCAAGCTCCTCTTTCCAAGGGTCTTGTGTTAAAGTGATAACCTTGAGCCTGGTGCGGCCTTCCCGGCAAGCTCCTCTTGCCGGGGCCTTGATCTTCTGACTCGTATACTTTGTTTTTGAATGGCTTTATAAGGACCGGAAAGGTACTTGGCGAGCACGTGGTAAGCCCTGCCGCGGGAAGCTGCTACTGCCCGTGCACAAGTTGGGGTACTAAGGTACCCCTATCTTAGTACACCGACAGGAGACCCCGGGCCTGGGCCACACACGGTGCCGAGCGCTGTTGGGCCAGGCCCAAGACAGTGCACGGGCACGCGCGGCCCACGGCACGTCGTATCTCCTTCCGTATTCGCCGCATCCCCCCCTAACGGCACGCGTCGATTGCGGCGTCGTGGGGGAGATCGTGGCCTCGTTCTTTAATGGGAAATGCGGAACGTCCCCCACTTCCCCCTTAAAAGCAGAGGAAGCAGGGGCAGTTCCTCTCCTTCGTCTTCATTGCGCTTCTCTTCTCCAGAAACCTCCGCTGCTTCTTGCCTCCTCCCCTCCTCCGCCGTCTTCCGCATCCGCAGCGCCGTTGAGCTCCTCGCTTCTTCCCTCGCCGCCTCCGCCATGGCTCCGAAGAGCGACAAGGCGAAGAGCGACAAGGCCAAGAACGACAAGACCAAGAAGGAGAAGTCCGAGCAGGCGGCGAAGCTAGCCGCCCTGCGGAAGAGGTCCGTGGTCTTCGCGCCGAGGCTTGGCGCGAGGGAGCTGCGGAATAAGTACTATCTGTTCTGGGCGAGGGAGACCAAAGCCCATCCCCGCACCAGAGTCTTCCCCGCCGTCGCCAAAGTTATGTTCCCCGACGGGTATTTCTTCTTCGCTGCATTTTTCCACTGTGGACTGTGCCCTTCGTTCTCGGAGTTCTTTTGTGATATCATGAACACATATGGCCTCCACCTCCTAGATTTCACTCCCAACGCCATCCTTACGATGGCCGTTTTCGCACATCTGTGTGAAAACTATGTTGGGATTCATCCAAACGTAGCCCTTTTTCGCCATTTCTTTATGCCTAGAGTAGAGGCTGGCGCTCCCCTCTCCGGCGGCATCTCCTGGATCTTCAGGCTGAACAAGAAGGATTCGTACCTGAAGGGAGAACTCCGCGGCAAGTGGGAGGAGTGGAGAGCAGATTGGTGTTGGGTAGTGGAGGACAAGCCGGAGCCCTTCACTGCGCCGCGCACAACAGCCATAGTGCGCGGCAGGAATTGGAGCGAATTGGCCCCGGAGGACAACAAGCTCAGTATTGCCCTCGTCAGGATTATTCGTCTCCGGGTAGCCAAACTGACCATCGGAGAGGTAGGGGCAGATTTCCTCCGCCGCCGCATTGCCCCTTTACAAGAAAGGAAAAGGCCAGCATGGGAATTTGGCAACGCGGCGGATATCATGAGGCTGCGCCCTGGGTTGAACTTCAATTTTACTGCCTTGGAGTTGAAAGGGATGGTCCGGGAGCTTTTCAGGCATGACCCAGCCCACCCGGAATGGTTCAGACCTCCCCGGGGAGTGGTTCCGCTGTGCAACAGCACTGCCCGGGATTCCTTGCGTGCAATTATGCCTGCGTGCGACTCCCATGGCGTCGTCCCCACCTGGATCAAGCCTCCGCCGGACACCGTGCTGAGCTTCTTCGACAACTTGGTCGAGACGCCCAAGAACGCCGAGGAGAACAAGGGTCTCACCCGGGCCACTACGGCGCGGGACATAGCTTACATCGCTTCCAGGATGGAGGAGGCCGCTGCAGCTGCAGCGGCGGGTGACTTTGGATACACCGTGGACGAGGCACAGGCCGCGGACGAGGTGAGCCAAGCAGAGGAGGCGGAGATCCTCAAGCTGCTCAAGCTTCCGCCCGATGAGTTTGCCGGGGTGCCTACCCTGAAGTTTGCCGGGATGAGCGAGGTCGCCGGAGAGGACGAGGTCGCCGGAGGGAGCGAGGTTGCCGGAGGGAGCGAGGCCGCCGGGCATGGTGCTGGGCCCAGCGGGCCTGCCGGGGAGGAGGAGGAGGACGTCTTCAGAGAACTCCCCTCCTCCGGCAAGTCCAACGCAACCACCGAGGAAGCGCCTCCGCAAGGCGGCTACGGCGACGAGGCCGCAGGCGCCTCGACAGCAGCCGGCGCGCCGTGCAACGCGCGCCACCAGGACGAGCAAAGTCGTCCAGGAGGCGCCCAGCGCACCAGCGCCAAGCGGAGGGGGATCCTCCCGGAGTGGAACGGCCGCCCCTTCTGCTCCTCGGCCCTCGGCGACGACGGAGGCTGGGTCTTCGCAGCCCTCAGCCCCGGAGACCGCCAAGCGCTCGAGGGAGCCTTCTCCTCCCGCTCCTCGCGCGGGAGCACCTCAGGCGGATTTCGACTTCTCCGCCCTCAGCTCCGACGACGAGGAAGAGGAGTAAGTACTTGCAACTTGTAATTTCTTTGATTCTGTCTTGATTTTCCTTGTTGATTCTGATCTTGTTTCTGTTTTGCTCTCAGGACCCTAACCCAGCGGATGGCGAAGAGAGCCAAGATCCCTGTGGTCGAGGTTGAATACGACTCGCCCGTCGCGGCGACTGGAGATGCGCCAGCGGCAAGCTTGCCAGATCAACCTGCTGCTCCGAGGAGCAGCCCCCAGCGCAGCCCCCAGCGTAAGTCTGGTCTTTGACCTTCTGCTTGACGGGCGCGCTTGAGGTTGTCGCTTGTACTGATATCTTGATGTTTTGTTTGTCTTGTGCAGAAGCGGAGCCACAGCCGCAGGAGCAACCGGAGGTCACCCCCGAAGAGCTGCCTGTTCCACCCTCCCCGCCAAGGGTGAACTCCCCGGCGAGGGAGAACGCTCTGCCAAGGACGGGCACCCCGCCAAGGGCGGGCACCCCGCCAAGGGTGAGCAGCCCGACAAGGGTGAGCACCCCGCCAAGGGAGGGCGCGGGCGGCCCTCCGCCAGCAGGGGCCACCACTCCGCCGCCAAGGGTGGATTCCCCGGCGAGGGAGCCTGTCGTCGAAGAAGTCCGCGAAGGTAAGTCTTGTATCTTCTTCTTCATGGACTTGTCTTTTTGGATATTTGCTTGACTTTTTCTTTTCTTTTTCTTCTGCTAGACCCTCCTGCCCCAGAGCGGATGGAGACGGAGGCCACCGTTGAGGAGGAGGTGCACGGCGACGGCGGCAACGCCACTGCTCCCGAGGGAGGGGCTGGAGCCGACGAGCCTGCCGTTGAAGAGACCGCCCCGCCCGCAGATGCCGCGGCCGGGGAAGGGGCCGGCGGCCACACTGCTGGCCTGGAGGCGGCAGGAGCGTCAAGCGCTGCACCGGCCGCCGACCCTTCCGCCTCCACGGCTGGGCAGGGCGTCTACCTGGAAGCCCCCAACGGTGTATTCATACAAGTCCCATGGGGGTCTTCGTCTCGAGCCCCCGTGGAGGGAGAGACCTTTGACGGAGAGGTCCTCGCCTCCGCGGGGTTGAAGGTTGTTGAAGTGCCTGGCGGCAGCGACGAGCCCGAAGAGGAGAAGCTCCTTCGCCGGCTTCTGGCTCTGTACCGGGCCAGGCAGGCGAAGCTAGAGTCTCGGGAAGCTCTTGCCGCCAAGGCTGGAGTTGACTTGGAGAAGCGCGCCGTGGAGCTTCGCGCCGACAACCAAGCAGCCCTCCGCCACTTGGCTGAGGAGCGCGACGAGCTTGCCGGAGCGCAGCAAGCCTTCCTCCTAGAGAAGGCCGAGGTGGACGAGCAGCAACAGTTGGCCGCCGAGGAGCTGTCCCGGCGAGAAGGAGTGCTCAACCAGCGGAAGGTCGACCTCGACGCCCACGAGGACGACCTCACCGCCCGGGAGCAGGCCATTGGCGGGGCCCTGAAGGAAGCGAAGGCCGCCGCAGCCACCGCGGAGACCGCCAAGAAAGATCTTGAGGCCAAGGTGGAGCAGCTGGAGCGGTACCTGAAGGCGCTCAAAAGCAGTGTGCACCACCCTTGCAAATGTCGAGCCTGCATTCTTCAATCCGAAGGGCATGCGTATGAAGCAATATGTGCCGCATGGAGTAATGAATGCAGTCTTCTCTTCATCTTACTTGGCCATGAATATCTGATGGTAACCTGAGTATGCATCAAGGAAGGAAAGCAGCTCACATCCGGCGGTGGAGTCAACAATCTGGTCAATGTGCGGCAAGGGAAATGGATCCTTGGGACATGCTTTATTCACATCAGTGAAGTCTATACAAAGTCTCCACTTCCCGTTGGCCTTACGCACGACAACTGGATTTGCTAACCACGTGGGATGGATCACGCCTCTAACCAGGCCTGCTGCTTCTAGCTTCTTTATCTCTTCGGCGATGAACTCTTGGCGCTCCACGGCTTGCTTCCTGACCTTCTGCTTGACGGGCCGCGCATGAGGACAAACAACAAGCTTGTGCTCAATTACCTTCCTGGGAACGCCGGGGATGTCAGATGGTTGCCAAGCAAACACATCGACATTCGCCCGCAGGACGGCAACGAGCGCGCTTTCCTATTTGTTGTCGAGCGTAGCACTGATGGTGAAGGTACCACCAGTGCCGTCCTCCTTGGCGGACACCTTCTTGGTTGCCGGTGGAGCTGCCATCCCTTTCTTGCACTTGCCGGTGGAGCTCGATGGTGCGTCCTCGACGGCAGCGCAGCACTCCGAGGAGGTGCGTTTGCCGGAGTGGGCCCCAGAGCTCTTGCCGGACTTGGCCTTGGTCTTCCCCCCGGGAGCTTCAGCGACAAGTGTGTTGCTTTCTGCTGCGGCTGCTGCATCCCGGTAGATCTTGTCGGCGCAGATAAGCGCGTCCTTCTTGTCGCCAGGGACAGAGATGACGCTTATCGGCCCCGGCATATTGAGTACGTTGTAGGCATAGTGGGAAGCTGCCATGAACTTGGCGAGGGAGGACGTCCAAGTATCCTATTGTATGGTAATGGGATATCGGCAACATCGAATGTTATCCTCTCCGTCCTGAAGTTGAGCTCCCCGCCAAAGGTCACGGGCAGTGTAATCTTGCCCTTCGGCTTGCTCCTTCCCGGGTTGATCCCTTGGAACGACCCGGTTTCTTCGAGCTCGTCGTCTGGGATCTGTAGCTTCTTGATCACAGCTGAGGAGATCAAGTTCAGGCCAGCCCCGCCGTCAACCAACATCTTGGTGACCTTGAGGTTGCGGATAGTTGGTGAGACCAACATCGGCAAGCACCCGACCGCCGTGGTGCGGTCAGGGTGGTCCTCAAGGTCAAAGATAATGGGTGTGCCGGACCACTTCAGCAGCCTGCGTGCCTCGACGGGCGGCTCTGCTGCATTCACTTCCCGCACCCACTGCTTGAGTTGGCGGTGGGAAGTGTGCAGAGAGGCGCCTCCGTCGACACACAGAACTTCTGTGGCCTTCTGGAACTCCTGCTCGCTGTTATCTCCTTCCTCCATGTCGTCGTCGTCGTCTTCTTCCTCGTCCTTGTCGCGGCCCCGGGGAGGTCTATCACCTTGCCGCTGCTTGGCCTTGCCGCGGCGTCCTCCCCGGCCATTGAATGGCCGCTTCTTGCTGGGTTCTCCTCCGCCACCTTGGGCCTTCTCCTTGTCGCGACGCTCGTATTCAGCCTTCTGCTGCTCTACGAGGTACTCGACTCTCTTGCAATTCTGAAGATCGTGGCCCTTGGTGCGGTGGATCTTGCAATATTGCTTGTCGGAGCCGTCCTGCTTGTCGGCTGCCGCTACAGGGGCGGGTTCCTTGCCGGAACCGCCAGCCTGTGCCTTCTTGGCGGGAGCCTCCTTGCCGGACTGCTCAACGACTAGCACCTCCTTGTTCTTCTTTCTTCTGTTGTTCCGCCGCCGGCTCTTCTTTGCCGGGGCGGCGTCCTCACTTTCGCTTCCTCCTGCGCCAGTATCCTCTCCGGGGAGTCTCCTCCCTTCTTCGGCGCACGCGCACTTGTCAGCCAGAGCGTAGAGCTCGCTGACATCCCGAATCTTGGTCATGGCCATCTCTTCCCTCATGCGGTGGTTACGCACGTTCTGGTGGAACGCGCTGATAACCGCGGCGGGGTGGACGTCGGGAATGTTGTGTTGCACGCGGCTGAATCTCTGGATATACTTGCGCAGGGATTCTCCCTCCTTCTGGGCCAAGATGTGGAGATCACTCTCCTGGCCGTGGGGTTTGTGGCCGCCCGTGAAGGCGCCAACAAACTGGTGGCACAAATCTGCCCACGAAGAAATGGAGCTCTCCGGCAAGTGCATAAGCCAAGAGCGAACGTTTGGCTTAAGCACAAGCGGGAAGTAGTTAGCTAGTATCTTCTCGTCGTGTCCCCCGGCAGCCTGCACCACGATGGTGTAGATGCTGAGGAACTCCGAGGGGTGCGTCTTGCCGTCATACTTCTCGGGTACGTCGGGCTTGAAGTTTTTCATGCTGGGCCACTGGACGCGCCGCAGCTCACGGGTGAACGCAGGGCAGCCTGCCGCGTACGGCAAGTCGCCTGGTTCATCGGGCGCGTGCGTGTCGACAGCGGTCCCAGCGCGCTGATCCGATTGTCGTCGGGCTTCTCGTCGGCGCTCGATGCGCGTCCGACCGTCTTCTTGTCGCCGATCGTCGAGAACTTGGCGCTGGTCCCGACGAGCCCGCAGATCCGACGACGCCGAGGAGTCGTCGTCGACGTTAATCCGGCGGGGTGGCGTCTTCTGCTTCCGCGGCGGGGAGTGCACGGTGGTTGCACCCCCGGCGGTCTTGTCGCCATCGGCCTTCGTCTGGTCGACTTGCCGTGGCTGCGACGTCGCAGGCTGCTGCGGCGTGTCGTTGTTGGCGAAGGCGATGAGGCTTTGGATCGTCGCCCTCCAGTCCTCGGCATTATCTGCCGCTGGAGGGAAATCGAGGAGCAGTTGTGCTCTTGCTAGAGCTTCTGCTGGAGAGGAGGGGAGCGGCGGCGAGCGGTGCGAGGAGCGAGATATGCTCGGACTTCTAACAGGGTTAGAAGGAGCAGTTTCTCGCCCCGGCGACCGCGCCTTGCTCGTACCAGGACGGTGGCCTTGAGCGTCCCGCGATCCTCCGGTTTGTCCTTGCCCCAGCAAGCGAATGGTACCTCCTGTACCACGGCGCTGCTGGCCTGGCATCTGCTGAGAGAGACGCGGTGCGTCTACGGACACCGAGGCTTTGGAATTCGCCCGGTCGTCCGTCTTGTCCTTGGACTTGGTGGCGCCGTGAGTTTCCTCGCCGGCGACCACCCTTCCGCCGGCGTCTCCTCCACCAACCGTTGGTTCTGGTGGCGGTGGGATCGACGCAGATGGGCCTGCGACCTCCGAAGCCTTCTTCTTCGGAGCCATGTTGTTGTAGCTGATGAAGTTGATGAGGCTGGAGATGTTGATGAAGAATGCGCCCGCGTGAGCGCCGGATCAGGTTCGCACAACCTCGACGCCCCCTACCTGGCGTGCCAAAGATGTCGGGGGAAACTGTCCTCCCACGAGCACCTATGGGACCGGAGCCCCTTCTACGTTGCGGTAAGGGAGCGGAGGGAGCACGGAGAGCAAATCGAGGAGCACACGCGGGCAGTTTACCCAGGTTCGGGCCGCGCGGACGCGTAAAACCCTACTCCTGCCTTAGGTTGTATTGAGTTCTTGAGTTCGGGAGCTGGAAGAGCTACAGTACTAGCTACACCGAGCGAGAGAGTTGTCTAGGTTTCGAACCCCCCTTTCTACGTTGTGCATGGGCCTCCTTTTATAGCTCAAGGGGTCACCGACAGGTGTCAACGTAGAGGAGGGAAAAAATGTAATTTTGGTGGTAGTTGTAACAGTGCGGGAATAGTGCGTGAACAGTGGATGAACAGTGGTCTCCACCTAACCTTGACAGTGGGGGACAAGGGCATTAAATGCCCGTCACCGTCGACCCCAAAAGTGTCCGTCCATGCTCCTCCGTTCGCCACGACGGTAGCCTCGTCACCGTGGCTCGCCACCGTGTGCCCCAGGCAGCACAGCCATCCGCCACGTGCCTCTGGAAGGGCCCCAGGGCGACGCGTGGGCCGATGAGCTGGAGCGCGGGCACACAGCATAGGTTTCCCCGGCAAGCACCTTGCCGGGGTCTTGATCTTGCCGGGCCAGGAAGCTTGTCGCTCTCCGGGCCCTGCCGGGGCGCATGATGCGCTGAGTCATCCCTTGGGATATAAGTTCTTGGTCCTCCTGGCAAGCTCCTCTTGCCAAGGGTCTTGTGTTAAAGTGATAACCTTGAGCCTAGTGCGGCCTTCCCGGCAAGCTCCTCTTGCCGGGGCCTTGATCTTCTGACTCGTATACTTTGTTTTTGAATGGCTTTATAAGGACCGGAAAGGTACTTGGCGAGCACGTGGTAAGCCCTGCCGCGGGAAGCTGCTACTGCCCGTGCACAAGTTGGGGTACTAAGGTACCCCTATCTTAGTACACCGACATTGTGAGTTATTTAAGATTTCAGGTTTGACAAGAGATGGAGTCATGAGGAAATTATTTGCCTTGTCACTGAAAGGAAAAGCATTGGAATGGTATAGGCTACTAGATGACTCTCACCTGCTGGATTGGGAAGAGATCCAGTCTCTCTTTTACTCCAAGTTTTATCCTCTTCATGAAGTCCATGAGAATAGGAATTATGTTTATAATTTCTATCCTCATGACGGAGAGAGCATAGCTCAAGCTTGGGGGAGATTGAAAACGTTAATGCTAAAATGTCCTAACCATGGGCTTCCCAAAGATATGATTATTACTAATTTATATGCGAGGCTCTCTCGACAGGATAAAGATTTGCTCGATGCTTCCTCTATGGGTTCTTTCACAAATGAAAAGATTGATGCTAAATGGGAACTCCTTGAAAGAATTCAACGCAACACTGAAAATTGGGAGATCGACAAAGGTAAAGAGTCAGGTATAATTTATGAGTATGATTGCATTAAGTCCTTTGTTGAAACTACAAGTTTTAATAAGTTTAGTGCTAAGTTTGGGCTTGATTCTCAACTCCTTGTTGATTTCCTCAAATCTTTTGCTTCACATCTTAATATGCCTAAGGAGGATTGGATCAATGATCATGAACCTTTTAAAGAGATTTGCAAAGAAAATGAAATTGTTCATGATGATTGCAACATGCATGATCCAATTCCTAAAAATGAATTTTTATATAAGCATGTTAATTTTTGTGGAGTGGATAGACCTTGTGAAAGGCCTATGATTGAAGAAGAGAAGTATTGTAGGCAACATAAGCATGAAAGAACAATCACTTGGGTCAGAGATTTAAATGAAATTGCTAGAGAATTGTGTGACCTTTATCCTTTTACTTGTGAACTTTGCTGTAAAGAGGGTCACTTTAATTTTCAATGCATGCACTTTCAAAACATAACTGTTAACCAGTTGTGTGATAACATGATCACCTCTGATCTTTATGATGAGCTTATGTTATTTTTGATGTGTGAAGAGTTATCAGAAAAGACTTCTTGGCTGGATGTTAATGCCATAGGAATAAAAAACACTTTGCAAAATTGCCATCTCTATTGTGTTGTTAATTGCCATGAAAATGATTACATAAGTAAGATTAGAAAGGAGGGAACTTTACCAAAGTATAAAAATGTCTCTTATATTTCTGCTAATAAAAAGGAGAGTTTCTCCCAAGTTTCCCCTATTGTTTCTAATGATAAACCGGGATATGTGGAGAAGCTTCATCTCCAACCACCCCCTCCTAAGGTGAAGAAGAAGAAAAATAAGAGGAGGAGGAAGAGGAGCAAGAAGGAAGAAGAATGGGTATCAACCTGGCCTGAGCATATTCCTCCCATCAACTTTTATCCTAACGGTTGTAAGTTTAAAGAAGAAGGTGAAGTTTATTGCCTTAATTATCATCTTGATGATACTATTGAAGATGATTTTGATTATGATATGCATGTTACTTATTGTGATTGGGAAAATGATGATAATGCTACTTATGATCTTGAAAATCTTTTTGGTGCCAACTCTGAAAGTGATGATATGGAAAGCTCTAAGCTTGGGGATGATAGGATTGCAAATCCTTTACCCACTAGTGATGTGATAATTGATAATTATTTTGCTAGTAAGAATAAAGACAACATAATTACAAATATAGTTGCTAGCAATGATAATGCTCTTCTCTACTATGATGATGTTATAACTCCAATCTATAGTGATTATAAAGGTACCTATGACATAAGGAGAAATTATCCTTATGAAACTTGTCATAATCATGGAGGGAATTACTCCCTTGTTGAACACCATCTTCCTAATACACAATTAATCTATAGTGTTCAAGTTGTTTATGATAGTCCTACTCCCACTATTACCAATGAGAAAGATTATGCTTATGTGGAGAGTAAGAGTACCTTTTTGCATGTGGATCATGGTAACAATGCTTTATGTGATGCTTATATTGTTGAGTTTATTCGTGATCCCACTGAAAATTATTATGAGAAGGGAACATATGCTTATAGATATTTCAATAATGTCAAGTTCCCTCTCTTTATGTTGAAGGTTTTGAGGCTGCACTTGTTTTGTCTTCCTATGCTTATTGCTTTGTGTTTCAATGAATTATTCTATTGCAATATTCCTATCCATAGGAAGCATGTTATGCTTAAATGTGTTTGGTATTTGCTTCTTGATGCTCTCTTTTGTTCTTCAACTCTTATTCCTACGAGAGCATCATTAAAGTCTTAAGCCTATCTTTATGGCTATAAAGAAAGAGCTCTAGGGAGACAACCCTTGTTATCTTTGCTTTCAGCCTGTTCTTTCAGTTTTTAGTGGTCTTGATGTTTGTTAGTACTGTAGCAACACCATTGTATCTTTATTTTTTAGCTTTGTGCCAAGTTTAGCCTCTGATTGCAAGAAAGTTCAAAAGTTGTGACGTGCTGTCCAGGAAACAGATTCTGTCCTTGGACAGAAAAATTCGTATAAAATCACCAGATCATCTTTTTGGTCTGAATTTTTTCGAAAGCGTGCTCTATACAATTGGCTTTCGGGCATCTGTTCTGAGTTTTTTTATTTGAGTTGCAGAAGTGCCCCGAAAAAATTATTTACTACCTGCTGGTCTGTTTTTCACATATTCTGTCCTGTTTTGCCTTTTCTTTGTTTCGCAAACCTTGAGCTTGCTTTTTCTTTGCAAAAACCCTTTGGCAATCTTGAGAAACGGTAGCTCTTCAAGATTATCCTTATTTCTAGCAAGGAAAAAATATTTTATTATGGGTACTAACCTCGCTAATCAGATTATGATGAGTTATGTATGAAGGGAGTTTTCAAGTGTGCGAGGGAAGATGATAAAAAGATTCCGGAGGGTCAAACGCCCAAGCTTGGGGATGCCCCCGTGCACCCCCAAGAAATATTCAATATTACTCAAGCGTCTAAGCTTGGGGATGCCCCCGTGCATCCCCTTCTCCATCAACAGTTATCAGTTCGTCTTTCGTTCCACTATATTTTAATCACTTCATGCGTTATGTGCTATGCTTGGAGCGTCTTGTTTTTAGTTTCCTTTTTAGTTTTCTTTAGCTTTGCTTGCTGTTCATAACGAGTTAGAACCCAGCTTTCTTTGTTTGGGAGAGAAACACGCTCCACTTCAACCTAGAACACAACATG
This sequence comes from Secale cereale, assembly GCA_902687465.1. Classification (NCBI taxonomy): domain Eukaryota; kingdom Viridiplantae; phylum Streptophyta; class Magnoliopsida; order Poales; family Poaceae; genus Secale; species Secale cereale. The sequence goes on along the minus strand of LR738710.1, from coordinate 80,844,269 downwards.
GGATTTTCATGTTTATCTTTGCTGTGTATGTTCTTTGTCTTTCAATAGCTACTATCATGTTTAGCTCTTAGTTTTCATGCTTTACTTTTTAAAGAGCTTTTGTTTAGTTGGTTGCTGAACTCTCTTGAGTTATCATGCTTATCTTGTTAAGAGAGTTTGTCTGTGGCACTGGTTGATATGTCTATGATAAAAATGCTATGTGCATAATGGTGCTTAGTAGTTCATGTTTTCTTATGGTTAGTCTCAAATAGCTGGGGGGTTCTCAATGTGTTATTGAAGTACCAACATGATTTGTTTGCATATGATGTGGTATGGTTTAGTGATATCTTCCTCCAAGAATTTATTTTGATTGACTTGGCATATGCTCACGCATATTTAAGACTGTAAAGAAAGTCTATCAAGCCTTGATGATCTTTAATTTCTGAGTAGCGATATAACTTCCATGCCCGATTCAATGTTGCTTTGTCGCTCTGCATGATTATGGCCGTCATTGCTCTCTTAGTTGGTCGCTCCCAGTCTTTTGCTAGCCTTCACGGGTACTAAGCGGACTGACTGCTTGTGCATCCAAAATCCTTTAAACCAGTTATGCCATATGAGTCCACCATACCTTCCTATACATGGTATTTACTTGCCATTCCTAACGAAGACTTTCATGTACCATCTCGAAATTATTCAAAAGCATTTCTCTTTTGTGCCTCTGTTTTAGCTCATGAGGAAGTAGTAGTTAATTCATGATCTTTTTAAGTTGGACAAGTTTCACCCCGGGATTGCATGTCTAATCTGCAAACCCCTAATACGAGAAGGAACTGGCAAAGAGTGCGCCCGGCTCATAAAAAATACAACAAACAAACCCTCCTTCATGCTTTGTTCATGAGAAATCAGAAAACTTTTGGCAGTGATAAACAAAGGAGATTAAGGGGATGTGATCGTCCCCGTGCGGGAGCCGTTCCTCGAAACTTGTCCAGCTCGAGAAGTAATTGGGTTATCTACTAGCATTCGTTGACGAAATATGCATCTCCCAAAAATCATTTTTACCTCTGTTTTTAAAAACCAAGAGCTCTGGTACATGTTTAGTCTTTGCTTCCAACCACGGATTTTCAACCTTGCCATCAAAAGCCACGGTTCGAGAGTCTCCACCTTCTTTCTTCAAAGCACCAACTATTGAGAGCATGATTGTCATTCTGAGTGTAATGTGCATTGTCCCAAAGTACTATTGTCTTTTGCATGATTATGATATCGTTTATTCTGAAATCATTGTATCTAGTCGTCACTTCAAACTTCGGAGGTGCTCCTGCATTTATGTTTTGCTTCACTAAAGGGGGCAAGCGAGGTATCACTTTGTCATGTTTGCACACCATGCTCACTACAAATCTATTGAGTGTTTCAGTATCATATTGTAAAACTTTCAGTTCTTTGTGATGTTCTCATGAGGCAACTTAATTACTAAAGATTCATTATCTCAGTAAGCATTTGACATGTGACTCTGAAAACTTCTTATATGGTTAATACCATGTCACCACAGAAATTATGCTTGTTATCATTTACCTACTCGAGGACGAGCAGGAATTAAGCTTGGGGATGTTGATACGTCCAAAACATATCTATAATTTCTGCTTGCTCCATGCCTCTTTTGTGTGATATTGCTATGATATTTATGCACTCCCATACACTTTTGATCATATTTGGACTAACCTATTAACTCAGTGCACCCCAGTGCCAGTTTCTGTTTTCTGCTGTTTTTGTATTTAAGGTTTTCCCATTATGTAAATTGCCAAAAAATTCCGGGAAAAATATATAAAAAATCAGCGCTCCAGAAGCTTCCATGCGGCCGAAGTAGGGCCAGAGGGGGGCCACAAGGGCTCCAGGCGCCCAGAGGGCGTGGCCCCCCTCTTGGCCGCCGCGCCAGGCCGCCTGGGCCCCCCTTACCGCCTCTGGTGACCCCCTTTGGCATATATTTACACCGCGTCGCGGAAATCCTGATACCGGAACCCTTTTCTCCAGAAGCTATTCCGATCAACGCCGCCATCGCCACCAAGTTTCGGGGGACCAGAATTCCTGTGCCGGCACCCTGCCGGGACAGGGAAGTGCCCCGGATTCATCTCCATCGACGTTTCTTCCTCCCTCCATGATGCGGGAGTAGTTCCTACTCGGGGCTGAGGTTCCTACCAGTAGCTATGTGGTCAATTCTCTCTCCCATGATGTGATCTTCGTTGTGATCATAGGCTATGTTAATCTAGGGTGATCCCATGATATTTCCCCTTCCTCTATGTATTGGATTGATGTACCCACTTGTCTTTATGTAGTATAATCTCCGAGACCAAGGTGACAGCGGTCTATTGGACATGGATTAGAAGAATATATTCATGAGTGATTTCCTCTTTTGTGTGTGGATTGAAGATTGAGAGTCTCTTGGTGCTTGTCTTTGACTATCCTTTAGATATGTTGTGGTGATTGTGGTACTTTCTTTGGATGGCCGCGGTGACATTGGGAAATCTATAGATTGAGAACTACGAACTATGAGGTGTGCTTTTGTAGCCCTACATAATTATCGTCCTCTCTTGACCACAAAGGAATGACCTCCGGGTGCGTCTCCATTGCATGTTTTATGGGAAATATCATGTGATTCGATTATGTTAATGTTGTTGGGAGTTGCCACTAGTGAAAGTATGAAGCCTAGGCCTTGTTTCCACCATTGAAATACCATTTGTGCTCACGTTTACCACTTGTTTGCTTGCTGCACTTTTTATTACAGATTTATATTACTTTGCTTTGCCACTCCTATCATCCAGATTTTACCATCTCTTCGCCGAACTAGTGCACCTATACAACTCCTAGTTGTATTAGGTGTGTTGGGGACACAAGAGACTTCTTGTATCTTAGTTGTAGGGTTGCTTGAGAGAGACCACCTTCGACCTCTACTTCCCTGAGTTTGATAAACCTTAGGTCATCCACTTGAGGGAAATTGCTGCTGTCCTACAAACCTCTGCGCTTGGAGGCCCAACATAGTCTACAAGAATAGAAGCGTGTGTAGACATCAGCCCCCTACCCTCGTGGACAGCCCGGGACTCTTCTGGCCCAACTCTTTTACTCCAGGGGCTTCTTTTGGTCCATCAAAAATCATCAAAAATTGGCACGTCAATTGGACTCCGTTTGGTATTCTTTTTCTGTAAAACTGAAAAACAAGGAAAAAACAGAAACTGGCACTGGGCTCTAGGTTAATAGGTTAGTCCCAAAAATCATATAAAATAGCATATAAATGTATATAAAACATCTAAGATGGATAATATAATAGCATGAATACTTCACAAATTATAGATACGTTGGAGACGTATCAGGCATTTGGAGAATGAGTATCTTATACTCCGCTAATGCTGCTAGATCTACTCCAGAAGTTCTTTTGGAGATTATCTACAAGGTGTCATGCTTAACAATTTGAAGTTCACACTAATGGTTCAAGCCAACTTCTTGAAATACCCATTGATTTTGCTAAGTTGATTACAACATCAACCATGATGGTTTTTAATTTACTAGTTGTAAATTAATTATCTCTGGTTTACCCATAGAGGTAACATATGGCTATAGAGTTTGAGGCATTCGCCCTCAATGGCCACCATTGACCTATCTGGGCCATGGACATCATGATCGTTCTTGTATCTCGTGGGATAATGTGTGCAATCCTAGATTCACCTCTAGTGAGGATCACACTGCTAACGAAAAATGGTGTCTTATATATCATAAGGCATTAGATTCAGATCTCAGCGTCTGGTTATTCCGATTAGCAATTCCTGGGATACAATGAACCTCAAGGGCAAAGGTTTGAATTTTACTTCAACCTCCAATCTGACATCACCATCTGTGACGGGACCCTATGGGCACGAAGAATGCGGTGGTTGAATATACCTCAACCGACAGGTTTGGAGACTATGAATAGTCTTTCGATCTATTGAGTGGTCAATATAATTAATGTCCATTTACGATGTTGTGACAACAAAATAAGTGTGTTTGTCATCATATATTGTATATCACAATATATTGTATCAACAAATTGGTACAAATAAATTTGTATGTATTCTATATATTTGACAGTGATTTTCATATTGAGAATCTTCATATCTATATATAGATTTCTACGGGAGTCAATCCGATGAAAAAAATGATATATGCCTTGTGGACATATGCACCACAAAGTCTATACACCGGGAACTCCAATGCTTCCACTCTCATTGAGAGAAAAGAGATATTTTAAAATCGCTAGATGCGATGAGGTATTTGTTGGCTTAACTCGAGTCATATTTACTATCCCTGTGGGTACTGAGTAATGTCGGGACGCTTTATTGCTTCCCATGTTTAACTCGTACCCTACTAAACTATCAAGGTATCCGTCAAAATAGTTTTCATAGCGAAACTTATCATGACAACAAAGAGAAATAACTTCTCTTTACCATATGCAACGGATATGGCAAGCACATTCTCTATGTATCATCTGGATTGTACTACACATACAACACAACCCATAGCACATGTTGCGTACGATATAGTTTTCTAGAGTGTCTTGTACATGACAAACTTCGCATACTCGCCTTGGTTATCGAGACATTGGGTTGAAACCGAAACTATCAGCAATTCCATTAGTTTATGATTATCATGATGCTAAATTTTAACAATATTTGGAGTTTGTGTGCACTACATGTGACACAGGGAGGCAAATTTTAAGGCTCGCACACCTTAAAATGTATGTTGAACCACTCAGACTCCTTGAAGCATCAAGTCAAGGTAAGTGGCTCTTCCCATCCATTGACTAGACTATTCAGTTATTCCATGGTTCTAAAATACATACCTACATGATGGTCTTAAGTGTGTGCTTTATTCACACCAAAACATTGGCTCATTATCCTGACACCGATTTCAAGCAAATCGAATGGATAACATTGCAGAATTCTCCTTGAGTGCCTTTTCACTACTAGGGAAAAGCCTAGCAGTAGCTCGGGTTTTAGCTGTATCAGTAGCGCGAGCAACCGCGCTACTGATACGGCGCTACAGCTAACATGTATCAGTAGCGCGGCTCAGCCCACGCTACTGCTATGCATGTGTAGCAGTAGCGTGCTTTGTAGAAACGTGATGCTGATAATAGCTACAACGCTTTTATTGAAGCCACGTTGCTGCTAATCTAACTAGTAGTAGCGTGCTTTCTGTCCAGTGTGACTAGTATAGTGTTTTTCATTTTTTAGCATATTTATACGCCGTTATACAAATTTTAATATAGTACTCCCTCCGCCCCAAAATTCTTGTCTTCAATTTGTCAAAATACGAATGTATCTAGTCACGTTTTAGTGTTAGATACTTCTCTATTTTGACAAATCTAAGACAAGAATTTTGGGACGGAGGGAGTACCAATTAGGAGGTTGTGAGGAAGAAACATGGATTAGATTCATTTGGATGAATCAAAAGTTGAATTAGGACGACGATCTTACTAATTCAAGTTTTGGTCACTTTTGATCCATCCACATGAATCTAATCCACGTTCCTTCCACCAATACTAGCTAATAACAGATCATCATGATAATCATGATCAACATCATCATCATATTAATATAAAAACTCTTGCATCATAGTCATTACCATCAACACTATTTAATCATCATAGTCATAGTGTAGCTATCTAATCACCACCAACGCTAGCTAATAATAATCATCATAGTCATTACCACCAACACTAGCTAATAATAATCATCATAGTCATTAACAATAACACTAGCTATTTAATCATCATAGTCATAGTGTAGCTAATCACTCCTGCTGCTCTCTCTCTCATGTAAAATAGCATAGAACATGTGTAGCACTCTTGCTTCATTATGTTGGAGCATGCAGATGAACCTGTCTCCTAATTGTGGGTCGCGCTTCTGATTGTTTCCCCTAGTACTTCTCTGTTGTGATCCTTCATAATTTTGATCCAGTCTTTGACTATTAAGACTTGCTCGCTTCGAGAAATCTTAATTGCACTAAAGTGCAATGTAGGATGTATTGGCCGTAAGCTAACCATTGTCATGCGACCTTTATGCTCGATCCATTGAGGCACAACTATCATCGGGAGTCCCTATTGAAGAACATCATAGTAACATACTTAGCAATGAAGTTTAGCTTAAAAAATAATTTTTGCAAAAGATGCACTCAGGACAAATAGTAAGAATCTTACCATCTTTCCTAAATAGATGTGACCGTAGTTCAATACGCATCCTAGTGGTCGCACGTTTTGAGTACTAATATTTTTTAGTCCAGTAAAATAATTTGTCTTGACAGTATCAAGATCCTCAAGCCATGAAACATAATGACTTATCTCCTCGCAATTTATTTTAGCCCCGGGACAGTAGTAGGTCATGTCTACCAAGCGCCGGACATGTTTGCTTGAATGGAAATAAGTTGTCAATAGAAATTAGTTGTCAACTATTTTTGAATAAACAATATCGAAGACATAAATATTGGTTGAGAAACTCACATAATGGTAAAACTAGAAGCGTCTGCACATCGACCCAGATGTCGATATTACCTTCAATATCATCATCTTCCGGACGAATATCAAAGGTGATAAGCATATCAGGCTCAAATGCATAAGCCTTGCATAGTGCTCTCCAATTTGTGCATTCAAAATATGTGTACGTGTCTGAATTGTATAATTTTGCGTCGAAAGTATAACCATGCGCAGTCCTCAAGTGAAGTCTCTTTGCCTCCATAATTTCCATAGGACTGAAACCAATCTTATTCAAGACGAAAATTCTTGCATGGCATGAGATACGCTAGTAGAATAGTAAAAAATTAAAATTATTAGTTGAAGCAAATGAAGCAGAAGTGATACTTAATTACGAAAAAAGACTTGTTGTCGTGACTTACTATATCCACTTTGAAGGTCTCGTCCAGCTTAATGTTGAAGTGCCTACCATCAACTAGGAAATTTCTGTCACACAGACTGCGCTTCTCTTCGCAGTATTCGCACATACCGAAATCCTTTTCGTCGTCAGACATTTCCTATGTTCATAGTTGAAACATTAATTGAAAATCTTATAATTAATCCGAACATTTCATTTGGTTAAGAATCATAACTAAATACCCTAGTTCTACTCACGAAATGTCGTTTAATTATCTTTCTATAAAATCCAGGCCAATCGATATTTCCTACATATTTTAGCACAAGTCATGCCAAAATTCAAGGAAAAATCTGGCATGACCTTTGCTAAAAAAGGACATATTGAGCGTTGCCGGAACGGAAATGAATCAACACTCTGGCAAAACATAGGCCACTCAAAGGTGTAACCTGCAAACATGACCGGCCACTTGGGCAAGCACATATCCTATTTGAGCAACACAAGATATACATGTTTTTATCTACATCATATGAGCATTCAAACTTGATGGTCATTGCATTTCAATGGTTGAAACTATGAACAAAAACATTTCAAAATATCTTATAGGACTCATATTGACATAGAGATTTGGTTGGTCTCACCTCGAGGTCGGAGGGGGTCGGTGACGGGGACGATGGAGGGGATCTCCTTGATTTCTGCAAAAACAAAAACCCTATAAACCATCAAATAATCAAAGGCATATGCCTTGCATAGTGGGGATCTAATTTAGGCATTCAAAATAGGAGTACTTCCCCAATTTGAGCATTCAATAAGCAAAATCAAATCGTAAAATATATAAGTATTCAAATTAGCATGTATTCAATAAGCAAAACTAAATCATCTCTTGTGTACGTACATCGTTGAATATTATCACTAATACATCCCGAATAGTATCATACATATAACATCACTAATGCAACTAAAACCCTAGTGAATGATGGGTATCGGCGTGAGCGGTGGACACCCAAAGAGAAGGAACCATCACAGGATCATAGCTCCAGTCAGATCCCTGAAGAACCTACCAGGTGTTGGAGAACCTGCCCTCCAACACAACCATGTAGCGACGGACGTGCTCGTCCTCCTCGCTGGCACGGTGACGTACCACCTCCGCGGGGTCCTCAAGCCTCTGCACTGTCACTAGCCCACGCGACCACCACTAAAGAAGGTCGGGTCAACGACGGGCTGGCTCCTCACCAAGCTGTGCCTCCCGATAGGTAGCACCTCCCAGTACCAGCCCGGCGGAGCCTAGTCCCGGACATGGCCCCTCTGATCAAGCGGGTGTCCTCCGTCGAGTCGACGACGAGGATGCGGGATAGGCATCATCGACGCCGATGCGGGAATAATTGATTTAACTAAAAAATAACAACAAATGTGACATGTCCAAAATATGACATGTCCACTTCAAAACGAATCAACCTAGAATACTATTAAATACACCTAAAAATAAACTAATTTTATTATTTTTCTTACTAAAAATAAACTAGTTCTATAGTAAAAATGTAATTAGATCATCAAATCTCATATACCTAAATTTTCTTACAAAAATTAAATAGTTCTATTAATTCAACTAAACACTTACTATAAATATCAATAAACTAGTTCTTACTAAAAATAAACTAGTTCAACTAGTTCTATTAATTTTCTTACTAAAAATAAACTAGTTCTATTAATTCAACTAGTTCTTACAAAAAATAAACTAGTTCAACTAGTTCTATTAATTTTCTTACTAATTATATTAAACACTTAAAAAAGTAAAGAAAAACTATATTTAATTTTTTTCTCTAAACTAAACATTACTGTCCTAATTAACATCTAGTTAAACCCTACTACCCTAAGCCTAGTACCCTAGTTCTTAAGCATCTACCAGTACTAACTAATTAGATGAACCCTACCTAGGTACTTAAGCATCTACAACTACTTAAGCACCCATTGATGAACCCTAGGAATTTATCCGAAAAACTAATTAAGCATTTACAACTACTACCCTAATTAACATCTAGTTTATAATTAAGCATCTACAACTACTACCCTAATTAGCATCTAATCTGATGAACCCTAACTAATTAGATGAACTTTAAAATTTGATGAACCCTAGGAACCCTAGCTAGGCGGAGGTAGGGGAGTAGGAGGAGGAGGAGGTGTAGGGTGCTCACCTCGGGCGTCGGCGGAGTTAGGGAGTGGCCGAGTGAGGGGCACGCGGCATCGAGGTCGGGGTCGGGGCTCGGGGTGCGGCGGAGGGCAGCGATGTAGGGCGGCGTCGAGGTCGCGGTCGGGGCGTCATCGAGGTCGGGGTCGGGGCGGCGTCGAGGGCTGTTCGGAGGGCGACGGGAGAGCGCGCGGCGGCCGACGGTGATGTAGGGCGACGACGGCGGCGATAACAGACGAGTTGGATTTGAGGGAAGTGGTCGTGTGGAAGAAGAACCGCACGGTTAAGTCAAAAAATAGCAGTAGCGCTAGCCAGGAAAAGCGCTACTGCTTAATTAGCTATAGCGTTGGCTGACAAAATGCGCTACTCCTAAGTTAGCTATAGCGCCTGTCCTGAAAGCACACTGCCGCTACGCCTTTCTCCTTTATTTTTCTTTTTCATTTATTTTCCTTCACATTTTCTTTTTTCCTTCCCCTTTTTCTACTTTTTTCATTTTCATTTACTTTTTTATATGTTTTTTGTTTTATTTTCATTTTATTAGCAGTAGCGCTTTCTACGTGAAACATGCTGCTACAATAATTTTAGCAGCAGTGTGGTTTGCATAAGCTCGCTACTACTATTGGTAGCCTGGAGAGAACAGTAGGGGAATTGTAGTTGTAGCGCTTCTTCCATGAGACGCGCTACTGCTATAAACTTAGTTGCAGCTCGTTTGTTTGCCGCGCGCTAGTGGTAAATAGTAGTAACGCTTCTTTTTGACCCGCGCTACTTGTAAGTTTTTGTGTATAAGGTTTTCCCTATTAGTGTTTCTATGGCCCTTGGATTGAGTTTAGCAATTTTTCCGAAGATCTAGACTCAGAATGGTTTGGTAGAATCTCATCCAAAGAGTTAAGCTCATTGCATTATCTTTACTTTGGAATTGCAACTTGCCAACTTTACGTTGGAGTCATGTAGTTTGACACGCTCATGACAAAACTGCATAATATTGTTCCCCTCTATCTTTGATATGTGGATATCTACCAAGTATTTCCTATCTGCGGTAATTCGGTTGCATACCAATATCACCACCCAGCATACATCATTGGCCCCTCAACATATAGTTGGGATCTATGTGAGGAATAACTATATTTCCGTCAATACCTCGAGCCCCTTGCATGGGGAGTTATTCAAGGCTAGTATGCTGATTCAATGAGGAACATTTCCAGGCATTAGTGGGAGATTTCAAGTACCATAAAGAATGCAAGGAAATTAGTGGAATGTTCAACACATTTCTGCCTCAAATCCACGTACTCAAAGATCTGAACCATGCGTTCAAAAGATTTCCAACTCATTGCAAATAACCTGCCACATTCAATTACTGAATATAAATGTGGCATACAATCCTACAATTCTGAAAAATATGTCGGAAAGAGTGGAGGTACCAACTAAAACCACTCAACTCCCCGTTCAAAGCAACAGGGGGAGAAGTACGGCAATAGTACATCAGAATTTAGCTTCTCGCAAGCAAGGATATCAAGGCCCGTGAATCAGTAAATGCAAGTCAACTTCACGTTGATAGACACCTGATGGGTAGTATACCCAGTGGATGGGAAACCTCCGCCAACCCAGGTCATAGTGCACACAATGACCGGGACATCGGAATACCCGACTCAGCCGCATTGGGAAATCGGGAGCAGTCACCACGGGTAACGATATTTCCATCAACTATATATTGATATATATATATATATATATATATATATATATATATATATATATATATATATATATATATATATATATATATATATATATATTCTGGAGAATCATATAGCCAGAAATATACAATTGTCGACATACATTTCTCAACTAGATTGAAAAAAACTTTCAAATGATTCAGATCCAAAGACCATGGCCATGGCAAAGTGTGATCAACACTCGGACTGAACTCAAGCAAAGGGTATAATCTAGGTAGAAATGATCTTGCTCAATAATGGGAAGGTATTCATAAGCAATACCTACCCCGGTTTTCTTCAGGAAGCGGAATTGAGAATAACGAGGTGGTGAAACAAAGAGCAAGTATTGGAACACAAGGGTTCACGCAGATACCCAACTATTCTCTAGAGGTGGAATCTCTTTCCGATAACTTATATCATTGGCAGTACAAAATTATCTATCTTTGTAGTTGATAGATGTAGTGATTACATATCCATGTGGATCACTAGATTCAGACATATATGATTGATTCCGGATGGAATCTCAATTCTGAATTGAAATGCAAAACGCAACATACATTGTGTACAAATCATTAAGTCACCGACTTATTATTGTCGGTGCATATGGTACAACCGACGTAGTGAGTTCCTTATACACAAGGATTGTTCCTAAATGATGATTATCCATGTTTGTGTGTCTGCAATGATGACGCATGTAATCATCTAAATGACGGAGTTTAAAATGAAGGATTTGGTACACCAAAATATCGCTCGTTACTACAACTTGAGCATCTTCATTCATACATTATGGTATGCTATGTTGTCTATATCCAAAATATATTGGAGAAATTCAATGTGGACAAATCTTATCCATCCATAACTCTCATGGTAGTTCATTCTCTAGATGTAGAGAAAGATCTATTTAGACCAAGAGATGATGGAAATGAGATATTTGTGTTGGGGAACGTACTATTTCAAAAAAAATCCTTCGATCACGCAAGATCTATCTAGGAGAAGCATAGCAACGAGCGGGGAGAGTGTGTCCACATACCCTCGTAGACCGAAAGCGGAAGCGATTAGTAACGCGGTTGATGTAGTCGAACGTCTTCGCGATCCAACCGATCCAAGCACCAAACGTACGGCACATCCGCGTTCAGCACACGTTCAGATTGATGACGTCCCACGAACTCTTGATCCGGTTGAGGTCGAGGGAGAGTTCCACCAGCATGACAGCGTGGTGACGGTGATGATGAAGTTACCGGTGCAGGGCTTCGCCTAAGCACTACGACAACATGACCGAGGTGTGTAACTGTGGAGGGGGGCACCTCACACGGCTAAGAAATCAACTTGTGTGTCTATGGGGTGCCCCCTGGCAACGTATATTGGAAAAATAAAGGAGGGGAGGAGGGGAGGGCCGACCCTCTCTATGGCGCACCCAAGGGGGGAGTCCTACTCCCACTAGGAGTAGGTTTCCCCCTTTCCTCGTAGGAGTAGGAGAAGAAGGAAGAGGGAGAGAGGGAGAAGGAAAGGGGGGCCATCCCCCCACCCCAATTCTGATTGGGCTTGGGGGCGTGCCCTCCACTTGGCTGCCTCCTCCTATCTTCCACTAAGGCCCATTGACTCCCGGGGGGTTCCGGTAACCTCCCAGTGCTCCGGTAAATGCATGAACTCATCCGGAACCATTCTGATGTCCAAACATAGCCTTCCAATATATCGATATTTATGTCTCGACCATTTAGAGACTCCTCGTCGTGTATGTGATCACATCTGGGACTCTGAACTACCTTCGGTACATCAAAACACATAAACTCATAATGTCGATCGTCATCGAACGTTAAGCGTGTGGACCCTACGAGTTCGAGAACTATGTAGACATGACCGAGACCATCTCCGGTCAATAACCAATAGCGGAACCTGGATGCTCATATTGGTTCCTACATATTCTACGAAGATCTTTATTGGTCGAACTGCATAACAACATACGTTTTTTTTGAGGAAATGATAGTAGGAGAGGCTCCTACTGTATTTGTATATAAATATACAGGGGTGTTACAATTGTGTTACATATGACATTACAACTACATGTGCACTTCATTTCCTGATCCCCTCACCTCAAGAAAGAGAGTGGAGGGGGGGGTGAGGTGCCAGGCAAGTTGAATGTGGTGTCTGCTTAAAGGTCAGTCAGGCAGGTGTGAAGAGAGCTAGGATAGAGAGTTACAATAGGCGATTACAGAGGCCTTTTTTGAGTCTTTTACTCTGTGCTGGAGAAGGCTAAAGTCCTCCTTAAAACGTGTCAACCAGGACGTTGTACTGGGGTTGATTCTTCTGAAGTGTTTGTTGTTGCGTTCTTTCCATAGGCTCCACGCTGCTATTAGGAAGATTTCCATGAAGAGGGGTCTAGAGTCTCCCTTATTGGTCTGATCAACTAAGTTTAGTCTGGAGTCTGACGTGGGCCAACGAATATCAACTTTTTCCCAGCACGCCCTGCTGAATGGGCACGTGAAAATCATGTGGTTAACCGTTTCTTCGGTGCTTTGTCCGCAAAGGAGGCAATCGAGAACATCTCCAATGTCATAGTGTCTTCTCGTGAGCATGTCTCTTGTATTAAGCCGATCGATTAACAAGAGCCAGCCAAAAACCTTTACTCTCATTGTGCATTTGGATCGCCATAGGAGTTGGAAAGTTGGATGCCTTGAGGTGTGTCTAAAGCAGAATTTATAATAATCAGCAGCTTTAAAGTCAACTGCTCCCCAGGTGTAATACCAAACATCCGTGGATGAAGTGGAGGGGCTTAGGTGGGTGGACAGGTGTTTCAGGTGCTGGACTTCCTCGAGAGCTTCTGGTGATAGAGGTAAGTGGAACGTATCATGCAGTGTCGTGCTCTCCAAGAAACTGTTGATGGATATGTCTTCATCTCTGGCAAAGGAGAAGGCTCGGGGGTGTGATGCTTCTAGAATGTCTGGTAGCCATAGATCTTTCCACAAGAGAGCAGATGCTCCATCTACCACTTGAACGCAGGAGATCCCACGATAGAGAGGTGTAAGTTTAAGTATATCACGCCACCAGAAGGACCCCATTAGGTCAAGGGCATGTGGGACTTTGCCTTGATAGTAAGTGTCCCAAATGAGGTGTACCCATGGTACATCAAGCTTGTTGTAGAACTTATGCAGGAACTTCATGAGTAAGGCTTCGTTTTGTAGTTTGATATTGAGGACCCCCAAGCCACCGTGTTTCTTTGGCTTGCAAACTAAGTCCCATGCGGCCAAGGAGTTGCATTTCTCACCATGTTCTGTCATCTTGTTCCAAAGACATTTGCGTCTGATTTTATCCAGCATTTCCAGAATTTGGGAGTTGATTTTGATTGTGCACATGGCATATATGAGGACCGAGGTGACAGTTGCATTTAACCAAGAGAGCCTTCCCCCGTATGACATCATGGAGATAGTGGCAGTGAGTCTTCGCTCAGCTTTACACACAAGGGGCATTAGGTCTTGTACCGTGGGTTTCGTCGTGCCCATGGGTAGTCCAAGGTACGTAAAAGGCATGGTGCCAATCGAACAGCCAAAGATATCCGCAAGTTCCATAGTGGAGCTGCCATCAAGATTAATATGGATGAGGGTGGACTTGTTAAAATTGATCTTGAGACCACATAACAACATACGTTGTTCCCTTTGTCATCGGTATGTTACTTTCCCGAGATTCGATCATCGGTATCATCATACCTAGTTCAATCTCGTCACTGGAAAGTCTCTTTACTCATTCCGTAATACATCATCCCATGACTAACTCATTAGTCGTTTGCCTGCAAGGCTTATTATGATGTGTATTACCGAGAGGGCCCAGAGATACCTCTCCAACACTCGGAGTGACAAATCCTATTCTCGATCTATGCCAACACTACAAACACCTTCGGAGACACCTGTAGAGCATCTTTATAATCACCCAGTTATGTTGTGACGTTTGATAGCACATAAAGTGTTCCTTCGGTATTCGGGAATTTCATAAACTCATAGTCACAGGAACATGTATAAGTCATGAAGAAAGTAATAGCAGTAAAACTAAACGATCATAGTGCTAAGCTAACGGATGGGTCTTGTCCATCACATCATTCTCCTAATAATGTGATCTCGTAGATCAAATGACAACTCATGTCTATGGTTAGGAAACATAACCATCTTTGATTAACGAGCTAGTCTAGTAGAGGCATACTAGGGACACTCTGTTTTGTCTATGTATTCACACATGTATCAAGTTTCTGGTTAATACAATTCTAGCATGAATAAAAGACATTTATCATGATATATAAGTAAATATAACTAACAACTTTATTATTGCCTCTAGGGAATATTTCCTTCAGTCTCCCACTTGCACTAGAGTCAATAATCTAGATTACATAGTAATGATTCTAACACCCATGGAGTTTTGGTGCTGATCATGTTTTGCTCATGGAAGAGGCTTAGTCAACGGGTCAGCAACATTCAGATCCGTATGTATCCTGCAAATTTCTATGTCTCCCTCCTTGACTGGATTGCGGATGGAATTGAAGTGTCTCTTGATGTGCTTGGTTCTCTTGTGAAACCTGGATTCCTTCGCCAAGGCTATTACTCCAATGTTGTCACAAACGATTTTCATTGGACCCGATGCACTAGGTATTACACCTAGATAGGATATGAACTCCTTCATCCAGACTCCTTCATTTGTTGCTTCCGAAGCAGCTATGTACTCCGCTTCACACGTAGATCCCGCCACGACGCTATGCTTGGAACTGCACCAACTGATAGCTCCACCGTTCAACAAAAATACATATCCAGTTTGTGACTTAGAGTCATCCGGATCAGTGTCAAAACTTGAATCGACGTAACAGTTTATGACGAGCTCTTTGTCACCTCCATAAACGAGAAACATATCATTTGTCCTTTTCAGGTACTTCAGAATATTCTTGACCGCTATCTAGTGATCCACTCCTAGATTACTTTGGTATCTCCCTGCTAAACTTATAGCAAGGCACACATCAGGTCTGGTACACAGCATTGCATACATGATAGATCCTATGGCTGAGGCATAGGGAATGACTTTCATTTTCTCTCTATCTTCTGCAGTGGTCGGGCATTGAATCTTACTCAACTTCACACCTTGTAACACAGTCGAGAACCCTTTCTTTGACTGATCCATTTTGAACTTCTTCAAAACTTTATCAAGGTATGTGCTTTGTGAAAGTCCTATTAAGCGTCTTGATCTATCTCTATAGATCTTGATGCCCAATATATAAGCAGCTTCACGGAGGTCTTTCATTGAAAAATTCTTATTCAATTATCCTTTTATGCCATCCAGAAATTCTATATCATTTCCAATCAACAATATGCCATCCACATATAATATCAGAAATGCAACAGAGCTCCCACTCACTTTCTTGTAAATACAGGCTTCTCCAAAAGTCTGTATAAATCCATATGCTTTGATCACCTCATCAAAGCGTATATTCCAACTCCGAGATGCTTGCACCAGTCCATAGATGGATCGCTGGAGCTTGCACACTTTGTTAGCACCTTTAGGATCGACAAAACCTTCTGGTTGCATCATATACAACTCCTCTTTGAGGTATCCATTAAGGAATGCAGTTTTTACATCCATTTGCCAGATATCATAATCATAAAATGCGGCAATTGATAACATGATTCGGAAAGACTTAAGCATCGCTACGGGTGAGAAAGTCTCATCGTAGTCAACTCCCTGAACTTGTCGAACACCTTTCGCAACAAGTCGAGCTTTGTAGACAATAACATTACCATCGGCGTCAGTCTTCCTCTTAAAAATCCATTCATTTTCAATGGCTTGCCAATCATCGGGCAAGTCAACCAAAGTCCACACTTTGTTCTCATACATGGATCCCATCTCAGATTTCATGGCCTCGAGCCATTTTGCGGAATGTGGGCTCATCATCGCTTCCTCATAGTTCGTAGGTTCATCATGGTCTAGTAACATGACTTCCAGAACCGGGTTACCGTACCACTCTGGTGCGGAACGCACTCTGGTTGACCTACGAGGTTCAGTAGTAACTTGATCTGAAGTTTCATGATCATCATCATTAGCTTCCTCACTGATCGACGTAGGAATCACTAGAACTAGTTTTTGTGATGTACTACTTTCCAACTCGGGAGAAGGTACAATTACCTCATCAAGTTCTACTTTCCTCCCACTCACTTCTTTCGAGAGAAACTCCTTCTCTAGAAAGGATCCATTCTTAGCAACGAATATCTTGCCTTCAGATCTGTGATCGAAGGTGTACCCAACAGTTTCCTTTGGGTATCCTATGAAGACACATTTCTCCGAATTGGGTTCGAGCTTATCAGGTTGAAGCTTTTTCACATTAGCATCGCATCCCCAAACTTTAAGAAACGACAACTTGGGTTTCTTGCCAAACCACAGTTCATAAGGCATCGTCTCAACGGATTTAGATGGTGCCCTATTTAACATGAATGCAGGTGTCTCTAAAGCATAACCCCAAAACGATAGTGGTAAATCGGTAAGAGAAATCATAAATCGCATCATATCTAATAAAGTAGGGTTACGACGTTCGGACACACCATTACGCTGTGGTGTTCCAGGTGGCGTGAGCTGTGAAACTATTCCACATTGTTTCAAATGAAGACCAAACTCTTAACTCAAATATTCGCCTCTGCGATCAGATCATAGAAACTTTACTTTCTTCTTACGATGATTCTCTACTTCACTCTGAAATTCTTTGAACTTTTCAAATGTTTTAGACTTGTGCTTCATTGTCGGGGAAACTGATCGCCCACGAACACCTATGGGACCGGAGCCCCTTTTCGGTACGGCAAGGGAGCGGAGAGTGCACGGGGAGCAGATCGAGGCGAGCAAGCGAGCAGTTTACCCAGGTTCGGGCCGCACGGATGCGTAAAACCCTACTCCTGCCTTGGTTGTATTGAGTTCTTGGCTCGGGAGCAAGAAGAGCTACAGTACTGGTTGCTAGCTACACCAAGCGTGAGACTGCTCGAAGTTCGGAACCTCCTCTACGTTGTGCATGGGCCTTCTTTTATAGGTCAAAGGGGTCACCGACAGGTGGCAACGTAGGTGAGGGTAAAAACGTAAAAGTGATGGTAGTTGTAACAGTGGATGTACAGTGTTTTGTACCTAACCCTAACGGTGGGGGACAAGGGCATTGAATGCCCATCGCCGTTGCCCCAAATAGTGCAAAAAGCGTCCGTCCGGGCGTCTCCGTTCGCCACGACGGTAGCCTCGTCATCGTGGCTTGCCACCGTGTACCCCAGGCTGCACAGCCATCTGCCACGTGCCCCTGGAAGGGCCCCAGGGCGACGCGTGGCCAGATGAGCTGGAGCGCAGGCACACAGTGAAAGCTTGCCGCGGCAAGCGCCTTGCCGCGGTCGCTACCTTGCCGCGCCCGGAAGCTTGTAGCTCTCCAGTACTTGCCGGGGCGCGTGATGCACCACGGCAAGTCTTCTGAAATGTCGTGCTTTGGCCTTCCTGGCAAGCTCCTCTTGCCAGGGTCTTGTGCTGAAGGGGTGATTTTGAGCCTGAAACGGCCTTCCCGGCAAGCTCCTCTTGTCGGGGTCTTGTTTCACTGACTTGAATACTTTGTTCTTGAATGGCTTCAAAGGAACCAAAGCGGGCCTTGGCGAGCGCGTGGCAAGCCCTGCCACGGGACGCTGCTACTGCCCGTGCACAAGTCGGGATACTAAGGTACCCCTACTTTAGTACACCGACAGGAGCCCCCGGGCCTGGGCCACACACGGTGCCGAACGCTGTTGGGCCAGGCCCAAAATAGTGCACGGGCACACGCGGCCCACGTCGCGCCGCATCCCACTCCGTATCCGCCGCATCCCTCCCTAACGGCACGCGTCGATTGCGGCGTCGTGGGAGAGATCGTGGCCTGTTTCTTTAATGGGGAAAATGCGGAACGTCCCCCTCTCCCCCTTAAAAGCAGAGGAAACAGGGGCAGTTTCCCCCATTGCTTCATTGCGTCTTCAACCTCCAGAAACCCCCGCCGCTCCCCTCCTCCCCGAAGATTGAAAGAGAGCAGCGCTCCACCCTTCTTCCGCCGCCGCCAACCTCCCCAGCGCCGCCGGCCCCCCTCGCCGTCCCCGCCATGGCCCCGAAGGGCGACAAGGCGAAAGCCGCGAAGACCGAACGGGTGGCGAAGGTTGCAGCAATGCGGAAGAGGATGGTGGTCTTCCCGCCGAGGCTCGGTGCGAGGGAGCTGAAGGACAAGTACTACCTCTTCTGGTCGAGGGAAACGAAAGCTCACCCGCGCACCAGGGTTCTCCCCGCCGAAGCATGCGACATGTTCCCGGGAGGTTATCCTTACTTTGCCCTGTTCTTCCATTGCGGAATCTGCCCTCCATACTTGTAACACCCCAAAATTTTAACCATGGTTCATTTATTAAAAATTTTGTCAAGAAATTAAAATTTTTCTTTTCTGGATTTTCTTTTGATTTCAGAACCATTCCTTCCTTCCGAATTGTGGAGTTCTCCCTCCAAGGGGAAAACTTTTCAATATGTTGTTGAACTTGTATACCTTCTCAAGAACATTTCTTTTATCAGTGGAAATATTTCTGTAAATATTTCCCTAGAGTTTTATTGCTTTTAATTGATTTCTCTTAAGTTTTGGAGTCTTATTTGCACTGCAACCCTTTTATAAATTCATCTAAAAATTCCACCAAAATTTGGAGATGTTGGTAGAAGTATATGATTCATTTCTATGCAAAAACCCATTGGTGATCTTTGGAAAAATTGAGCAGAACATCCTCTTTTGCTCTCTGGTCCAGTTTACCACTTTCTACTACAACCCCGTTTTATCTTGCCCCATTGCACCTGGTTTTTCCTCCTGCCTTTAGACCACCATACCAAACTCTTAAGTCCAGGAGAGTGGACCCATTGGTATATTTTTGTCCATGCAAGGATAGCTTTTCCTTTC
>LR738710.1:80809365-80821416 GCA_902687465.1 Secale cereale | reverse complement strand
GATAGCAGCCTCGCGAAGATAGGAATTATCCAGGTCAGCTGTTCCTGTGGGAAATGGAGTCCCATAGACGCTGATGTATCGCAAACCGCTTCCGCCATCAACCACTAGAACCCTTTTGTTGTACTCATGGACCAGAATGGTCTTGTACTACATATTTTGTATTTTGCTTGGAATTTCTGTATCAAGTTTGTGTCTCATCAGCTAACAGTAATCCTGGGGCTGGTGAGCACAAGGGCCGTTTACTGGGAAATTAATATCCTGGAAAACCGGTCCTGACAACCTTGGTATCAGAGCCAGGCTGACCATTGGCTAATCCTATCTTAGCCAGGTCAATAAACCTAGGTTAACCAACCCACCAAACCTTATTCTAGACCCAGCCATATCCCTCATGCAGAATAGCCACACAGTGACCCCGACAGCTTTTGGCAGTCGGTGCCCAACCTATCGGCCTATCCATAGACCGTGCGCCTGTGCCGACATCTGAGTTGTCCCATCCACAAGCGTGCGATGGTAGACCCGGCTGACTTATAAAGGAACCCTTGCCCCAAAAACTCAGCACATCACAGCCACATTCCCAATTCGATATCCAATCACCAAAATGCCAGGCCCCCGCGTTCACAACGAGACCACCGCAGTTGAGCTCGAAGGCTTCGTAACCATCCTCGCCAATCTCACCCGCCGTGCCTTCGGCACCATCGAGCCGCCGGAATATGTCGTATACCAAGAACACACGAGTAATTCCATCCATCACTTTTGGGCCACGGCGCACATCTACGGGAGAGGCATCATCTCGGAGCGTCCCTACCGGTTCACCGGGAGGACGACCTCCGACGAGCCCCAAGCCATCCAACTTGCAGCCCGAGAGGCTATAGTTCATCTTCGGCACCTGTCGCCGAGGGTCAACTGCCGCTCATTCTACTACTACCCTAGTCGTGAAGGCTATGGTAGACCGACCCAGGTCGCCAACGGAGACCATGAGTCGGACCCTGCCCTAGTGCATCTGGTGCGCTACCTGGAAGCGCAAGAAGCACTATTTGATCAGGTCACTCTCGACCTGATTGAGACCCGCATGGCGCTCACTCGCCTGACCCCAGCAAGGAGCGAAGCCGCACCCGCCACCGACACCCCGATAGTGCTGCCTGGAAGGCCGGTTGAGCCCCCAAGCTCTGACCATGTCATCCACCCGGGCAATGCCACCGCCTCACCCGGAGACCTCCGTCGTCTCTTGGAGGCCTACTCCAATGGGACGGTGACCTCGACACCCCGCGAAGGCCACCACCGCTACTCCAGCCCTGTAGCTCCCCATCCTACCCCGGCCAGCTCCGACACGGAAGCACCCGGAGAGGACTCGACATCCGCAGGACACGCCCGGCTAGATCTCAACCAGGTGGACTGAGTCCACCGGGATTGTTGTCAAGCCCTAGTGGTCGGTTTTTCCTTTAGTTCCGTAGTAGCCGTTGTGTGGCGTAGTGAGCTTGTAACCACTTGTGTGTCAACATCTCATGGTATGTGTGTTTTGGCATGAATTGTTTGACGAGTGGTTGCAGAATAAAATTCTAGACGTGACCCCTAACCGACATGCACAGTATCATGTCACTTTTCTTTTGGGGATTGAGGCCCGATACTTTGACTCGGACAGCCCCGCGCCGGAGTCGGTGTCTCAGTCGTACGGCACCACTTCATGTTTCACGACCCAGGCTCTCTATAAGAGGCCACCCTCATTTTTCCACACCAGCAACCATCAGCATCGAGCGCTACCTTCCTCATTCACCCATCCATGTCTCACCCCGGAGCTTACCTGAGGACCCCCGACGCAAACCCTGGTAGTTTTGTTAAGATATTATGGGATTTTACCCGCAATACTCTTGGCTCCACCCATCCACCCCTGTATGAGCTACTCAAATCGAGAATCACTCCTGATCTCTCGAAATACTGGGCAGCTGTACATATTCCACCAGCAGATTTAAACCAAGGCCCTCCCTATGTTATCTTCATCGGGAGATCCATGCCAACACCAGGCATGGCCATTGAGTCTGCTGCGTATGAAGCAGTCACCCGTCTTCGATTTGCGGTACCTTGTGCCAGCACAAGAGAATACTGCTATTTCCCAAGCCGCGCTGCTTTTGGAGCAGAAGCTACGTTCCGCTGTGGACGTGCGGAGAGCGATCCAGCCCTGGTCTATCTCATTCAATATGCGATGGCCCAGGAGCAGTTCACCCAGCAAATACTGGAGTATCTCCACTATCTTGCTGTTCTAAATCCCCGGATCACCATTGGCGGACCCCCTCTGCCAACTCAGGAAGGACACATCCTTCGATTGCTTCCTCAACTTCCTCCGCTCCCTCCGGAAGAAGAAGAGTGTGTTCCAACACCAGGAAGCCTTCCGCTTTCCCCGATAGAAGAGGAATGTGCCCCAGTGCCGGAAACATTTCCTCAGGACCCTGTCCGTTTTCCGTTTTTATCGTAGACATCACTGCTATGTTTGTTATCCTAGCACTTATTTATGTATTACAGCTTATGCGTTGTATTCTAAGTTTGTGGGATGAATTTAATGTTTGTTTTTGATTAATATAAGTGGATTTTGCTGCTGTTCATTTTGATCGGCTACCTCCGCTCTCAGTAAATCTTGCAGTTAGATTTTTCTTTGAGCCATTGCAACACATAAATTCTTCGTGACATGCATTTTAATTTACGCGGCACCACGACAGCAGGCTCACATCCACAACCACCCAACTGCCTGCACTAATTGCATAATCACGTACACATTTTGCACCTAACTGATTACCTCGCTAACACACCACAGTCTCTAAGGGAGAAATTTGTGGGTGATTTTTGTTTTAAATACAAGTTGCCTCCAGCACTCTGATAGCAGTCAGAACCTAACAACCACACTTAATCCTCATGATCACCGCCGCCGCGTAGAGCTAACATTCGAGCAGCAGCATCACGGCGATCATTGAGGATCATCGCGCACAAGAGCGCGGAGAACCCCAGCAATGCCGCCAACCCTGCGCACATCAGGATCACGTACCAGTCCGGCATCACCTCCGCCATTAGAGCCTCGTCGCGAGCTCCTGCAGACAGAAATGGAGGAGAAGGAAGGAGAAGGGAGGCGAGGCCAGGTGTGAGGAAGAAGAGAGGAGCACCGCGGTCATTTTATAGCTCGAGATCGGTGTACGGTGGGCAAAGTCCACCAGCGCCGCTCGTCGCTCGATCGCCGGTGTTCGGAGGCGAATCCGCGAGCAGTGCCGACAACGCACTGGCCCGCGAGGTGAGTGCACGCTGCGCCGGCAGCTAGCACGCCGCGCACTACCGCAGTACGGCCTAGGTGCCCTACGCGCTAGGCGTCGCCGGTGGAGAAAGCGCAGTCGCGCGCGAGAGAGAGAGGAGGAAGAGAGCCAGAGGTAGGGGAGAGACTGACAGTGGACCCCGGGTCCATCTGTCAGCCAGAGAGAGCTCTATACACTCGGGTACGACCAGCGTAATTTGTGAATTTAGACTGTTGTTCTAAATTTACCGTAGCCGATAGTGGTAATTCCTCGGTTTCCCCAACCATAGTTTTCCTCACATAGCACCAGTACCCCACTGTGGTTGTACCAATTATTTGCTCCCTCGCAGTAACCTCAGTGTGTTACGTATTAAGAATGTTCGTTTCTTTTGAATTAATGCTTTATGGTAATAGGATGGATATTTTGAGATCGTCCTTAGCAAATCTCGAGGACGAGATTTTTCTTAAGGGGGGTGGTGTTGTAACACCCCAAAATTTTAACCATGGTTCATTTATTAAAAATTTTGTCAAGAAATTAAAATTTTTCTTTTCTGGATTTTCTTTTGATTTCAGAACCATTCCTTCCTTCCGAATTGTGGAGTTCTCCCTCCAAGGGGAAAACTTTTCAATATGTTGTTGAACTTGTATACCTTCTCAAGAACATTTCTTTTATCAGTGGAAATATTTCTGTAAATATTTCCCTAGAGTTTTATTGCTTTTAATTGATTTCTCTTAAGTTTTGGAGTCTTATTTGCACTGCAACCCTTTTATAAATTCATCTAAAAATTCCACCAAAATTTGGAGATGTTGGTAGAAGTATATGATTCATTTCTATGCAAAAACCCATTGGTGATCTTTGGAAAAATTGAGCAGAACATCCTCTTTTGCTCTCTGGTCCAGTTTACCACTTTCTACTACAACCCCGTTTTATCTTGCCCCATTGCACCTGGTTTTTCCTCCTGCCTTTAGACCACCATACCAAACTCTTAAGTCCAGGAGAGTGGACCCATTGGTATATTTTTGTCCATGCAAGGATAGCTTTTCCTTTCTGTCCAGATTTGGTTTTCTCAAAAACTTGCACTAACAAGTTTCTGTTTTTCACAAACTAACCTTGCCACCCTCTTTTTTATCTAAAGAGAATATGTTCTGGAAATTTTGATCATTAGCAAAACCTTCTGGATGCCCCTAGCATTTTGTCGAACAGCTGGAGTGCATGAACTCTTTTGGCATGATTTTTGCTTTGCATTGGAGGTTAGCTCATCTGGCTCTATCAGTTTGTCTCTTAGCCTTGCCTTGGCCACCAAGTCATCCCTGTAGAGCCCCGTGGGCAGCAGAGCTCCCTGGCAGGCGTTGGCATTTTGCCGAACACCTTGGGCGCGTGCACAGAGCGCGAGCAGCGCGCACGTTTTGCACGCGCACGCGCACCCGAGCCGCCGCACCGCACAGCCGCGCTCTGGCCTTTCCCCGCTCGAGTAGCCTCGCCCCACAGCCACTGCCCGCCCGTGACGCTAGCGCCGTGCCCCTGGCCGCGCCGCAGAGCCGCCGCCGCTAGCAGCCGTGGCCACCGACGGTGCCCGTGAGCGTCCTCGCCGTGGACGGCGCCGCCCAAGCCACCGCAGGCCGCCACCTCAACCTCAGGGCAGCGCGTGCTTATCCGCAACACCGTCCCCTAGTGCCGACCACCCTGACGCCCCTGCCATCGCCGGAAAACGACGCGCCGGCGATCTTATCCACGGCCATGGCGTGAACCGACATCGCCCGCCTATTTAAGGCACCCCGAGCTCGTCCGAGACCGCAAGAAACCTCCAGACCATCGTAACTAGCTCCCCTCGCAGTGGTTCGACCGGAAGAAGCCTTCTTCACCGTCTCCGGCAACCCCGGCCGCCGCCATGCGCCGGCACCATTCGCCGTAACCAGACCCTCCCCCACCCATCCAGTGCCGCCGTTGGCTTCCCCTTGACTCCACGGAGCTTCCCAACTACTCAACCGAGCTCCAGCACCACCGTAGCCTTTTTCCCCCTTTCCTCCCGAGGCTGTCGCCGCCGCGAAGCTCGTCGCCGACGATCCTCAGCACCACCTCGGCCGTTTCGACCACCAAAGGGTTCGCCATGGACCCACAGACCCTTTCCGCCCCTCCGTTCCCCACATGGAGTCGCCGTCCGCCGCCGGCAATCGCCGGAGCTCTGTCCAGTGCGGGCAAGGAAGGGAGGAGGGAGAAGGACCCGCCAAACCCGACAGGTGGGACCGCGGGGCCCCCTGTCAGTGACCCCGAGCCGACCCTCGCTGGCTTAAGTGAAAGCGCACCCCCACCGAGTACGTTTCCTCTGTTTGAAAGCGCATTTTGTTCGAAACAGTTTTCCTTTTCTGTTTTTATTTAAAACAGAACTTTGACTAAACTTTGACTGGGCATATCTTTTTAAATAAAACTCCAAATGAGTTGATTCTTTTTCCTACCACTCTCAAATTTCACCTAGTTTATTTTAAGATTTATTTCAAAAATAATTAGGACAACTTTTTGTACTGTCTTTAAAGTATGTGTTAATTTGAATATTTTCAAAAATAGGAATTTGGAGGGAAGATCAAAACTTTCAAAAGTTTTGGAGTGCCCTCACCTCTCTGCACCTTGAAGGCAAGCATCTTGAACACAGATATGATATCTTGTCGAAAGCTTACTTTATGTCACATGAAATAGTGAGTTTTGCATATAATGACAAGTCATGCATGAATGCATTTTAAGGAGGAGTTAATTGTTGTGATCAAGTGATATATGTGTGAAGTGGTTACTGCCTCATGCCACGTATGCCTGAGCTGGCCCGGACAAACTTCTGGGAGAAGTTTTGTCATGGGTAAAATTATGACCGTGAAAATGGTACTCCACGGCGACGAGAAAGGTCAGTGAGGGCATGACGAGGCATGATGGGCGGTGAACCTGTTGGCGTGAAGTATATTTGTTATGCTAATCATGCAGGTGTTGCTGTAACCTCCCGAGTCGACCATAGATCGAGTCTTGTTCCGGTAACCCCCATTCTTGTTTTGTACTACCACTTGTCCCTGCCGTAGGTAGGGTACAGTCCAGTAAGTTGTCAACCCCTTTCTTGGCACACACCGTACAGAGAGGCCTTGGTGGAAGATACCGGCTGCATCCGGTAGGCAGGCCACCTGGTCCGGGGGCATGGGTGTTTCCGGTTGGAGCCGAGGGGGTAGCTTCCCTAGTTTGCGCGCATTATAATTCTGTGATCCCATGCTACTCGAGGTTGTAGCCTCCCCACTTAGAGTTTTACTTAACAGGTGTCGTGGGTGATTCCAGTCACCGGTAAGTTAAGCTGGTGTGTGCAGGTCAGGTGTGTTTTCAACTAAAAGACCGTAAGCGGAATTAGTCCCGGTGGACTAAAGGAATCCAATACTCGTGGGTAAAGAGTACACCCTCTGCAGAGGTTATACCTATTCGAATAGCCGTATCCGCGGTTAAGGATTTCAGTCTGGGATAGGTCAAGTGTCGGTCTTGGTGTCGGTCTTCGGAGGAAAAACTGCTAAGCCAGAACATCGATCATAACATGTGACATATGATGATTATGATTATTATTATTATGGACTAACCATTTGTATTATTTGAATTATTGAGTATCCCTGGGATGGTTCTACCTCCTGGATATTCCCTGTGACTATTTTCTTATAAGCCCTTTATGTGGCGTCGCTCAGACGCCCGACTGTGGCACCTTTGTTTTTATTTTCCTTATAAGCCCTTTATGTGGCGTCGCTCAGACGCCCGACTGTGGCATGCTTGTGTTTTATTTTTCACATAAGCCCTTTATGTGGTGTCGCTCAGACGCCCGACTGTGGCATGTTTGTTTTTATTTTCCTTATAAGCCCTTTATGTGGTGTCGCTCAGACGCCCGACTGTGGCATGTTTGTTTTTATTTTCCTTATAAGCCCTTTATGTGGTGTCGCTCAGACGCCCGACTGTGGCATGTTTGTTTTTATTTTCCTTATAAGCCCTTTATGTGACGTCGCTCAGACGCCCGACTGTGGCATGCTTTATTTTTATTATCATTTCGAGGCGTCGCTTCAGACACCCGATCGGTGCATTTTATTTTTATTCTTTGATTGCTTATTCATGGTTTATAAGAATAACATGCTTGCGTCATGAATTTTATTTCGCGACTAATGAAGTGACCATGGGATATTTCTGAGCATGAATGTCATTTGTTATATTGTACCTGTGTTCATAATGTTTGCGAGTACATTCAAAGTACTCACTGGCTTGTCCCTGGTTATTGTCTTGGCCAGATTTCTTGCTTGGAGAAGAGTGCTACGATGGCAGCCCCGGAACCTAGGCAACGGTGATAGCAGCCTCGCGAAGATAGGAATTATCCAGGTCAGCTGTTCCTGTGGGAAATGGAGTCCCATAGACGCTGATGTATCGCAAACCGCTTCCGCCATCAACCACTAGAACCCTTTTGTTGTACTCATGGACCAGAATGGTCTTGTACTACATATTTTGTATTTTGCTTGGAATTTCTGTATCAAGTTTGTGTCTCATCAGCTAACAGTAATCCTGGGGCTGGTGAGCACAAGGGCCGTTTACTGGGAAATTAATATCCTGGAAAACCGGTCCTGACAATACTCGGAATTCTTCTGCGACGTTATGAACACCTACGGGTTTCATCTTTTGGATTTCACCCCGAACGCAGTCTTAACCATGGCCGTTTTCGCACATATGTGCGAGAACTTTGTCGGAGTCACCCCCAACGTAGCCCTCTTCCGCCATTTTTTTACGCCACGGGTAGAGTCTGGGTCTCCTCTGTCCGGAGGGATTTCTTGGATCTTTAGGCTCAATAAGAAAGAGGCATACTTGATTGGAGAGCTCCGCGACAAGTGGGAGGAGTGGAGGGCTGACTGGTGCTGGATCATGGAGGATGGACCCTAGTAGTTTACTTCCCCGCGCCGAGCTGCAATAGTGCACGGCAAGGACTGGAGTGATCTGGCCCCGGAGGATGAGAAGCTGAAGATAGCCCTCACTAGGATTCTTCGTCTCCGGCAAGCCAATCTCACGGTAGGTGAGGTCGGGGCAGATTTCCTTCGCCGCCGCATTGCTCCCTTGCAGGAGAGGAAGATGCCTGCTTGGGATTTCGGCAACGCGGCAGACTGTATGAGGCTGCGCCCCGGCCTTAACTATAACTTCACTGTCCTGGAGCTCAAAGGGATGCTCTGTGAGCTGTTCAAGCACGACGCCAAGCACCCGGAGTGGTTCGCCTTGCCGCGGGGTGTAGTTCCACTATGTAACAATTCGTCACTTAGTGCTATCCGCGCGGCGATGCCTTTGTGCGACTCCCACGGGGTTGACCCCACTTGGCTGGCGCCTTCTGACGAAGCCGCGCAAACCTTCTTCGACAACTTGGTGGAGCTGCCCATCAAGCTCGATGAGAAGAAAGGTCTCACCCGCGACACTACCGACCGGGAGGTGGCGTATATCGCCACCAGGATGGAGGAGGCAGCCGTAGCCGATGCTGCGGGCGAGTTTGGGTACTCCTTGGACGAGGCAGACGCAGCGGACGCGGTGAGTCGGGCCGAGGAGGAAGAGATCCTCAAATTATTAAAGCCTGCCAGGCAACCCGCCGAGACGGGCGAGGCTGCCGGGCAAGGCACGGAGTCGAGCGAGCCCGCCGAGCAGGGCGATGAATCAAGTGATTCCGCCGAAGACTCGGGCGGGTCTCTCAATCTTTACGATTCCTCTTCATCCTCGGGGAGCTCTCCGCCACCACCAAGTCCTCCGCCTCAACCGAAGAAGCGTCTCCGCAAGGCTGCGGACACGGCGAAGCAGCCGGCGGGCCAGCAGCCGCAGCGTCGCTCGACGCGCGCCACCACGACGAGCAAGGCCGTCAAGGGGGCGCCTCGCGCCTCCGCAGCGGCTGGCGGAGGATCTTCCCGCACAGGCTCCACCGATCCTTCCGCCCCTCGGGCCTCGGCGACGACCGGAGCGGGGTCTTCTCAGACCACGGCTCCGGCGCCCGCCAAGCGCCCGAGGGAGCCTACTCCTCCAGCTCCTCGCGTCGGGACGCGCGAGGCGGACTTCGACTTCTCCGTCCTCAGTTCCGACGAGGAGGAGGAGGAAGAGTAAGTAAAGCAACTCTTGTTTTCTTCAATTTGCTGTTCTTGCCTTGAATCTTTTTTGTCTGATTTTGTTTGATGTCTATCTTCCAGGACCCTGGCCCAGAGGATGGCAAAGAGGGCCAAGATCCCGGTGGTTGATCTTGAGGACGAGCCTGTCGCAGCGGCGGGGGATGCGCCAGTGACAAGCTTGCCGGACCAGCCCGCTGCTCCGCAGAGCAACCCCCAGCGTGAGTCTTCTTTTTACTTCTTTACTTGTCGGGCGCGCGTGAGCTTCTTTTCCTTGCTAATGTCTTGTTTGTTTGCTGATTTGTGCAGAAGCAGAGCCGCAGCCTCAGGAGCGTCAAGAGACTGCTCCCGAAGAGCCGCTCGTCTCAGCCTCCCCGCCAAGGAGGAGCTCCCCGGCGAGGGAGAATACCCCGCCAAGGGCGAGTACCCCGCCAAGG
The DNA here is from genome assembly GCA_902687465.1 of Secale cereale. NCBI lineage: Eukaryota > Viridiplantae > Streptophyta > Magnoliopsida > Poales > Poaceae > Secale > Secale cereale. The sequence continues at coordinate 80,811,594 of LR738710.1, read as the reverse complement.
GCGAGCACCCCGCCAAGGGCGAGTACTCCGCCAAGGGCAAGCACCCCGCCACGGGAAGGCGCCAGCGGCCCTCCGCCAGCGGGAGCTACCACCACGCCGCCGAGGGAGGACCCACCGGCGAGGAACCCCGTCGAAGACGAGGCTCGCGCAGGTAACCCTTGTGTTTTTCTTCTCTTGAATTTTCCTTTTTGGATATTTGCTTGACACTTCTTCTTTCTTTCTTCTTCTTTTCTTGTCTTCAGACTCGACCGCCCCGGAGCCGATGGAGACGGAGGCCACCGTCGATGAGACCGCCGCGGCCACTGACGCGGCAGCTGAGGAGGGGACCGGCGACCGTACTGACGGCCCTGAGGCCGCAGGAGCGCCGGACGCCGACCCTTCTGCTGCCGCGACCGAGCCGGGCGTCTATCTGGAGGCCGCCAACGGGGTCTTCATCCAAGTTCCGTGGGCTTCTACGTCGAGGGCGCCCGCGGAGGGAGAGGTCTTCGATGGGGAAGTCCTGGCCTCCGCCGGGCTGAGGCTTGTCGACGCGCCCGGCAGCAGCAGCGAGCCCGAGGAGGAGCAGCTTCTACGCCGGCTCCTGGCCCTGTACCGCGCCAGGCAGGCCAAGCTGGAGTCCCGGGAGGCTCTGGCTGCCAAGGCCGGCGTCGATTTGGAGAAGCGCGCCGAGGAGCTCCGTGCCGCCAACCAGGCGGCCCTCCGGTCCTTGGCGGAGGAGCGGGAGGAGCTCGCCGAGGCGCACCAGGCGTTCATCCTCGAGAAGGCCGAGGCAGAGGAGGAGCAACGGCTCGCCGCCGAAGATCTGTCTCAGCGGGAAGGAGAGCTGAGGCAGCGGAAGGTCGACCTCGATAGACATGAGGACGACCTTACAGCACGCGAGCAGTCCCTCGGCGGGGCTCTGCAGGAAGCGAGGGATGCCGCTGCAGCTGCAGAGACTGCCAAGAGAGACTTGGAGGCGAGGGTGGCACAGTTGGAGCTCAACTTGAAGACGAGCGAGGAGAAGGTTGCCACGCTCACACTGGAGAGGGATAAAGACGCCCACAGCCACTCGGAGCTGCAGGTCCGTCTCTCCGATAAGGGCAAGGAGCTCACCATCGCCAAGGATTTCATCACGGACTTGGAATTGAAGCTGTCCACCCTCACTGAATCACTTGAAGGCGCCAGGAACAGGGAGACGAAACTGAAGGAAGATCTCCGGGCAGAGAGGGCACTATTGGACAGCGCCGCCCTCACACAGAATAACTTCAGGCAGACGGTGGAGCAGTGGACCGAGGAGCTCGTCTCCACCGCCGCTAACATCGACAGGGAGATGGCGGCGCTGGGGACAGAGCACCTCGGGTACTCCCCCGACGCAAACCTCCCTCACAGCGCCAAGCTGAGCTTATTCTTCAGGGGAATAGCGCCGGCCCTCGAGCAGCTCCGGGAAAGGATCCCAACACAGCTGGCGGACGAGGCGCGCAGGCTTTGCACGGGAGTTGTGGAGAGAGTGCTGACGAAGATAGTCTACCGCAACCCCGGGATCAATCTTGACAACGTCCTCCGGACCTTGCCGCCCGACGCTGACCAGGAAGCGCTGAAGGCTCTTGTCGCCCACATCGTGGCCAAGGTGGGCAAGATCAGGAGAGTTGACGGCGACCGTGTAGACTAGGTTATTTTCTTTCCGCTTCCCTTGTCGTTGCCAATTAATTCATGGACAGTAGTCTATTAGAATAGCGACAAGTCATCTTGTAATATAACTTTGTTTTGGGTAGTTGATGCAGTGTTATTTCCTTTACTCAACCTCTTTACTTTGTATGCGTTTACCCTACGCTTTTAGGAAACTTGCCGGCAAAGGGACCCTTGCCGCGAGCGCTGAGTGCGGAACTTCAGCAGCCCGCTGGCAACGCCTCTACCGGCAAGAAACCTTGCCGCAGGTAGTCGCAGCACACTTAGGTCGTTGAGCAAACTCGAAAACGAAGTAAGGGCGCGACACTTGTCGCAGCTCACTTAAGCCGTTGAGCGTGCTCGAAACAAAGTAAGGGCGCGGCTAGCTACGGGTAGGTTCCTCCGCGCACAGGTTTTCCATACAAAGTGTGGTCGTTCAAGGAAGATAACCTAAAAGTTTCAAAAATTTGAATGCTCAAACTTTGGCAACTTAGCTTTTGTGTTGTTTGCTTCCCGACAAGGCGAGGCTCTCTTGAACGACGGCACTTGGTCCATACCATTTTCTCCTCCCCCCCCCCCCCCCCC
>LR738710.1:80774917-80809295 GCA_902687465.1 Secale cereale | reverse complement strand
CCCCGGCAAACTTGTGCGCGAGGAACAACTTCTTCTGGTTGAGAAAAGAAAGAAAAGGGAGGAAACATAGATATGGAGCCCTGCGGCTCGTTGTTGCTTACCGGGGGTGTGTGCTGCACAAAGTGTCAGATAACACATGCATGAAAAACGAAAAGGCATGAAACGACAAGCTGTGCAAGGCACAAAAGTTTTACTGATGCACGGGGTCTGCGCCCGGCTTTGTACAAAGGTTTACATGCAACAGCGGCAAGACTTGTACAAAAGGTGGTTGCCGGAGCGGATCACGGCAACTGCGCCTTATGGGTGAAACTTGCGAAGGTGCTCAATGTTCCAGGAGTTGCTCACCGGTAAGCCTTCTTCGGTCTCAAGGCGGACAGCGCCGGGCCTTGTGACTTGTCTCACCCGATAAGGGCCTTCCCACTTCGGCGTCAACTTGTTGGAATTCTTGGCCGACTGAACACGCCGAAGAACAAGGTCGCCTTCCTCGAGACTTCTGGCCTTGACTTTGCGGCTATGGTAGCGGCGCAAAGCTTGCTGGTATCGAGCAGCTCGTACAGCAGCCTGAAGACGGTTCTCCTTGAGGAGCAGTGCATCATCTTGCCGCAGCTGTTCTTGCTCGAGCTCATCGTAAGCGAGCACTCGAGGAGACCCATATACGAGTTCCGTGGGGAGAACTGCCTCTGCACCATAGACAAGAGCAAAGGGTGTCTGTCCGGTGGCTCGATTTGGTGTCATCCTGATTGACCAAAGAGCCGCCGGCAACTCTTCAATCCAGTTTCTTCCGCACTTGTGCAGCCTGTAGAAAGTTCTTGTCTTGAGCCCGCGCACCACTTTAGCGTTTGCCCTCTCCGCTTGACCGTTTCTCCTTGGGTGAGCAACAGAAGCGAAGCAGACCTTGGCGCCAAGGTCTTGGACATACTGCATGAAGGTGCGGCTTGTGAACTGTGTGCCGTTGTCGGTGATGATCCTGTTAGGGATTCCGAAACGGCAAACAATTGACCTGAAGAACTTGACTGCTGACTGTGCGGTCACCTTTCTCACTGGTTCCACTTCCGGCCACTTTGTGAACTTGTCGATAGCGACGTACAAGTACTCAAAGCCCCCGACTGCTCGGGGAAAAGGGCCGAGGATGTCGAGCCCCCAGACCGAAAATGGCCAGGACAAAGGGATTGTCTGGAGAGCTTGAGCTGGCTGATGTATTTGCTTGGCATGGAACTGGCACGCTTCACACTTGGTTACTTGTGCAGTTGCATCTTGGAGGGCTTCTGGCCAAAAGAAACCATGCCGGAACGCCTTCCCGGCAAGTGCTCTTGCGCCAACGTGGTGGCCACATATGCCTCCATGTATCTCTGCCAACAGCTTATGTCCATCTTCCCGGGAAATGCACTTCAATCTGACACCATTGAGTCTTCTTCTGTACAGTTCATTGCCGACGAACTGGTACATACTTGACTGCCTGGTTATTCTCTCTATCTCTTCTGGCTCTTCGGGAAGTTCTCCAGTTTGAAGAAAACGGACAATTTGATGTGCCCAGGTTGGAGCTTGAGGCTCAACAACAAGGACTAAAGGCATCAGTGATGCTGCGGGAACGTCAGCTTCTACGGCAAGAACCTGCGGCTCTGCCGGAGCTGGACGCTCCCCGGCAAGCCTGCCGGGGCAAGACTTGTTGGGAACACCTGCTTCAACTGTACGAACCCTGGGGTCCGCAGGAGCAGACCGTTCCTCAGCAACTTGGTCGTTGATCTTGGGGACCTTGGCGGCGGCTTCAGGAAGATCCGCCGGCAAGTAGTCGCCGGAGACCAACTTTCTCTTCTTGCTTTGCCCAACTGATGGTGTAACGGATGGTTGAGTTAGCTTGAGCACGAAGATCCCTGGTTCCACAGGTAGCTTTAGTGCAGCACACTTTGATAGGCCGTCTGCGACGTCATTTTGAGCTCGTGGAATGTGCTCCATTTGTATGCCTTCAAAGTGTTCTTCAAGCTTCCTCACTTCGTCGACGTAAGCTTCCATCAATGGGCTTTGGTAGCTCTTGTTCACTTGACGGACAACCAACTACGAATCTCCCCGCACAATCAGTTTCTTGATCCCAAGTTCTGCTGCAATTCTGAGGCCGGCAAGCAAACCTTCATACTCTGCAGTATTGTTTGTCGCTTGCTCCTTGGGAAAGTGCATTTGGACAACGTACTTGAGGTGCTCTCCGGTGGGTGCGACAAGCAGCACACCAGCACCGGCGCCTTGCAGCGAGAAGGCTCCATCGAAGTACATTACCCATTCTTTGTTTGCTTCTTTGGCGGGGACGTTTGTCTCTGCGATCTCTTCGTCTGGTGTTGGTGTCCATTCTGCTATGAACTCTGCTAATGCTCTACTCTGGATAGTTGAAGTACTTTCAAACTTAAGACCAAAGCTTGACAACTCCAGTGCCCACTCGACAATCCTGCATGTTGCTTCTGGATTCTGCAATATCCTCTTCAGCGGAAAGCGAGTGACCACTGTTATCTCATGTGCTTGGAAGTAATGGCGCAGCTTTCTTGAGGCCATGAGGAGGCCAAAAAGCAACTTCTGCACCCCAGAGTATCTTGACCTAGCCCCCTGCAGGAGGGAACTGACAAAATAAACTGGGCGCTGCACCATCTTCTTTCGCACTTCTTCTTGCATCTGCGTAGACTCATCCTTGTCGGGGCCAGAGCTTGTCGGGGAAGCCTCCTGCTTGTCGCTGGACGTGCTTGCCGGGGTTGTGGGCTCCTCATCTGCCTCCCTTTCCGCTACTAACGCAAGCACTAACCACTTGGTTGGTTGCTGCTAAGTATAGCAGCAAATTCTCTTATGGCCTAGGTGCGACAAGTATTGGAGTGGAGGATAGGTACCCTTTCAAGTCTTGCAGCGCCGCCTCCGCTTCCGGAGTCCATTTCATCGGACCTGCCTTTTTCAAGATTTTGAAAAACGGCAGGGCGCGTTCTGCAGACTTAGAAATGAACCTGCTGAGGGCAGCCACGTAGCCGGCAAGCCTTTGTACATCCTTGACGCGCTTCGGAGCTTCGATCTGCTCGATGGCCTTGATTTTGTCGGGATTGGCTTCAATCCCCCTCTGGGACACGAAGAACCCGAGAAGCTTGCCGGAGGGGACTCCGAACACGCACTTCTCGGGGTTCAGCTTGAGTTGTATCTTGCGCAGATTTGCAAAAGTTTCATCCAGGTCTTGGATCAGGGTATCCTTGTCCTTGCTCTTGACCACTATATCATCCATGTAAGCTTCTACATTCCTGTGTATCTGTGGCTCAAAAGCAGTGTGGACTACCCTTGCAAACGTTGAACCCGCATTCTTCAATCTAAAGGGCATGCGTATGAAGCAATAGGTGCCACATGGAGTAATGAATGCGGTCTTCTCTTCATCCTCTTCAGCCATGAATATCTGGTGGTACCCGGAGTATGCATCAAGAAACGAAAGCAACTCACATCCAGCCGTGGAGTCAACGATCTGGTCAATACGCGGCAAGCGAAATGGATCCTTGGGACAAGCTTTATTCACATCCGTGAAGTCTATACAAAGCCTCCACTTCCCGTTTGCTTTGCGTACGACAACAGGGTTGGCCAGCCACGTGGGATGAAGAACACCTCTAACAAGGCCTGCCGCTTCCAACTTCTTGATTTCTTCGGCAATAAACTCTTGGCGCTCCACCGCTTGCTTCCTAACCTTCTGCTTGACGGGCCGCGTGTGAGGACAAACGGCAAGCTTGTGCTCAATTACTTTCCTGGGAACGCCGGGGATGTCAGACGGTTGCCATGCAAACACGTCGACATTCGCCCGCAGGAAAGCAACGAGCGCGCTTTCCTATTTAGGATCGAGCGTGGCACTGATGGTGAAAGTACCACCAGTGCCATCCTCCTTTGCGGACACCTTCTTGGTTGCAGGTGGAACTGCCATTCCCTTCTTGCACTTGCCGGTGGAGCTCGATGGTGCGTCCTCGACGGCAGCGCAGCACTCCGAAGAGGTGCGTTTGCCGGAGTGGGCCCCAGAACTCTTGCCGGACTTGATCTTGTTCTTCCCCCTGGGAGCTTCAGCGGCAAGTGTCTTGCTATCTGCTGCGGCTGCTGCGGCCCGGAAGATCTTGTCGGCGCAGATAAGTGCGTCCTTCTTGTCGCCGGGGACAGAGATGACGCTTATCGACCCATGCATCTTGAGTACGTTGTAAGCGTATTGAGAGGCTGTCATGAACTTGGCGAGCGCTGGACGGCCAAGTATCCCGTTGTATGGCAACGGGATATCGGCAACGTCGAAGGTGATCCTCTCAGTCCTGAAGTTTAGCTCTCCGCCAAAGGTTACTGGCAGTGTAATCTTCCCCTTCGGCTTGCTCCTTCCTGGGTTGATTCCTTGGAAAGTTCCGGTTTCCTCGAGCTCGCTGTCGGGGATCTGCAGCTTCCGGACCACTGCAGAGGAGATCAAGTTTAGGCCGGCCCCGCCGTCAACCAGCATCTTGGTGACCTTGAGGTTGCGGATGGTTGGCGAAACCAACATCGGCAAGCACCCGACCGCAGTTGTGCGGTCAGGGTGGTCCTCAACATCGAAGATGATGGGCGTGCTGGACCACTTCAGGAGTCTGCGCGACTCGACGGGTGGCTCTGCCGCATTAACTTCCCGCACCCATTGTTTGAGTTGGCGGTGGGAAGTATGCAGAGAGGCACCTCCATCGATGCACAGAACTTCTGTGGCCTTCTGGAACTCCTGCTCGCTGTTGTCTCCGTCATCCATGTCCTCGTCGTTGTCTTCTTCTTCGTCTTTGTCGCGGCCGCGGGGAGGTCTATCTCCTTGCCGCTGCTTGGCCTTGCCGCGACGTCCTCCCCGGCCATTGAATGGCCGCTTCTTGCCGGACTCTCCTCCACCTCCCTGGGCCTTCTCCTTGTCGCGTCGCTCGTACTCAGCCTTCTGTTGCTCGACGAGGTACTCGACCCTTTTGCAGTTCTGGAGATCGTGGCCCTTGGTGCGGTGGATCTTGCAGTACTGCTTGTCGGAGCCGTCCTGCTTGTCGGCGGCGGCTACAGTTGCGGCTTCCTTGCCGGAGCCACCAGCCTGAGCTTTCTTGGCACCTGCCTCCTTGCTGGACTGCTCGACGGCCAGTACTTCCTTGTTCTTCTTCTTCTTATTGTTCCGCCGCCGGTTTTTCCTTGCCGGGACGGCATCCTCACTGTCCATTCCTCCTGCTCCAACATCCTCTCCGGGGAGTCTCCTCCCCTCTTCGGCGCGCGCGCACTTGTCTGCCAGGGCATAAAGCTCACTGATGTCTCGTATCTTGCACATCGCCATTTCCTCCCTCATCCGGCGATTACGCACGTTCTGATGGAACGCGCTAATAACCGCGGCAGGGTGGACGTCCGGGATGTTGTGCTGGACGCGGCTGAATCTCTGGATGTATTTCCGCAGGGACTCTCCCTCCTTCTAGGCAAGTATGTGGAGATCACTTTCCTGGCCATGGGGCTTGTGGCCGCCCGTGAAGGCGCCGACAAACTGGTGGCACAGGTCGGCCCAAGAAGAGATGGAGTTTTCCGGCAAGTGCATAAGCCAAGATCTGACGTTTGGCATAAGCACGAGCGGGAAGTAGTTTGCTAGTATCTTCTCGTCTCGTCCCCCAGCAGCCTGCACCGCAATGGTGTAGATGCTGAGGAACTCTGAGGGATGGGTCTTGCCGTCGTACTTCTCGGGTACGTCGGGCTTGAAGTTTTTCATGCTGGGCCACTGGACTTGCCGCAGCTCACGGGTGAACGCAGGGCAACCTGCCGCGTACGGCAAGTCGCCCGGTTCACCGGGCGCGTGCATGTCGACAGCGGTCCCAGCGCGCTGGTCGGACTATCGTCGCGCTTCTCTTCGACGCTCGATACGAGTCCGAGCGTCTTCTTGTCGCCTGTCGTCGAGGACTTGGCGCTGATCGCGGCGAGCCCGTGGATCCGACGACGCCGTGGAGTCGTCGTCGACGTTGATCCGGCGAGTCGGCGATTTTTGCTTCTGCGGCGGGGAGTGCACGGTAGTTGCACCCCCGGCGGTCTTGTCTCCATCAGCCCGCGCCTGGCTGACTTGCCGCGGCCGTGATGTTGCCGGCTGCTGCGACGTGTCGTTGTTGGCGAAGGCGATGAGGCTTTGGATGGTGGCCCTCCAGTCTTCGGCCTTGTCTGCCGCTGGATGGAAATCGAGGAGCAGCTGAGCTCTGGCTAGAGCTTCTGCTGGAGTGGAGGGAAGCGGTGGCGAGCGGTGCGAGGAGCGAGATATGCTCGGACTTCTAACCGCGTTAGATGGAGCAGGTTCTCGCCCCGACGACCGCGCCTTGCTCGTGCCAGCGCGTTGGCCTTGAGCGTCCCGCGTCCCGCCAACTTGTCCTTGGCCCAGCAAGCGGATGGTACCCTGCGTACCATGCCGCTGCCGTTCCGGCACCTCCTGAGAGGGACGCGGTGCATGTACGGACACCGAGGTCTTGGAGTGCGCTCGGTCGTCCGTCTAATCCTTGGACTTGGCGGCGCCGTGAGTTTCCTCGCCGGCGTCCGTCCTTCCGCCAGCGTCTACCCCACCAACCGTTAGTTCTGGTGGCGGCGGGATCGACGCAGACGGGCCTCCTACCTCCAAAGCTTTCTTCTTCGGCGGCATGTCGATGAAGTTTACGAAGTTGGTGAAGTTGCTGAAGATTGCGCCCACGTGAACGCCGGATCAGGTTTGCACAACCTCGACGCCCCCTACCTGGCGCGCCAAAGATGTCGGGGAAACTGATCGCCCACGAACACCTATGGGACCGGAGCCCCTTTTCGGTACGGCAAGGGAGCGGAGAGTGCACGGAGAGCAGATCGTGGCGAGCACGCGAGCAGTTTACCCATGTTCGGGCCGCACGGATGCGTAAAACCCTGCTCCTGCCTTGGTTGTATTGAGTTCTTGGCTCGGGAGCAAGAAGAGCTATAGTACTGGTTGCTAGCTACACCGAGCGTGAGAGTGATCGAAGTTCGGAACCTCCTATACGTTGTGCATGGGCCTCCTTTTATAGTTCAAAGGGGTCACCGACAGGTGGCAACGTAGGTGAGGGTAAAAACGTAAAAGTGGTGGTAGTTGTAACAGTGGATGTACAGTGTTTTGTACCTAACCCTGACGGTGGGGGACAAGGGCATTGAATGCCCGTCGCCGTCGCCCCAAATAGTGCAAAAAGCGTCCGTCCGGGCGTCTCCGTTCGCCACGACGGTAGCCTCGTCATCGTGGCTTGCCACCGTGTACCCCAGGATGCACAGCCATCTGCCACGTGCCCCTGGAAGGGCCCCAGGGGGACGCGTGGCCAGATGAGCTGGAGCGCAGGCACACAGTGAAAGCTTGCCGCGGCAAGCGCCTTGCCGCGGTCGCTACCTTGCCGCGCCCGGAAGCTTGTAGCTCTGCGGGACTTGCCGGGGCGCGTGATGCGCCACGGCAAGTCTTCTGAAATGCCGTGCTTTGGCCTTCCTGGCAAGCTCCTCTTGCCAGGGTCTTGTGCTGAAGGGGTGATTTTGAGCCTGAAATGGCCTTCCCGGCAAGCTCCTCTTGCTGGGGTCTTGTTTCACTGACTTGAATACTTTGTTCTTGAATGGCTTCAAAGGAACCAAAGCAGGCCTTGGGGAGCGCGTGGCAAGCCCTGCCACGGGACGCTGCTACTGCCCGTGCACTAGTCGGGATACTAAGGTACCCCTACTTTAGTACACCGACATTCATCAAGTAGATATACCCATATCTACTTAAATCATCAGTGAAGGTCAAAAAATAACGATATCCGCCGCGAGCCTCAACACTCATTGGTCCGCATACATCAGTATGTATGATTTCCAATAAGTCAGTTGCTCGCTCCATTGTTCCGGAGAACGGAGTTTTAGTCATCTTGCCCATGAGGCATGGTTCGCAAGCACCAAGTAATTCATAATCAAGTGATTCCAAAAGTCCACCAGCATGGAGTTTCTTCATACGCTTTACACCAATATGATCTAACGGCAGTGCCACAAATAAGTTGCACTATCATTATCAACTTTGCATCTTTTGGCTTCAATATTATGAATATGTGTATCACTACGATCGAGATCCAACAAAAATAGACCATTCATCAAGGGTGAATGACCATAAAAGATATTACTCATATAAATAGAACAACCATTATTATCTGATTTAAATGAATAACCGTCTCGCAACAAACAAGATCCAGATATAATGTTCATGCTCAACGCTGGCATCAAATAACATTTATTTAAATCTAAAACTAATCCCGAAGGTAGATGTAGAAGTAGTGTGCCAATGGCGATCACATCGACTTTGGAACCATTTCCCACGCGCATCGTCACCTCGTCCTTAGCTAATCTTCGTTTAATTCATAGCCCCTGTTTCGAGTTACAAATATTAGCCAACGAACCAGTATCAAATACCCAGGTGCTACTACGAGCATTAGTAAGGTACACATCAATAACACTTATAACACATATACCTTTGTTCACTTTGCCATCCTTCTTATCCGCCAAATACTTGGGGCAATTCCTCTTCCAGTGTCCAGGGGTTTTGCAGTAGATGCACTCAGTTTCAGGCTTGGCTCCAGACTTGGGTTTCTTCGCGGGAGTAGCAACTATCTTGCTATTCTTCTTGAAGTCCCCCTTCTATCCCTTGTCCTTTTTTCTTGAAACTAGTGGTCTTGTTAACCATCAACACTTGATGCTCTTTTTTGATTTCTACCTCCGCAGCTTTGAGCATAGCGAAGAGCTCGGGAATAGTCTTTTGCATCCCTTGCATATTATAGTTCATCATGAAGCCTTTATAGCTTGGTGGCAGTGATTGAAGAACTCTATCAATAATAATATCTTCATCAACTTTGCATCCAAGTTGAGTTATGTGATTGTTGTACCCAGACATTCTGAGTAAGGGCTTGTTTGGGACTGCTCTGCTTCACAAAAATCAGTTTCGCTCCACTAAATTCACTTTGGAGCAGTTTCAATTAGAAGTTGTAGCACTATCAAAGAGAATGTTTGGCTTCCATCTAGCTCCAGCTTCACGAATGAGAAATTTGGTGGAAAGAATCTATTTGATTGGTTGAGGGCGAAGAAACGAAGGGGTATCCACTTACCGGTGGCAGTGGTGGGTAATTTCCACCCAACTCCAGCTTCTAGAGTTTTTTGGAGCACCCCTTGAAGAGCTTCATAAAAAACTAGGAGTTGTACCACAGATTCTAGTTTTTTGCGGAGCAGCATATCGTGGAGCTACCCCTGTTTGGCTTGTGTTTTCCAGAGCAGAGCTGAATTTTAAGAAGTAGAGCAGTCCCAAACAGGCCCTAAGTGTTCACTGATAGAACTGTTCTCCTCCATCTTGCAGCTATAGAACTTATTGGAGACTTCATATCTCTCAATTCGGGCATTTACTTGAAATATTAACTTCAACTCTTGGAACATCTCATATGCTCCATGACGTTCAAAACGTCTTTGAAGTCCCGATTCTAAGTCGTAAAGCATGGCACACTGAACTATCGAGTAGTCATCAGAACGAGCTTGCCAGACGTTCATAACATCCAGAGTTGCTCCTGCAGCAGGCCTATCACCTAGTGGTGCTTCCAGGACATAATTCTTTTGTGCAGCAATGAGGATAATCCTCAAGTTACGGACCCAGTCCGTGTAGTTGCTACCATCATCTTTCAACTTATCTTTCTCTAGGAACGCACTAAAATTCAAGGGAACGGTAGCATGGGCCATTGATCTACAACAACATAGATATGCAAAAACTATCAGGACTAGTTCATGATAAATTAAAGTTCAATTAATCATATTACTAAAGAACTCCCACTTAGATAGACATCCCTCTAGTCATCTAAATGATGACGTGATCCAAATCAACTAAACCATGTCCGATCATCATGTGAGATGGAGTAGTTTTCAATGGTGAACATCTTATGTTGATCATATCTACTATATGATTCATGCTCGACCTTTCGGTCTCCAGTGTTCCGAGGCCATGTCTGTACATACTAGGCTCATCAAGTTTAACCCGAGTATTCTGCATGTGCAAAACTGTCTTACACCCGTTGTATTTGAATGTAGAGCTTATCACACCCGATCATCACATGGTGTCTCGGCACGACGGACTTTCGCAATGGTGCATACTCAGGGAGAACACTTGTACCTTGAAATTTTGTAAGGGATCATCTTATCATGCTACCGCCGTACTAAGCAAAATAAGAAGCATAATAAGATAAACATCACATGCAATCAAAATATGTGACATGATATGACCATCATCATCTTGTGACTTTGATCTCCATCTCCAAAGCATCGTCATGATCTCCATCGTCACCGGCTTGACACCATGATCTTCATCGTAGCGTCGTGGTCGCCTCGCCAACTATTGCTACTACTACTATCGCTAACTCATAGTGATAAAATAAAGCAATTACATGGCTTTCGCAATTCATACAATAAAGAGACAACCATAAGGCTCCTACCGGTTGCCGATAATTTACAAAACATGATCATCTCATACAATAACGTATAACTCATCACGTCTTGACCATATCACATCACAACATGCCCTGCAAAAACAAGTTAGACATCCTCTACTTTGTTGTTGCAAGTTTTACGTGGTTTCTATCGGCTTAGCAAGAACCGTTCTTACCTACGCATCAAAACCACAATGATTTTTCATCAAGTGTGTTGTTTTAACCTTCACAAGGACCGGGCGTAGTCACACTCGATTCAACTAAAGTGAGAGAGACAGACGCTCGCCAGTCACCTTTAAGCAACGAGTGCTCATAACGGTGAAACCAGTCTCGCGTAAGCGTACACGTAATGTCGGTCCGGGCTGCTTCATCTCACAATACCGCCGAATCAAAGTATGACATGCTGGTAAGCAGTATGACTATTATCGTCCACAACTCATTGTGTTCTACTCGTGCATATCATCTACGCATAGGCCTGGCTCATGATGCCACTGTTGGGGAATGTAGTATTTCAAAAAAAAAATCGTACGATCACGCAAGATCTATCTAGGAGAAGCATAGCAACGAATGGGGAGAGTGTGTCCACGTACCCTCGTAGACCGAAGGCGGAAGCGTTTAGTAACACGGTTGATGTAGTCGAACGTCTTCGCGATCCAACCGATCCAAGCACCGAACGTACGGCACCTCTGCGTTCGGCACACGTTCAGCTTGATGAAGTCCCACGAACTCTTGATCCTGTTGAGGTCGAGGGAGAGCTCCATCAGCACAACGGCGTGGTGACGGTGATGATGAAGTTACCGACGCAGGGCTTCGCCTAAGCACTACGACGATATGACTGAGGTGTGTAACTATGGAGGGGGGCACCGCACACGGCTAAGAAATCAACTTGTGTGTCTATGGGGTGCCCCCTAGCCACATATATAAAGGAGGGGAGGAGGAGAGGGCCGACCCTCTCTATGGCGCGCCCAAGGGGGGAGTTCTACTCCCACTAGGAGTAGGTTTCCCCCTTTCCTAGTAGGAGTAGGAGAAGAAGGAAGAGGGAGGGAGGGAGAATGAAAGGGGGGTTGGCCCCCCACCCCAATTCGGATTGGGCTGGGGGGAGACCTCCACTTGGATGCCTCCTCCTCTCTTCCACTAAGGCCCAATAAGGCCCATTGACTCCCCGGGGGGTTCCGGTAACCTCCCGGTGTTTCGGTAAATGCCCGAACTCATCCGGAACCATTCCTGTGTCCAAACATAGCCTTCCAGTATATCGATCTTTATGTCTCGACCATTTTGAGACTCCTCATCATGTCTGTGATCACATTCGGGACACCGAACTACCTTCGGTACATCAAAACACATAAACTCATAATACCGATCATCATCGAACGTTAAGCGTGCGGACCCTATGGGTTCGAGAACTATGTAGACATGACCAAGACTCATCTCTGGTCAATAACCAATAGCGGAACCTGGATGCTCATATTGGTTCCTACATATTCTATGATGATCTTTATCGGTCAAACTGCATAGCAACATACGTTGTTCCCTTTGTCATCGGTATATTACTTGCCCGAGATTCGATCGTCGGTATCATCATACCTAGTTCAATATCGTCACTGGCAAGTCTCTTTACTCATTCTGTAATACATCACCCCGTGACTAACTCATTAGTCATATTCTTGCAAGGCTTATTATCATGTGTATTACCGAGAGGGCCCAGAGATACCTCTCCGACACTCGGAGTGACAAATCCTATTCTCGATCTATGCCAACACCACAAACACATTCGGAGACACCTATAGAGCATCTTTATAATCACCCAGTTATGTTGTGACGTTTGATAGCACACAAGGTGTTCCTCTAGTATTCGAGAGTTGCATAATCTCATAGTCACAGGAACATGTATAAGTCATGAAGAAAGCAATAACAGTAAAACTAAATGATCATAGTGCTAAGCTAACGGATGGGTCTTGTCCATCACATCATTCTCCTAATGATGTGATCCCATTGATCAAATGACAACTCATGTCTATGGTTAGAAAACATAACCATCTTTGATTAACAAGCTAGTCTAGTAGAGGCATACTAGGGACACTCTGTTTTGTCTATGTATTCACACATGTATCAAGTTTCCGGTTAATACAATTCTAGCATGAATAAAAGACATTTATCATGATATATAAGAAAAATATAAATAACAACTTTATTATTGCTTCTAGGGCATATTTCCTTCAATTGGGACTCAACGTTCCATAATGCCATTGGATCCACCAAACACAATTGGTTGGGACTCAAGAATATCACCGATATCTCCAAACGCATCAAACATTTTGTCCTGGTTTTTTAGTTTCACAGAAATGTGAACACCGATATCATTGGATACATCGATCAGATCCCCACTATGTCAAATCGTAGACAAGCTTAGTGTTTATACTAGGTGTGGTAGCCCTCTCATGAAGAGTCTTCAAAACAGACCTCATGGCTACATCCACCAACCATTATCTCAACGATAATGTTTTTTGTGTTGTCCGGATGCAAACAGGTTACATAATAAGCAATATTACTATATTGCTCAGCTTGCAAGTCAAATCATACAACAAACTTGTATGTTTGTTCACAAAGTCTCTACCAACTTCGTTCCTGGAATTGGTATTCGACGGCTTTGAAATACGCAAGAATCATGGGGAGTATCTTCCTGAATTGTTCATGTTCAATACATCATATTATACTCCTTTTTCCTTCGTGAGATTACTATACATGTTCTCATAAAGGTTTTTAACGAGGTAATATCAACACAAGGCCATATGTCATATTTCTGTTTTCCCCACCGAGGTTTTTAAGAAAGTATATACGACATATTTATTATTGTGAGAAATTTAGTATTGCATCCTGCTCATCTAATTTGAGACATTATTCTACATCAAAGAACCTTCAAACCATGAAGATACCATCGCCTTCAGAATCAATTGTTGCATCAACTGATTTACTGAAAAAAGAAAAGAAAAAAAGATGCAGGATGATACCTCAAGATGAGGAACTGGGAGAAGGTGTTGGCCGGAAGAGGGGCCGTCGGCCACAGACAAAGAGGCAACGACTGATGAGAGCAGGTCACCTCGCCTCCAACTACGCAGGTCGCGCCCACCCAGATCACGCAGCACCGGTCATAAGTTCTCCAGATCGCTCGCCCCGGCTTTGCTCTTCTCTACCACTGACGGCCACCACCTCCATGCTCTTTCCTTTCTCCCCACTCCCATCACCACCACCACCTGCACGAGCCTCCTCTGCCGCGCCTCCCGTGCATCATCCTGCGCCTCCCGTCCAGCCGCCGTCATCGCCATCTCTCTCCAAATCGAAGGAAGGCAAGGACGAGGTATGACACCCCTGCTCGGGCCGGTCAGGTGGGGCGGTGCGAGGTTGGAGGAGCAGCTGAGGCCTGAGGGGAGGGGAGAAGGGGTGGCGGCGGCGGCGGCGGGTGAGGGAAAGGGAGAGGGATGGGGACAGGGGCCGCTGGGAGTCCCTTCGTAGTTAAGGAAACGAGATGAAGACGTTTTCTTTCTTGTTTTTTTTCTGTTGGGATGACGTGGATACGGGCAAAGCTCGCGGTTGGCCAGCGCAAAGCTCTCTCGCTACTGGCCGCTGTCAACAGTACCTCTGCCGATGTGGCACATGCGAGCGTTCGCCCTTACCGCGACTCTTATAGAGTTTAATGGTGTCTTGGTTTTGAAAATACTATTTGAATGGCATCACAACATTTATTACACACTTATTTCAACAGTTGCTTTATTTTTTACCATGTGAATCTCCCTTGGTCAGCACTTGAGACATGCATTACACACGGTTAATGTTTCATGATTTATTGTTGTTGCTGTTTCCCACAAGGTACTTGATAAAAATGCTTGGCATGTGGCACTCTTCAATGACTTGTTCTCTTTTGAAGAGCAAGCAGACAGAGCATGAGAGCACCATGATTCTCCAAATTCCTGCTCACTCCTATATCCATATATTTGCTATATCTATTATTTTTGACTTATTTTATTATCTTGAGTGCTACATAAGAGGTGTCTTTGTGGAGCTTAAGAACAATTTATTTGGTTGGAGCAAACTAATATTGTATTGCAAAGGGCCGGACAGCCAACCAGCTACAAATGGGCTGCCCAATTTTATCCATATGTTGGACTAGATGATATTTGATGATTTGAACCTTTCAATGATAGGGTTTCCACAACACTATGTATGATCTAAACAATGGCTGAAAATATTTATTGGAGCATTTGTTTCAAACAACTTTGTTAAAAGATATTTCTAATATTTTAGTGGATGTGATATATTTTAGATAGTAGTACTGCTTTAATGTGGTGTGGTACAGTTTGCCTTCTGTTATAAACTTCACACACTTCTAAAAAAATATGCAAGATAATTTCCTTTCAGCTGGCAGATGGTTTAAATCCATGTACACATCAGCACTCACTATCTCTGTGTTCTTGACATACAAGAAGTATGCGTGTGTGAACTGTTGAAGTAAATTACCATATTGTCTGCTCGGTTGTTATTGTAATTAACAAAATATTTAAAATTTAGAGAAAATGTACAACATCCAATATTATAGTAGGTATTAGCATTTATAGTGATTATCAACATTTATATTTGTCAAGACATGCGTTGCACATGCATGTTTATACTGTTCGAACTGCAAGGGCATGACACTTCAGCATGCTCTGTACATAAGCAGGGAGTTGAGGGGCAGAACTGAAGGTAGACTCGATCGGGTGCAGTTATCCACTCCTTGCTTCCACTAGAACGTTGTATTACACTCTGAAAGCAAGATCATGTTGCATAGGCGCGCAGTTGTGAGAAATACAGTGGATGGCTCTGTATGAGTTCTCTAGTCGGAGCCGTTGTCCAACAAAAGGTCCCGTATAGACTAATGCCGTTGATACAAAATCTCGATCACAACGTCCCATATCCTGACCGCACATCAGAACCGGCCTACCAATGTCAGATGGTATCGGTTTTACTACTCCAGGGATGTGGGTTATCGGCCATGACAAAAGATGGGATAACAAATATTATGGATAAAAGATGGCAGCATAAACTTTGCAATTTTAGGATTTGTGATCCGGGAGTTTTTTGCCATGCGGTGGTCCAATGATTTTGACTATATGCACTGGAATTTAATCCATGTATGTGAACTAATTAGATATCTATCTATGTGAATTTGGAGATACATATGTGTTTGAGATGATTTGAGAGTGTCCCTACCGGTCGTGTAGGTCCACCGTAATTCGATTGTTCTGATATGTGTTCTTTTTTTTACTTAAAGGATATTTATTTTCACTATTGAGTGTAATAATTAATATGGTATTGGCTATGTTCCGCAACGCGATACACAATGAGTGGGAATTTCCTTGGCATGAGGCGAAATGCCTTCGAATTACTATGTTTTATTTGGTTGTCTGTTTCATGTGTTTGTTCTGTATTGTACCAATGTTCATTCAAATGAAAATGCAGGGTGCTACAACCGGAGTTAAACAAATTTTAGGTGAGGATCTTTATCGGTGAGTCCCTATACATACATTGATGAGAAATATTTTCGGGGACCTATGAGAGTTTCTCTGACTTTGGTTCATGATTCCTCGGAAATCCTCCAAACCATACCCGTTTAATGTAAATTTCAGTTATCTTTTATGAATTTTTTTTAGTGAATTCAACTTCATCATTAAACCAAGTTCTGCTCATGACGGTCACAGGATAAGAGCCGGCAAGGAGGTGGAGTTCACGGAGTACATATTTGACCGCGACAACTCCCAAGCATGTGTCCCCGTACCTGATGATGACTAGGTGAATACCACTCATGAGATGTGCGAGCTTCGGATGAGGATAAGTAGAACACATATTAGTCGTAAGCGGGTGTAAAGATTTTGTTTCTCCCGCTGCAACTCACGAGCACATTTACTTGATTAAACATAAATAGAATTCAGAAGACATTTTTTTTAATTTGAGAGACGTGTGTTGCACCTGCATGCTTACTAGTATCCTATACACAGCCGGACTCGGGATTGTGTTTGCATGCCAAAAATATCTTATAGTACTATATTAAAATGGATTTAGAAATGGTTCCGGTCAAAAATTATACTAACCACTTTGACGCTTACGGCTCATAGTCAAACCAATTAGTGAAATGTTCATATTTGTTGCAGATTTTTCCCCAAATTTTTTGAAACATTGTGACTTGCTGTTGGAAATTTGAATTTCCCGGTTATAAACTCAGTTGTAAATGAACTTTATGACAATCGTATAGGGATTCTGAAATTAAAGCTGAAACTTTAGGGAAAATGTTAGTATTCGGATTGTTAGTCCATAGAAACTCAAATTTATATTTAGTTCAAACAACATATTGAATATTTGGTTGCAAAATGCATATTGGTTCATAGTGTTGAAAATTAGATGATAAAAGTTTGTCGCTAGCGAGAAAAGGGTTTCTCAAGTCGACAACACCGATTTTCTTTAGACAGGTCAAATTATTATGAGGCTACATATCAAAACTGTTGTGCGAAAAAATGACAACTATGGTTGATTTTACTGTTTTGGGAACTTTTAATTGGAGGGCGCCCTGCAACATATTTGCCGCCTATTCGGAAGCTCTTCCATCTCGTAACTCCGCTCCGCTTGAGGAGCCGGGTTCGAGCCGCTCCCTGATTTTGTGCAGGTGCTCCCTCCGCTCCGGGAGCTGCAGTTGGGGAGCAGAGAGGATCCGAACAGGGCCTTGGTCTAACACAGTTTCAAGAACTAAATTCACATTAGTGTTACAGTTTGACATAATTTATACAAAAAGAGAAGTGTTATGAATGCATATTGGACAACTGCATTCACGTGTTACCATCGTATGGAAAAAAGAAAAAGCCTAGAAGAACCCCATAACAATGCCTATAGGTCATGTTTGAGCACCGCCCACACTAAGCCATGCTCAAGTACTTCTGGGCTCTAATTTGGGTGAGTTCTTTCAATGCAAGCAATCCGAAGAATAATACAAAGAACTGCTTGCCAACATGAACCAAAGGCAACATTAAAAAATCTTATACAGGTAGACCCTTCAACTTAAAACATATCTGTAGTAATAGATTCATGATCACCATCGCTTAAGATATGAGCTCCACTGAACAAATATCAAATGACAAAAAATGAACATACTCATACCCCACAAATCTGTAGATCGGTACCATCTGTGATCGCTACAAACATAATATCCTACAGTAACTGCCACAGGGCGCTCTTGCGAAGAAATGGTAGTCATCGAACATAACAATACCAACATGGCAAATTCTATATGCCTACAAAAGCATTGTCCTCTTGGAGGGTGGTATGCCCCTCACCGCCTGGTCATGTATTCCAGGCTTCCCAGCAGCAGGTAAACACTTCAACGCCACAATGTCGAATTACGTGAGCTCCTAACACATGGAGTACTCGATACTAGCAGTGGATCAATCTACAGTAGTGAATACATGTTAACTAACTAAATAAGTACTGAAAGATGAATAAAACTGATTCTTATTGATTGATTTGGTGCGGCATACAAGTGTATATAAGAGGGTACAAACCGACTTGGCGTAAGGTTACAAAGCTGACTTGGACTAGGAGTCGTATACGATAAAGACTACTCTAACATCCCCCCGCAGTATCAACGGCAGGCTCGACGACGTTGAGACTGAAACAAATATCTTGAAACGGCTTAGTAGGCAGTGCCTTGGTGAAAATGTCAGCAAATTGAGCCGTAGAGGGAACATGAAGCACCCGAACCTAACCAAGAGCGACCTTCTCACGAACAAAATGAATATCAATCTCAATATGCTTTGTGCGTCGGTGTTGAACCGGATTGCCGGTCATGTAGACTGCTGATATGTTGTCACAATAGACAATAGTGGCCTGCTCAATAGGCCTGTGTAGCTCGGAGAGTAACTGCCGAATCCAGATTGTATCTGCAACGGCATGTGCCACGGCGCGATACTCAGCCTCGGCAGACGAACGTGAGACCGTAACCTGTCTTTTCGAGGACCAAGAAATTAAATTGTTACCAAGAAAAACACAAAAACCGGAAGTGGACCTTCGAGTGTCATGACAACCAGCCCAGTCTGCATCAGAGTATGCGGTAAGAGAGTTTGGAGAAGAATTATTTAGGTGGAGACCATGATTGAGAGTTCCTTTTAAATACCGAAGAATGCGTTTAACATGATTATAGTGAGGAACCCGTGGATCATGCATATAGAGACATGCTTGTTGAACAGCAAAAGAGATTTCAGGACGAGTAATGGTGAGATATTGGAGAGCACCTGTTAGGCTACGATAGAGAGTAGGATCTGAAAAGGGTTCACCGGCAGCCGAAAGTTTAAAACTAGTATCGACAGGAGTGCGAGATGATTGACAGTCAAGCATACCGGCACGATTAAGAAGATCAAGAATATACTGGCGTTGGGAAAGAAAAAGGCTGGAGGAATCTCGAACAACAGTAATGCCTAAGAAATGATGAAGGAGTCCTAGGTCAGTCATAGAAAATTCAGATCTAAGAAGAGAGACAATATGATCTAAGAAATTTTGAGAGGATGCGGTGAGAATGATATCATCTACATAGAGAAGTAAATAGGCAGTGTCGGAATTTTGATGATACACAAAAAGAGAGGTGTCCGAGAGAGATGGAGTGAAGCCTATTGTTTGGATGAAGGAGGAGAAGCGTTGAAACCAAGCTCTTGGGGCCTGTTTAAGACCGTAGAGAGATTTCTGAAGAAGACAGACATGAGTTGGAAAGGATGGATTTTCAAAACCCAGAGGTTGCTGACAGTAGACAGTTTCTTGAAGGGAACCATGGAGGAAAGCATTTTTAACATCAAGTTGGTGAATAGGCCAAGAAGAGGAGACAACAACACTAAGAACGGTACGAATGGTGCTAGGTTTAACAACAGGAGAAAATGTTTCATCGTAATCAATTCCTTGTTGTTGAGAAAAGCCACGACAAACCCACCTGGCTTTATATCGTGAGAGGCTCCCATCGGAGTGAAACTTTTGGCGAAAAATCCATTTGCCAGAAACAATATTTGTGTTGGGAGGACGAGAACAAGTTGCCATGTGTTGTTTTGAAGTAAAGCATTATATTCTTCTTGCATGGCAGCGGCCCAATTGGGATCAAGTAGAGCAGTTTTGTAATTCTTTGGGAGGGAAGTGAGAGATTGATATGTCCAAAACGTATCTACAATTTCTGCTTGCTCCATGCCTCTTTTGTGTGATATTGCTATGATATTTATACACTTCCATACACTTTTGATCATATTTGGACTAACCTATTAACTCAGTGCACCCTAGTGCCAGTTTCTGTTTTCTGCTGTTTTTGTATTTCAGGTTTTCCCATCACGTAACCTGCCAGAAAAATCCCGGAAAAATTATATAAAAAATCAGCGTTCCGGAAGCTTCCTTGCGGCCAAAGTAGGGCCGAAGGGGGGCCACCAGGGCTCCAGGCGCCCTGGTGGCGCGGCCCCCCTCCTGGCCGCGCCGGGGGGGGCGCTTGGGCCCCCCAGGTCTCCGCTGATGCCCCCCTTTGGCATATATTTAACACGCATCCCGAAACCCTCGAGGACGGAACCCTTTTTCGCGATCTCATCTCTGTTCCGCCGCCGCCGCGCTTCCAAGATCGGGAGCACCAGGAGAACTCTTCCCGGCACCCTGCCGGAGGGGAGGATCACCACTGGGAGCCTCTCCATCACCATGGACGCCTCCCGAATGAGTTGTGAGTAGTCTCCCTTGGACCATGGGTCCATGACCAGTAGCTATGTGATGTTCTCCTCCCCTTCTTGTGCTTCACTAATTAGACCTCGTGAGCTGCCCTACATGATCGAGGCACATATGTAATCCTTATGTTGTTGCTATGATGAGTTTGCTGGGATCCGATGGATTGTGAGATTATGTTCAGATTGTGTTTGAGTAATATATTTGATTTACCTCTTTTATATTTATGTTCTTAAGTAATTCTTGCATGTTCTCCGTTGCTATTTATTGCTTTGGCCGAGTAGTAGGTAGTAACTCCAAGAGGGAACGTTATGCTCGACTGTGGGTTCATGCCCCTCGATGACTAGTTTGAGTGATAGAAACATGAGTCTAGGGGATGTGCTGTTGCCACAAGGGGGAAAACAACGGTGCTTGTACTCGCGGGTGCAAGGATTGTTTACTTTACGCAAAGTTCTTTTAATGCAGTTGTCTGTTGCTTTGAGTTTACACTATGGGTGGGACTCGCAACTTAATACCAGCGAGATGTTCTGGATAAATATCTCAAGGTGGATGATTAGTAGTAGATGCAGATGGATTTCGGTCTACTTGCCTTGGCGTACCGCCCATGCTTTGAACCTCTACCTTTCTTGCAACATAGTTAGCATTGGTTTGCGCACATAATTCTGTCAATTGCCCAGCTGTAATTCGTTTACCTCACATAGCTGTTTTATCGTCTTTTGGGAGAGAGACATCACTAGTGAACATCATGGGACCCCGGTCCATATTACCATCACTGATCACATCCGCTATTTACTTTCTGCTTTTACTTACTAGTTGCAGCAATACCTATCACTATTATCTCTTGTGTTTGATCCTTTGTAAACGACAAGGCCGGAGGGATTGACAACCTCTCTGTACTCGTTGGGAGCAAAGTTATTTGTATCTGTGTGCAGGTCCAGTTGATTGCTAATATCTGGCGCCGTTAGCAGTTGACACCTTCTTGTTGAACCTTGGAGTCTCAGGGGAATTCGATCCTTGGTATCTTTGCCAGGGGAAAACTACCGCTACACTGCATCTCAAACCTTCCACTTGGGGTAACCAACGAGGGGCGAGAAGCCATCAAGCAAAGTTTTCTGGCGCCGTTGCCGGGGACTCCACTCTTCAAGATAGGGGAGTTGCACACTATCTTTTACCTTTGCTTTTGAGTCTTGTTAGTTTACCTTTCAGTTTTTGCTTTAGTATCCTTTATCAAAAATCACAAAACAATTATTTGCTTTTGTGTTAATAGTCCTTTCTGTTTAGTCAAGCATGTTAGGATTTGGTGCTTTGAGGGAATCAGAAGTTCTAGATTTCCATCAAAGGGATGGAGAAAATATGAAGAAGGCATGGGACAAAATTTCCGATGCACATAGGAGAATTATGCCTTGGATACCTATAAAAATTGTGCTTAGAAATTTTTATCATGGTCTTTTTAAATGGTGTAAACACTCTCTCGATATTATAGCTGGAGGAGATTTCCTAGAGTGTGATGAAGCTAGAGCTCTTGAAATTATACATGGTCTATCTAGTTACTTTGTTTATGATCATAATTTTGATACTGTCATAGATAGACTGGCTACTATTGAGAAAAGAATGGATGCTCTAGACTTGATGAAGGTAGAGAAACCCAAATCCAATAAGAGAGATATTTTGGAAATAGACAATGATTGGGAGCCTTTTGTTAGGATTAGCATCTCTAATCAAGACTTCCTTGCTTATTGTGATATTGGATCTATGGTTTCTACTATGCCCAAAATTGTTCATGATTCTTTAAAATTTAACATGGATAGATTATCATCTTATCATGAACACACTAATGGAGATATTTCTGAGATCCAGGGAAGAATAAAAGACGTGCCAGTTAAATTCCTTAAAGGGATTGCAATGATTGATTTCTTCATCATGAAGCCAAACCAAGGAAATATAGTGCTTGGAAGGGACTTCCTCCGAGCAGTAAAAGGCTTCATCGATATAGGTAAGGGACAAATCCGCTTACGCGGGAAGGCAAAAGGTGTGTACCCCTTTCCTAGAAGGAACAAGAGTGAACTTGTTGAGGAACCATTTGAAGCAATTTATAACTCCGATTATTATGATGATTATTTATTCCTCTTTGCATTATGCCTAGCTTAAAGGCATAAAAGAAAGCGCTTTTGGGAGGCAGCCCACAATGAATAAAATTTTATTTTGCTTTTGTTGTGTCTTGATATTGTTACTACAGTAGCATCATCATTGTATCTTTACTTTTCAACTTTGTGCCAAGTGTAGCCTCTGATTGCAAGAAAGTTCAAAAGTCGTGACGTGCTATCCAGGAAACAGATTCTGTCCTTGGATAGAAAAATTCGTATAAAATCACCAGATCATCTTTTTGGTCTGAAATTTTTCGACAGCGTGCTCTATACAATTGTCTTTCGGGCATCTGTTCTGATTTTTTTGATTAGAGTTGCAGAAGTGCCCCGAAAAAATCTTTTACTACCTGCTGGTCTGTTTTTCACAGATTATGTCATGTTTTGCCTTTCCTTTATTTTGCAAACCTTGAGCTTGCTTTTTCTTTGCAAAAACCTTTTGGCAATCTTGAGAAACAGTAGACCTTCAAGAATATCCTTATTTCCAGCAAGGAACAATTATTTTATTATGGGTACTAACCTCGCTAATCAGATTATGATGAGTTATGTATGAATGGAGTTTTCAAGTGTGCGAGGGAAGATGATAAAAATATTCAGGAGTGTCAAACGCTCAAGCTTGGGGATGCCCCCATGCACCCCCAAGAAATATTCAAGAAGACTCAAGCGTCTAAGCTTGGGGATTCCCCCATGCATCCCCTTCTCCATCAACAATTATCAGTTCGTCTTTCGTTCCACTATATTTTTATCACTTCATGTGTTATGTGCTATGCTTGGAGCGTCTTGCTTTTAGTTTCCTTTTTAGTTTGCTTTAGCTTTGCTTGCTTTTCATAACGAGTTGGAACTCAGCTTTCTTTGTGTGGGAGAGAAACACGCTCCACTTCAACCTAGAACACAACATAGAATTTTCATGTCTATCTTTGCTGTGTATGTTCTTGGTCTTTCAATAGCTACTGTCATGTTCAGCTCTTAGTTTTCATGCTTATCTTCTTAAAGAGCTTTTGTTTAAGTTGGTCGCTGGAACTCTCTTTAGTTATCATGCTTATCTTGTTAAGAGAGTTGGCTTCTGTTGCATTGGTCGATATGTCTATGATAAAAATGCTACGTGCATAATGGTGCTTAGTAATTCATGTTTTCTTATGGTTAGTCTCAAATAGTTGGGGGGTTCCCAATGTGTTATTGGAGTACCAACATGATTTGTTTGCCTATGATGTGGTATGGTTTAGTGATATCTTCCTTCGAGAATTTATTTTGATTGACTTGGCGTATGCTCACGCATATTTAAGACTATAAAGAAAAGTATGTCAAGCCTTGATGATCTTTAATTTCTGAGTAGCGATATAACTTCCATGCCTGATTCAATGGTGCTTTGTCGCTCTGCAAGATTATGACTGTCATTGCTCTCTTAGTTGGTCGCTCCCAGTCTTTTGCTAACCTTCGCCTGTACTAAGCAGACTGACTGCTTGTGCATCCAAAATCCTTTAAACCAGTTATGCCATATGAGGCCACCATACCTCCCTATACATGGTATTTACCTGCCATTCCTAACGAAGAATTTCATGTACCATCTCGAAATTATTCAAAAAAAGGCATTTCTCTTTTTTGTGCCTCTGTTTTAGTTCATGAGGAAGTGGTAGTTAAGTCATGATCTTTTTAAGTTGGACAAGCTTCACCCCGGGATTGCATGTCTAATGTGCAAACCCATAATACGAGAAGGAACTGGCATAGAGTGCGCCCGGCTCATTAAAAAATAATATAAACAAACAAACCCTCCTTCACGCTTTGTTCATGAGAAATCAGAAAACTTTGGCAGTGATAAACAAAGGAGATTAAGAGGATGTGATCGTCCTCATTCGGGAGCCGTTCCTCGAAACTTGTCCAGCTCGAGAAGTAATTGAGTTATCTGCTAGCATTCGTTGACGAAACATGCATATCCAAAAAAATAATTTTTACTTCTGTTTTTAAAACCAAGAGCTCTGGTACATGCTTTGTCTTTGTTCCGACCACGGGTTTTCAACCTTGCCAACAAAAGCCACGGTTCGAGAGTCTCCACCTTCTTTAAGCACCAACTACTGAGAGCATGATTGTCATTCTGAGTGTAATGTGCCTTGTCCCAAAGTAGCATTGTCTTTTGCATGATTATGATATCGTTTATTCTGAAATCATCGTATCTAGTCATCACTTAAACCTTGGAGGTGCCCCTGCATTTATATTTTGATTCACTAAAGGGGGCAAGCGAGGTACCACTTTATCATATTTGCACACCATGCTCATTACAAATCTATTTGATGTTTCAGTATCATATTGTAAAACTTTCAGTTCTTTGTGATTTTCTCATGAGGCAACTTAATTACTACAGATTCATTGTCTCAGTAAGCTTTTGTCATGTGACTATAAAAAGTCCTTATATGGTTAATAGCATGTCACCACACAAATTATGCTTGTTATCATTTACCTACTCGAGGACGAGCAGGAATTAAGCTTGGGGATGTTGATACGTCCAAAACGTATCTATAATTTCTGCTTGCTCCATGCCTCTTTTGTGTGATATTGCTATGATATTTATACACTTCCATACACTTTTGATCATATTTGGACTAACCTATTAACTCAGTGCACCCCAGTGCCAGTTTCTGTCTTCTGCTGTTTTTGTATTTCAGGTTTTCCCATCACGTAAACTGCCAGAAAAATCCCGAAAAAATTATATAAAAAATCAGCGTTCCGGAAGCTTCCTTGCGGCCAAAGTAGGGCCGGAGGGGGGCCACCAGGGCTCCAGGCGCCCTGGTGGCGCGGCCCCCTCCTGGCCGCGCCGGGGGGCGCCTGGGCCCCCCAGGTCTCCGCCGATGCCCCCCTTTGGCATATATTTAACACACGTCCCGAAACCCTCGAGGACGGAACCCTTTTTCGCGATCTCATCTCTGTTCCGCCGCCGCCGCGCTTCCAAGATCGGGAGCACCAGGAGAACTCTTCCCGGCACCCTGCCGGAGGGGAGGATCACCACCGGGAGCCTCTCCACCACCATGGACGCCTCCCGGATGAGTTGTGAGTAGTCTCCCTTGGACCATGGGTCCATGACCAGTAGCTATGTGATGTTCTCCTCCCCTTCTTGTGCTTCACTAATTAGACCTCGTGAGCTGCCCTACATGATCGAGGCACATATGTAATCCTTATGCTGTTGCTATGATGAGTTTGCTGGGATCCGATGGATTGTGAGATTATGTTCAGATTGTGTTTGAGTAATATATTTGATTTACCTCTTTTATATTTATGTTCTTAAGTAATTCTTGCATGTTCTCCGTTGCTATTTATTGCTTTGGCCGAGTAGTAGGTACTAACTCCAAGAGGGAACATTATGCTCGATTGTGGGTTCATGCCCCTCGATGACTAGTTTGAGTGACAGAAACATGAGTCTAGGGGATGTGCTGTTGCCACAAGGGGGAAAACAACGGTGCTTGTACTCGCGGGTGCAAGGATTGTTTACTTTACGCAAAGTTCTTTTAATGCAGTTGTCAGTTGCTTTGAGTTTACACTATGGGTGGGACTCGCAACTTAATACCAGCGAGATGTTCTGGATAGATATCTCAAGGTGGATGATTAGTAGTAGATGCAGATGGATTTCGGTCTACTTGCCTTGGCGTACCGCCCGTGCTTTGAACCTCTACCTTTCTTGCAACATAGTTAGCATTGGTTTGCGCACATAATTCTGTCAATTGCCCAGCTGTAATTCGTTTACCTCATATAGCTGTTTTATCGTCTTTTGGGAGAGAGACATCACTAGTGAACATCATGGGACCCCGGTCCATATTACCATCACGGATCACATCCGCTATTTACTTTCTGCTTTTACTTACTAGTTGCAGCAATACCTATCACTATTATCTCTTGTGTTTGATCCTTTGTAAACGACAAGGCTGGAGGGATTGACAACCTCTCTGTACTCGTTGGGAGCAAAGTTATTTGTATCTGTGTGCAGGTCCAGTTGATTGCTAATATCTGGCGCCGTTAGCAGTTGACACCTTCTTGTTGAACCTTGGAGTCTCAAGGGAATTCGATCCTTGGTATCTTTGCCAAGGGAAAACTACCGCTACACTGCATCTCAAACCTTCCACTTGGGGTAACCAACGAGGGGCGAGAAGCCATCAGAGATACAGTGGTATGAAGGTTTAGGCGGTTTTGGGGTTGTTGAAATCCTGATTTGGCCCTAGTACGCATGGGATGATCATTAATCGGGACTGCTGTAGGAATAGCACGAGGGGGTAACGTGGGTACGGGTGAGTCCGGCGCAGCGGAAGAGTCGGACGAAGGAGCATGGTTGGGTGGTGGAGAGGGAGCAGGGACCGGGGGTGTTGGGGAGGGAGCAAGGGTCGAGGGTGTTGGGGTCGAGGGTGTTGGGGACGTCTCGGGTGGGGTGAGGGGAGGGTTGGTATTGGTTGTGGCTGGTGTTAAAGTTGTTGGTGGTATGTTGTGTTCATCATGAGGGGGTGTAGGAAGGGGAGTATATAGTTGGAAAGGACGGGGAGAGGGGGTGTTTGCCGAGCTAGGGGTGTTGGATGATGTAGTAGTGCGTTGTGAGAAAGGAAAAATATGCTCAGCAAAGGTGACATGACGAGAGACATGAACGTGTCATGTCTGAAGGTCGAGACAACGATAGCCTTTGTGCTCGGCAGAGAAGCCGAGAAAAGCACATGGGATAGATCGTGGTGACAATTTATTTGTAGAAGTGGCATAGGCATTTGGAAAACAGAGACAGCCGAAAACACGAACCGCAGAGTAGTCGGGGTGGGAAAGAAAGAGGGAATAATAGGGAGTAGTGTTGGGTTTAGTTTTAGAAGGTCGAATATTTAGAAGGAAGGTGGCCATGTGTAGGGCTTCAGCCCAAAACTTGGGAGGCATAGATGATTGAACGAGAAGAGTGCGAACTATATCATTGAGGGTGCGAAGAGAATGTTCAGCTTTACCATTTTGCGGGGAGGTGTAGGGACATGAGAATCTAAGAAGGATGCCATGTTGCAAGAAGAAAGTACGATTTTTAATGTTATCAAACTCGCGACCATTGTCTCATTGGATAAATCGAATTGGGAGAAAGAAGTGGACAGACACATAGCGTTGAAAATTAAGAAAGAGAGAATGGACCTCAGATTTGTTGCGTAGAGGAAAAGTCCAGACAAAGTGGGTGAAATCATCTAGTATAACAAGGTAATATTTAAAACCCGAAACACTTGCAATGGGAGAGGTCCATAGATCACAATGTATTAATTCAAAGGGATAAGTGCTACAAAAGCTAGAGGAACTAAAGGGAAGACGCACATGTTTGCCTAATTGACATGACTCGCAAAATGCAGAATTATGAGAATCCCTATTACGTGGTATGGTAAATTCACTAAGCATAGAAGCTAAGACAGCAGGGTTGGGATGGCCCAAGCGACGATGCTAGAGATCGACGGAGGCCAGCATGGATGTTGGATGGGCGGCGGCAGGAACTCCATTAAGAGAGTAAAGATCACCGGAGCTATTGAAGCGAGCGATCTCGGCCTTGGTCAGGTAATCCTTCACAGATAAACCAAAAGGGTCAAATTCAGCCAAAACTAGATTGTCGCAAGTAAACTGG
This sequence comes from Secale cereale, assembly GCA_902687465.1. NCBI lineage: Eukaryota > Viridiplantae > Streptophyta > Magnoliopsida > Poales > Poaceae > Secale > Secale cereale. The sequence goes on along the minus strand of LR738710.1, from coordinate 80,781,345 downwards.
CGAACAGAAATAAGATTTTTAATGAGGGCGGGTGCAACTAGAACATCACGAAGTAGAAGAGGTTTAGTGGAAGAGGGAAGTTGAGCCTGACCAACACAATATATAGGAATAGATGATCCATCTCCGAGGGTAATGGAAGGGAAAGGAGATGTAGTGCAATATGATAACCAATTACTAGATGCAGACATATGACTAGAGGCCCCTGAATCAAAGATCCAATCCGTACCTGAGTTTCCTTGCGCAGCAAAGTTATTCATTGCTTGGAGAAAAGCAGCTTGATCCCAGCTCGGCGTCGCAGGTGAGGGTGGCGTCGGGAGCAGTGCCGGTGGATATGATGGTGAAGGCAGCAAGGCCGGCTGGGGTGTGTAGTAGGCGCCGCCATCGGTGGAGTAGTGACCATAGGGAGCATACGTCGGGGCAGCGTGAGAGGCATTGGCCGACTGTGGCGTCGGGAGCAGTGCCGACTGAGGTGTGTAGTAGGCGCCGCCGTCGGTGGAGTAATGACCATAAGGAGCATACGCCGGGGCGGCGTGATAGGCATTGGCCGGCTGTCGGGGGTTGAGAACCCCGGGAGCACCAGTAGGCGGCCGAAGGCCGGGTTGCCAGGCACCTGAGTATGCCGGCGGAGCACCGAGCGGGGACGGAGTGGACCAGGGCATGGGCCACGCATGAACGAGCCCCGTCCAAGGATCATGAGGAGGCCGCCATGCAGCCGCCGATGGAGCACTGGTGGGTGGTGCATGACTTGGTGCTGTCGTAGGCGGAACTGAACGAGTCGACAGCGGCCTGTAGATAGGATTTTTGCCGCGGTAGTTCGGACTAGGGCGCCAGCCTGGGGGCGGTTGAGCGGATGACGACGTGGATGGCCCGGCGACAGGAGCCGGCATGGGAGGCGGTGCTGCTGTAGGCGGCGGAGGAGGGCGAGCCGCAGCATGAAAGACCTTGGGGCGAGAGTCCTTGCGAGCTTGTGTTTCCGCCGCGAGTTGGAGCAGAGAACGAACTTCAGCAAAGGTGGGAGGAGGTCGTATCATTGGTATGAACGAGGCTTGCTTGTCAAAATCCTCGCTGAGGCCGACGACGACGATGTTGATGAGCTGTGAGTCGCTGACGGTATCGTCGAGTTCGCGGAGCTCATCACCAATGGTCTTGACGCGCTGGCAGAACAGGTTCACCGGGGCGTCTGCTTGCACCATATTGCGAAGCTCGGTGTGGAGAGCGTTTTTCCGAGCGTCGGTGTTGCTTTGGAAGAGCTGACGGAGGAAGTGCCAGATGTTGGCAGCGGTGGCGCCGTCGTGATCGAGCATGTTGAAGATCTCGATGGTGATGCGGGTGTAGAACCACTGGACGATTGCGAGATCGTCTTTCAACCATTGCGGATCGTCGGGGCGGGGAAGATAGTTGGCGGCGACATGCGAGCGCAGGTTGCAGCGGCGGAGATGGAGATCGAAGAGATGTCTCCAATGGTAGTAGTTATGGGCGGCGAGATCAAGAACTATGGGGATGTATGGGCTGACGTCGGAAATTGTGTCAGCAAGAGACATTGGTGCGGCGAGGATGGGTGTAGGGGAGTTTTGTGGAGCTAGGGAGAGGGCCGAGAGAGAGGCGGCTGCGGCGTTGGCAGCCTTGGCGATGAGCGCGGCCCGGCGCTCGAAGTAGCCGGGGGGCGGCAGCGGCGGCGGCCTTGGCGGAGCCATAACCTAAACCCTAGGACCGGTATCTGATACCATGAAAGATGAATAAAACTGATTCTTATTGATTGATTTGGTGCGGCATACAAGTGTATATAAGAGGGTACAAGCCGACTTGGCGTAAGGTTACAAAGCTGACTTGGACTAGGAGTCGTATACGATAAAGACTACTCTAACAAGTACTTATCCGCGGCCATAAACTTCAGCAAAAAGTCGGCTCTTGTATTTGTCTTGTCCATCTTAACACCATCCGTTCAGGGTTATGTCTGTCAATAAAAAAACAAAAAACAATTAGATTAGCAGCATATACAAGTACTTGAATTAGGATATGGAGGTGTTTCTCAATATTAAGCAACCAATGTTATGAACATGTATGTATGGATATATGTAGAGTAGTATTATGCTGCCAATATGTTAAGGGTCACTACCATGCCACTGCAACTACTAGACCAGCGAGAGGGATTTTGAAGATGGAGAGTAAAGCGGGAAGGGCTGAGTTAACCTCAGACCTGATGGAGAATACAACGATTGAAACTCAACATATATAGAGCATAATCCTTCTTGCTCCGTATAACAGCCTAATTGGGAAAGGCTTGCCTCAAAGGTGCAAATTCAATGAACATGGTAGCTAGCTCAAAATGGACTCTGAATTTCAGCACAGCCGATGGTAAAAGATGGCCCAATCAGTAATTATCCCATACTAGATGACCCGTTGCGCCGATGGCGCAAAGGGCGAGAGCGAACCGAGCTTTGAAACCATACAAATAAGAATATTTAGAGACCGGTCATAAAATCCTTGAAGCATATGGAATTAGTTTTTTAGGTATCATGTTCATACATAGCGTTTAGATATTACATTGCATGGTAGGTTTATAATCCAAAAAAAAAGGCATCATATCAATTTATGGTAAACAAAGCTACATAGGCAGAGATGCATCATACGGATGTATATAGACCTATTTTAGAGCATAGATTCACTCATTTTGCTCCGTATGTACTTCGTATTGAGACCTTTGAAAAGACATATATTTAGGAACGGAGGGAGTAAATAGCTTTGGTCACTCAACTTTTGATAACTAAGGTACGAAGTCATCGGCAAAAGTAGAAATGCCTTCCATATCATCGTCCAATCCTCAATAATAGTTTTGTGTTTTTCTAGAATGTCCTCTAATTTTAAAATTGTATTATCAAGGCAAGTGTTTTTTTAGAATGTCCTTTGATTTTAAAATTGTATTATCAAGGCAATCCGAAACATATTTTATTTGCGAGAGAATATGGTTCAGATCATGTTGTATGAAAAGCATGAATATGCAAGATGCAGAACACAACCAACAATTTTTTGATTTCTGTCAATGGATCACAATAAGATTTCAAAGGAAAACTGAAATTACATTAGCATTTGTACTGTTACAAAAAATGTTCAGCAATAACATGGAAACATTTGATGGCGTGTCTTTTTGAGCGCATATACCTCACTTGCCTTCTTATGCTTTCTCTTCTTCAGAAATAAAATGCCTGCTCGCTTTCTCTGCTTCACTAATAAAGTGCCTGCTCACCAATATATATCAGACTTTTACCCTGCTACCCATTTCTTATGGATGAGCTTTTACCAATTAATATTCTTGAAGAGACTGCAATCTTGGACAGTCGCAGACATTATACACTACATGCAGTTTTTGTTTAGGTTAATCTTAGATTTCCTCTTCCATGCATCTCACTACCGAGATCCGGTTTGAGAGCATCTTTCTTATATCATTCCTCGTGTGGCTTGCATACTTTTGGAATGAGCAGAATAGTACTCAAAATCCTCTTAGCTGACATCTTCAACATCGAACAAAATAACAATTGATTTAATGATGTCTTCATTTTGTAGGAGCTCCAAAAAGAACCGTCAATGTCATCTAAGGCTGTCCGTTCTCCTTCTTTGAAGTGCATTTGCAATTGCTCGGGTCATCACCTTGGTTTAAAGAAAGAATTGCGGCAGAGTAGGACCAGAAATAATGTGGTTCGTCATCTTGAAAAATAAAAAAGGCTTTCCTTCAGACCAGTACATTGTCCCTGAGGAAAGAGACTTACAGTCAATATATAGCATCCAATTTGTTGACTCAATAATCATCGCATATACTTCTCAACATTTAATTGCTATCTAATAACAAAACTGATTGGCAGGGACATGAAAAATATGATTACGTGTTGTCCATGTGTAAAAAGAATGCAAGATTGGTATCTATTTCGGCAGCGGCGCAGACGGGGTTAGCAGGGGACCTGTCCCACTAAGATCAGTAAAAAAAATGAGACCAACCCAAGGGCTAACCCTTGTTGGCTTTTTTTTATAGGAGAAACTCCGCGAGCACCCGCGTCAAAGCCGTGACTTGAACTCGGGTGGGCTGGCAGCTGCCCAGCCAATGGGTCGACGCCCCATCCTCCCCCTAAGATCAGTGATTTGCTCCTAAACTTTCTACAAATAGTGCATTTTTATTTATTTTCTCTCTCTAACGCACCCTCCTGAACATGCAAGTTCAATGAATCCTGCCCCGTCACTGTATATCGATCAACCTATAGCACATGTTACATCCTGAAATAACTGAATAAACATGCTTGCCGAGTAATGGACATTTTACATGTGGTGCCGAAACTATCTAGCAATTATAGGAGGTCGCCGTTTTTAGTTTATCAGTATGAAATAAATCTATGACCACACATATTGATGGTATTGACTTGTTGAATAATTTTGCTGGGGGCGGCAGGCAAAGATGTTACACCACAATAGGGTTAATGCAAGTTAGGCCTGTGGGTATAAACTATGCAGACATCTAGAAACAGAGAACAATGTATCAAGCTGCAACGATGTATCCAAAAAGGGTATGCGTAGGTGAGATCACCTCTACAATCATAATATACCGCACTACTCCGAAATCTGGACACAAGTTGACCATGAACATATATGAGGCCCAACATAAAGATAACATGAAGAATCTCTAGAAAAGTGTCACTAAAGAATACATCTTGTCAAAAGAAACAGCACAAAACCTATAGAGAACAAACCTATAGGGATAATTCAAAAGAATAATGTGACGGGTGAAATGACAGAAGAGGATGGAAGAAGAACAAACATCAAACACACGAACGGAGCAGAGGAAGCTACCCCATCGCCGTAGACAAAATGAAACAATCGCCAACTGAGATGAACGAAGAACTGGCGCGTGTGCCGGCATCGTTGCTCTGGATGCAGAGCTGACAAGATGTAGGGCAATGATAGATGTTAATAGCACAAAAAACATTTAGCCAACCTCACTAACAATGTAGTAATTTACTAAAGGCACTCAAACAACATCAGCGCCTATGCTGTAGGAGTATGCGCATATAGCATCTTCAATAGTTTCATAAACCAAGGAAATCAAGTTCAGTATATATACAATGTGGCACAGTAGCGGCTAGGCAAGCTTCAATGGACCAAACATTGATTCTGATGTACAGATATGAGATGTCCAGCTCTGGTTTGAGACTCGGTAATCTCAGTGTACACAAAATAAATCATAATGTCAACCCAGATAAAGTACTCCTGAGTTTTGGTAAGCAAAGAACAAAATAACATATAAATGTTGGCAAGAGCATAAGGGTATGAAATCATGAGATGCCATCTGAATTAATAAAAGCGAGGAAAGGAGTTTCACTCTGGTGTTTTTATTTCCATACCTCTAGAGTCGTTGACATCAAATTCTATTCTCTCTTCCTTTGTGTGAGACTGCATAATAAAGTCAGATTCATACATGCATAACTAAACAAAGAAAGTAAAGGGGGAATGGAAAACATGGATCATATATACCTAGCAGCATGTCTAGAAGCAACAATCATATTCCTTAGAAACGAAACTGAAGGTTTTGTTTGAAGTGCTGCTAATTGCAGTGCACATGTTAAAATATCAAATTGCAGACTACACAAGTAACTGAATAATTAAGAGCTTGTGGAACTTCTTTCTTTATTGCATCAAGTTAAGAACAATGTATATAATTACAAAATAGTAATTGCATATCTTGATCCTATAGATCTGAAGAAAATATAGGTTCTCCTGTGAGGACAAAACTACAACAATCATGGTGAGGTAATAAAAAATTAGTACAAAAGTCTCAAGTTGGTCCGTTATACAACTCAGCTACATCGTCATCTGTTGCTCCTGTGGTCTCGTCGTTGGGAAGAACTGCTACTTAATCCTCAGCTTGTCTCTGGCTCACCCTGCCATCATTGTCCTTGGCAAGGCAGAGGACAATGACAACAATAGTCCATCGAGTTCAGAGTAGGGGTGACGGATCGGATTTCTGAAATTGAAGTGCGCCAAAAATAACGATCTGTAATCATAAATAGGGACATGCCAACAGATGATCTCTTAATTTGATAAGAATCACAAATCCCAGAAATTTCGACATAATTATCAAGGAAGTTGATTCTGACGATAACCTCGAAACAAGGCTGGGGTGGGGGTTGGGGCCGGTGTCGTGTGGCGGTGTGGGGGAGTGGAGAGGAGGATCTGCGCCTGCCGCCTCCCGTGAAGTGGTTGGAGCCCCCTGCGGCTGCTGCTCCCCTACACCAGATCGAGGTCGTGCTCGACGGCTCGAGCTCCACCTACCATGGCGACAAGAAGAAGAGGGCTAGGAGGTCCCCGATGGTCGGTGCCTCTGTCCTCACCGCTCCTCCCTCCACCGCCTGCCTCCCCTACTGGTCTCCGCGGCTGGTTCGAGGCGG
>LR738710.1:80731617-80774743 GCA_902687465.1 Secale cereale | reverse complement strand
ATCAGGGCCTCTCCCTCCTCTTCGAGGCAGGGAAAGAGGTGGAGAGCGGGGAGTGGAAAGCGGGAAGGGATGCGGCGGCTGTACGGGGTGTGGCGGCGGCTGGCGAGCGAGGGAAAAGGAGGAGGAAGGAGGCTAGTTTCTCTCGATGCCCGTTCTCACTTATCCGCTCCTCCGCTCGCTCGCTGCTTTGCTTGCACTATTCATAGCGAGGACGTGGATGCATCCGTCCTGCCTAGCACCCCGCACCCCCTTCATCATTTACTAGATCATATAGGCGCGCGTTGCCGCGCCCGTCTATTTTAGGAGTACCAATATAATTGTTTGAGAAATGTTGAGCTGAACATATCGTAAAATTCGTATGTTTCAAAATATCATATACCAGAACCTCCAAAAGGGAGATATAAACTATCGTGCACAATGTAATATATAGAAAATAAATCAATCCTAATGTTTATTTTCCCTAAAGAGAATCTCATTTCTATATAGAGGCTATATTTATGTACAATGCACACATGCTATAATATGAGGGATGGGCAAGAGATGCTGATGCAGGGTGGAACCCTAATCAGCGGATCTTTCACGTTTGGAGGTTGGCACACGATGAACACGGGGAAAACACGGAGAAAGATGGGGAAAACACAAGAGAGAACACTCAAATCAACACGGAAGCAATCACACAAGTGCTAGATTCGCGATACAAGGTCGAGATACATGATCCAAAGTCAACAACGGTGATACAGATAGTCTTCTCCCGGAGGAGGTCTTGGAATCCCGTGGGATCTTCCCGTTAGGGGTCTTGAATCCAGAGGTGGATCTTCTCCGTAGAGGCGCACCGGTCTCGTGGGAGAAATCCACACAAGTGTCAAATGAGCTAAAACCACAGCTAACCCTAAACGGAATGAGGAGAGGAGTATATATAGTCTACGGGGCGAATGGGTACATGGGCCTCGGCCCGGGGGATGCGCGCAGGCAATTCAGGGGCCGGACGTCCGGGCGGCGGGCCGGATGTCCGGGACTTCACAGGACGCCGGATGTCCGGGCGGGGGCCCGGATGTCCGGGCTGGGCAGTCGAGCCTCGGGCGCTCTCTGGACAGAGGCGCCGGATTTCCGGGCCCGGGGCCGGATGTCCGGGCCGTGCTTGGCCGGATGTCCGGGCCCTGGCCGGATGTCCGGGCCCTGTAGCTTCTGCTGTACGCGGCCTTCTGTAGCTGAACGCCCAGGGGCCGGATGTCCGGGCCAGGGGGCCGGATGTCCGGGGCCTGGAGCTCTCTTCTGCTCTTCTCGATGCATTGGCTCGTCCACGACCTTGGGGACTTGTCCATCTTCAAGCTCTTCTCCGAAGTGGACTCCTTCACACCTGAGTACACAAAGCACACTCGCTTGAGGTAGCAACCATGTCTCGCAAGACTCATAAGGAAGTAGAGCTAGGAGTGACGTCACCTCGGTCTCGAAAGCTCTCGTATGAGCACGTGTCATCGGTCCTTGAGGCACTTGAGGGGGTGAAGGAGGGTCCATGGGGATGGCCCTAGGATACACCGTATCATCTCCCCTCCCTTGGGAAAGATCCGACCTCGGATCGAAATCTTCATCACCATGGAGCACCTTGAATTGTCCTTCGTCACGAGGTAGAAGCTTGGACTTGTGCTCTATCGCGAAGTGGTCCTTGTGAAGATGTAGCCAACTGAGATCTCCCGGGTGAAACGCCATTGTTGCCTTGTTGACGTTGATCTTGGTGGTGAGGCGATGTACTTGTCGCTCGATTGTTGCCCATGTTTGTTCGTGCACCTTCTTGAGTATTTCACTACAAAAGAAAGTGGCAACATGTGAAGCATCGTCGATCGTGTTATCGGGAATGAAATGAGCCATGTTAGAGAATGTATCGACCATGACAAGCACGGAATCGTTTCCATGTTTAGTCCTAGACAAGCCAAGTATGAAATGCATGTTTATGTCTTCCCATGGATGAAATGTAGTAGGAAGAGGCATGTAAAGACCATGAGATTGAGCTTTGGACTTAGCTTTGCGGCATGTCGGACATCGGTTGGTGAGGTTTGAGACGTCACGTAACATCTTGGGCCAAAAATAGTTCTTAGAGAGGGTAGCAAACATCTTGTCGCGTCCAAAGTGTTCCATGAGTCTTCCTCCATGCGATTCCTGGAAAAGGAACAAACAAAGCGAAGACTCGGGGATGCAAAGGTTGTTATCTCTCATAAGATATCCATCCTTGGTGTAATGATGTTCCCAAGAAGTGTGAGTCAAGCATGGAGCATAGGCATTTGCATAGAAAGGATCATGCTCATATAAATCTTTTAGGTGCTCTAAGCCAATCACATGTAACTTAAAGTGTGTAACAAGTAAGCACTTGCGTAACAAACATGCATTTGCATGAAAACTTCCATGTTTCGTAGGCAAGAGAATAACCGGAGCGGCACAAGTGCTAAAGTTGTCACGTACATGACTTTTGTCAATGAGTTTGGGTACTTGCCGTTGTATCTCGTGGTTGACACGGTAGAGAGCTTTGTTGGGAAATGGCGCACCGGGTACAAGTTCGATGCGGTGTTCTATTCCGTGAAGTGGAGGTAGACCCGGTGGTAGCTCATCGGGAAAGGCGTCCGAGAATTCCTGCAACAAGTGAGATAACACAAAAGGTAGACGTTGTGAAGTGTTAGTAGATTTGTCTTCCCCTATGCATAAGAGCACAAGGTGAACGACGTTCGATGGGTTCTCACACACTTCTCTCATCTCACTTTTGGTGGCAAATAGCACTAGTTTCTTCGTGTAGCTCATCGTGGAAGATCATTGTTCTCTTGTTGGTGCACTCGAAGGACTTGTGACCACGGCCACCACATGTGAAACATTTGATGGAGCTTGTCTTGGGTTTCTCGTCATTTGGAGTTGTAGATGATGTAGCTCTTGGCTTGAAGTTGTTGGTAGAAGGTGGATGACTCGATGTAGTCGCGTTCTTGTAGCTTGGCTTGTCGCCGATGTTTGTAGATGGCTTGGTAGAGGTAGGAAGAGTATCCGAAGTCGTTGAAGCTTGGTCGTAGGAGCCGAAGTTCTTGGATTTGAACTTGGAGTACTTGTAGTCTTCTTGAACTTGGCGCTCCGCTTTGGTTGCTTGATGTACTAGCTCGAGGAGATTGTTGTATGGTTGGAAATCCGCAATCTTCTTGATGGGATAGTTGAGTCCATTCAAGAATCGCGCCATAGTTTGCTCATCATCTTCCGTGATGTTTGCTCGTATCATGGCAATCTCCATCTCCTTGTAGTACTCTTCAACGGACTTGGTACCTTGCTTGAGGAGTTGTAGCTTCTTGAACAAGTCTCGGTTGTAGTGTGTAGGCACGAAACGTGCTCTCATCACTTCCTTCATTTGAGCCCAAGTGGTGATAGGAGGTTCGCCTTTGGCTTCTCTTCTCTCTATGATTTGCTCCCACCAAATGAGAACATAGTCTTGGAACTCAAGTGATGCCATAGCGATCTTCTTCTCTTCATCGAAGTTGTGAAGGCGAAAGATCTTGTCAACTTTTAATGCCCATGAGAGGTAGTCTTCGGGATCAATGCTTCCGGAAAACTTTGGCATGGTGAACTTGAGCTTGCCATAGCGATGCTCATCATTGCTTCCTTGCCTATTGGGAGGATGATCTCGATTTTGGCGGTTTGCCGTATCGTGTTGCTCTTGAGGATGTAGACGTTCTTGTTGGAGTTGATGTTCATGTCGCGCTTGAGGAGGAGCTTCTTCTTGCATTCTTGCTTGATGGCGCCGTTCTTGCATCTCATCTCGAAGAAAATCCTCTTCTTGACGAGTGTGTCGATTGCGGGCGGCCACATTGCGGTGTGCATCTTGTAAAGCACGTTGCGCCTCCATAGCTTGAGCTTCACGACGTTGTTGTGCGAGGCGGTTATCCTCGGCATCTTGTTCTTCTTGATATTGACGAGCTCGCTCTTGTTGTTGTTGGCGTAGTCGTTGCCGTTCTTGTGCTTGCTCAAGTGTAGCTTGGTTGTGACGACGTCGATTTTCTTGTTCGTCGAATAGCTCTTGGGAACTCTTGTCATGTAGAGGTTGCCGATGTTCATGTCGAGCTTGACGTGCGGCTTGACGAAGAGTGTTTGACGTAGGTGTACTTGAGTCTTGCGTTGAGTCGGTATGTCGACTTGAGCGGCTTCGTCGATGAGATGATGTTGAGGAAGAACGTCGGTTGATGATCAATGTCCGTAGCTCATTGTATTGAGTAGACATGTTGGTGTTGATGAGGTCGATTTGCTCCTTGGTGCTTTGTTGGAATTGTCGCGCGTCCTCGGCAACTTGACCAATGTACTCTCGCATAGCTTCACTCTCTTGATGTAGAGCTCGTTGGACACCGAATAGGTGTAGTTTGGTGACGTAGTTGTTCGCTTCTTGAGGGTCATCGAAGATCGGGTTGGTAGATGAACTTGGCCTATCCATCATCACAAGCAAGTAAGTGAGTGGAGAAAGGAGAAGACAATATCAATGTACCTTAACCGAGGTTGAAAATGGATCAATGATCACTCAACAATGTAACCCGGAAATAGCACTATTGGTATCACTTCGTGTCGATTCTCACACCTACACAAGTAAAGCTTTGAGAGGAGCTCGGTTAGGATGTGGCACAAATTCAATGCAATCGTCAAAATGACTCAAAGATGTTGAAAATGGTTCACAATTTGCTCATGCAACAAGTAGATCACTAGCAAAGAGTAGCACACGGAACACACGCACGGATAGATAACTGTGGTTGTGCAACCAAGGATGAGCGAAAAAATGTGGAAAACCACGGAAAATGCTCGTGTTGCACAACGCTAGAGAGACGCTAACCGATTGCTTAATAGGCGGATACGCACTTGTGCACGACCTATATGGGCAAAACGTAACGACTATCTATCACAAGTATGCTATGAGTGTATGATGTGCCGATGCTTGAGCACAAGATGATGTTGCTATGTATGATCTCTTTGGATGCAAGGCGTATGATGCTATTGTTTCTTTGCTTGGATTGTCTCTTTTGCTTCAAAGCTTTTGAGCTCTTTCTTTGGGCACATATGTATGCTTCTCGTATCAAGGTAGCTATTGTGTATGCGGAGCACTCTTGTGGCACAAGGAGATATGCAATATACCAAGATGATGTGGTATGCAATATATATATGAGTATCACTAATGTGCACAAGTGTCGTGGCCCGGCAATACTCAAATGGCTAGTCTCAATGGGAAAGCTACGCAAAGATGGTTCATAGGGTGACAATGCAATTGCAAGATAGAATGATCGAAGTGTCGTCGATGTTACCGTCCTTGGCGAAGTTGAGCGGTGGTGTTGTCGAAGTCTTGCCGTCCCAAGGTAGCCGAAACATCCAAGGAAACGGTGAAACCACAACTCAAATATCCACGGCAAATGGAGACAAATTTTCCAAACTCGAAGCGGGTTAGCGATGGTGGATGCGGAAAAGGTGGTGGTATGCGGAAGAAATGGTGGAGCACCGAACGAAAATGGCGGAGAAGTGGGGAAATGGCTGCGGGAGGCCGGATGTCCGGGCCAGGGGCCGGATGTCCGGGCCGGGCCGGATGTCCGGGGCACGAGCCGGATGTCCGGGGTGCCCGAGCCAGGAAAAATTCCTTGCAACCGGTGGTGTTTGGGGAAAAATTCGGTGGATTTTTCGGATGAAATTTAGGGAAAAGTGGAGGAAAAGCTAGATCCACACGTGGCACAGCAAATCCATGGAACAAATTCAACAAAATCTTGCCAAATCAACAGATCACAGAAAATTTTTGGGGCTCTTTTTGTGGGGCAATTTTCGAAATTAGGAAGAACACGACAAAAACAGGCTAGAAAACAAAGTGTGGGGCTCCAAAATCGTGAGAAACCTTTGCTCTAGATACCATAATGATGCAGGGTGGAACCCTAATCAGCGGATCTTTCACGTTTGGAGGTTGGCACACGATGAACACGGGGAAAACACGGAGAAAGATGGGGAAAACACAAGAGAGAACACTCAAATCAACACGGAAGCAATCACACAAGTGCTCGATTCGCGATACAAGGTCGAGATACATGATCCAAAGTCAACAACGGTGATACAGATAGTCTTCTCCCGGAGGAGGTCTTGGAATCCCGTGGGATCTTCCCGTTAGGGGTCTTGAATCCAGAGGTGGATCTTCTCCGTAGAGGCGCACCGGTCTCGTGGGAGAAATCCACACAAGTGTCAAATGAGCTAAAACCACAGCTAACCCTAAACGGAAAGAGGAGAGGAGTATATATAGTCTTCGGGGCGAACGGGTACATGGGCCTCGGCCCAGGGGGGCTGCACGCAGGCAGATCAGGGGCCGGATGTCCGGGCGGCGGCCCGGATGTCCGGGGCTTCGAGGGACGCCGGACGTCCGGGGCCATGGGCCGGATGTCCGGGCTGGAGTGGCCTGGTCTCGGGTGCTCTCTGGACAGAGGCGCCGGATTTCCGGGCCCGGGGCCGGATGTCCGGGCCGTGCTTGGCCGGATGTCCGGGCCCTGGCCGGATGTCCGGGCCCTGTAGCTTCAGTCGCTGCTGGTCTTCTGTAGATGATGGCCCAGGTGCCGGATGTCCGGGCCATGGCGCCGGATGTCCGGGGCCTGGAGCTCCCTTCTGCCCTTCTTGATGCATCGGTTCGTACGTGGCCTTGGGGACTTGTTCACCTTCACGCTCTTCTCCGAAGCGGTCTCCTTCACACCTGAGCACACAAAGCACACTCGCTTGAGGTAGCAACCATATCTCGCAAGATTCATAAGGAAGTAGGGCTAGGAGTGACGTCACCTCGGTCTCGAAAGCTCTAGTACGGGCACGTGTCATCGGTCCTTGAGGCACTTGAGGGGGTGAAGGAGGGTCCATGGGGATGGCCCTAGGATACACCGTATCATCTCCCCTCCCTTGGGAAAGATCCGACCTCGGATCGAAATCTTCATCACCATGGAAAGGAGAGAGGTCCTTGATGTTGAAAGTATCGCTCACGGAGTACTTGTCCCTTGGGATGTCGATCTTGTAGGCGTTGTCGTTGTAGCGTGCTAGCACCTTGAAGGGTCCGTCGGCGCGAGGTAGAAGCTTGGACTTGCGCTCGAGTGGGAAGCGGTCCTTGCGAAGGTGAAGCCAAACAAGATCTCCCGGTTGGAACACCATCGGTGCCTTGTTGACGTTGAGCTTGGTGGCGCGACGGTGGACTTGTCGCTCGATAATCGCCCTTGTGTCTTCGTGCACCTTCTTGAGATAAGTTGCCCTTGCACTTGCGTCCATGTTCGTGCGCTCTTGGAGAGGAAGCGGTAGGATGTCCAAAGGTGACAACGGGTTGAAGCCGTAGACGATCTCGAAGGGAGACTTGCCGGTTGTGGAGTGTCTTGCGCGGTTGTAGGCGAACTCGGCGATTGGTAAGCAATGCTCCCATTCCCGGATGTTCCTCTTGATCAACACACGAAGAAGAGTGGATAGCGTGCGGTTCGTCACCTCCGTCTGGCCGTCCGTTTGTGGATGGTACGCCGAAGAAAATAGAAGCTTGATTCCGAGCTTGGCACATAGTGTTTTCCAAAAGTAACTAAGGAACTTGACGTCCCGGTCGGAGACGATCGTTTTGGGCACGCCGTGTAGACGAAGTATCTCCCTGCAAAAGAGAGTTGCAACATGTGAAGCATCGTCGATCTTGTTACAAGGAATGAAATGAGCCATTTTGGAGAACCTATCTACCACGACAAGCACGGAATCTTTGCCATTTTGAGTCCTAGGCAAGCCAAGTATGAAATCCATGCTTATGTCTTCCCATGGGTGATATGGAATAGGAAGAGGCATATGAAGACCATAAGATTGAGCTTTGGACTTAGCTTTGCGGCATGTAGAACAGCGGTTGGTGAAGCGTGAGACGTGATACAGGGTGGAACCCTAATCAGCGGATCTTTCACGTTTGGAGGTTGGCACACGATGAACACGGGGAAAACACGGAGAAAGATGGGGAAAACACAAGAGAGAACACTCAAATCAACACGGAAGCAATCACACAAGTGCTAGATTCGCGATACAAGGTCGAGATACATGATCCAAAGTCAACAACGGTGATACAGATAGTCTTCTCCCGGAGGAGGTCTTGGAATCCCGTGGGATCTTCCCGTTAGGGGTCTTGAATCCAGAGGTGGATCTTCTCCGTAGAGGCACACCGGTCTCGTGGGAGAAATCCACACAAGTGTCAAATGAGCTAAAACCACAGCTAACCCTAAACGGAATGAGGAGAGGAGTATATATAGTCTACGGGGCGAATGGGTACATGGGCCTCGGCCCGGGGGATGCGCGCAGGCAATTCAGGGGCCGGACGTCCGGGCGGCGGGCCGGATGTCCGGGACTTCACAGGACGCCGGATGTCCGGGGCGGGGGCCCGGATGTCCGGGCTGGGGCAGTCGAGCCTCGGGCGCTCTCTGGACAGAGGCGCCGGATTTCCGGGCCCGGGGCCGGATGTCCGGGCCGTGCTTGGCCGGATGTCCGGGCCCTGGCCGGATGTCCGGGCCCTGTAGCTTCTGCTGCACGCGGCCTTCTGTAGCTGAACGCCCAGGGGCCGGATGTCCGGGCCAGGGGACCGGATGTCCGGGGCCTGGAGCTCTCTTCTGCTCTTCTCGATGCATTGGCTCGTCCACGACCTTGGGGACTTGTCCATCTTCAAGCTCTTCTCCGAAGTGGTCTCCTTCACACCTGAGTACACAAAGCACACTCGCTTGAGGTAGCAACCATGTCTCGCAAGATTCATAAGGAAGTAGAGCTAGGAGTGACGTCACCTCGGTCTCGAAAGCTCTCGTATGAGCACGTGTCATCGGTCCTTGAGGGGGTGAAGGAGGGTCCATGGGGATGGCCCTAGGATACACCGTATCAGATGCTCAAATTACCAACAATCTAGGGAGTCAGCTATAAAGGGATCGCCTCCTTCTGAATCAGTAAAATGATGCACGCATACCTCGCTGGAGCTTGCCTACATATTGTATGCCCACATGACACTAATCCTTTTCACTGTGCAAAAATGAACAATGGTGAAATGCCAATACCAGCACATGGTGAATACTAAGATGAACTAACAGGTTGATGTCTTAAGGATAAAAAACACCTATGCCCTATGTCGCTACAATACTACCTCTGATCATCCCTATGGCAGCTACAAAAGATCCCAGTCAAATTATAGAAAGAAAGATAAGATAAACTTCTAATAGAAAGAAAATGAAGTACACACATTACAAACACAGATCGCCAAGCCTATCAGTGAATATACGCCCCATATCTTCCTGTCTTGGCAAGGAAATAGAAAACAAACACTTGAAACAAAGGAAATAGAAAATATTCATTGTGAGCAAAACAGGTAGGTTTCATACTTCATACCTCACGGTAGGGAAATACCTGACATTGGTTACTCAAAATTGCGCTCGGAGATTTGTTTTATTCTTTCCATGTTAAGTCACATAGCTGCCAATAAAGTACTCCCTCCAATAAGATACAACAACAGATCTTTCAGTGTGCAGTACATGTAGTCATGTAGATCTAGGGCGGTTGCAATATGATATAAGTGCTCACTTGGGTCTCAATGGACAAAGGAGAAGAGCAACAGTGTCACCCACATCCTCTCATCGTATGTACTCATCTTTCCATCACAGCAACACAGCAGAAGGTGAGAAAACATCCCGTCGTTGCCCATTTGTTCGCTGTCTTTGGAGAGAGGGCGCCAACAGCGCCAGCGGCCGCCGCAGCTGCCATGGACGAACGCTGCAAGACACGAAATTAAAAACCAGTAAAGAAGGGCTACGGAGGAAGAGTACAAGGAGGGGGTGCGTAACCAGCGCAGAGGCGTTCACGCAGAAGAAGCTCAACTCATCGAGGAAAGAACGGCGGCGCATCGAGGAGTGAACGGCGGCGCATCGAGGAGAGAAACAGTTCGCTCGGTTGGGAGGATAGCGATGGAGGTGGACGACCTGGGCTGTTAGCGTTAGCTTCCAAATGTGGGCCTTCGAAAGGCCCGGTTATGGAGAGGAAACCCAACTAGTTCTGTGGAGCAGCAGCCCATGAGATGGTGTGTGCGGCGCGCGAGCGACCTAGGACGACCAGAGATGATCTGAATCGTAGATTTGATGATCCGACGGTTTAAACAGTCAAATCGCTGTGGAGGCTCGTAGCTAGCTCCGTTATACTGTTTCTCAATATGTTCAACTAGTGGTTGGGGCGTCCCTCGCGGGCGCCTCCTGAGCGGAAGCTCTGCGGTGCCAGGTAGGTCACCGCACTTCTCAGTTTTTTATTATGCCCTGGGCGCACATGTGAATGCAAGCATTGTTCATGGAATTATAACTGAAATTCCTTAGGCAATGCTGACCAATATAGCAGTGACAGGATCAATATACTGGTTGGAAAAATAAGACATAGGAGCAGCGCACATTCATAAAAGAGCTACAAGCATGCAAATATAGGAGGATCATACTCCCTCCGTTTCAAATGTCTAAAGGCGATGAAAAAACTCTGCTGGGTCCTGGAGTGAGTAAGACGTGCTGCTCTCCTTGGGGCACATGGCCACCAGAATCCTGTTGGTGCGGTCGTCGCCGATATACACCGGCAGGACGTCGCTTCAGTTGGCTAATCTCGGAGAGACACAACAACGGGCAGAGTGTCAGCGCCATATTTTTTCACGACAGTGGTTTGAAACGCAAGTGAATAGAAAGAAACTGAGACTGGTCGAAAACGATTTTCGTGACACTGACATGAACAAGATATATGTATATATGTATGCGCGTTGCGTGCGTACCTAGCAACCTAGCAATTCATGCAGGAAATCCAGAGCATTGCCCTTGTCCCATGTAATGCTCGTCCAGAGCTCAAAGACCTATATAAACAAATGGAGGTTTTGATCTTGATGAAGATCTTCGCGAGGGAAAGGTCAACTAATGTTGTGGTAAATGGCTGAGTTCATTAGCAGCAGGACATGGGTTAGCTAAATAAAACTCACCTTCCTCCCTTGAGTCTGCTTCAGTCTGGGGTAGTCTTTGGTCACGGTCTTAACTTGCTCAGCCAAGAAATTCCATCTCTGCATGCAGGGGAGGGGAGGAGGTCTCTGAATATTACAAACTTTCAGAAGCATTAAGCAAATGTTAAAGGAAATAAAAATCATTAGCGCCAGTGTACTATCTAAAAGTGCTCTAGTATCAATATGTACAGTGCCATGGAGAAAACTCTGGTGCATAAAAGAAAGGACAACATATTACGTGTGAATGGATGACTTCTTAAGGTGTATTTACATCATTTGTTTTTTTATCATTTATGCTTAGATCCTGACAATTTGGAAAGAGATTAAAATATGTAAATAATGAAGAATATTCAAGTATCAGTTCAAATTTAATATCCAAGTTGCAATATATAATAGATCTAAACAATTAAATATCCAGCCCAAATCTAATTATACTGCATTGCATCTTGGCATGCCTGCCACTCAGCTATTTGATCCATGGCTAATTGATCAGAGGCATATTTGTGGATATGGTAAGTTTAAAAGAGGCTGGCGAGTTAACCCCGAACATGCAAACATGGAATCAGATAACAGTGACTTTCTATCAATGATTATGCCATTATTGACATCTTCACTGAAGAGGCTAGATATCATAACCAAGTAAAAGGAAACAGTGGCAGCAACGAACGCAATGAACATGGACAAGCCCCTGCACTAGTTAGTTAAATCACACGAAGCAGATGGAACTGCAAATAGTTTATAAACAAATTGAAAACATAAGTAAAAGGACATGTCCCTGAAAATCTTCTAAATCTACAACCTAGCAGCTCATGCATGAAATTGGCAGCCACCCAAGGTGAAGCCAAGCCAACAAACAGAGGAAAAAGCTACAACCTAAACTACTAACAAAAAGATAAGGAGGAAATGAAAAGCACACGTAGAGGGAGCAGATGAAAGTATGGTCAAAGTCAAACTGATAGAACATCACTATGTTACTTACCTTACATCTGGTAATGCTGAAAACAGCCGGATCAGCATTAAGAAGATCCTCACGTTCGTCAAGGTCTTTCTTTACTTGCAGAACCAACTTACATAAGGCCGAGCCATTAGTGGAATTGAAAACACATTTACGTCTTTGAGCATCAGAAACAAGGTATGTCCAGACAGTTCCACTTTTGTACAGTGTATGAACATTATCAACAATCCAAAGGCAGTGCCTGCATCAAACAAAGCATCCATTAGATAAATTATATTATCAAACCGACATACTTTAAACAGTAGAAAAATAAACAAAGTCGCGAAAAAAATGCTCACCTTGCTCTGATAAGAGCAATGTTTGTTCTTTGGTTATCAGCAAGAAACCCAACAACTCCACTGCCATTGGATATTACCGTTGATAGTATTATAATAATTTAATATATCATCCTCTTCTCCTTGAAAACCATCAATAGACTTGAGGCGCACATGAAAGCCATCACATGTGTCGTATTTTTTGTCAAGTCTATCTTTAATAGCATCAACTTGAGACTATACGAACAGACCACACCGACGCTGAGCACTTTGCCTGTACTTTTCCGTCCTGCCAAAAAAATTAAAATGCTATGTCTATACCGAGGCTAGCAAGAGAACTTTCTTTAGCAAACTGAAGTTGATTTTGTATCAGCTTAAAATTGACACAAAATTACTTTTCAGCTCTGAAGGTAAAAACAAACACTATGAAAAAGTGAGTACATGTAGTGGTCAACAACTCTCATAGAGCTATGTTTCATCTTTCATGTCATCTACTTAATGTTCTCAGTTTTGCAAATAAAAATGTAACATTATCTATTAAAAAAGGAAGTAGATGACAGTGGACTTGCTGACAAATATACGTACGGAACTGAATTTTCATAAACCCAGATTGATGGAGTTAAAAAACACAAGGTATACACAGGTAACAAACTGGATTGTTGAACATAAAGTATTGCACGATCACCTCTCTATCAATGAAAGTTATGCAACATTAAAATACAAGAAAGGAAGACCCTATAAGCTTCTAAAGATGCCATGTTATATCAGCAAAGTCGCTGAATATAGAAACAAATCAATAACTACCAAGGACATTGAGGTAGGATATACTAAGGTTGCAAGAAAAGAGAGGGCTCAGTTTAGACATAGATCAAAAGATGGTCTGGATGAGGTGCAGAACAACAACAACTTCAACCATGTTTCGTCGACTGTTTCCTGTGCCCTCCTTGTCTTCCCTCCCATCCGTGACATTTATAAGAGTGTAGCTGCCAAACAGGAGGCATGTATAATCCTTGTTATAGCTAGGAGACAGGACATTTGAACCATCTAAAATCTTCCTCTCATAAAACTAAGCATTTGGAAAGAGACTAATACAAGGATTCATGCGATACCTAATCTCCCAAAAAGACTTGTATATTCAGCAAATGTTTATCGAATTTCAGTGTAACCAATCTCCCAAAAAGACTTGTATCAAAGCTAACTTCTTTGCATACTAAAGATAAACAATGAAAGGTAAGAACTACTTATCATGAACAAGCCTAACTTTTTTCTGAATTAAAGGCAAAAACATACAAGATTATCATGAACCAATCTCCCAAAAAGAAATACCAAATATCCCAAACAGACTTGTAACAAAACCATTTTCCTTTTTAGCCAGCTGAACAGTTGTATGGATCATGTTATCCATCCGACTTAAAGAAATACAATTGATTACAGTTTATCCTGCTTTTGTACCTAGAGGATAAAGTCGTGGCCGAGGGTGTGCATCTTCATTCCCTTCGCCAGGCCCTGCAGACGGAAGGGTTGGATGAACAAACAACACACACGAATCAGCCGCAGTTGTAGTACGCCCCCTAGTTGTCCTCGCACATCCTCCTTTCTTCTCAGCCCCACGTTGCCGGCACCCAAATCCTTCCTATCCGCTCCCAGGTAGGAAAACAATGGCTCTATAGGTTTGTAGGAGCTTCAGCAAGTGAATGAAGCAATAAGAATTTCAAAAAAATAGGCGTGAAAATTATAGTAGATCAAACAGAGCAACCCAATATTGTTGCATTTATGGATTTAGATCTGTCGGAGTGTGGAGCAAGTATATAGAAAAAACAAGAACACAGTAGCTGAATTGTGTTGTTTGATACATGTGAATTATCAAATTTGATCATTTCATGGCACTGAAAATATTTAAAAACCACCAGCTAGAGACCTGACTATAGAGAAATGAAGCTCACTTTGAAAGAATACTCATGCCTGATCATTGTAGAAAGAATAACAAAATAAGAATAAAGTGATAATAACACTCATTTCATGTGATAAAAGAAAAAAGGAGAAGCTTCCCTGATTTTCATGGCTACATCACTAACTTTCAGGATTTGAACCTCAAGCTGTTCTAGAAAGCCCACATCCCAGTTTTTATTATATGATTCGCAAATCCAAATACTCTCTTTGGTATGTATGCAATACATTTTACAGATCACACGACTACTCCACAATCTAAACAGAGAAACATCTCATAAATCATAAGTACAAAGTAGGTGAACCAAGAGCAACCTATATATCTTTCCTATGAGAAATAACTAAGGAGAGATTTATCGGAAGAAAAGATAAATGACAGCTGATAAGAGTGCTGCCTTTCAATTTCTTTGGCAAATGCTTTCCAGAAAACATATGCACTTTGTTCGCTTTTGGCAAATACAGGATACTAAATCATTGGTGGTTCCCCAAATCATAGGCAATCACCTGAAGCTCTGTCAAGAATTAGACAAAGATCCAGTGCATAACAACAGTCCATGCTCATCCCTGAAGTAGTGGGACAAATCATTAAAGTGCAAATAATAGCAGAGGAAAGATGAGCAGAAGATTTCAAAAAGAGACAATTCAAGATCTTTCATTTTTGGACACATACAAGAGTCATTTAGTTATGCGGCTCATAGCTAAGTCCCCCATATCAAGCATCGCCTGATTCTGCTGCCAAAGAGCCTCCTCGAGAAGCCTTCTCAGGTTCAATTCCAGCTTGCTGAACACCATGATCAAGACGGTGACTACCTGTTGGATCATTTAAAAGGGGACAGTATATTAGAAGAAATACAGAGAATAAATAAACAAATTTCAGTCTGAAGCAAATTTATTTTGGCTCCTAATATAAATAGTCAGAGAAGTTCAGGGTTTAGGCACTATTAGTAATAATCTGAACATGCAGAGCAATAAATCTTTCACAAGAAATAAAGACAGAGAGAACACGTGGAAGGGGGCAACCTGTGGCTCGATCGATCTGTCGAGGAGGGTGGACGTCGATGGCAACGTGAAGAGATCTCGAATGGGGAAGAACATGAGAGCCGGGAGGTTGCTATTTTCACAAGATGCAACAAAAGTGTCATTTACTCTTGAAAGAGATTTCATCCATTCATGTTGTTGTGATACAGTAATAGACCAGTATCATAGGAAAAGGGGGGCTGGGAGTGGAAATGATTCAATCCTCAAGCCATGGAGCCAGCCAACCATCCATAGCACACAAGCGGAGGAAACTACGCACGCGCACAACAAGCACGGACGGAGGGAGGTGGTAGCAGGGCATACCTGCACTTGTCATAGAGGACGGCAAAGCCGCCGGATCGCAGCTTCCTCCACTTCCCCGCCGCCGCTGCGTGGGCCGGCGCAGGATCTAGTCCAGGATGGTGCTTCTCTGACGTCGATGGCGACGTGGTGGCCACGCATCTGGCAGGAGAAGTGCCTCCTCCTCTCAACGCCATGGAAGAGCACATCTTCCTCTCCTAACCTCCGTGAGGAGGAGGCCGCTGCACGGACCCAACGCTGCAGCTCCTCATCCATTAATGGCTTGGAGAGACGCAGGGCAGGGGGGATCGGAGCAGGTGTGGCGGCGCAAGAAGAATCGAGGGAGGGGAGAGGCGGCGGCGGCGTCAAAGAGAGAAGGAGCCTGTGCGGAGACCACGGGCTAGGTCTTTGCCGGTTTGCCCAATCGCGTCTCCGCTCGGTCCGCCCCTTTTTACCTTTTTTTTTCCTCACCAGCACAGTAAAAATGAAGAGGTGGGCAGCGCGAGGAGGCGCCATTGTGGCGACCATTAAAGGGTTTAATATGGAGACCATCTTGAGATCGCTAACCCCATATATTCACATGCATTAGACTATGAAGACTGGTGGGCAGAATAAACCATGACAATCCACACTCCACAGGGCACAAAAGAATGGCATAAACAATGGAACTAGTGGCATTTGTCATTATGGAATCGACTCCCCGACAGTGGTATTCTTCAGTTTTATTGCACAAGAAACACCTACTCCCTCCGTCTAGTTGAGTAAGTCATCTTAGGTTGTGCACCGTGACCAAGGCAGAGTGAAAAACAAGAGAAGTTAATGTTCATTTCCTAATTAATAGCATTGCATGCAATGAATTGACCACTTCATGTCGTGTTTGGTAGCCTCAAGTCATTAAAAGCAGACACACCCCATATATCTTATTGGTTGATTCCTTTGTTTATGCCAAGAAACAAAAAACGAGGTGGGAGTTAATGTACCGCGCCTAAATGTTTTGGGATTATTTGGTTTTCGTAAGATGACTTACTCATCTAGACGGAGGGAGTATATAATGGACGCAGTTGTTCCAGTCTCGAGCACACGTAAGCCCGTTGTCTGGGATCGTTCGATCTTTGGGATTCGGTGCATTAAATTCCTGTGTCCTGTTGGAGTTCGCCCATAATTAAGTAAAACCCGAAATACAGGAGAGACATATGGCTACGTGGGGCAGGACGGGAAGAAGTCACCGTGAGAGCAAGTACAATAAGGTGATGTAGGCGGGCTGTAAGACATTAAATATTATATTTTTGCTTACTTGGAAGAGAGAGAAGATGAGAGAGAAGAGAAGCGGGCTACTAGTTAACAGCCGGCTGCAGCACGTGCTCCTAGGTACTTTGTGAGAGAGTGGGGTGGGCCATGTATCAATAAAGTAGTACATATTTATATCTAGCTATTGTACTTGTTGGCTATAAGCTTGACTATATGTGACATGGCAACATCATATAGCCAGCAGCTGGATACTCGAGCCGTGGCTCGGGACGTCAATTCCGTTGTGATCCATGGATCAGAAAACATGTTTTACGTCATCTGGCTCTGCTTAGTAGTAAATGCTGTAGGGAGGTCTGGTTGCACTTGTCTTCCACCTCGAGCTAATAGATTTTCTCCATTCTCCTCTGCGATCTGCTGCACGGCAGAGTTGTTGCTCGAGAAATACTCAAACGGCGCAAGGAAATGGAGTTCTTGTTACAGCGGATTAAGGGCTTGTTTGGGACTGCTTCGCTTCACCAAAATCAGTTTCGCTTCACTAAATTCACTTTGGAGCAGTTTCAATCGGAAGTTGTAGCACTACTAAAGAGAATGTTTGGCTTCCATCTAGCTCCAGCTTCAAGAATAAAAAATTCGGTGGAAAGGATCTATTTGATTGGTTAAGAGCAGACAACCGAAGGGGTATCCACTTACTGGTGGCAGTGATGAGTAATTTCCATCCAACTCCAGTTTCTAGTATTTTTTGGAGCACCTCCTCAAGAGCTTCATAAAAAACTAGGAGTTGTACCCCAGATTTTAGTTTTTTGCGGAGCGGCATATCCTGGAGCTATCCCTGTTTGGCTTGTGTTTTTCGGAGCAGAGCTGAATTTTAAGAAGCAGAGCAGTCCCAAACATGCTCTAAGAGGTGCTGATTTAGGCATGTGAAATCCATTGATTTACGAACCCGTTTCTATGCAATCTTTCGCATCATACAAGATTTGGTGGAGCGGGACCACGGGGGCGGAGGTCAACGACAACGACATCGCCATGGAGCTGCTACACTACCCTGTGGTGCAGGCAACCGGAGATCTCCTAACGCCATGGATGCAATGAGTGCGGATGGCCAGATCTGTACCGTAGAGGTGCCTGCCCAAGGAGCGGAGCAGCCACAAGGACCTGAGCATTGTATCGATCATC
The DNA here is from genome assembly GCA_902687465.1 of Secale cereale. Classification (NCBI taxonomy): domain Eukaryota; kingdom Viridiplantae; phylum Streptophyta; class Magnoliopsida; order Poales; family Poaceae; genus Secale; species Secale cereale. The sequence goes on along the minus strand of LR738710.1, from coordinate 80,756,781 downwards.
AGACTGACCCAAAAACTGCAGCGTTGATGCGAAGGTATGAGCTGTATTAGCATGTTGCTGACTGCGCTGAAGGGGGATTTCCATATGGCACTTGTAGTTACCATGGTTGTGCTGTGAAATTTTCAGTAAGGTTAGCGTTACAGTGGTAGTATTGCAGTGTTCAGATGCTGGATTTCAGATTCATAGATATATTGCAACCATTGGCAGCTGGTGTAGCTATATTTCAGATTCAGAGATATACGGAGTGTTATGCCACTGTACCCATAAATTTATATAGGCCGTTCATTTTGCTCAATCTAACGGTTAGATTTTATCCGTACTCCGAAACAGCAATCAGGGAGTACCGCTAACCAATGCCAGGGAGTACCATCGTTTCAGGGGTAAAATCGTAAAGGGTTCTCCTAAAAAACTTCGTAAAGGGGTAAATGTCGGTGGTGACGAGAATACAGTTAACTAACAATGAGCCTCGCCGACGATGGTACCGTAGACTCGTAGTCCGGTGTGTAGAAGCCATGGCGGAGCTGGACTGCCGGCCAGCTGATGCAGTCACGTGCCGGTGCCGAGACCAATCGAGTTATTGCTCTCTGGCCAAAACTCAAAACTGAATCAATCCGGCCGCGTCTAATTCTAACCAATAATCGGCACTGCAATACTACTTCATGCCGGCTGGATTGAGAAGAACAATAATTTGAGTGATTATAAGGGCATCTCCAGCCGTGGCCTCCGGGGAGCACCGGCGCTAAACCGCGCACTGGGGACGTGATGTCCCCCAATCACGGCCCCCACGGTTTTTTGAAAAGGTTAAATTCGGCGCAAACACGGCTCAAATTTAACGCAAACATCGGCGAGTTCGTTCAAATTTAAACATATTTTACAAAAAAAAAATCTAGCGCGGGCTACCCCCGCCGTCTCCCTCGCCGCCCGCCGTCCGCCCACGCGGTTCTACATGCCGAGGAGGCTGTAGAACCGCGTGTAGTCGCCGCCGTCGTCGTCGTCGTCCCCGCCCCCGCCTCCATCGTCCCTGCTGCATCCCTCCCCCGGTTGGCGCGGCGGGTTGGACGGTCCGGGGGCCACGACGCCGTTCTCGAGGACCACGACGCCGTTTCCGTCCTCGGGCCCACGTTTGTGGGCGGCGATCTCCTCCAGGGCCCGGCACTGCCGGACCATCTCCTCGCGCAGGTAGTCGTCGCGCGACCACCGCATGGCGTCCTGGTCGGAGAAGCCGCGCCGGGCTATCTCCTCGTACTCCATGGGGAGGCCGGGCTCCGCCTTGGGCTCGACGAGGGCGCCGGAGCTGCGGGTACGCGCGTTGACAGGCGTGTCCTGGGGCTCCGGCTTGACGGGGTGGAGGTGGAGGCAGGGAGAGCCACCGGACGAGGACGAGGACGCCCCGGGCTCCATGCGCCTCGGCGTCCAACAGCTTCCACGGCGGCGTGAGAAGGACGGGGGAGCGGGGTACTCGAGGCGCGGCGTGTTGCCGCCCTTGATATACTCGAGGACGGACTCCAACGTGCGACCGGGCACGCCCCACCACCGGCGCCGGCCGTCGGCGTTGAACCTGCCGGAGGGCACGACGCCATTGGTGGCCTCGAGCTGCTCGGCGTGCCGGCGGTGGAAGTAGGGCTCCCGGATCGGGCTGTCGGGGACGTACCGGGGCCCCTCCCTCACCGGTGGTTAGCAGTGGCACCGGAACGCCGCCGGCGCTGATCCTCCACGCCCCGGGCACCCGCATGTCCGGCGGGACCGAGTACTCGGCCTCGAAAAGGAGATGAGCCTCGTCCTCGTGAAGATGGCGGCGCCCGAATCCATTCGCCGCCGCGCCGTCGCCTGGAAAGCGCTCGGCCATTCTTCTCAACTGGGGACGGCGAGAGGAGGAAAGGGGGAGAAATGGGCGCGTCGGCGGTGGATGATCTGTGCGAGTCTCCGGCGCGCTTATATAGGCGGAGGCACCGCGTGGTAGGCTTGGCCGGTGCGTTACGCGTGACGTGATTGCGTGGCGCCCGAGGGACGCGTCGCCCAGCCTTCACTGCGCCGCCCGTGAGGCATCAATGGAGGCTGACCGGCGTGGCAACGCGCGCAGCTTTGGCATTGATTCGCCGCGGGAAACGAGGCGATGAGGACTACGAAGCGGCGAGAAGAGAGTCGAGTCGCTGACGCGGCGGGCCCGCGGCTCTTCGCGCCAAAAACGATTCGCCCGGCGCCCCCGAGCGACCCCAGCGCGCCGGGTTCGGGTTGGGTCCGCCGGCTCAAATTTCGGACCGAGCCGGCGAAAACTGGGCTCTTGGGAGCGCGACTGGGCCGATTTTTTGACGCCGACGGCCGAAAAATCGCCTGAGAGGCCTTCTTGAGAACGCGGCTGGAGATATTCTAAGGCCCATTGATTTACAGAAGTACAAGAAACAACGGGAAGAAAGGATATATTTGAGTTGCAGGCATCAATCGGCCTTGTATGTGTGTGTGGTGCAATCTGCGTTGCGTTTGATCCTACTGCATTCAGTTCGTAACCTAGAATGCATGTCGCTGTGCGGCTGCACCGGCAGATTAGGCATGAGTGACATCCCCTGCGCGGCGGCATGCATGCACAGCTCCATCCTTGAAGTAGATACGATCATGGGTGACCGCCGGCCACCACTTCATCCGTGCCGGCGGCGGAAGGTGTCATTAGGTTAAATAAAACTGTCCACTAATAAAAACAATAAAAAGTCTATAATACCCTTCTGCATCAACGGTTAGATTTCATTGGTACTCCATCCACCTTCTAGGAGTACCAGGGTACGGTAACAACTCTCGAATGTTAAGTTACATGTCCTGCAAATGGCATTGTTTTTGGTAGCTATTGTAGTATGAAATAATGGTATAACCTATGCCGCAAGACAAACGCAGTGTTGAATGTCAATTCGAAAAAAATTGCAGTAAAAAAAGGAACAAATAGGAGACAAAATTTAGTTGTAGCAGGAATGATTTGTGTGCTCCGGTACCATGGTAGAGAGATAGTTTGTAATCAGTTAAACGATGTGATCACTAGATTCTAGTAGGTCGTATGCTAGTTTGAGAATTTTCTCATGAGCGCTCTTCCATGCAGGGTGAGGATCGCGGCTGCTGCACCAGGGAGGAGACCATGTCCTGACCGCATCAGTGCATTAGAGAAATCAATCTATGGTTTTGCAGAGAGCCCAGGCGAGAATGTGATAGTGCCCACATTAGGGATAAGTTTTGATTCCCTGGGCCGTGGCTCATGACGTCTGTTGCTTTCCTGATCCCTGGATCAGCAAACACACTTTCCGTTCAATGGGGGGCAGGGATGGAGTAAATTGGAGAATGGTTGGTAGGTGCTAAAAAAACAAAGGGATAATGGTTGGTAGGTGCTAAAAAAACAAAGGGATAATGGTTGTGCAGAGTGACGGTGCTTGGAGGAGGTGAACGACAGAGAAATTCTGATGGAGCCACTGCATTATCTAGGCGTCGCTACGGTGGGCGTCCATCAACCGCTGCGGACACCGGCATTAAGCGTCAAGGGTCAGATATGTGCGCCGGGCGCCATGATGAGTGCTGGAAGACAAGAATCCCCACAAGCGTCTGAGCAATCGATGGACGAGATGAACCTGCAGCTCCTGGGTGGACGGAAGGGTATTGCCGATTGACAGGATCGAATTGCAGAAAATGGAGACGTTGTTAACCTGAATCAGCTAGATGTTCCTATCTTATTTGCAGGGACTGGTGGTAATAACGATGAGGCCAATGGTGATACACATTCAGCTAATGAGTCCGACAATAGATTAGCAAGGCTGTTGCCATCAGCTAAGAGGAAGGAGATGGGGATGGCAACAAGCTTGGATAGGGCACCGTATGAAGGTTTAAGTAAACGCATCAGGTTCTGCAAAATATGTCAATGGCAAGTCCACAGGAGGATAACCTGCCCGGACCGAGGTGATGTGCCAGAACAGCCTCACAAGACGGCTCGCTGCAGGAACTGCGACATGGAGGACCATCGAAGGAACAATTGCACAAGAGCTGCAGAACTTAGACTGCATGATAGCTCTTAAAAATTGTAGATGAGATTGAACAGGTCCGAATGAGTTTGCCTGACAAACTGTTGCGTATCTGTATGTGCTGATGAAAATGTTTTATGTGTGATCATGTCTTCAGAACTATGATGTACTTGTTATTATTTAGTGAACCCATGTTTAAGGCCATGTGTCCGCTGTGAGGGAATATACGGTTTTTTGAATGATAGTATCAATAACTCTGTTCCAGATCGAACTATAATTGTAGAAAAATGATTTTGCAGATTCTTTGAGCAAATCGTTGTTGTCATACACAAATTTGTTGATCTATCCATCCATACTATGAGCTTGTTCCTTTATCTGGAATTCCGTAAATGTGAAATTTGGCGCTGCAATTGCTTGCTGTATGGTGCAAAATATTTCATGCTGTTGGCACTGAAAGCAAGCTTGTTGACAAATGTAGCCATTTGCCAGGTTCCGTGCTAACAGGTCCAATACAAAGCAAGTTTGGAATTTGGACAACAAAGGCGGGAGCCTTCAGCAAGGTGTGTGCACAAGAAGGTGGTTCATAGGCTGCACTGAAGGCATAGTTTGTAGCAGTCATCTACACAACAGAGTGTGGTGGGGGCAAGATCAAAGTACAGAGGAAGGAGAGGTTCAGTGCATGTGCATGGCTCCTTCGGAGTTCTCTGATGCCTCTTCTTCGATTACGGGGTCTGAGCGATACTCAGTTGTTGACGGTGGATTAACATATGTAAGTTAATAGGTTAAAAAGTTGATAGTATTAGCTTTGTGCGCATGTACTGGTTTTCTATTTCCATAACTGAAGATGCCATGACGGTGCAGCATGGGGTTGCGTCTGACTCTTCGGTGAATCAAGCTATAGGATACAATTCGTTGGAGTGGAAGGGGGCTGCGAAGTTTGATCAATGACGGAGATGAACACCTTATAGAAAGAGACAAGACGTGAATGGGAAAAGTAAGCAGGTCTAGCTGTGCGGGTGTCATAAATGGGATCCCATGGACGGACATCGTTGGGAACAGAATAATTATGCAAACGGCTCATATCGTCAAGCATGTCAGAGCCGGGAGTCTAGTCGACAAACAGCGTCGCTACTGGTGATTGTCAGATGTGGGCCATGGGCCCAGGAAAATGAAGATATACAATAGCTATACATGGGCATATACATTTTGGGCTGTCAATCTCGAGGCGAAAGGACGGGAACGATACCGTGCGCACCTGTGCTCGTGCACAGAAGAGCACTTCAGCAATATAATTCACAAATAATCATATAAACTATCAAAAATATTTGCTACAGATTGCACTTGCGAAACAAGTTACTTTGAGGAAAAAGAAAGAGACAAAATTCCTACTAGAACATCAACAGGTGTGAATGCACTTCGATAAAAATGCCATGGCACAACACCACATGCAAGTATATATTAGCTGTGAATTAAATGAAGCTCTGTTTTATAATAATACCATCATAGTTTACTGGAATAATCCAATTAAATTCCTATTTGCTATCTTATAACTAAAATAAGGCAACAAATTTATATGAAACAGATAAACATGCAGATAAATAAGACAACAAATTTATATGTAACAGATAAACAGGCAGATAAATAACAAGATAATGCAATTAAATAAGAGATACCACACAACCCAGCCCTTTGAAATTTGAGGCCTACCACTTACGGTGGGTTGTGGTTGGTTTTGAATGATAAATTCAAAGCTTCCCGGTCATAATAATCATGGCAACGACTGAACATGGACAATGCATACTAGGTTTCCGCTGATGATATATCCATATGGATCTGAGTGGTCAAATGGCAACTTGTTTTACCAAAGAAATCAGTGTTAAATGCAAATACTTTTAGGAAAGCTAACATCGATCATTCAATCAACAAGCTGAGTAACCAAACTTTCTTGTAGGTCTAACTGGGATGTACGACAAAATGGTTTGGTATAAAGTTATCAACACCAAAAGTGTTACTCAGTTACATGTATAAATGATCGTGACACAAATAAAAAAGAAGTTATCAGGATTCATGAAACTAGAAACAGCATGCTCATAGAAAACATATAATGTGGCACCAATAGGTGAACAAAGAAGAGGGCGGGTATATACCTCAACAACACGACCACATAACCCTCTACTTCATCCTCCATTGCCTCAGTATCATAGTTGTTAAGGTAACCAAACATGTTGCACCAGCACCCATTAACCCCAAATCCCTCACTATTGAACCAATCCGTTCCCTCTGAGATCCTTCCACACCCAACAGACCCACCACCTTATCATAATCAATTGCGAGCAGAATGAAGGCTCCCGGAACGAGGATCCCCATCAAGTCCTTGAGCATCGACAAAAAAAGAAAAATCAGTACGAGATCATATTATATGCTCTGAAGCTAGACAGGCGCACAGGCATTTACATATAGGCCAGCCGATTTGGATTTTTTTTTTAAAATTTTTTTGCCGGTAGCCGCTTTTGAATTCACGAAGACAATGGATCTCAATTCCTAATTTGGAATTGACAACTTAATTTAAACCGCAGACATGTAAAATCGGTCGGTTATTTATTTATTTTCGAAGCAAATCGCGTCATTATTACATATTCAAAGGCGCAAGGGGAGTTCTTCCGGGATACCTTGTTGGCGTCGGTGGTGGTGTACGGGGAGCGCGAGGAGAGGGGAGCCGCGTGATGATCCTCCGCCTAACACCACGGAAGTTGCAATCAGAGGGGAGACACAACCAGCGTGACAACGCGGATGTTGCAAGGCCAAGGACCGCCCACCGTGGCTGCAAGGTTCCCATGCGCCACTGTCTCGCGCATGCTGCAGCCTATTTTTCTTGCAGGAACAACACCAAATGATGCGATGATGGGTCGCTACATCGGTGATGACACTACAAATGGTAGTGATGTTGTGTGGCAGGAAGGAGGCATCGCGGGTTGTATGTCATGTTGCAGATGTGGTCGTCGCGCCTGTCTCACCGCTGCGCGCGATGCTGCAATATATGGTGTTGTGTGCTGCAAAACAGGTCGCCAGCACTGCAATCGGCAGTTGATGCTCCTCCATTGTGACTACGGTAGCAGGACCGATGGGGGTGCGTAGCTGCAAAGCAACATCCATGGAGGCACCTGTGCTGCGTGAGCAATGGCGATTCTGATAAGGATCATCGTTGGGGCGGCGTAGCTGCAAAAGCAACATCCATGGAGGCACCTGTGCTGCGTGAGCAGTGGCGATTCTGATAAGGATCATCGTTTGGGTGTCGTATCTACAAAGCAGCATCCAAGGAGGCAATTGTGTTATGGGGGCAGTTGCAATGTTGCTATGAAGAATCATGGGTGCGGTGTAGCTGCAAAGCAGCATTCATGCAGGCACCAAAGATGGGGACAACGTACGCCGCGACATCGAGGCATCAGGGTGACGAGGAAAAGGGTGGGGCGATGGCTGGTGGCTGCGACAAGCCGACCGACAACACGGACGGCTGCAAGCAGTGGCGCATGAGTTGACACTGCTACTCGTCCGATTTTAGGCGAGATGTGTTGTGACTGCAACGAGTGATGGAGCAGGTGGATCAGAGCGATGACGATGGCAAGCAGGCGACTATAGTCCATATACTTTATGTATAATACTCCCTCTGTTCACTTTTATAAGACTTTGTAGATGTTTTAGACACTGTACAAAATAGCTCAATTCCATTTGTCTGAAACGACTTATAAAAGTGAACGGAGGGAGTAATATTTTCCCATTTGAAATACTTTCATCATGATCGAGTTGGTGAATAGAGGACACCAATTTTTTAATGCAAATTGATGGGATGTGTGGATTTCATACCCCTCTCACGTCCTTATTTTATATGCAAAGTGTTTTCCAGGATTTGACGATGTCATTAAGTTGCTGCATGCCCACAATGATCATCTGTGACTGGTTAGTAAACTGTACCAAGACTTGTTCAACAGCATGAAGGTCGAGCTCAGATTCAACACCACGGAGGCACTAAGCACTCACTATGTCCGAGAGGCACGTTGTTCGAAAAATTTAAGCAGTAGATGACTTAGCTGCCTTTAGTTGAGTTGTGGTACTAATCTTGTTTTAAATTGACACATTTGGAGGCTTTTTATGGATATAAACCTCCCCAAAATTATGATTTGTCTCTTTCAGGTCCTATCTCTCCTCGAGCTCAAGTGACATTGGACAATTGAAAACACATGGTGTAGAAACTGAAAGCAAACCTGTTACATGCTCAAAGCTCTATCAAATGTTTGTTGACATTAAAAGATCGGAGAACATCTTTCAAGTTGGTGACATGGTTTATCTCACATTTCAACCATAGAGATAAAATTTATTTGGACCATGTGGTTTGATACATCTCCAACGTATCTATAATTTTTGATTGTTCCATGTTGTTAAATTATCATTCTTGGATGTTTTACAATCATTTATAGTAACTTTATATCATTTTTTGGGACTAGCCTATTGACATAGTGCCCAGTGACAGTTGATGTTTTCTGCTTATTTTTTACTTCGCAGAATATCCCTATAATACGTAGTCCAAACGCAACAAAACTTTTTGGAGATTTTTTTGGACTAGAAGACAACTTGGGAGCCAAGGAAGCATCTGGGAGCGTGGGGCCCATGATACACCAGGGCGTGCCCTGATGTATCGTGGGGCCCATAGAGGTCCTCTCCACCGCCTCTTCGCTCTATAAATCATCAGAATTTCCAGAAACCCTAGCGGAGCATATGAAACATAATTCCAGCCGCCGCAAGTTTCAGAACCACAAGATCCAGTCCAACACCATCGCGGAGGGGTTCATCATCCTTATTGGTGCCTCTTCGATGATGTGTGAGTAGTCCACCATAGACCTACAGGTCTGTAGGCAGTAGCTAGATGACTTCCTCACTCTTTTTGATTCTCAATACAATGGTCTCTTGGAGACCTATTTGATATAATGACTTTTTGCGGTGTGTTTGTTGGGATCTGATAAAGTTTGAGTTTATGATCAGTTTTTATCCATGAATACCTTTGATCTCTTATATGCATGATTATTTATAGCCTCGTATTTGTTCTTCGAATCTTTGGTTTAGTTAAGTCAACTAGATTGATTTTCTTGCCATGGGAAGAGGTGCTTTGTGATGGGTTCGATTCTACGGTGTCCTCACCCAGTGACAGAAGGGGTAGCGAGGCACATATGTATCGTTGTTATTAAAGATAACAAGATGGGGTCTATTCCGACATGAATAGATCTTGTCAACATCATGTCATCGTTCTTATTGCATTACTCTATTTCCCCATGAACTTAATACACTATATGCCCGCTGGATAGCGGTAGATGTGTGCAATAATAGTAGTGGATGCGGAATCATTTTAGTCTACTAATCTTGGACGTGATGCCTATATAATGATCATTGCATTCGATATCGTCATAATTATTTTATCTTGTATCAATTGCCCAACAGTAATTTGTTTACCCACCGCATGCTATTTTTTCGAGAGAAGCCACTAGTGAAATCTACGGCCCTCGGGTCTATCTTTTATCATATTGCTTTCCGATCTATTTTTCATTGCATTTGCTTTCAGATATATTATTCCAAAAACCCAAAAATACCTTGCTGCACTTCTTATTTGCATCTTTTATTTTGTGTTCTTGCGTGATCTATTTATCCAATTTCATACAAACCAATCTATATTTTTACTGATGAGGGATTGATAACCCCTCCTACGCGTCCAGTTGCAAGTATTTGTTCTTTGTGTGTCGATACCATTTACATAGTGTTGCTTGGTTCTCCTACTGGTTCGATAACCTTGGTCTCACAACTAAGAGAAATACCTACCGTAGTTGTACTGCATCATCCCTTCCACTTGGGCCGTGCACTCCCGGGCCGCAGTCCTCCACGCTCGCCGGCCGGGCTCCAACCACTGCACGCGCCGACGGTGACCCGCAGAAGGCCGAAGCGTCCCCCGTCTCCAAAGGCGAGCAGCCCCCACGCTGCTCGTGGTCTTCGCGAGACAGGACATGCCCACCGCCGCCGACACCGCGCGGGCTTTGCCCGGTGGCGCCCTCCGTCGGTGGTGAGGGAAGGGGCGGGGTGGGTTGGGGGTGGCGGCAGCGATGATTTAGGGGTTCTCCCGTGTCGCTGCGGGGAGGGACACGGGAGCGACGGGCTGCTCTGTTGCACAAAGCGTCTGACTCTATTTTTGGTGCGAAGAATCAGCTCTTTCAGTCCTCGTAGATCCCATTCTGCCAGCTTCAGTTGCTAATACATCACTGTTTTGTACGTGTTCTTTGCAAAGCTACATTCTCCAAGGAGTACCAAGGCATGGTTGGAATCATCCATGTTGTGGAGTTATAAAAACCACAACGATAAATGGTTTCAATAAAAATGAGTTGAACTTGCAGTGTCTTTGATTTGCCAAAGGCCAACGCATGCTACCAATGTTGGAAATATGCCCTAGAGGCAATAATAAAAGAGTTATTATTATATTTCCTTGTTCATGATAATCGTTTATTATCCATGCTATAACTGTATTGATTGGAAACTCAAATACATGTGTGGATGAATAGACAGACTTTGTGTCCCTAGTGAGCCTCTACAGGACTAGCTCGTTGATCAAAGATGACCGCGGTTTCCAGGTCATAGACATGAGTTGTCATTTGATAACGGGATCACATCATTAGGAGAATGATGTGATGGACGAGACCCAAACGTTAAACAAAGCTTTTGATCGTGTCAGTTATCGCTATAGTTTTCTGCATGTCAAGTATAAGTTCCTATGACCATGAGGTCATGTAACTCACTGACACCGTAGGAGTGCTTTGTGTGTGCCAAACGTCACAACGTAACTGGGTGACTATAAAGGTACTCTACAGGTATCTCCGAGGGTGTCTGTTGAGTTGACATGGATCGAGACTGGGATTTGTCACTCCGTGTGACGGAGAGGTATCTCCGGGCCCACTCGGTAATACGTCATCTCAATGAGCTCAAAGTGACTAAGTAGTTGGTCACGGGATTATGTATTACGGAAACGAGTAAAGAGACTTGCCGGTAACGAGATTGAACTAGGTATAGAGATACCGACGATCGAATCTCGGGCAAGTAACATACCGACGAGACAAAGGGAACTGTATACAGGATTGCCTGAATCCTTGACATCGTGGTTCATCCGATGAGATCATCGAGAAACATGTGGGAACCAATATGGGTATCCAGATCCCGCTATTGGTTATTGACCTGGGAGTGTCTCGGTCATGTCTACATGGTTTCCGAACCCACAGGGTCTACACACTTAAGGTTCGGTGACGCTAGGGTTGTTAGTGAGAACAGTGCATGGTTACCGAAGGTTGTTCGGAGTCCCGGATGAGATCCCGTACGTGACGAGGGTCTCCGGAATGGTCCGGGGACGAAGATTGATATATAGGATGAAAGGTTTCGGAGTCCGGAAGTGTTCCGGGGAGCATCGGGAAATCGGCGGATTACCGAAAAGGGTTTCGGGGGTCCCGGAAGTGGTTCTGGGCCTAATGGGCCACAAAGGGGGGACACCACAGCCCTCATAGGGCTGTGCGCCCCCCCTGGGCCCTCTCCTATGGCGCATGGGGGGCTGGCCCCTCCTAGGGCAGCCGCACCCCCTGGCTTTGGGGGCAAGGCACCTAGGGGGGGGGAAACCCTAGGGCCTGCGCAGCCCTTGGCCGCCGCCCCCCCCACTGCCCTGGCCGCCGGCCCCCCTAGGGGAAACCCTAGGGCGCCCCCCTCCCATCTATTCCCCCTATATATAGAGGGGCAGAGGGAGGGCAGCCAACACACGTTTGTGCCTCGGTGCTGCCCTTCCTCTCCCACGACATATTCGTCTTCCCGCGGTGCTTAGGCGAAGCCCTGCTGGAATCCTCATCCACCATCACCACCACGCCGTCGTGCTGCCGGTCTCTCCATCAACCTCTCCTCCACCCCTTGCTGGATCAAGAAGGAGGAGACGTCCCCGAGCCGTACGTGTGAAGAACGCGGAGGCACCGTTGCTTCGGTGCTAGGATCTTCGGCGATCTGAATCGCGGCGAGTACGACTCCATCAACCGCGTTCTTAACGCTTCCGCTTAGCGATCTACAAGGGTACGTGGATCCAACTCTCCTCTCGTAGTAGCATCTCCTAGATTGATCTTGGTGAACGTAGGAAAATTTTTTGTTTCCCATGCAACGTTCCCCAACAGTGGCATCATGAGCTAGGATCTTGCGTAGATGCTTTCTCGAGTAGAACACAAAAGGGTTTGTGGGCGTTGATGTTTAAATTGCTGCCCTCCTTAGTCTTTCTTGATTCAGCGGTATTATGGGATGAAGCGGCCCGGACCAACTTTACATGTTCACGTACATGAGACCGGTTCCATCGACAGACATGTGACTTTTGTTGCATAAGATGGCTGGCGGGTGTCTGTCTCTCCTATCTTAGTTGAATCGGAATAGAACAAGGCGGTCCTTGTAGAAGGTTAAATAGCAACTTGAATATCACCGTTGTGGCTTTGCGTAGATAAGAAGCGTTCTTGCTAGATACCCATAGCAGCCACGTAAAACATGCAACAACAAATTAGAGGACGTCTAACTTGTTTTTGCAGGGTATGTATGTGATATGATATGGCCAATGACATGATGAGATATATTTGATGTATGAGATGATCATGTTGTAATAGTTAATATCGACTTGCATGTCGATGCATACGGCAACCGGCAGGAGCCATAGGGTTGTCTTTAATTTTTGTATGACCTGCGTGTCAATCATTAAGCGCTTTGTAATGCTTTACTTTATCGCTAAACGGTAGCAATAGTAGTAAGAGCATGGTGGGCGCGCGACAACCCCGATGGCGACACGATGATGGAGATCATGATGATGGAGATCATGGTGTGGCGCCGGTGACGATGGAGATCATGCCGGTGCTTTGGAGATGGAGATCAAAAGCGCGAGTTGATGGCCATATCATGTCACTTATGATTTGCATGTGATGTTAATCCTTTTATGCATCTTATTTTGCTTAGGACGACGGTAGCATTATAAGATGATCCTTCACTAAAATTTCAAGATAAAATTGTGTTCCCCCCGAGTGTGCGCCGTTGCGAAGGTTCGTCGTTTCGAAGCACCACGTGATGATCGGGTGTGATAGACTCTACGTTCGCATACAACGGGTGCAAGCCAGTTTTGCACATGCAGAACACTCGGGTTAGACTTGACGAGCCTAGCATGTACAGACATGGCCTCGGAACACGGAGGACCGAAAGGTCGAGCATGAGTCATATAGTAGATATGATCAACATGTTGATGTTCACCATTGACACCACCTCATCTCACGTGATGATCGGACTTGGGTTGGTGAATTTGGATCATGTCACGCTCGAATGACCAGAAGGTTTTGTCGATCCAAAGAATGCTGACAAAGTATGCAGGCTCCAGCGTTCCATTTATGGGCTGGTGCAAGCATCTCGGAGTTGGAATCTTCGCTTTGATGAGGTGATCAAAGCGTTTGGGTTTATACAAGTTTACAATGAAGCTTGTATTTACAAGAAAGTGAGTGGGAGCTCTATAGCGTTTCTGATATTATATGTGGATGACATATTGCTGATTGGAAACAATATAGAATTTTTGGATAGCGTGAAGGGGTATTTGAACAAGAGTTTTTCGATGAAGGATCTCGGTGAAGCTGCTTTCATATTGGGCATCAAGATCTATAGAGATAGATCAAGACGCTTGATAGGACTTTCACAAAGTACATACCTTGATAAAGTTTTGAAGAAGTTCAAAATGGATCAATCCAAGAAGGGGTTCTTGCCGGTATTGCAAGGTACAAAGTTGAGTAAGACTCAATGCCCAGTGACTGCGGAAGATAGAGAAAAGATGAGTGTCGTCCCCTATGCTTCAGCCATAGGCTCTATCATGTATGCAATGCTGTGCACAAGACCAGATGTCAGCCTTACCATAAGTATGGCCGGAAGGTTTCAAAGTAATCCTGGTATGGATCACTGGACAGCGGTCAAGAATATCCTAAAGTACCTGAAAAGGACTAAGGAGATGTTTCTCGTTTATGGAGGTGATCAAGAGCTCGTCGTAAAGGGTTACGTCGATGCAAGCTTTGACACTGATCCGGATGACTCTAAGTCTCAAACCGGATACGTATATATTCTCAACGGGGGAGCGGTAAGCTGGTGCAGTTCCAAGCAGAGCGTGGTAGATGATTCTACATGTGAAGCGGAGTATATAGCTGCCTCGGAGGCGGCAAAGGAAGGTGTCTGGATGAAGGAGTTCATGACAGATCTTGGAGTTGTGCCTAGTGCACTGAACCCAATGACTCTGTTCTGTGACAACACTGGTGCCATTGCTCTAGCCAAGGAACCAAGGTTTCACAAGAGGACCAGACACATAAAGCGACGCTTCAATTCCATCCGCGATTCGGTCAAGGAGGAGGACATAAGTATTTGCAAAGTACACACAGATTTGAATGTTGCAGATCCGTTGACTAAGCCTCTTCCACGGGCTAAGCATGATCAACACCAAGACTCTATGGGTGTTAGATTCATTACCTTGTAATGCTAGATTATTGACTCTAGTGCAAGTGGGAGACTGTTGGAAATATGCCCTAGAGGCAATAATAAAAGAGTTATTATTATATTTCCTTGTTCATGATAATCGTTTATTATCCATGCTATAACTGTATTGATTGGAAACTCAAATACATGTGTGGATGAATAGACAGACTTTGTGTCCCCAGTGAGCCTCTACAGGACTAGCTCGTTGATCAAAGATGACCGCGGTTTCCAGGTCATAGACATGAGTTGTCATTTGATAACGGGATCACATCATTAGGAGAATGATGTGATGGACGAGACCCAAACGTTAAACATAGCTTTTGATCGTGTCAGTTATCGCTATAGTTTTCTGCATGTCAAGTATAAGTTCCTATGACCATGAGGTCATGTAACTCACTGACACCGTAGGAGTGCTTTGTGTGTGCCAAACGTCACAACGTAACTGGGTGACTATAAAGGTACTCTACAGGTATCTCCGAGGGTGTCTGTTGAGTTGACATGGATCGAGACTGGGATTTGTCACTCCGTGTGACGGAGAGGTATCTCCGGGCCCACTCGGTAATACGTCATCTCAATGAGCTCAAAGTGACTAAGTAGTTGGTCACGGGATTATGTATTACGGTAACGAGTAAAGAGACTTGCCGGTAACGAGATTGAACTAGGTATAGAGATATCGACGATCGAATCTCGGGCAAGTAACATACCGACGAGACAAAGGGAACTGTATACAGGATTGCCTGAATCCTTGACATCGTGGTTCATCCGATGAGATCATCGAGAAACATGTGGGAACCAATATGGGTATCCAGATCCCGCTATTGGTTATTGACCTGGGAGTGTCTCGGTCATGTCTACATGGTTTCCGAACCCGCAGGGTCTACACACTTAAGGTTCGGTGACGCTAGGGTTGTTAGTGAGAACAGTGCATGGTTACCGAAGGTTGTTCGGAGTCCCGGATGAGATCCCGGACGTGACGAGGGTCTCCGGAATGGTCCGGGGACGAAGATTGATATATAGGATGAAAGGTTTCGGAGTCCGGAAGTGTTCCGGGGAGCATCGGGAAATCGGCGGATTACCGAAAAGGGTTTCGGGGGTCCCGGAAGTGGTTCTAGGCCTAATGGGCCACAAAGGGGGGACACCACAGCCCTCATAGGGCTGTGCGCCCCCCCTGGGCCCTCTCCTATGGCGCATGGGGGGCTGGCCCCTCCTAGGGCAGCCGCACCCCCTGGCTTTGGGGGCAAGGCACCTAGGGGGGGAAACCCTAGGGCCTGCGCAGCCCTTGGCCGCCGCCCCCCCCACTGCCCTGGCCGCCGGCCCCCCTAGGGGAAACCCTAGGGCGCCCCCCTCCCATCTATTCCCCCTATATATAGAGGGGCAGAGGGAGGGCAGCCAACACACGTTTGTGCCTCGGTGCTGCCCTTCCTCTCCCACAACATATTCGTCTTCCCGCGGTGCTTAGGCGAAGCCCTGCTGGAATCCTCCTCCACCATCACCACCACGCCGTCGTGCTGCCGGTCTCTCCATCAACCTCTCCTCCACCCCTTGCTGGATCAAGAAGGAGGAGACGTCCCCGAGCCGTACGTGTGAAGAACGCAGAGGCACCGTTGCTTCGGTGCTAGGATCTTCGGCGATCTGAATCGCGGCGAGTACGACTCCATCAACCGCGTTCTTAACGCTTCCGCTTAGCGATCTACAAGGGTACGTGGATCCAACTCTCCTCTCGTAGTAGCATCTCCTAGATTGATCTTGGTGAACGTAGGGAAATTTTTTGTTTCCCATGCAACGTTCCCCAACAACCAATCTGTTGCCACTTCAATAAGAAACGCTAAAGTTTGTATGTCTGGTAAGCACTATTTTTTTTCCTGGTAAGCACTTTTTTGTGGTTGATTTAAGGGTCCAAAAATTAGAAATATTTGAATGATAGAAATGTTCGCTATTTAAGAATCATGAAATTTCTGTTGTTGTGAATGAATTTCCTATGAATGGATTATTGGTTTGCCATTTTACTGTATGAACATGACTAGGATAGCGATATTTTGTCAACTCCATTATTAATAGCCATTTAATGGGTTTTTGTTTAATACGTAATATATTAGTTGCAAGCATGCCTGACACTAGTAGAAAAAGGGTCAAACGTGAAGTACATTAGTGCCGGTTTGAATTTGAGCTGGCACTAATGTGTACATTAGTGCCGGTTCCAACGGCTAGCCGGGCCGCTCTCATTAGTACCGGTTCGTGGCGAACCTTTAGCACCAGTTCATGACGAACCGGTACTAATGAGAGTGGTGGCAGGATGTTGTCAGTCTGGGGCCCCTCCAGCACCTTTAGTACCAGTTCTTGGCACGAACCGGTGCTAAAGGTGGTCGTACATAAACCCTTCGTCCACCCGAGCTCGCTATGTTCTTCCCCTTTCCCCTCTCCTCTCTGTTCTTCCCCTCTTCCTCTAGAGCTCATCACACATTTTGCCCAAAATTTGTCAAGATTTGAAGGCCCCATCCATTCAAATGATCACAAAGGTTAGCAACTTTGTCCTTTCATCTCTCATTGCTAGATTAGCTCCTGCAATGCTTTATATAGTGATTAATTTGTGAGTTTAGTAATCTGGGAGGAAATATATGTGCTAGTATTTGATTTATATGCAATTTGAGGTCCAAAATAACACTTAGTTTGCATATCTAGGAGAGGTTAAATTTAGTTGAAAGAGAAAACGAGTACTTGAAAGAAAAATTAAAAAGAATTGAGGACGAGAAGATGGAATTGGAGTTGCATCTTGCCGATGTCGTCGATGATCACAATATCAAGATGGAGAAAATGCGCTTGAAGATTAGAAAGATTAGAAAATATGCCATCGGTAGTGAGGCTTGGTATCATTATGCTGTTGGATCAATTGTTACCTTAGTTGCGATCTTGATCGCATTTGTTGTTGCATTTAAATGCTTTAGCTAGAGAGTTATTTGTTTGTTGCATTTAAGTGTTGTATGAACTTGTATTAAGTTGGTGTTTTTGGTGCTGTGTATTGAAGATGAGCCGACAATGGATGTACGATGACCGATGCTCTCCCGAGTTCATTAATGGCGTGCAAACTTTTCTGCTTGCGGCTGAGGCAAACAAGCGGGCGGATGGTTTTATGCCTTGTCCATGTGCTGTCTGTAAGAATGGTCTAAATTACTCTAAGTCAAGAACCATTCACATCCACCTGTTTAAGTCCGGTTTCATGCCCCACTATAATGTTTGGACCAAGCACGGAGAAAGAGGGGTTATGATGGAAGACAATGAAGAAGAAGAGGACGACGACAGCTATCCTGGCCATGGGTTCCCTGAATACGATGATACAACAATGGAGGAAGAAGCTGAGACGGTAATGCGGGAAGAAGCTGAGTTGGCAATGCGGGAAGAAGCTGAAGAAGAGGCATCAGATGAGCCCGTTGATGATCTAGGTTGGGCCATTGCCGATGCAAAGAGAAACTGCGCAAGTGATTTGGAGAAGAAGAAGTTGCAGCGCATGTTAGAGGATCATAAAAAATTGTTGTACCCGAATTGCGTAGGTAACAAGAAAAAGCTGGGCACCACACTAGAATTGCTGCAATGGAAGGCAGAGAATGGTGTATCTGACAATGGATTTAGAAAGTTGCTGGTAATGTTTAAGGATATGCTTCCAAAGGACAACGAATTGCCCGAGAGTACGTACAAAGCAAAGAAGGTTGTCTGCCCTCTAGGGTTAGAGGTGCAGAAGATACATGCATGCCCTAATGATTGCATCCTCTACCGCGGTGAGTACGAGGATTTGAACGCTTGCCGGGTATGCGGTGCATTGCGCTATAAGATCAGCCGCGATGACCCTGGTGATGTCGAGGGCGAGCACCCCAGGAAGAAGATTCCTACCAAGGTGATGTGGTATGCTCCTATAATACCACGGTTGAAACGTTTGTTCCAAAACAAAGAGCATGCCAAGGCAATGCGATGGCACAGAGAAGACCGTAAGAAAGACGGAAAGTTAAGAGTACCCGCTGACGGGTCGTAGTGGAGAAAAATCGAAAGAAAGTACGGGAAGGAGTTTGCAGATGACGCAAGGAGCGTATGGTTTGGTCTAAGCGCATATGGCATTAATCCTTTTGGGGAGCAGAGCAGCAACCATAGCACCTGGCCTGTGACTCTTTGTTTGTATAACCTTCCTCCTTGGTTGTGCATGAAGCGGAAGTTCATTATGATGCCAGTGCTCATCCAAGGCCCTAAGCAACCCGGCAACGACATTGATGTGTACCTAAGGCCATTAGTTGAAGAACTCTTACAACTGTGGAATGGAACAGGTGTACATGCATGGGATGAGCACATGAGGGAAGAATTTGACCTAAAGGCGTTGCTGTTCGTGACCATCAATGATTGGCCTGCTCTCAGTAACCTTTCAGGACAGACAAACAAGAGATACCGCGCATGCACGCACTGTTTGGACGATACCGACAGTATATATTTGGCTAATTGAAAGAAGAATGTGTACCTGAGACATCGTCGATTTCTTCCGAGCAGGCATCCCGTAAGAAAGAAAGGCAAGCATTTCAAAGGTGAGGCGGATCACCGGACGAAGCCTCGCCACCCTACTGGTGCTGATGTACATGATATGGTCAAGGATTTGAAGGTGGTCTTTGGAAAGGGTCCTGGTGGACAACCTATTCCGAATGACGCTGACGGACGCGCACCCATGTGGAAGAAGAAATCTATATTTTGGGACCTTCCCTATTGGAAAGACCTAGAGATCCTCTCCGCAATCGACGTGATGCACGTGACAAAGAATCTTTGTGTGACCCTGCTTGGCTTCTTGGGTGTGTATGGGAAGACAAAAGATACACCTGAGGCACGGGAGGACCAGCAACGTATGCACGGAAAAGACGGCATACATCAGGGTTATGCAAGCTACGCTCTTACCAAAGAAGAGAAGGAAATCTTCTTTGAATGCCTACTCAGTATTAAGGTACCGTCTGGCTTCTCGTCGAATATAAAGGGAATAATAAACATGGCAGAGAAAAAGTTTCAGAACCTAAAGTCTCATGAATGCCACGTGATTATGACGCAACTTCTTCCGGTTGCATTGAGGGGGCTTCTACCGGAAAATGTTCGATTAGCCATTGTGAACTATGTGCATTTCTCAATGCAATCTCTCAGAAGGTAATCGATCTAGAAATCATACCAAGGTTAGAGATTGATTTGGTGCAATGTCTTGTCAGTTTTGAGTTGGTGTTCCCACCATCCTTCTTCAACATCATGACGCACGTCCTAGTTCACCTATGCGAAGAGATTAACGTTTTGGGTCCTGTATTTATACACAATATGTTCCCCTTTAAGAGGTTCATGGGAGTCTTAAAGAAATATGTTCATAACCGTGCTAGGCCAGAAGAAAGCATCTCCAAGGGCCATCACAATGAGGAGGTCATTGAGTTTTGTATTGACTTTATTCCTGACCTTAAGCCGACTGGTGTTCCTGAATCGCGGCATAAGGGCAGACTGGATGGAAAAGGCACGTTAGGAGGGAAACAAATAATATGTATGGACGGACATTCTCTCACTGAAGCACACTACATAGTTTTACAGAATTCCGCCTTGGTGACTCCGTATATGGATGAACACAAGAATTTGCTACGCTACAAACACCCGGAGCGGTTTGATGACTGGATTACACGTGAACAAACCAGGAGTTTCGCCAGCTGGTTGCAGACACGTACCATGCATGACACCTCTATTGAAGATGACCTGTACTTGCTGTCCCAGTTACCATCTTCGAATATAATGACTTTCAAAGGGTACGATATAAATGGTAATACATTTTACACGATCGCCTAAGATAAGAAGAGCACCAACCAAAATAGTGGTGTCCGCTTTGATGCAGAAACCAAGACGGGAAAGGAAACATATTATGGTTATATACATGACATATGGGAACTTGACTATCGACGTGGTTTGAAGGTCCCTTTGTTTCGGTGCAAATGAGTCAATATGACACGAGGCGGGGTAACGGAAGACCCGCAGTACAGAATGACAACAGTGGATCTCAACAATCTTGCGTATGCAGACGAACCATTCGTCCTACCCAATGATGTGGCACAGGTTTTCTATGTGAAGGACATGTCTACCAAGCCAAGAAAAAGAAAAAAATAAGGAAGCGAATGCATCCTACGATGAGTCAAAGCGGCACATAGTTCTTTCTGGGAAAAGAAACATCATGGGAGTGGATGACAAGACAGACAAGTCAGAAGATTATGAAAAGTTTGATGAAATTGCTCCATTCACAGTGAATATTGACCCGAGCATCCCGTTAAATGATGAAGATTTTCCATGGTTACGGCGCAAAGGGACACACGCGAAGAAAAAGTTTCACACCCAAAGATCTGGGATGTGATCGGCTTCACTATCATCACTTTCTTCCGTGTTTCACATCCAGAAGGGAATCTCTGTAATAGTTAGGGTAGTTATGTGTTTTGGCATTTGAAACGCGAAGAAATTTTATGTGCAAACAAATTCTTTCATGCATTTACTGATTTTTTCAGCTAAATTGAAAAACACTTCAAATGAACTCCGAAAATGTTGAAAGTTGGCATGGTATCATAATTTCACTGTAACGGACGAAAACTCATCTGTTACAAAGGCATTTCATTTTTTAAATAACCTAAGCATTACCAAATTGAATATAATGATAAAAAAAACTAATATTAAACATAATAAAAAAGAATCACTGAAAAATAAATTTTTAAAGTTAAGTTATTCACAAACTAGTGATTCACACAAATTTCAAATAATTCAAAATTTAAACTATTCAAATTTGAAAACTACCGGCACTAACAGAAAGTTAATATTTTTTGTACGTAAAGCAAAAATATTCACAAAGAAACTCTAAATACAGCAAAAACAACTAAAAAATAAATAAAACAAAATTAATAATGCAGAAAAGAAAAAAAGAAAAAAAAAACCCGCCTACTGGGCCACAGCGGCCTGCATATGACTAGAAACCCAACCTGTTGTTGGGCCAGGATGCAGGCCCGCAAGCCCAATAGGCCCCACATGACTGAGTAGCAGAGGTAGGCCCAGAAGGCCTGCATTTGAGAGGAGCTCAATGCAGTGCCCGCGCCGAGGCTTATAAACTGGTCCTGACGCTCTTCGACTAGCGAGGTGGGACTAAACATATGCGCCCTCGCCTAACAGCGCAGAACCATTAGTACCGGTTGGTGGCTCCAACCGGTATTAATGTGTGGGCCTTTCGTACCGGTTGGTGGCTCCAACCGGTACTAAAGGGGGCTGTTTCCCGACGCTTCACCTGGCGAAAATTGACCTTTAGTACCGGTTGGAGCCATCAACCGGTACTAAAGGCCCCTCATATATATATATATAACACTTCCAAAAAATTCAATTCCATCGACCACCACTTCTTCTTCAACTGTCGCGCGACATCGCCGCTGCCGCCGCGCCGTCGCCCATCGCGCGCCGCCCTCGCCGCCCCCGCCGCGCACCGTTGCCCCCGCTGCCCGTCGTCACCGTCTCGCGCCGCCGCCCCCATCATCGCCGTCCCCGTCGTCGCCGTCTCGTGTTGCCGTCCCCGTCGTCGCCGTCCCCGCCGTCCCCGTCCGCCCTCGCCGCCCCCGTCGTCGCCGTCTCGCATCGCCGTCTCGCGCCGCCGCCCGTACGCCGCTGCCCCCCGCTCGTACAAACACACACATACACACACACACATATTTTTTTTACTTATTTTCTGTTTTCTGTTGTTTAGATTAATGTTAGATGAATTACGTAGATATATTCGAATGTGTTAGAATGTTAATGTTAGATGAATTATATGGAAAAGCTGTTAAATATTAATGTCAATTTTAGATGAATTAGCTAGATATTAATTAGGTATATATATGATATTTGAACTAGTTGAATTAATATAACTAGTTTATTTTTAGTATGAACAATTAATAGAACAAGTTTATTTTTAGTATGAAAATTTAGGTATATGAGATTATTTGAACTAGTTGAATAAATATAACTAGTTTATTTTTAGTAAATGCGGAGTTGAACTAGTTGAATTAGTAGAACTAGTTTATTTTTAGGTATATGAGATTTGATGATCTAATTAAAATATTACTATATATAGCTGCTTTATATATTTTAGTAACAAAATTAATAGAACTAGTTTATTTTTAGTAAATTCTTAGTTGAATTAGTTGAATTAATAGAGCTAGTTTATTTTTAGTAAGAAAATTTAGATATCTGAGATTTGATGATCTAATTAATAGGAAATGTCGTCTGACGACGAAAATGATTTCATTAAGTGCGAATACTATGAAGACCAGCGCGGCCTGTGCGACAGAAATTTCCTTGTTGATGATAGGCGCTTCAGCATTAAGCTGGATGAGACCTTCGAAGTGGATACAGTAAGTCACAACGACAAGTATTTTTTCGTAATTAAGCATGACTTATATATGCTTCATTTGCTTCAACTTATAATCTTAAATTTTCACTATTCTACTAGCGCATCCCCTGCCATGCAAGATTTTTTGTCTTGGATAAGATATGTTTCAGTGTTATGTAAACTATGGAGGTAAAGAGAGTTTACCTGAAGACCGAGCATGGTTATACTTTCAACGTCAAATTATACAATGCAGACACGTATACCTATTTTGAATGCAAAACTTGGCAAGCACTATGCAAGGCTTATGCATTTGAGCCTCATATGGTTATCACCTTTGATATTCGTCCGGAAGATGATATTGAAGGTAATAGAGACATCTGGGTCGATGTGCAGACGCCTCCAGTTCTACCACTATGTGAGTTTCTCAACCATATTTATGTCTTTGATATTGTTTATTCAAAAATAGTTGACAACTAATTTCTATTGTCAGCTTATTTCCATTTAAGCAAACATGTCCGACACTTGGTAGACAGGACCTACTACTGTCCCGGAGCTGAACTAAACTGCGAGGAGATAAGTCATTATGTTTCATGGCTTGAGGATCTTCATACTGTCAAGACAAATTATCTTCCTGCACTTAGAAATGTTAGTACTCAAAACGTGCGACCAATAGTGATCGTATTGAACTACGGTCACATCTATTTACGAGTGATGGTAAGATTTTTACTATTTGTCCTCAGTGCATCTTTTGCATACATTATTTTTTTCTTAAATTTCATTGCTAAGTATATTAATTACTATACGATGTTCTTCAACAGGGACTTCCGATGACAGTTGTGCCTCAATGGATCGAGACTAAAGGTCACATGTCAATGGTTAGCTTACGGCCAAGATATCCTACATTGCACATGAGTGCATTCAGGATTTCTAAAAGCGATGAATGCTTAATAGTGAAAGATTGGAGCAAAATTGTTAACGATCCCAGAGAAGTACTAGGGGGCAGCAATGAGAAGCGCAACCCACGATTAGGAGACAGGTTCATCTGCATGCTCCAGTATGATGAATCAGGAGAGCTATACATGTTCTATGCTATTTTACCTGAGAGAGAGCAGCATGAGTGATTTAGCTAGTTCATGCTCTTAGTACTTGTCCTCTCATGTCCGTGTTCTTCGTCCTGAACTTAATCTCAAAGGATGATTTGATTTTGTGGTGTTATGAACGCTTGTAATATCATGACCATGTTGAACTCGATGATATCCTTGCTTCTGGTACAAGTTAATGATTTTTCTTTAAGCTAGTGTTGGTGGTGATTAGATAGCGGTGATGACTATGATGATTAAACAGTGGTAATTATATATATATATATATGCATAACGTGTACAATGTGTAGTATCGTAAAATACCAGCAAACGAAAAAGAATTAAATGGAAAACACAAAATTAAATGAAAAAGAAATCATAAAACCACAAACCCCACAAACCTTGTAGTACCGGTTGGTTTTACCAACCGGTACTAAAGGGCTCCCGGCCCCCGGAGCTGGCTCGTGCCACGTGGTTGCCCTTTAGCACCGATTCGTGCTGAACCGGTACTAAGGGGGGGGGGGCTTTAGTGCCCACACTTTAGTGCCGGGTATGAAACCGGCACTAAAGGGCCTTACGAACCGGTGCTATTGTCCGGTTCTGCACTAGTGTGATGTGAAGGAGGCATGATGGGACATGTGTGAAGTGAGATTATGAGGCACCGTGTATGAAAAAACATGTGCGGAGAGGGACCCATGGAGGGTGGTTCTCATCTCCCACTCGAGAGATTAGTTTAAACATTCCCTTCCACTGGCAGGGTTCAGCGACAAATATGCCGCGGGGTGGTCGAACTCATCCCCTTACATTGACAATGTCTATACGTGATGTGACTAGATGGACAAGTCAGCCATGTTCACTAGTAGATAAAGGGACATCTGACCCGGTTCGTCAGGGCCTTTAGCCCCGGTTCTTGAACCGGGACTAAAGTGTCGGTACTAATGCCCTGGCCCTTTAGTCCCGGTTCAATCCAGAACCGGGGCAGATGGGTCTCCACATGGCCTATGCGCGGAGCCCAGGTAGGAGGGCCTTTTGTCCCGGTTGGTGGCACCAACCGGGACCAAAAGGCATCCACGCGTCAGCATTTCTGTCGCTGTGGTTTTTTTTGAAAGGGGAGGGGGGGGGGGGGGGGGGG
>LR738710.1:80718438-80731607 GCA_902687465.1 Secale cereale | reverse complement strand
GGGTTGGAGGTTTTGGGGGGTTAATTTAGGTGTTTCATATTGTGTTAGCTAGCTAATTAATAGAGAGAAGTGTCCTCTCTTATGTCCGTGCTTGGTCGACGCTACGTACTACACATACGTATAGAGAGGACTAGACACGCTAGCTAGCTAGCTAGTAAGCAAACGAAGGAAACAGAAGATCGTAATCAACATATATATGCATACAGAGAGAAGTAATATCGACCACCTCTCCTTCTTCGAGAGATTGGTCGAACAACAAGTTCTTGTATATCTATCCGACACTACCGGGTACATATATACAATAATTATCTCTTACAAATATAATCTCCTATACGATGGACGCATGGTCCACATAGTATTCTCTGTCTGGCGCGATCACGTGTTCAAGGAAGAATGCCGCCAATTCCTCTTGAATTGCTCGCAGACGATCTGGTGCTAGGAGTTCATCCCGCATCCGAAACATCTAATCTGAAGAAGGGGGTCAATACATGAAATGATGCTATAAAATTGTGAATATTATTAATTAATTGCTTACGCACTTCAAATGATGGTAATGAAATAAAATTGTGAATATTATCAATTGCTTACGCACTTCAAATTGTGCTTCAGAGTAGCCCCGCTCACAGGTCGTGTGGCGGATGGACTCGCAAATATAGTATCCACAGAAATCATTCCCGGGTTCCTGCCACAACCACTTTACAAGAAATAGAGGTCAATCAAACTGATAAGCAATAATGCCAAATGGTATTGATGAAACTAGCGCTTGAATCAAGATATAGGAGATGCGCGGAACATGCTACTATATAGTACTTACTTTCGGGTGTCTAAATTCTAGCTTCTTCGGCAGTCCCGGAGCTTTTTTGGTGAATTTTCTCCAAACCCTGCCAGACAAAGAAAACAATTACTTGATATCAGAAATGAACAAAGTTGCTGATATGCATGGTGGATAATATTGATCGATTTAACTTACCTGTCGAGCATTTGAGTCATGTCCGCATACTCCTCGGGATCTTTACGTTTAGAGTCCAAGACAGTTACTACTCCCTTCTCAAGCTTAATCTCTAAGAGAATATAGTGGAAGCTGCGCACGCATGCATGAATTCATCAATTATATTACTATAACCTTGACTGATATATAAGGGAAACCAAATATGCACAAGACAGTAACACTCACTTGAAGTTTTAAGGAAAGAGTATTATATCTTTGTTTTCATTTACCACCAACGATCGTAGCAAGTTGGTCTCGGTATCTGAGGCACACCATTTAACCTCGGTTGCATCTATGAGGTATGTGTTGATGAACCCAATATCACCGACTTGTCTTTTCTTCAATTCGACGATCTTCAATCTGCATAATATAGTGAGGATAATTATAAATACATGCAATGAAAGAGCTGAGCTATATAGAGAGACTTAATGACAGAAGTACTACTACTTACAGACATTAGCAGGTGACCGTTGCTTTATCGAGGGCCAATTGATTGAAAAACTGATAGAACTCCTCAAATGGAATAGGCAACCGTTCAATTCCAACGAGGTCATGCTCCGGTTTAACTCTCACATACAAACTATCCCTCCCCCCAGACTCTCTGCAGATTTTCAAGTACCAATCATGCAATCTTCGCATATTCGTTGATAGAGATCTTTCATTTTTGACGAGAGGCTTCCCGTACTCATATCTTTGTATCTGAATCTCCAAGAAATCATAATGTACATCGTCGGACAGGTAATCTCCAAGATTGCTATAACCGGGCACCATCCTCGGATCATTAGCGACCATGTCGCTAGACACCTTGAGCGGGGGGCACGATTGGTCCGCTTGTTCGCCGAGCTGGGAAATTTGTTTCCCTGCTCGTCCTTCTGCTATCCTTTGATCACTTTTAGTACTTCCCGACCGCTTCGCTTCGTGAAATGACTTTTCAATAATGCGGTCATAGTTGTCCTTCGGCTTACTTTTCGCTGGTTTCTTCAGGGCAGCAAGAGTGCGCTTTGCTTTCACCGGATCTATCTTATCCACCGGAGGTGGATGTCTCTGTGCTTTCAACCCTTCAAGCCAGTCCTTCACTTCGCCTTGAGCGATCTTCGTGTTTTCCTCGTCGGACCTCTCGTATGGTAACTTCTCTAGAGGCGTGAGAGAAGGACCGAATCTGCATTGCCTCCCGCCTCTGGCTGTACTGCTAGACGTCGGCAGACCAGATGAAGCGGCTGTCTTCTTTCCTTGCTTACGCGCCAGAGCAGGAGCAGCCGGAGCGGCGGCAGGTCTCTTCCGCCCTTGCTGACTAGGCGGAGAAGGAGGAGCAGGCAGGCTGCTCGGGCGCGCTGATGGCTTCTCGCCCCTCGTTGGTTACCCCAAGTGGAAGGTTTGAGATGCAGTGTAGCGGTAGTTTTCCCTTGGCAAAGATACCAAGGATCGAATCCCCTGAGACTCCGAGGGTCAACAAGAAGGTGTCAACTGCTAGCGGCGCAACTTAGCGATTGACAGGACCTGCACACAAATACAAATAACTTTGCTCCCAACGAGTACATAGAGGTTGTCAATCCCTCCGGCCTTGTCGTTTACAAAGGATCAAACGCAAGTGATAATAGTGATAGGTATGACTGCAACTAGTAAGTAAGAACAGAAAGTAAATAGCGGATGTGATCAGTGATGGTAATATGGACCGGGGTCCCATGATGTTCACTAGTGATGTCTCTCTCCCAAAAGACGATAAAACAGCTAAGCGAGGTAAACGAATTACAGCTGGGCAATTGACAGGATTATGTGCGCAAACCAATGCTAACTATGTTGCAAGAAAGGTAGAGTCTCAAAAGCATGGGCGGTACGCCAAGGCAAGTAGACCGAAATCCATCTGCATCTACTACTAATCATCCACCTTGAGATATCTATCCAGAACATCTCGCTGGTATTAAGTTGTGAGTCCCACCCATAGTGTAAACTCAAAGCAACAGACAACTGCATTAAAAGAACTTTGTGTAAAGTAAACAATCCTTGCACCTGCAAGTACAAGCACCGTTGTTTTCCCCCTTGTGGCAACAGCACATCCCCTAGACTCATGTTTCTGTCACTCAAGCTAGTCATCGAGGGGCATGAACCCACAATCAAGCATAACGTTCCCTCTTGGAGTTACTACCTACTACTCGGCCAAAGCAATAAACAACAACGGAGAACATGCAAGAATTACTCAAGAACATAAATATAAAAGAGGTGAATCAAATATATTACTCACACACAATCTGAACATAATCTCATAATCCATCGGATCCCAGCAAACTCATCATAGCAACAGCATAAGGATTACATATGTGCCTCGATCATGTAGGGCAGCTCACGAGGTCTAATCGGTGAAGAACAAAGAGGGGAGGATAACATCACATAGCTACTGGTCATGGACCCATGGTCCAAGGGAGACTACTCACAACTCATCCGGGAGGCGTCCATGGTGGTGGAGAAGCTCCCGGTGGTGGTCCTCCCCTCCGGCAGGGTGCCGGGAAGAGTTCTCCTGGTGCTCCCGATCTTGGAAGCGCGGCGGCGGCGGAACAGAGATGAGATCGCGAAAAAGGGTTCCGTCCTCGAGGGTTTCGGGACGCGGTGTAAATATATGCCAAAGGGGGGCGTTAGAAGAGGCCAGGGGGGCCCAGGCGCCCTGGCGGCGCGGCCAGGAGGGGGGCTGCCCCCTCTGGTCGCCTGGAGCCCTGGTGGTCCCCCTCTGGCCCTACTTTGGCCGCATGGAAGCTTCCGGAACGCTGATTTTTTATATATTTTTCCCGGAATTTTTCTAGCAATTTACGTAATGGGAAAACCTGAAATACAAAAACAACAAAAAACAGAAACTGGCACTGGGGTGCACTGAGTTAATAGGTTAGTCCAAATATGATCAAAAGTGTATGGAAGTGCATAAATATCATAGCAATATCACACAAAAGAGGCATGGAGCAAGCAGAAATTATAGATACGTTTTGGACGTATCAACATCCCCAAGCTTAATTCCTGCTCGTCCTCGAGTAGGTAAATGATAACAAGCATAATTTCTGTGGTGACATGCTATTAACCATATAAGAACTTTTCACAGTCACATGACAAATGCTTACTAAGACAATGAATCTTTAGTAATTAAGTTGCCTCATGAGAATATCACAAAGAACTGAAAGTTTTACAATATGATACTGAAACACTCAATAGATTTGTAATGAGCATGGTGTGCAAACATGACAAAGTGATATCTCACTTGCCCCCTTTAGTGAAGCAAAACATAAATGCAGGGGCACCTCCAAAGTTTAAGTGACGACTAGATACAATGATTTCAGAATAAACGATATCATAGTCATGCAGAAGACAATGGTACTTTGGGACAATGCACATTACACTCAGAATGACAATCATGCTCTCAATAGTTGTTGCTTTAAAGAAAGAAGGTGGAGACTCTCGAACCGTGGCTTTTGATGGCAAGGTTGAAAACCCGTGGTCGGAAACAAAAACTAAACATGTACCAGAGCTCTTGGTTTTTAAAAACAGAGGTAATAATTATTTTTTAGAGATGCATATTTCATCAACGAATGCTAGTAGATAACTCAATTACTTCTCGAGCTGGACAAGTTTCGAGGAACGGCTCCCGCACGAGGACGATCACATCCTCGTAATCTCCTTTGTTTATCACTGCCAAAGTTTTCTGATTTC
This sequence comes from Secale cereale, assembly GCA_902687465.1. NCBI lineage: Eukaryota > Viridiplantae > Streptophyta > Magnoliopsida > Poales > Poaceae > Secale > Secale cereale. Next base: position 80,726,932 of record LR738710.1, on the reverse strand, counting down.
TCATGAACAAAGCGTGAAGGAGGGTTTGTTTGTTTTATATTTTTTAATGAGCCGGGCGCACTCTTTGCCAGTTCCTTCTCGTATTAGGGGTTTGCACATTAGACATGCAATCCCGGGGTGAAGATTTTCCAACTTAAAAGATCATGAATTAACTACTACTTCCTCAAGAGTTAAAACAGAGGCATAAAAGAGAAATGCTTTTTTGATTAATTTCGAGATGGTACAAGATAGTCTTCGTTAGGAATGGCAGGTAAATACCATGTATAGGAAGGTATGGTGGACTCATATGGCATAACTGGTTTAAAGGATTTTGGATGCACAAGCAGTCAGTCCGCTTAGTACCGGCGAAGGTTAGCAAAAGACTGGGAGCGACCAACTAAGAGAGCAATGACGGTCATAATTATGCAGAGCGACAAAGCAACATTGAATCGGGCATGGAAGTTATATCGCTACTCAGAAATTAAAGATCATCAAGGCTTGATAGACTTTCTTTACAGTCTTAAATATGCATGAGCATATGCTAAGTCAATCAAAATAAATTCTTGGAGGAAGATATCACTAAACCATACCACATCATAGGCAAACAAATCATGTTGGTACTTCAATAACACATTAAGAACCCCCCAGCTATTTGAGACTAACCATAAGAAAACATGAACTACTAAGCACCATTATGCACATAGCATTTTTATCATAGACATATCAACCAGTGCAACAGAAGCCAACTCTCTTAACAAGATAAGCATGATAACTAAAGAGAGTTCCAGCAACCAACTAAACAAAAGCTCTTTAAAAAGTAAAGCATGAAAACTAAGAGCTGAACAGGACAGTAGCTATTGAAAGACAAAGAACACACACAACAAAGATAGACATGAAAATTCTATGTTGTGTTCTAGGTTGAAGTGGAGCGTGTTTCTCTCCCACACAAGGAAAGATGGGTTCCAACTCGTTATGAATAGCAAGCAAAGCTAAAGAAAACTAAAAAGGAAACTAAAAGCAAGACGCTCCAAGCATAGCACATAACACATGAAGTGATAAAAATATAGTGGAACGAAAGACGAACTGATAATTGTTGATGGAGAAGGGGATGCACGGGGGCATCCCCAAGCTTAGACGCTTGAGTCTTCTTGAATATTTCTTGGGGGTGCACGGGGGCATCCCCAAGCTTGAGCGTTTGACACTCCTGAATCTTTTTATCATCTTCCCTCGCACACTTGAAAACTCCCTTCATACATAACTCATCATAATCTGATTAGCGAGGTTAGTACACATAATAAAATAAATTTTCCTTGCTGGAAATAAGGATAATCTTGAAGGTCTACTGTTTCTCAAGATTGCCAAAAGGTTTTTGCAAAGAAAAAGCAAGCTCAAGGTTTGCAAAACGAAGGAAAGGCAAAACATGACAGAATCTGTGAAAAACAGACCAGCAGGTAGTAAATAATTTTTTCGGGGCACTTCTGCAACTCAAATAAAAAAACTCAGAACAGACGCCCGAAAGCCAATTGTATAGAGCACGCTGTTGAAAAAATTCAGACCAAAAAGATGATCTGGTGATTTTATACGAATTTTTCGGTCCAAGGACAGAATCTGTTTCCTGGACAGCACGTCACAACTTTTGAACTTTCTTGCAATCAGAGGCTATACTTGGCACAAAGCTGAAAAGTAAAGATACAATGATGATTCTACTGTAGTAACAAACATCAAGACACAACAAAAGAAAAATAAAATTTTATTCATTGTGGGCTGCCTCCCAAAAGCGCTTTCTTTTATGCCTTTAAGCTAGGCATAATGCAAAGAGATCAAGTTGTATCAATTGAACCATCATCAAGATCATCAAAAATCTCATCAATAGTACAACTAGTCTTAAGAGGACTTTCAAATAAATGCCTAATAGAGATACTTCTAGGGAGAGGACCAAAAGGAAAAAAGTCAAGGGAAGATTCATTTATAAATTTATCAAAGAGAGGTGTTTCTTCCAAAGTCTTCACAGTTTCAACCCCTTTGGCAATAGATGGATTACTTTTAGAGCGGGGAGCCTTTGGAACGTAAACGAACTTAGGCTCCTTCTTTGCCGGAGTTTCTACCTTTTTGGTTTTGATTGAGGAGAAAGTAGTTCCTAGAGTATCAAAGATTTCCTCAATCTTGTCTATCCTAGAAGAATCCAAGTCATGGGATTTGATGGTCTCCAAAGTTTTGAGAATTTTATGCATGGAGCTATCAAGCCTATTCAAATTCCCTTGGATCTTACGATCCAACTCACTTATCTTATTAATGTTTGGCATCTCTAGCTCTATCTTTTCAAGTTTTTTCATAATGTGAGCTAGGGTGATGTCCTCTTGAATGCTAACCACAGGGGGATTTCCAACAAGATTTTCAATAATACTAAGAGATTCCCAAACTGGGGCCTCTAGGAAATTCCCATTGATAGCAGAATCTAGAATAAACCTATTCCAAGAAGTAATTCCAACATAAAAATTTCTAAGCAGGATAGTAGTAGATTGCTTCTTGGTGGCTCTTTTTTGAGAATCATTAATTCTATACCAAGCATCTTTTAGACTTTCCCCACCTCTTTGTTTAAAGTTGAGAACTTCTGCCTCACCAAAGGCAAAAGGACCGGACATAATGACAACTAAAGAATGAGATAACTTTTTTTGTGATTTTTGATAAAAGACTCTAAAGCAAAAACTGAAAGGTAAACTAACAAGACTAAAAAGCAAAGGTAAAAGATAGCGTGCAACTCCCCTATCTTGAAGAGTGGAGTCCCCGGCAACGGCGCCAAAAAACTTTGCTTGATGGCTTCTCGCCCCTCGTTGGTTACCCCAAGTGGAAGGTTTGAGATGCAGTGTAGCGGTAGTTTTCCCTTGGCAAAGATACCAAGGATTGAATCCCCTGAGACTCCGAGGGTCAACAAGAAGGTGTCAACTGCTAGCGGCGCAACTTAGCGATTGACAGGACCTGCACACAAATACAAATAACTTTGCTCCCAACGAGTACAGAGAGGTTATCAATCCCTCCGGCCTTGTCATTTACAAAGGATCAAACGCAAGAGATAATAGTGATAGGTATGACTGCAACTAGTAAGTAAGAACAGAAAGTAAATAGCGGATGTGATCAGTGATGGTAATATGGACCGGGGTCCCATGATGTTCACTAGTGATGTCTCTCTCCCAAAAGACGATAAAATAGCTAAGCGAGGTAAACGAATTACAGCTGGGCAATTGACAGGATTATGTGCGCAAACCAATGCTAACTATGCTGCAAGAAAGGTAGAGTCTCAAAAGCATGGGCGGTACGCCAAGGCAAGTAGACCGAAATCCATCTGCATCTACTACTAATCATCCACCTTGAGATATCTATCCAGAACATCTCGCTGGTATTAAGTTGTGAGTCCCACCCATAGTGTAAACTCAAAGCAACAGACAACTGCATTAAAAGAACTTTGTGTAAAGTAAACAATCCTTGCACCCGCAAGTACAAGCACCGTTGTTTTCCCCCTTGTGGCAACAGCACATCCCCTAGACTCATGTTTCTGTCACTCAAGCTAGTCATCGAGGGGCATGAACCCACAATCAAGCATAACGTTCCTTCTTGGAGTTACTACCTACTACTTGGCCAAAGCAATAAACAGCAACGGAGAACATGCAAGAATTACTCAAGAACATAAATATAAAAGAGGTGAATCAAATATATTACTCACACACAATCTGAACATAATCTCATAATCCATCGGATCCCAGCAAACTCATCATAGCAACAGCATTAGGATTACATATGTGCCTCGATCATGTAGGGCAGCTCACGAGGTCTAATCGGTGAAGAACAAAGAGGGGAGGAGAACATCACATAGCTACTGGTCATGGACCCATGGTCCAAGGGAGACTACTCACAACCCATCCGGGAGGCGTCCATGGTGGTGGAGAAGCTCCCGGTGGTGGTCCTCCCCTCCGGCAGGGTGCCGGGAAGAGTTCTCCTGGTGCTCCCGATCTTGGAAGCGCGGCGGCGGCGGAACAGAGATGAGATCGCGAAAAAGGGTTCCGTCCTCGAGGGTTTCGGGACGCGGTGTAAATATATGCCAAAGGGGGGCGTCAGAAGAGGCCAGGGGGGCTCAGGCGCCCTGGCGGCGCGGCCAGGAGGGGGGCCGCCCCCTCTGGTCGCCTGGAGCCCTGGTGGCCCCCCTCTGGCCCAACTTTGGCCGCATGGAAGCTTCCGGAACGCTGATTTTTTATATATTTTTCCCGGAATTTTTCTGGCAATTTACGTAATGGGAAAACCTGAAATACAAAACAGCAGAAAACAGAAACTGGCACTGGGGTGCACTGAGTTAATAGGTTAGTCCAAATATGATCAAAAGTTTATGGAAGTGCATAAATATCATAGCAATATCACACAAAAGAGGCATGGAGCAAGCATAAATTATAGATACGTTTTGGACGTATCACGCGCCTGCGCAGGCGGAGAAGGAGGAGGCTAGCTGCTCGGGCGCGCCGGCACAGGCGGAGAAGGAGGCGGAGTGCCGCCACGCGCCAGAGAAGGAGCCGGAGTGCCCTGATCATCACTCGCTGGAGGAGGAGGCGGTGGAGGAGGCGGAGTGCCCTGACTCGCCGGAGGAGGAGGAGGAGGCGGAGGCGTCCAGTTGAGAATGTTGATCAGGTCCTTCCGCCATAGGCATGGAGTCTTCAGTGAAGAACCCAGCCGAGTCTCCCCTTCACCGGTAGGGTGGTCAAGCTGGAGCTCCTCAAATCCCTCCGTAATTTCATCCACCATCACCCTAGCATATCCTTCTGGAATCGGCCGGCAGTGAAAAGTTGCACCGGGTCCAGTAGGATAAACAGAGCCAGCAGCCGCCTTGACCTTCATATTTATCCATTGCGTCATAAGGTGGCAATTTTGTACCTCCGTGATAGCATCCACGGGATAGCTGATACGTCCAAAACGTATCTATAATTTCTGCTTGCTCCATGCCACTTTTGGGTGATATTGCTATGATATTCATACACTTCCATACACTTTTGATCATATTTGGACTAACTTACTAATCCAGTGCACCCCAGTGCCAGTTTCTGTTTTCGGCTGTTTTTGTATTTCAGGTTTTCACGTTTCGAGAACTGCCCAGAAAAATCTAGAAAAATTATATAAAAAATCAGCGATCCGGAAACAACACTGCGTCCGAAGGGCAGCCTGGGGGGGCCCACCAGGGCTCCAGGCGCCCTGGCGGCGGCCCCCCCCGGGCCGCGCCGAGGGCGCGCCTGGGCCCCCCGAAGCCCGTCCGGTGCTCCCCTTTGGCATATATTTAGAGGGACCTCCGAAACCCTCAGAACAGGAACTCTTTTCGCGATCCCATCTCTGTTCCGCCGTCGCCGCCGCTTCCAAGATCGGGAGCACCAGGAGAACTCTTCCCGGCACCCTGCCGGAGGTGAGGATCACCACCGGGAGCTTCTCCACCACCATGGACGCCTCCCGGATGACTCGTGAGTAGTCTCCCTTGCACCATGAGTCCATGACCAGTAGCTATGTCATGTTCTCCTCCCGTTCTTGTGCTTCACTAATTAGTCCTCGTGAGCTGCCCTACATGATCGAGGCACCTATGTAATCCTTATGCTGTTGCTATGTTGAGTTTGCCGGGATCCGATGGATTATGAGATTATGTTCAGATTGATCTTGAGTAATATATTTGATTCACCTCTTTTATATTTTAGTTCATAAGTAATTCTTGCATGTTCTCCGTTGTTACTTATTGCTTTGGCCGAGTAGTAGGTAGTGACTCCAAGAGGGAACGTTATGCTCGATTGTGGGTTCATGCCCCTCGATGACTAGCTTGAGTGACAGAAACATGAGTCTAGGGGATGTGCTGTTGCCACAAGGGGGAAAACAACGGTGCTTGTGCCCGCGGGTGCAAGGATTGTTTACTTTACGCAAAGTTCTTTTAATGCAGTTGTCTGTTGCATTGAGTTTACACTATGGGTGGGACTCACAACTTAATACCAGCGAGATGTTCTGGATAGATATCTCAAGGTGGATGATTAGTAGTAGATATTGATGGATTTCGGTCTACTTACTTTGGCGTACCGCCCATGCTTTGAACCTCAACCTTTCTTGCAATGTAGTCAGCATTGGTTTGCGTTCGTGGTCCTATCAATTGCCCAGCTGTAATTTGTTACCTCACATAGCTGTTTTATCGTCTTTTGGGAGAGAGACATCACTAGTGAACATCATGAGACTCCGGTCCATATTACCATCATTGATCACATCCACTATTTACTTTTCGTTATTTACCTACTATTGCAAAAACTATCTATCACTACTATCGTTGCTTTTAATCCTTTGTGAACTACAAGGCCGGAGAGATTGACAACCTCTCTGTACTCGTTGGGAGCAAAGTTATTTGTATCTGTGTGCAGGTCCACGTTGGTTGCAACTAATCTGGCGCCGTAGCAATTGACACCTACTTGTTGAACCTAGGAGTCTCTGGGGAATCGATCCTTGGCATCTTTGCTAGGGGAAAACACTTCTACTTACTGCATCTTACACCTTCCACTTGGGGTAACCAACGAGGGGTTCGAGGCCCATCAATAGCTGGCAGTAGCCATCAAGACATGCTCCGGCCGAAGCAGCTCGATGGAAGCCACGCGGCTTCTCCGCTGAGATGGCGGGGTAGCTTCGGGGGAAGCTTCGAAAATTCTTTTGTCCTGATTTGCTTCTCATTCCTCTATCGCTTGTATTCTGGCGCACAGCGCCTGCAGTTCGGTATGCTGCATTTTCTTCCTCCTCTCGTGGCATTTGTAGCCGCCTGCGTCCGGAAAGCCAGCACTCCACGGAAGGGAGCCTGGCGTGCCTCGTGTCCGTCCAGGGTGCTCAGGATTCCCAAGGGCCATTGTCAGCTCGTCATTCTCTCTGTCGGGAAAGAACGTCCCTTGCTGCGCTGCTTTGATATAGTGCCGAAGCTTCCTGAGTGGTATTTCCAATTGCTTGTCCGTCCAAATGCACCTCCCTGATACAGGGTCCAAGGTTCCGCCAGCCCCGAAGAACCAAGTCCGACAATGGTCTGGCCAGTGCATTGTCTCTAGTTCGATCCCTTTCTGAAGCAGATCATTCTCAGCCTTGGCCCACTTAGGCCGGGCTCTGAGGTAGCCACCTGACCCCGTGCGATGGTGATGCTTCTTCTTCGCAGCATTTATCTAGTTTGTCGCCGACATCTTCTTACTCTTTTCCGATGTCTTATAGGCCACAAATGCGGGCCAGTCATCTTTGATCTTCTCATATATGCCCACGAACTCTGGAGTCTCTTTTTCGCGGACAAACTTATTCAGTTTTTTCTTCCATGCCCTGAATTGGCCTATCATCTTCGTAAGAGCAGCAGACTTGATTAATTCCTCCTTAACTGGATTCGCCGGATCATCCTCTGGCGGTAGGATGAAATTTGACTTCAGCTCAGTCCAAAGATCTTCTTTCTGCATATCAGTGACATAAGACACCTGAGCGTCTTTTGCAGCCGGCTTTAACCATTGATGGATGCTGATCGGGATCTTGTCCCTAACCAGAACCCTGCACTGATTAACAAATGCGTTCTTTGTCCGGATGGGTTCAATCGGTTCGCTGGAGCGCGAGATTTCTGAGATCTCAAACTTTTCATCCGGTCTCAACTTTTTCTTCGCGCCTCGTCTCTTTACCGAAGAGTTGCTCGATCCGAAGGGCTAGCAAAAGGAATAAAGACGATAGTTAATGAATTCATCAATTAACTAGTCAGCACAGGCTTAACTAATATATATACCTCCTGGCCGGACTCGGTTCGGTCACCGGAGCCAGCATCACGGTCTCCTTCTTGCACCGGCATTGGGTCACCGGAGCCGTCCTCACGGTCTACTTCTTCCATGTGCATTGGGTCACCGGAGCCATCAATATCATAGCCTAGATCTTCCAGCTCTCTTTCCACCAGCTCATTGGTGTCACTGAGAAACGACAAGACGTCATCTTGTCCGTCTGCGATTATGTCCATCAACATCGCTTCTTGTGCTTCGTCTCGGGTGTTGTCGTCCATAGTTTCTACAAATATTTACAACATGCCAATTATTATTCAAACATGACAGATGGATATATTAATGGCAAACGGAGAACTAGCTTCGACCCTCGACCCCTGGACGACCCTCGACTGCTCGGCGATCCACAACCCTAGACCCCCTCATGTCACATTTTGTCTAGTGTCAAAGGATTCAACAAAACCAATACTTCATCATTAGGCGAAAGTAACAGTCGCATGATGGTACGAAGCTCTCCAAAGTTATTTTGGAACGGAGTCCCAGATAGGATAATTCGTAACAAAAGACGGATTATCCTATCAGGAACTCCGTTCCAAAACAACTTTGCAGAACTTCGTACCAACATGCCTCGGTTACTTCTGGAAAATGATGAAGTCATGGATTTCTTCAATACTTTGACACTAGCTAGGCAACCTCTCGACCCCTCGACCCTCGACTGCTCGGCGATCCACAACCCTAGA
>LR738710.1:80695323-80716626 GCA_902687465.1 Secale cereale | reverse complement strand
GTCCCGGTTGGTGTCACGAACCGGGACTAATACACCCCCCCTTTAGCCCCGGTTGGTGCCACCAACCGGGACCGAAGCCCTTGTCCTGCCCTGCGACGCAAATATTTAGTCCCACCTCGCTAGTTGACAGGGGCTCGGAGTGGTTTATAAACCCCACTGCGGTGGCTGTATTGAGCTCCTCTCAATTGCAGGCTTCTGGGCCTAACTATGCGCGCTCCCCTGTGAGCTTGCTCGGCCTTATAGTCCAGATGCATCCTGGGCTGTAGGCCTTGCAGGCTCACTGGGCAGCGCCCAATTTTTTTTTTTCCTTTTTTGCTTTATTTATTTCTAAGTTGTTTTTTGCTGTATTTAGAGTTTCTTTGTGAATATTATTGCTTTAGGTAAAACAAATTACAAACTTTCTGTTAGTGCAAGTAGTATTCAAATTTGAATAGTTTAAATTTGAAATTATTTGTTTTCTTTGTTGCTTTATTTATTTTATTTTGTTTCTACTTACAACAAAATACTTATTGTTGCTATTTTTATTTTTTGCAAGTTTTTTTGTTTTGTTTTCTGCATTATTTATTTTGTTTTGTTTTTTGCTTTATTTTTTTAATTCTTTCTGGTAAAACCAATTACAAACTTTCTGTTAGTGCAAGTAGTATTCAAATTTGAATAGTTTAAATTTGAAATTATTTGTTTTCTTTGTTGCTTTTTTTGTTTTGTTTTGTTTCTACTTACAACGAAATACTTATTGTTGCTATTTTTATTTTTTTGCAAGTTTTTTTGTTTTGTTTTCTGCATTATTTATTTTCTTTTGTTTTTTGCTTTATTTTTTAATTCTTTCTGATAAAACCAATTACAAACTTTCTGTTAGTGCAAGTAGTATTGAAATTTGAATAGTACAAACGGACAATGGTATCATACTCGTCTGTTACAAAGTTGGCATGGTATCATCATAATAGTTGCGGAAAAAAGTCTTCACTTTTTCTTCGCTTGTGTCATTTGCTTATTGCGCTGTAACCATGAATAATCTTCATCGTTTATCAGGATGCTTGGGTCAGCCTTGACTTTGAAGGGAGGAATTTCATGAAACTTTTCATAATCTTTGGATATGTCTGTCTTGCCCTCCACTCCCAGGATGTCCCTTTTTCCTGAAAGAACTATGTGGCGCTTTGGCTCATCGTATGATGTATTCGCTTCCTTATCTTTTCTTTTTCTCGGTCTGGTAGACATGTCCTTCACATAGATAACCTGTGCCACATCATTGGCTAGGACGAACGGTTCGTCAGTGTATCCAAGATTTTTCAGATCCACTGTTGTCATTCCGTACTGTGGGTCTACCTGTACCCCGCCTCCTGACAGATTGACCCATTTGCACTTAAACAAAGGGACCTTAAAATCATGTCCGTAGTCATGTTCCCATATGTCCACTATGTAGCCATAATATGTGTCCTTTCCCCTCTCGGTTGTTGCATCAAAGCGGACACCGCTGTTTTGGTTGGTGCTCTTTTGATCTTGGACAATCGTGTAAAATGTATTCCCATTTACCTCGTATCCTTTGTAAATCAATACAGTCGAAGATGGTCCCCTGGACAACAAGTACAACTCATCACAAACAGTGTTGTCACCTCTGAGACGTGTTTCCAACTGATACGTCCAAAATGCATCACTATTTTATATCGTAATTCATCCTTATTCATTCATATATTTCACATTACGATGATGTTCTTATGTTGTTTTGGCCTATTTTACACAGTTTGCAACTTTCCGGTGCCGAAGCAGCAGACGCAGGATTCAGCGGTAAAAAGTGGACACTGAGTTGCTGAAGAAGAATACCTCCAAATTACCTGAAAATCGACGGAGGGTATTTTCCAGAAGGATCACGAAGATACGCAAAAGAGCAACCAGAGGGGGGCCACAGGGTGCCCAGGCGGCCACCTGGCGCGGCCCCCACCCTGGCCGTGCCGGCAGGGCGCCTGGAGCCCCTGGCCCAATCCAGGCTCCCCCCTTTGGCCTATATACTCCTCGTCATCCAGAAACCCTAAAAGGGAGGGGGGGTTTACGGAGTTCCGCCGCCGCTCCGTGGCGGAAACCTACAGAGAAGAAAAGCCATCTCCGGCGGGCAGATTCCGCCGGGGAGATCACCTCCCGGAAGGGGAGATCATCGCCATCGTCATCACCATCGTCACGGGCATCATCGAGATCATGATCAACATCATCCCCAACATCAACACCATCTCCATCTTCATCCAATCTCATCTCACAATTGCAACTTGTGTTGTAATCCGTACTATCTATCCTCTCTACCCTCTCGGTGTTGATTACTACTTTGTGGTGAATGCTATTGAGTTTTGTTGGAGAAATATCATTGTGTCCAGATTGTTTATCATCCATCTATCTCCACTGATCATGATCTCTTTTATGTCTTGTGAGTAGTTACTTTAGTTCTTGAGGACATGGGAGAAGTCTTGTTGTTAGTAGTCATATGATGTTGAAGTAATATGTGTTGTTTGATACTTAAGTTGTGTTGTTATTTTCCTAGTGGTGTTGTGTGAGTCGAACACTCAACACTTCGCCTTATTAAGGACCTAGGGGAATACATTGTGTAGAAAGAATGCTTACGGTGGGTTGCCGGAGTGACAGAAACCTGAACCTCAGTTCGCACGCTTTTGCACAAGGGAACAATGGATCATCGATCGTATTGCTATGGTTAGGCTTTTGCCTTAAATACTATCTTGTATTTGCGGATGCTTGCAAGGTGTTTAATCATAAGAGTGCACTCATCTTAGTCTAGAGGGTGTACTAGCATAGATCCACCCACTCAACACTTATCAACACATCACATAGTACCGATACGGAATATGGCGAAAGCACATGACTACCTCTCCCGTGTGTCCTCAAGAACACTTTAGCCTTTATAAGTTCAGTTGCTAGGCCTCTCCTTTGCTCAGAAAGGATTGGGCCACTTATTACTCTCCAGTGCATTTTACTTTGCTCGCTTTTACTTTCCTGTTGCTTATATCAAGAAAACCCCTAAAAAGTTATCTTTCAGTGCTTGCAGTTATTCCTTGCTCAGAATCACTTATCAATACCTTCTGCTCCTCATTGGGTTCGACACTTTTACTTATCGAAAATGCTGCAATAGATCCCTTACGGTTGTGGGTCATCAAGTACCGTTTTCTGGCGCCGTTGCCGGGGAGTGTAGCGCTATTGGTAAGTGAAGCTGGTAAGGACGTTTTTATATTTCTGTTTTTATTTTGCTATTGCTGCTCTTTGTCCTTATGGACAACCTTGCTATTGGATCGTTGCTTGTGGGAAGACGCCCCACATCTGTGGTGGTTGCTCCTCCCCCTACTGAAATTGTGCCCTATAAAATACCAGCTGATATTATCGATTATGTTTTGGCTAATCGTTAGGCAGGAGACAGACATCCCGGTGAACACTTGCTATATCTGTCACAACTATGTTCATTATTTAAGCTTGCAGGTGTATCAATGGAGTTTGTCATGAGGAAATTGTTCTCCGTATCGCTTATAGATAAAGCTTCAGATTGGTATAAGCTTCTCGATAACTCACACTTGCTTGATTGGCAAGAGCTTATGTCTCTCTTTTATACCAAGTTTTATCCTCTTCATGAAATTCATCGAGACATGAACTATATCTATAACTTTAGGTCTCGTGACGGAGAAAGCATTGCTCAAGCTTGGGGGAGATTGAAGTCCCTAATGCTCAAATGTCCTATTCATGAGCTCCCCAAGAAAATTATACTTACAAATTTTTATGCCAGGCTTTCTCATCAGGATAAGGAGATGCTGGATGCCTCCTCTAGTGGGGTATTTTAGACAAAGAGCGTTGAAGAAAGGTGGGATCTCATTGAAAGGATCCAGAGGAATACCGAAGATTGGGAAATCGATAAAGGTATTGAACCCGCTATAAATTATGAGCATGATTATATTGAGAGCTATGTGAAAACTGATTACTTCAATACCTTTTGCTCTAAGATTGGTCTTGATTCCCATCTAATGATTGATTTCTGTAAGGATTTTGCCTCTCACGTTGATTCTTTTAAAAAGAAGAGAGATCAGCATCATGAACCTTTCAAAGAGTTACCTGTTGATATTCATGTTGCTGACCCTATTTTGCCTGCAGTTATATATGAAAAGCCTTCTTTTCCCGAAAGGATAAGGGAGCACTCTCTTGTGACAGGCATAATAAATAAAAGTGAGAGAAAATTGATGAGCCTGAGGACCAGATCAAGGTCGATCCTCAAGTTGCATTGGTTAAAGACCTTGTTACTAATGATGTTTTGGATTCCAATGTAAATTTTTGTGCTGTTTCAACTAACCTTGTCACAGCCAAGAATAAAGGCCCAATTTCAGGTACTCCAGTAGTATCTGTTAAAATAGGAGATCACAATTATTATGGGCTATGCAATTTGGGATCGAGTGCTAGTGCTATCCCCTATTCACTTTATCAAGAGATCATCGGTGAGATTTCACCTTGTGAACTTGAAGAAGTTGATGTTACCATTCATCTTGCAAACAGAGCAACTATCTCTCCTATCGGAATTGTGAGAGACGTTGAACTCCTATGTGGAAAGGTAAAATACCCTACCGACTTTCTAGTACTTGGTTCAGTGAGGGAAATTTTTTGTCCTATTATTTTTGGTAGACCTTTTCTCAGAACTTGTGGAGCTATAATAGATTGCAAGAAAGGTAAAGTTTCTGTTGAATTCAATGGTGAGCCATATGAATTTAACTTTTCTAAGTTCTCTAAGCAACCTCGTGGTACCGATTTACCTAGTGATGATAAAATTATTGAAAGTATTGCTTCTATTGCTATTCCTCCTAATGATCCTTTGCAGCAATATATGGAGGACCACGAGAATGATTTGCATATGCAGGAAAGAAACGAACTAGATGAAATATTCTTGAGACAACCTGCTATCCTGAAGCACAACCTTCCGGTTGAACCTTTGGGAATTTTATCAAAACCAAAAGAAGACCCGGTGTTCGATCTTAAACTTCTTCCCGATACGCTCAAGTATGCTTATTTAGATGAAAAGAAAGTATATCATGTTATTATTAACTCTAACCTTTCAGGATATGAAGAAGAGCTACTATTGGAAGTACTTCGTAAACACCGAGGTGCAATTGGCTATACCCTTGATGACCTTAAGGGGATTAGTCCATCTATCTGTCAACATACTATCAACCTTGAGCCCGATGCTAAACCAGTTGTTGATCATCAACGACGGTTAAACCCGAAGATGATGGATGTTGTAAGAACTGAGATTCTCAAGCTTCTAGCCGCAGGTATTATCTACCCTATAGCTGATAGTAAGTGGGTAAGCGCGGTACATTGTGTTCCTAAGAAAGGAGGTACAACTGTGGTTCCTAATGATAAGAATGAACTAATACCTCAGAGAATTATTATTGGATATAGAATGTGTATTGATTACAGGAAGCTGAACAAGGCAACCAGGAAGGATCACTACCCGTTGCCGTTCATCGACCAAATGCTTGAAAGGTTATCCAAAAATACCCACTTTTGTTACCTCGATAGTTATTCTGGCTTCTCTCAAATTCATGTTAACACTGCTGATCAAGAGAAGACCACTTTTACTTGTCCCTATGGTACTTATGCTTACAGGCGTATACCTTTTGGTTGCTTACAGGCGTATACCTTTTGGTTTATGTAATGCCCCTGCTACTTTTCAAAGGTGTATGTCTGCTATCTTTCATGGTTTCTGTGAGGAGATTGTGGAAGTCTTCATGGACGATTTCTCCGTCTATGGAACTTCCTTTGACCATTGTCTCCACAACCTTAATAAAGTTTTGCAGAGATGTGAGGAGACAAATCTGGTACTCAACTGGGAGAAGTGCCACTTCATGGTTAACGAAGAAATTTTTCTTGGTCACAAGATTTCCGAAAGGGGAATTGAGGTGGACAAGGCCAAGATCGAAGCAATTGAGAGGATGCCCTATCCAAGGGACATCAAAGGTATTCGCAGTTTTCTCGGTCATGCTGGTTTCTATAGAAGATTTATTAAAGACTTTTCTAAGACTTCGAGACCCCTCACTAATCTTCTCCAGAAGGACGTTCCTTTTGTATTTGATGAAGATTGTAAGGAGGCTTTTGAAGTTCTTAAGAAAGCTTTAATAACCGCTCCTATAGTACAACCACCTGACTGGAATTTACCTTTTGAGATTATGTGTGATGCTAGTGATTTTGCTGTTGGAGCTGTTTTAGGGCAAAGGGTTGATAAGAAATTGAATGTTATACATTATGCTAGTAAAACCCTTGATAGTGCTCAAAAGAATTATGCTACTACTGAGAAGGAATTCTTAGCTGTAGTGTTTGCTTGTGATAAGTTTAGGCAGTATATTGTTCATTCCAAAGTTATTATTCATACTGACCATGCTGCCATTAAGTACCTTATGACAAAGAAGGATGCCAAGCCAAGACTTATCAGATGGGTACTCCTTCTTCAAGAATTTGATTTGCAGATTGTTGATAGGAAAGGAGAAGACAATCCGGTGGCGGACAATCTTTCAAGGATGGAAGATATACCGCATGATCCCATCCCAGTCAACGACAGTTTTCCAGACGAGCAACTTGCCGTTGTAAAAGTACAATCTCTTTCCGATCCTTGGTTTGCAGATTATGCTAATTTTATCGTTGCGAAGTATTTGCCTCCAGGTTTAACATTTCAGCAAAGGAAGAAGTTCTTTCATGATTTGAGGCACTACTTTTGGGATGACCCACATCTTTTCAAAGAAGGTCCAGACGGGATCGTGAGAAGATGCATACCGGAACATGAGCAGAAGGACATTCTCAGACAATGTCATGATAGTCCCTATGGAGGACATCATGCCGGTGAGAGGACCGCACATAAGGTTCTTCAATCAGGTTTTTATTGGCCTACTCTCTTTAAGGATGCTAGAAATTATGTTTTAGCCTGTGATAAATGTCAGAGAGTTGGTAACATTAGTAGAAGGAATGAGATGCCTATGAATTACTCACTAGTGATTGAACCTTTTGATTGCTGGGGTTTTGATTTTATGGGTCCTTTTCCTTCTTCGCACAAGTACACTCACATTTTAGTAGCTGTTGATTATGTGACCAAGTGGGTTGAAGCAATCCCCACTGAAAGTGCTGATCACAAGACATCTTTGAAAATGCTCAAAGATGTAATTTTCCCTAGGTTTGGTGTACCTAGGTATCTCATGACTGATGGAGGATCACACTTCACGCATGGAGCTTTTAGAAAAGCTTTAGCCAAGTACGATGTCAATCATAGAATTGCTTCACCGTACCATCCTCAAACTAGTGGGCAAGTTGAGCTCACCAATAGAGAGATCAAGTTGATCTTACAGAAGACAGTAAACAGAAATAGAAAGGACTGGTCAAATAATTTAGGAGATGCTTTGTGGGCGTATAGAACTTCTTACGAAAACCCCATGGGCATGTCCCCCTATAAGATGGTTTATGGCAAGGCTTGCCATTTGCCATTAGAATTAGAGCACAAAGCTTTCTGGGCTGTTGGAGAGCTTAATGCTGACCCAAAGTTAGCTGGTGAGAAGCGTCTCATGAACTTGACTTCTCTAGATGAGTGGAGAAGTGAAGCTTACGAGAGCGCTAAAATGTTCAAGGAAAAGGTAAAGAAGTGGCATGATAGGAGGATTCTGAAACGTGAATTTAATGTTGGTGATAAAGTTTTGTTGTTTAGATCCCGTTTCAGGTTTTCTCCAGGCAAACTACTTTCCAGGTGGGAAGGGCCATTTCATATTGAAGAAGTCTATCGGTCTAGTGCAATCAAGATTAACAATTTTGAAGGCACCAAACCTCAAGTTGTGAATGGGCAAAGACTTAAGCATTACATAGCAGGAGACCCTGTCAATGTTGATGTGAATATGATATATACAACAACTCACGAAGAACATGTTGCAGCCCTGTTTCAGACACCAGCAGAAGCAGAATAAGAAAAGGTATGTATTACGGTAAGGAAACATCGCGAACCACCATAAAAGTTCCATATTATGAGTTTTTGCAAAATTAGGAAAATTCTAAGCCTAAGTGGAGCCGGAGACAAGCTCCAGGGGGCCCAGGCGCCCCCGTGGCCGCGCCGGGAGGCCGCCTGGGCACCCAGGAGTCCGTCTCCGACCCCACTTTAGCTTGTTACCTTCCTTTCTGTGCAGAAATTTTTGCTATATATTTGCCCGGATTGTTCCGGCAACGTATCTCGCGATTTCGTGTGTTTTCTTTTCGATCTGTTTCTGCCAGGGTAAAAAGTTATTGTTAGAGATGTCTTCTTGTGGCTCGAGCGGAGAGGACTTCTTGGGATGGCGTCTACGTCAAGTCCAGAAGGATCTTAATCAAGGGAAGCACGTTGACTGGGCTACCAAAGAAGAGATTGCCGCAAGACAAGCGGAGATGGAGCGCTCCATGATGGAGGAAGTCAAGACTATCACTGCCCAACAACAAGGAGGCCCAAGCAATCCCATCATGGTGGGATCTTTCCAACCTCATTATGATCTTTCTCTTAACCTTTCAGGTCCCTCTACTTCACTTGAAGATCAACGTACGCTCTCCACCATCTCCGAGGCTTATCGCATCACCAATCAGCTGTGCGAAGATTTCCGTGTACTAAAGGTACAAGTGGAGATCTTGGAGAAGGAAAACCAAACCATTCGCCGTGTCATAAGAGATTTGAAGAATCAACGTCAACAAGAATGAGGAGTGAAATCTCCTTGGGTAATGGCATCCCCTTGGCTTGTTCCAAGCTTGGGGGAGTGCCCGGTATCTTTATCTTTATCTTTTGTCTTTTAGAGTCAAGTAGAGTCGTATCATGTCTAGGGAGGTTATTATATGAAATAGGTGTGTGCATTGAGGTCTATCACTCCTTCTGTGGAGAGATTGTATCCGTGAGTGTGGAGTCGTCTATGATGGAATATTAATGAGAAGTCTATTGGTTCCTTTGCTGCACTCGGTATTCT
This sequence comes from Secale cereale, assembly GCA_902687465.1. Classification (NCBI taxonomy): domain Eukaryota; kingdom Viridiplantae; phylum Streptophyta; class Magnoliopsida; order Poales; family Poaceae; genus Secale; species Secale cereale. Next base: position 80,707,645 of record LR738710.1, on the reverse strand, counting down.
CTTCACGCAATCGACCTTATATGATGATTCTTATGGGAAGTATTGACCTTATATCAGGTATGGCTTTGAAAACTTTATTTAATCTTGGCAAACATAGCTTTGGTCATAACAACAAGCATGATTTTCTTAAAGTAGCGACATAGCAAAACCTTTATGTTATTATGCTTGAAGTGTTATGCTGACAAGGAAGACAACTTGATGTGTTATGCTTATTTTAATGTTTATGCTTTATATTGCTTTGCATCTTAGTCATCATCAATTGTCTGTTCTCTCAAAGCCTTTGCTAGCCTAAACTCTGTACTAAGCGGAATTCAGCTTGTGCATCCATACCCTTAAACCAATACCTTCCATATGAGTCCACCATACCTTCCTATTCGTGGTATTCCACTACCACCTCCTAAAGTATAGAATTTATGTGTTATCCTTAAATGTTCAAAATCTTCTATTTTGTGCCCCTGTTTTAGCTCATGAGGAAGTAGTAGTTAATTCATGATCTTTTTAAGTTGGACAAGTTTTACCCCGGGATTGCATGTCTAATCTGCAAACCCCTAATACGAGGAAGAACTGGCATGAGTGCGCCCGGCTCATAAAAGATAATACAACAAACAAACCCTCCTTCACGCTTTGTTCATGAGAAATCAAAAAACTTTTGGCAGTGATAAACAAAGGAGATTAAGGGGATGTGATCGTCCCCGTGCGGGAGCCGTTCCTCGAAACTTGTCCAATTTGAGAAGTAATTGAGTTATCTATTAGCATTCGTTGACAAATCATGCACCTCTCAAAACTTTTTTTCATTCTGTTTGATTTAAGGATAGAACATGAGTTTTCCCTACTTCCTTAGAGCAGGGCCTATCTCTTAGTTTTAGGTTGAGTCCGTTATTCCTACTTCCTTCTATTCTTAAAGAGAGCAGACATTTGATGTTGACGATGATTCATTCATATAAAGTTGCATTAAGATTTGTCATATCATATCCTTGTTGACATTATCATTTGATAAGTAAGTTGTTTGTCAAGCCCAGCTAAAGCAAACATCTTCCTTTGTGTTAACACTTTCACTTCTTGCCTAATAACATGTTCTTTCAAAAGCTTCAATTAATCTCATCAAAAAATAAAGAGAAAGAGCAAAAGTAAAAGAGATTAGTTGTTCTTTGACCAAAGGACATGTTTGCCATGATTTGATGAGTTTCCTTAGCCCTACTTTCGATTATAAGTGTTAACACTCTTTTATAAGGGCCTTATGAGTTGAAGATTGCTGTTGAGGATATTTGAGTTTGGTGAAGAAACTGTGATGCTTCTTGTCCGTATTCTATTTATCGACACTTCACTCTCTAAACTTGTGGACAGGTTTACCGAGCTCAGTATTCGCTTGGGGACAAGCGAGGTCTAAGCTTGGGGGTGTTGATACGTCCAAAATGCATCACTATTTTATATCGTAATTCATCCTTATTCATTGATATATTTCACATTACGATGATGTTCTTATGTTGTTTTGGCCTATTTTACACAGTTTGAAACTTTCCGGTGCCGAAGCAGCAGACGCAGGATTCAGCGGTAAAAAGTGGACGCTGAGTTGCTGAAGAAGAATACCTCCAAATTACCTGAAAATCGACGGAGGGTATTTTCCAGAAGCATCACGAAGATACGCAAAAGAGCAACCAGAGGGGGGCCATAGGGTGCCTAGGCGGCCACCTGGCGCGGCCCCCACCCTGGTCGCGCCGGGAGGGCGCCTGGAGCCCCTGGCCCACTCCAGGCTCCCCCCTCTGTCCTATATACTCCTCGTCATCCAGAAACCCTAAAAGGGAGGGGGGTTTACGGAGTTCCGCCGCCGCTCCGTGGCGGAAACCTACAGAGAAGAAAAGCCATCTCCGGCGGGCAGATTCCGTCGGGGAGATAGCCTCCCGGAAGGGGAGATCATCGCCATCGTCATCACCATCGTCACGGGCATCATTGAGATCATGATCAACATCATCCCCAACATCAGCACCATCTCCATCTTCATCCAATCTCATCTCACAATTGCAACTTGTGTTGTAATCCGTACTATCTATCCTCTCTACCCTATCGGTGTTGATTACTACTTTGTGGTGAATGCTATTGAGTTTTGTTGGAGAAATATCATTGTGTCCGGATTGTTTATCATCCATCTATCTCCACTGATCATGATCTCTTTTATGTCTTGTGAGTAGTTACTTTAGTTCTTGAGGACATGGGAGAAGTCTTGTTGTTAGTAGTCATATGATGTTGAAGTAATATGTGTTGTTTGATACTTAAGTTGTGTTGTTATTTTCCTAGTGGTGTTGTGTGAGTCGAACACTCAACACTTCGCCTTATTAAGGACCTAGGGGAATACATTGTGTACAAAGAATGCTTACGGTGGGTTGCCGGAGTGACAGAAACCTGAACCCCAGTTCGCACGCTTTTGCACAAGGGAACAATGGATCATCGATCGTATTGCTATGGTTAGGCTTTTGCCTTAAATACTATCTTGTATTTGCGGATGCTTGCAAGGTGTTTAATCATAAGAGTGCACTCATCTTAGTCTAGAGGGTGTACTAGCATAGATCCACCCACTCAACACTTATCAACACATCACATAGTACCGATACGGAATATGGCGAAAGCACATGACTACCTCTCCCGTGTGTCCTCAAGAACACTTTAGACTTTGTAAGTTCAGTTGCTAGGCCTCTCCTTTGTTCAGAAAGGATTGGGCCACTTGTTACTCTCCAGTGCCTTTTACTTTGCTCGCTTTTACTTTCCTGTTGCTTATATCAAGAAAACCCCTAAAAAGTTATCTTTCAGTGCTTGCAGTTATTCCTTGCTCAGAATCACTTATCAATACCTTCTGCTCCTCGTTGGGTTCAACACTCTTACTTATCGAAAACGCTGCAATAGATCACTTACGGTTGTGGGTCATCACCAACCAACTGCCGAAAGTCCTGATGTGTTCACATGTAATCCAGTCGTCGCACTGCTTCGGGTGTTTGGAGCGCAAACTGTTCTTGTGTTCATCGACATACGGGGTCACCAATGTAGAGTTCTGTAGAACTGTGTAGTGTGCCTGAGACCAAGAATATCCGTCCCTGCATATTATTGAGTCCCTTCCAAGCGCGCCTTTTCCAGTCAGTCTCCCCTTGTACCGCGATTTAGGGAGACCTATCTTATTAAGGCCAGGAATGAAGTCAACACAAAACCCGATGACATCCTCTGTTTGATGGCCCATGGAGATGCTTCCTTCTGGCCTAGCGCGGTTACGGACATATTTCTTTAGGACTCCCATGAACCTCTCAAAGGGGAACATATTGTGTAGAAATACGGGCCCCAGAATAACAATCTCGTCGACTAGATGAACTAGGACGTGTGTCATGATATTGAAGAAGGATGGTGGGAACACCAGCTCGAAACTGACAAGACATTGCACCACATCACTCCTTAGCCTTGGTACGATTTCTGGATCGATCACCTTCTGAGAGATTGCATTGAGGAATGCAGATAGCTTCACAATGGCTAATCGGACGTTTTCCGGTAGAAGCCCCCTCAATGCAACCGGAAGCAGTTGCGTCATAATCACGTGGCAGTCATGAGACTTTAGGTTCTGGAACTTTTTCTCTGGCATATTTATTATTCCCTTTATATTCGACGAGAAGCCAGTCGGGACCTTCATACTGAGCAGGCATTCAAAGAAGATTTCTTTCTCTTCTTTCGTAAGAGCATAGCTGGCAGGACCTTCATACTTGTAACGCCCGGGTAATCACGCTACAGTAATTCTCTGCTAATGATGCCACGTCATCGTGTTACTGTTGATAACATCACGTTAATCGAAAACCCCGTTCGAAATAAGAACCCGAAAAAGAAATAAACAATATAAGTTTTCAAAATGTTAAATAAAAATGTTCGGACGGTGCTAAATATTGCAAGATCAATTATGGTGTAGTTATTACAATTTCTAAAAATGCCAAAGTATTTTAAATAAAATGAAATAGAAAAGGAATAATTAAATAAAAGAAAAGGAAAAACAAACAACAAAAATAAAAGAAAATAAAAACTAACAGACCCCTTCCCCCCCGGCCCAACCGGCCCAACCGACCCCTATAACCCCCCACCCCACGGTGGGGTAAAATATCCCCTCCCCCCACCGACAGAATCCCCCCTCCCCATCTGGATCGAGCAGCTGCTCGACCCCGTCGCAGGACCTCCCCATCCGCCGTGACGCCCGCGTCGTCTCCCTCCTCTTCGATCGCCGCCTGGAGCTGCCTCACCTCGCCGGACGCCTCCCCACCTCTTCACCGCCGGCTCCACCAAGCCTCGCCGCCCGTAGCCCTGCATCGGGGGTGCGCCTCCTCCTCTCTCTCCCCGTCCTTGTTGCCCGTCTGGACCGCCGCACGCCCGTGTCGTCCGTCGCTCCAGCCGCCGCAGGACCTGCCCAGTCCCTCATGGAGAAGCCCGCGGCCGTCGTCGCCTCGAACCCAGCCCCTCCCTCGCGTTCGCCTCTCCCTCACCGCACGGCGCTCGCGCGGGCACCGCGCCACTCACCTCCCCTGCTCACCGGCCACCGTCGCGGCCAGCGCGCCCAGGGCCGCGCCCTGGCGCCCGTGCCTCGCCCCGGCCGTGGACGACCCTAGCCACCCCCCCGCCGGCCCTCGGCCTCGTCTGGCCACTGGCCAGCTCTGGCCACCCGCGCGTCCTGCGCCGCCGCGCCCCCCCTATTGCGCTGCTCCGCCGCGCCCCCCCATACTCCCCTGCGCCGCCTGCACCTCGCAGCTGCCAGCTGCTTGTTGCTGCTGCTCCGCCCGGTGCCGACGCTGCCACACCGTGGCTGCCCGCCGGTGGCGCCCGGTGGCCTCGACCCGCTCCCCTCCCGCTCGGGCGACGCCCGCTCGCCCGCGCCCAACACCCGCTAGCAACCACCGCCCGTTAAGCCCTCTGGGCCAATGACACAAAGGGCCGATGGCCCAGAACGTTTTATTAATAAAATGGGAATTAAAATAATAGTAATAATAATTAACTAATTAATTAAAGAATTAATTAATTAATGTAATTAATCATAATTAGATTAATGTAATCACTAATTAACCTAAATAACTATTAGTTAATTCATCAGTCCCACGCGTCAGTTTGACTTAGTCAATGCCATGTTGACTGCTGACATCATGATGACGTCAGCATGCACTATTCTGGATAATGTTGTATTAAAATAATTAAATTAATTCTAAAAATGATTAAATCTTTTAAAATTAATATAAAATAAACCTTAACTCGGATGAAAATACTTTATATATGAAAGTTGCTCAGAATTTCGAGACGCGTCCGAATACGCAGACCGTTCGTCCACCACACATCCCTAGCATACCGAACCCGCAACTTTCCCCCTCCGTTTCATCCGCCCGAAAACGCGGAACACCGGGAATACTTTCTCGGATGATTCCCCCCTTCGTCAGTATCACCCGATACTGCGTTAGGGCACACTTAGCACCGTTACATGTCATGTCATGCATCGTCATGCATCTGTTTGCATTGTATTCACTGTTTCTTCCCCCTCTTCTCTCCGGTAGACTACGAGACCGACGCTGCTGCTGCCCCGATCGACTATGGTGTTGACGACCCCACTTTGGCTGCCGAGCTTCCAGGCAAGCCCCCCTTTGATCACTAGATATCGCCTACTCTTCTCTCTACTGCTTGCATTAGAGTAGTGTAGCATGTTACTGCTTTCGATAATCCTATTCTGCTGCATAGCCTGTCATTGTTGCTATCACTGTTGATACTTTACCCGCAATCCTAAATGCTTAGTATAGGATGCTAGTATTCCATCAGTGGCCCTACACCATTGTCCGTCTGCCCTGCTATTCTATCGGGCCGTGGTCACTTGGGGGTGATCACGGGTATATATTACATACACATATACATGATACTTGTTGTGACTAAAGTCGGGTCGGCTCCGTGAGTACCCGCGGTTGATTCACGGATTGGGGGCTGAAAGGACATACTTTCTCGACGGCCCTCCGTGTGGATCTTTGTGGCGGAGCGACAGGGCAGGTTGAGACACCTAGGAGACAGGTGGCCTGGCCCTGGTCGTTGTCCATGGTTATTTCATAATAACACGCTTAATGAGTTTGGATATTTGATCTGAGTCTGGTTGTTGGCCTATACGCACTAACCAGCTACGTGGGATTAGTTATGGGTACTCGACGTCGTGGTATCAGCCGAAGCCTTCTTGACGTCAGCGGCTTAGCGGCGCGCGCCGGATTGGACTGGAAAGCCTACTCTGGTATTAGGAGAGGCTAGGTCTGCTTACCGTCCGCCCTCGCAATGTGCAGGTGTGCATTGGGCGATGGGCCCAGACCCCTGTGTGCTTAGGGCTTAGACCGACGTGCTGACCTCTCTGCTGTGCTTAGGTAGGGCTGCGACGTGTTGATCTTTCGAGGCCGGGCATGACCCTGGAAAGTGTGTCCGGCCAAATGGGATCAAGCGTGCTGGGTTATGTGGTGCACCCCTGCAGGGAAGTTAATCTATTCGAATAGCCGTGTCCCTCGGTAAAAGGACGACCCGGAGTTGTATTCCGACCTCATGATAACTAGAACCGGACACTTGATAAAACACACCCAGATGAGTTCCAGATATAACTCGGTGGTTGCTCTCTCACAGGGTGATGTACGGGAGGATCGCCGAGTAGGATTATGCTATTCGATGTTACTTGGTGAACTTACCACCTATTCTCTCCTACTGCTGCAAGATGGAGGCTGCCAGAAGCGTAGTCTTCGTTTGGATTAGCTATCCCCCTCTTATTCTGGCTTGCTGCAGTTCAGTCCACCGATACTACCCATATCATTGTTACCATTGCATATGTAGTATAGATCCTTGCTTGTGAGTACTTTGGATGAGTACTCACGGTTGCTTTGCTCCCCCTTTTCCCCCTGCTGTACCTTCTTCTCGGATGATGCAACCAGATGGTGGAGCCCAGGAGCCAGACGCCACCTACGACGACTCATACGACACCGGAGGCGCCTACTACTACGTGCAGTCTGCCAACGACGACCAGGAGTAGTTAGGAGGATCCCAGGCAGGAGGCCTGCTCCTCTTTCGATCTGTATCCTAGTTTGTGCTAGCCATCTTATGGCACCTTGTTTAACTTTATGTCTGTACTCAGATATTTGTTGCTTCCGCTGACTTGTCTATCATCGAGCACTTGTATTCGAGCCCTCGAGGCCACTGGCTTGTAATATGAAGCTTGTATGACTTATTTTACTTTTAGAGTTGTGTTGTGATATCTTCCAGTGAGTCCCTGATCTTGGCCGTACACATTTGCGTGCATGATTAGTGTACGGACAAATCGGGGGCGTCACAATACTGCTTTGGAGGGATGCCGTCTTTTTCGTGCAAACGTTGCAGGTCCTCCCGTGCCTCAGCTGTATCTTTTGTCTTTCCATACACGCCCAAGAAGCCTAGCAGGTTCACGCAAAGGTTCTTCGTCACGTGCATCACGTCGATTGAAGAGCGGACCTCTAGGTCTTTCCAGTAGGGTAGGTCCCAAAATATAGATTTCTTCTTCCACATGGGTGCGTGTCCCTCAGCGTCATTCGGAACAGCTAGTGCGCCGGGGCCCTTTCCAAAGATTACGTGTAAATCATTGACCATAGCAAGTACGTGATCACCGGTACGCATGGCGGGCTTCTTCCGGTGATCTGCCTCGCCTTTGAAATGCTTGCCTTTCTTTCGACATTGATGGTTGGTCGGAAGAAATCGACGATGGCCCAGTTACACATTCTTCCTGCATTTGTCCAGGTATATACTTTCAGTGTCATCTAAACAGTGCGTGCATGCGTGGTATCCTTTGTTTGTCTGTCCTGAAAGGTTACTGAGAGCGGGCCAATCGTTGATGGTCACGAACAGGAACGCCTTTAGGTAAAATTCCTCCTGTCTGTGCTCATCCCACGCACGTACACCGTTTCCATTCCACAACTATAAAAATTCTTCAACTAATGGCCTTAGGTACACATCAATGTCGTTGTCGGGTTGCTTAGGGCCTTGGATGAGAACTGGCATCATAATGAACTTCCGCTTCATGCACATCCAAGGAGGAAGGTTATACATACATAGAGTCACGGGCCAGGTGCTGTGATTGCTGCTCTGCTCCCCGAAAGGATTAATGTCATCCGCGCTTAAAGCAAACCATACGTTCCTTGGGTCCTTTGCAAACTCCTTCCAGTAATTTCTCTCGATTTTTCTCCACTACGACCCGTCAGCGGGTGCTCTCAACTTCCCTTCTTTCTTACGGTCCTCACTGTGCCATCGCATCAACTTGGCATTCTCTCTATTTCTGAACAAACGTTTCAACCGTGGTATTATAGGAGCATACCACATCACCTTCGCATGAACCCTCTTCCTGGCGGGCTCGCCGTCAACATCACCAGGGTCATCTCGTCTCATCTTATACCGCAATGCACCGCATACCGGGCATGCGTTCATATCCTTGTATGCACCGCGGTAGAGGATGCAGTCATTAGGGCATGCATGTATCTTCTGCACCTCCAATCCTAGAGGGCATACGACCTTCTTTGCTGCGTATGTACTGTCGGGCAATTCGTTATCTTTCGGAAGCTTCTTCTTCAATATTTTCAGTAGCTTCTCAAATCCTTTGTCAGCCACAGCATTCTCTGCCTTCCACTGCAGCAATTCCAGTACGGTACCGAGCTTTGTGTTACCATCTTCGCAATTGGGGTACAACCCTTTTTTGTGATCCTCTAACATGCAATCGAACTTCAGCTTCTCCTTTTGACTTTCGCATTGTGTCCTTGCATCGACAATGACCTGGCGAAGATCATCATTTGGTTCCTCTTGATCTTCAGCAGCTTCACCCGTTGCAGCATCATTGGGCACATCGTCTGGTTCCTCTTGATCTTCACCAGCTCCCCCCATTGCAGCATCACCGTATTCAGGGGGCATCGTACTCTTCTTCTTCGCCGTCTTCCATCATAACCCCTATTTCTCCGTGCCTCGTCCAAACATTATAGTGTGGCATGAAACCCTTGTAAAGCAGGTGGGAGTGAAGGATTTTCCGGTTAGAGTAAGACATCGTATTCCCACATTTAGTGCATGGACATCACATAAAACCATTCTGCTTGTTTGCCTCAGCCGCATTTAGAAACTCATGCACGCCCTTAATGTACTCGGAGGTGTGTGTGTCACCGTACATCCATTGCCGGTTCATCTGCGTGCATTATATATAATTAAGTATGTCAAAAACCATTACAGAACATCATAAATAGATAATTAAGTGACCAAATTAATAAAAGTTCATCATCACATTAAAACCAAAGTACATACATATATAGTTCTCATCTAACAATATATAGCTCTCCATACACATCGAAACTATGTAAAACATTTCAATGCGAAAACAAATGCGATCATAATCGCAACCAAGGTAACAATTGATCCAACGGCATAATGATACCAAGCCTCGGTATGAATGACATATTTTCTAATCTTTCTAATCTTCAACCGCATTGCATCCATCTTGATCTTGTGATCATCGACGACATCCCCAACATGCAACTCCAATATCATCTTCTCGTCCTCAATTTTTTTTTTATTTTTTCCTTCAAGAATTTGTTTTCTTCTTCAACTAAATTTAACCTCTCGACAATAGGGTCCATCTTGATCTTGTGATCATCGACGACTTCCGCAACATGCAACTCCAATTCCATCTTCTCCTCCTCCATTTTTTCCAATTTTTTCTTTAAGGAAATGTTTTCCTCTTCAACTAAATTTAACCTCTCCACAAGAGGTCGGTTGGAATTTCCGGTTCAACTACCTCCTAGACATAATAAAACATCTATGCATGTCAGGTTGGTCGGCATAACTATCATAAACACTAAAACAAATAGTTATAAATTAAAGATAATATACCACATCCGAATCGTAGACAGGACGAGGGCCCACGTGGGCGGATATCAAAACCATCGCACTATATAATAACAAGCAATAATAAACGTAAGAAAATTAGACAAATATCTATCTAAAGCAATAATAACAAGCAATAATAAAAGTAAGAAAAGCATGGACATAACAAGAGGCTCACCACGGTGGTGCCGGTGACGAGTTCGGTGGGGGCGATCGACGGCGACGAAGACGGGGACGGGACGTGACGGACCGCTAAACCTAGACAAATCTCGGAGAAAATAGAGCTTCGAGAGGAGAAAAGCTTAACTACTGTGGCTCGGGCATTCCATCGAACACGTTGTGTGCATAGGAGGTGAGCTAGAGCACCACTAACCCCTCTCCCCCTCGGCCAGAAAAAAAAACAGAGCAGTGTGCTCTGCTCTTGCGCGAGGGGGTATATATAGGCACCTCATTGGTCCCGGTTGGTGCTACGAACCGGGGCTAAAGGGGTGCCTTTGGTCCCGGTTCATATCACCAACCGGGACCAATGGTGGTGGGCCAAGAGCAAGACCCATTGGTCCCGGTTTGTCGCTCTAACCGGGACCAAAAGGTCCAGACGAACCGGGACCAATGGCCCACGTGGCCCGGCCGGCCCCCTGGGCTCACGAACCGGGTCCAGTGCCTCCATTGGACCCGGTTCTTGATTGAACCGGGGCTAATGGGCTGGACAGGCCTGGACCAAGCCCTGTTTTCTATTAATGGTTCAACGAAGGCTAGAAGGAGGATAGGCGGTGACACGGGTAGGGCGCTTTGTTCAAATAGAGGTCACGGAATGAGAGCGGGCGATATATCCTAGAGTCATGCCTATTAGACTAGGGTCTATACAATTTTGTGTTTCTCCTGTTATAATGCACGGGCATTTTTACTAATACATATAAAACTGTGTACGATATATTAAATGTTCATATTGCTTTTTATACGTTTTGTGAGGGGGTGTACCAAAGCGGTGCTCGTATGAACTGAAAAGAGGATCGACATAAGTGAGAGAGGATGCCTCACCTCGGTTTGAAATTTGAACGCCAATGACCCCTGAAGAAAGAAAAAACATAAAACGGCCAGGCCGCCCAAGGTGCAAATAACACTGTATTGAGCCTAATATGAATGTACGGCCTACACACATAAAACATTGTATGATATGTTAAATTTCTCTAATACGAACGTATGGCCTACATACATATAAAACTGTGTATGATATGTTAAATGTCCATATTGCCCTTTATACGTTTTGTGAGGGGGTGTACCGAAGTGGTGTTCAATATTATTTTACAATACATCAATGTAATGTAGGCATGTATTCCGTATATAATCATACGTGTTTATAATAAGAACTTGTATGACATCTTGTCTTACCCTCCTGTGACAGCTGGGTCCATAAAAAAACTAAGGGATATCAAGACCTCCTTTTAATAGAGAATCGGAACAAAGCATTAACACATGGTGAATACATGAACTCCTCAAACTACGCAAATCATCGGAAAGAATCCTAATTATTATCAGCTTGGCGTATGCGGATCATGACATGTAATAGTTGCATATAACTAGCAAGATAGGATCGAAAACACTCACGTATTCATGAAAACATAATAGATTCAGATATGAAATCATGGTCGTTGCCTAAAATAAAGAAACTTTATTCAAGGACCACCGCACACCGCTTGCAGCAAATTCAGTCACCGGTGGTAGCTTTTCTCATTGCCGGTTGCAAAAAAATTGTAACCAGTCGTGAGGAAAAGCTTCAATCGATGTGAGGAAAAGCTTCAAACCGTGCAAAAAGTTTCAACCGGCGTGAAAAAAGCTTCAACCATCATGGAAAAAAGCTTCAACCTATTAGGGCGGTGGATTTTTTTGTTACAACCGTCATGTTTTCTTGCTACGTCCAACAATGCTTTTGCTACGCCTATTCATGGCAAGCTGAAACCGCAGGCGAAGTCGATGACATTTTTGCTACAACCGTTGTTGTTTTTTTTTTTTTTGCTACAATCGACCGCCTTTTTTCCTACATCCGTTATGTGATGCGGTTGGTGACAGTTTGTTTTGCCGGAGACTCGGAGCTGCAACCTGAGTTCGTCGGAGTCGTAGCCACGGTCATCCATGGAGTTTTGCTACAGCTGGTATCGAAATCTTCTACATTGCCCAAGCCGACGTCGGGATTTTTTTGCTCGAATCGCTGTCATGCCGTGCTACAACCAGCACTTAAAATTGCTACAACCGACGCTGCGGGCGCGAGCAATGGCGTCGAGGCAATGTAGGTCGAGAGCTAGGGGGGTGGGGGGCTTCTGCGGTGTTGCGGCTGTAGCAGTACATCCAACGGCGATGGCAAAGTCGCCGGCGAGGCGACCGTGAGCTGCACGATTTGCGGAGGGTGGTGCATGTGCGAGATTGG
>LR738710.1:80666390-80688890 GCA_902687465.1 Secale cereale | reverse complement strand
CCGGTTGGTGGCTGAAACCGGGACTAATGCACCCCTTTAGCCCCGGTTGCTGCCACCAACCGGGACTAAAGGCCCCACCTTCCCGCCCTTTGGGCTGCTGAAAAGGGACCTTTAGTCCCGGTTGGTGGCAGCAACCGGGACTAAAGGGTGGCATTAGTCCCGGTTTCAGCCACCAACCGGGACTAATGCCCTTCCTATATAACCAGGACTTGCGAAATTTTCGTCAGTTTCCTTCTTCTCCCCGCCCCGACGCCTCCCTCGATCTGCTCCGTCCCCGTCGCCGTCGTCGTCGCCCCCGTCGCCCCCGTCGCCCCGTCGCCGTCGCCCCCGACGCCGCCTCGTCGCTCCGCCCCGCGCCGTCGCCGCGCCCCGCGCCGTCGCCCCGCCCCGCGCCGTCGCCGCGCCCCGGCCGGCCCGTCGCCCCGCGCCGCCGCGCGCCCCGCCCCGCCGCCGCCGCGCCGCCACGCCCCGACGCCGCCTCGTCGCCGCCCCGCCCCGCCGCCGTCGCGCCGCCCAGCCCTGCCGATGTGAGGGCCGGCTCCCTTTTTTTTATATGTTTAATATTGCTGTATATATATATATATAGTTGCTGTGTATATATATGTATATATGTGTATATTTTTTTTATGTTTATATAAATTGCAGTATATATAGTTGCTGTATATATAGTTGCTGTATTTATATGTATGAGTATATCTTTTTTTCTTAGGAATTTGCTAAATATATATGTTAAATATATATTTATGTGTATATAAATATATTTTTTCTTAGAAAGTTGCTGTATATATGTGATGTGTGTATATGTGATGTATATATATGTGTATGTGGCTATATAGTTTTTTGTTTATATATGCTAAATATATATAGAAAGTTATATATATATATGCAAAAGTTACAAATTTAGAAAAAGAAGGATAGGAAAGAAGGAAATAAGAAAGAGGAAAGAAAGAAGAAGAGGAGAGGAAGAAGAGAAGAAATAAATAAGAAGAAGAAAAAAAGAAAAAAAAGGATAGGAAAGAAGAAAATAAGAAAGAGGAAAGAAAGAAGAAGAAGGAGAGGAAGAAGAGGAGAAATAAATAAGAAGAAGAAAAAAAGAAAAAAAGAGGAGAAGAAGAAAGGAATAGAGGAGAAGAAGAGAAATTTTCTCTTCTTCTCCTCTATTCCTTTCTTCTTCTCCTTTTTTTTTTATTTTTTTTTCTTCGATCTTCTCCTCTAGCGGTTCCTTTTTTCTTCTTCTTCCTCTTTTTTTATCGGATATGTATACACCCTCTCCCCGATAACTTCGACATTAGGGGGGGCCGGGGTCGAGGGTCGTCGAGGGACCGAGGCCGAAGGTCGAGGGGTCGAGGGTCGTCGAGGGACCGATCGAGAGGCCGAAGGGCGAGGGGTCGAGAGGTTGCCTAGCAGTCGGGGGTCTAGGGTTGTGGATCGCCGAGCAGTCGGGGGTCAAAGTATTGAAGAATTCCATGACTTCATCATTAGCCAGAAGTAACCGGGGCATTTTGGTACAAAGTTATGCAAATATATTTTGGAACGGAGTTCCTGATAGAATAATCCGTCTTTTGTTACGAATTATCCTATCGGGGACTCCGTTCCAAAATAACTTTGGAGAGCTTTGTACCATCATGCTACTGTTACTTTCGCCTAATGATGAAGTATTGGTTTTGTTGAATCCTTTGACACTCGACAAAATGTGACATGAGGGGGTCTAGGGTTGTGGATCGCCGAGCAGTCGGGGGTCGAGGGGTCGAGAGAGGTTGCCTAGCTAGTGTCAAAGTATTGAAGAATTCCATGACTTCATCATTTGCCAGAAGTAACCGGGGCATTTTGGTACAAAGTTATGCAAAGATGTTTTGGAAAGGAGTTCCTGATAGGATAATCCGTCTTTTGTTACGGATTATCTTATCTGGGACTTCGTTCCAAAACAACTTTGGAGAGCTTCGTACCATCATGCTACTGTTACTTTCGCCTAATGATGAAGTATTGGTTTTGTTGAATCCTTTGACACTAGCTAGACAAAATGTGACATGAGGGGGTCTAGGGTTTGTGGATCGCCGAGCAGTCGGGGGTCGAGGGGTCGAGAGAGGTTGCCTAGCTAGTGTCAAAGTATTGAAAAATTCCATGACTTCATCATTTGCCAGAAGTAACCGAGGCATGTTGGTACGAAGTTATGCAAAGATGTTTTGGAACGGAGTTCCTGATAGGTTAATCCGTCTTTTGTTACGGATTATCTTATCTGGGACTCCGTTCCAAAACAACTTTGGAGAGCTTCGTACCATCATTCTACTGTTACTTTTGCCTAATGATGAAGTATTGGTTTTGTTGAATCCTTTGACACTAGCTAGACAAAATGTGACATGAGGGGGTCTAGGGTTTGTGGATCGCCGAGCAGTCGAGGGTTGAAGCTAGTTCTACGTTTGCCATTAATATATCCATCTGTCATGTTTGAATAATAATTGGCATGTTGTAAATATTTGTAGAAACAATGGACGACAACACCCGAGACCTAGCACAAGAAGCGATGTTGATGGACATAATCACAGACGGACAAAATGCCGTCAGGTCGTTTCTCAACGACACCGATGAGCAGGTCGAACAAGAGCTGCGGCTGGAAGATCAAGGCTATGATATTGATGAATTCGGTGACCCAATGCACATGGAAGAAGTAGACCGTGAGGACGGCTCCGGTGACCCAATGCCGGTGCAAGAAGGAGACCGTGATGCTGGCTCCGGTGACCGAACCGAGTCCGGCCAGGAGGTATATATGTTAGTTAAGCATGTGCTGACTAGTTAATTGATTCATTCATTAACTCTCGTCTTTGTTCCTTTTCTAGCCCTCCGGATCGAGCAAATCTTCGGTAAAGAGACGAGGAGCGAAGAAAAAGTTGAGGCCGGATGAAAAGTTTGAGATCTCAGAAATCTCGCGCTCCGGCGAGCCGATTGCACCCATCCGCACAAAGAACGCATTTGTTAATCAGTGCGGGGTTCTGGTTAGGGACAAGATCCCGATCAGCATCCATCAATGGTTAAAGCCGGCTGCAAAAGACGCTCAGGTGACTTATGTCACTGATATGCAGAAAGAAGATCTTTGGACTGAGCTGAAGTCAAACTTCGTCCTACCGCGAGAGGTTGATCCGGCGAAGCCAGTTATAGAGGACTTAATCAAGTCTGCTGCACTTTCGAAGATGGCAGAACAATTCAGGGCATGGAAGAAAAAACTGAATACGTTTGTCAAAGAGAAAACGACTCCAGAATTCGTGGGCATATATGAGAAGATCAAAGATGACTGGCCCGCATTTGTGGCCCATAAGAAGTCGGAAAAGAGTCAGAAGATGTCGGAGACAAACCGGATAAATGCTGCAAAGAAGATGCATCACCATCGCACGGGGTCGGGCGGCTACCTCGTAGCCCGGCCTAAGTGGGCCAGGGCTGAGAATGATCTGCTTCAGAAAGGGATCGAACCAGAGACAATGCACTGGCCAGAACGTTGCCGGACTTGGTTCTTCGGGGCTGGCGGATCCTTGGACCCTGTAACAGGGTGGTGCATTTGGACGGACAAGCAATTGGAAACACCACTCAGGAAGATGCGGCAGTATATCAAAGCAGCGCATGCAGGGACGTTCATCCCCGACAGAGAGAACGACGAGCTGACAATGGCCCTCGGGAATCCTGAGCACCCTGGACGGACACGAGGCACGCCAGGCTCCCTTCCGTGGCGTGCTGGGTTTCCGGACGCAGGAGGCTACATATGCCACGACAGGAGGAAGAAAATGGAGATGACCGAAATCCAGGCGCTGCGGGCCAGAATACAAGCGATAGAGGAACGGGAAGCAGATCGGGAAAGAATTGCCGAAGCTTCCCCCGAAGCTACCCCGCCATCTCAGCGGAGAAGCAGCGTGGCTTCCACCGAGCTGCTTCAGCCAGAGCTTGCCTTGACGGCTACTGCCAGGAATCCTGTGGATGCTATCACGCAGGCACAAAATTGCCACCTTATGGCACAGTGGATGAATCTGAAGGTCAAGGCGGCTGCTGGCTCTGTTTATCCTTCTGGACCAGACGACACTTTTCACTGCCGGCCGATTCCAGAAGGATATGCTAGGGTGATGGTCGACGAAATAACGGAGGGATTTGAGGAGCTCCAGCTTGACCACCCTACCGGTGAAGGGGAGACTCGGCTAGGTTCTTCACTGAAGACTCCATGCCTATGGCGGAAGGACCTAATCAACATTCTGAACTGGACGCCTCCGCCTCCTCCTCCTCCTCCGACGAGTCAGGGCACTCCGCCTCCTCCACCGCCTTCTCCTCCGGCGAGTGACCATCAGGGCACTCCGGCTCCTTCTCCGGCGAGTGACCATCAGGGCACTCCGGCTCCTTCTCCGGCGCGTGGCGGCACACCTCCTCCTTCGCCGCCGGCGCGTGGCGGCACTCCGCCTCCTTTGCCGCCGGCGCGCCCGAGCAGACAGCCAGCTCCTCCTTCGCCTAATCAGCAAGGGTGGAAGAGACCTGCCGCCGCTCCGGCTGCTCCTGCTCCGGCGCCTAAGCAAGTAAAAAAGACAGCCGCTTCGTCTGGTCCGGCGACGTCTACCAGTACAGCCAGAGGCGGGAGGCGATGCAGATTCGGTCCTTCTCTCACGCCTCTAGAGAAGTTACCGTACGAGAGATCCGACGAGGAAAACACGAAGATCGCTGAAGGCGAAGTGAAGGACTTTTTTGAAGGGTTGAAAGCACAGAGACATCCACCTCCAGAGGAGAAGATAGATGCGGTGAAAGCAAAGCGCACTCTTGCTGCCCTGAAGCAACCAGCGAAAATTAAGCCGAAGGGCAACTATGACCGCATTATTCAAAAGACATTTCAAGATGCCAAGCGGTCCGGAAGTACAAAAAGTGATCAGAGGTTAGCAGAAGGGCGAGCTGGGAAACAAATTGCCCAGCTCGGCGAACAAGCGAACCAATCGTGCCCCCCGCTCAAGGTGTCTAGCGACATGGTCGCTAATGATCCGAGGATGGTGCCCGGTTATACCAATCTTGCAGATTACGCGTCCGACGATGTACACTATGATTTCATGGACGTGCAGATAGAAAGATACGAGTACAAAAAGCCTCTCGTCAAAAATGAAAGATCTCTATCAACGAATATGCGAAGATTGCATGATTGGTACATGAAAATCTGCAGAGAGTCTGGGGGGAGGAATAACTTGTATTTGAGAGTTAAACCGGAGCATGACCTCGTTGGAATTGACCTGTTGCCTGTTCCATTTGAGGAGTTCTATCAATTTTTCAATCAATTGGCCCTCGATGAAACAACGATCACCTGCTACTGTCTGTAAGTAGTACTACTTCTGTCATTAAGTCTCTCTATATAACTGATCTTCATTGCATGTATTTATAATTATCCTCACTATATTATGCAGATTGAAGATCGTCGAATTGAAGAAAAGACAAGTAGGTGATATTGGGTTTATTAACACATACCTCATAGATGCAACCGAGGTTAAATTGCGTCCCGGCGATACCGAGACCAACTTGCTACGATCGTTGGTGGTAAATGAGAACAAAGATATAATACTCTTTCCTTACAACTTCAAGTGAGTGTTAATGTCTTGTGCATATTTGGTTTCCCTTATATATATCAGTCAAGTTTATAGTGATGTAATGATCTCATGCATTCGTGCGCAGCTTCCACTATATTCTCTTAGAGATTAAGCTTGAGAAGGGAATAGTAACCGTCTTCGACTCTAAACGTAAAGATCCCGAGGAGTATGCGGACATGACTCAAATGCTAGCCAGGTAAGTTAAATCGATCAATATTATCCACCATGCATATATATCAGCAACTTCATTTCTGATATCAACTAATTGTTTCCTTTGTCTGGCAGGGCTTGGAAAACATTCATCAAAAAAGCTCCGGGACTGCCGAAGAAGCTACAATTTAGATACCCGAAAGTAAGTACTATATAGTAGCATGTTCCGCGCGCGCATCTCCTATATCTTGATTCAAGCGCTAGCTAGTTTCATCAATACCAATTTGGCATTCTTGCTTATCAGTTTGATTGAGCTCTATTTCTTGTAAAGTGGTTGTGGCAGGAACCCGGGAATGATTATTGTGGATACTACATTTGCGAGTCCATCCGCCACACGACCTGTGAGCGGGGCTACACTGATGAACAATTTAAAGTGCGTAAGCAATCAATAATATTCACAAATTTATAGCATCATTTCATGTATTGACCCCCTACTTCAAATTAGATGTTTCGGATGCGGGATGAACTCCTAACACCAGATCGTCTGCGAGCAATTCAAGAGGAATTGGCGGCATTCTTCCTTGAACACGTGATCGCTGAAGACGGAGAATACTATGTGGACCCTGCATCCATGTGTTAGGAGATTATTTTTGTAAGAGATAATTATTGTATATATGTGCTCGGTAGTGTCGGATAGATATACGAGAACTTGTTGTTCGACCAATCTCTCGGAGAAGGAGAGGTGGTCGATATTATTACTTCTCTCTGTATGCATATATATATATATATATGTTGATTATATATACGAGATCTTCTGTTCCTTCGTTTGCTTAGTAGCTAGCAGCTAGCTAGCTAGCTAGCGTGACTCTAGTCCATATATATACGTATGTGTAGTATGTAGCGTCGACCAAAAGCACGGACATAAGAGAGAACACTTCTCTCTATTAATTAGCTAGCTAACACAATATATCAAACACCTAAATTAACCCCCAAAACCTAAAACCCCCCCTCCCCTTTCAAAAAAAAAACAAAAACCACAGCCACAGAAATGCTGACACGTGGATGCCTTTTGGTCCCGGTTGGTACCACCAACCGGGACTAAAGCCCCTCCTGCCTGGACTCGGTGCACAGGCCACGTGGACACCCTTTTGCCCCGGTTCTGGATTGAACCGGGACTAAAGGGTCAGAGCATTAGTACCGACCCTCTTGTCCCGGTTCCAGAACCGGGGCTAAAGGCCCAGATGAACCGGGTCTGATCCCCCTTTATCTACTAGTGATGTTCAAGGGAATTGTTTGAAGGATGGTGCCTACGTAATCCTCCTTACGTTGCACAATATTATAGAGTGTAGAATATTGGATGGCCAGGGGCGTCTCTCCTAACCACGTATCCTTCCAAAATCTTGTTGACATTCCATTGCCAACCAAGAATTTGACCCTACGAAAGAACAGGTCCTTCGTTCGCATAAGTCCCTTCCAGAACGGCGAGTCAGTCGGTCTCATGGTAACCTGGGCTAGTGTTTTCGAGTGCAGATATTTATTGCGCAAGAGTTGAGACCACATGCCCTCCGGCTCAGTCTCTAATCTGTATAGCCATTTTCTCATAAGACATTTGTTCTTGATTTCTAAGTTCTCAATACCGAGACCCCCTTAGTCTTTAGGTCGGCAAAGGATATCCCATCGCGCGAGACGGTATTTCCTCTTGGCCTCATCAGACTGCCAAAAGAAGCGGGATCTAAAGAAATCAAGTCGCTTGCGAACTCCTTTCGGAATTTCGAAGAACGAAAGTAGAAACATTGGCATACTAGTCAATACGGAGTTAATCAGAACTAGCCGACCTCCATATGACATAAGCTTGCCCTTCCAGTAGTTAAGTTTTTTTTTCAATTCGTTCTTCAATACATTTCCATTCTTTATTGGAAAGCTTACGGTGATGGATCGGTATACCCAAGTAACTGAATGGTAAAGCACCTGATTCACATCCGAACAATTATCTGTAATTGTGTTCCTCGTCTTTGGCCTTCCCAAAGCAAAACACCTCGCTCTTATGAAAATTAATTTTTAATCTAGACAATTGTTCAAAGAGACAGAAGATAAGTTTCATATTACGTGCCTTAGCCATGCCATGTTTCATGAGCAGAATAGTATCATCAGCATATTGTAGAATGGATACCCCTCCATCGACTAGATGAGGAACTAGACCCTCTACATGGCCATGCTACTTGGCCCTGCCAATAATGACGGCCAGCATATCTGCCACAATATTGAACAGAAGAGGAGACATGGAATACCCTTGTCGCAACCCCTTACGTGTCTGGAAATAGTGACCGATGTCATCGTTCACCTTGATTCCAACACAAACTTTCTGGACTTGGGTATCTACTTGGTTCCTCCAAGTTTCACTAAAACCCTTCATGCGCATTGCCTGCTGAAGAAAAGGCCACTTTACTTTATCATACGCCTTCTCAAAGTCCACTTTGAAGATAACCCCATCCAGTTTCTTCGAGTGGATCTCATGAAGCGTTTCATGTAGAACGACCACCCCTTCCAGTATGTGTCGTCCCGGCATGAACGCTGCCTGGCTTGGTTGGATCATCGAGTGAGAAATTTGTGTCAATCTATTGGTTCCAACCTTTGTGAAGATTTTAAAACTCACATTCAGCAGACAAATGGGGCGGAATTGTTCGATCCGAACTGCCTCATCTTTCTTAGGTAACAACGTGATCGTACCAAAGTTAAGATGAAACAACTCAAAATGACCGTAAAAAAATCATGAAACATAGGCATAAGATCATCTTTAATAATATGCCAACATTTCTTATAGAATTCAGCTGGAAATCCATCTGGTCCCGGTGCTTTATTCGGCTTCATTTGGGATATTGCCAGATGAACCTCTTTTTCAGTAAAGTGCAGAGAGAACATCATTCTCTGCTGCCTGTAATTGAGGTATATCATCAATCACAGATTCGTCAAGTGACACCGTAGTTGTATTCGGGGGACCAAATTTTTTTTTATGATAGTTGGAGATGTATGCTTTCAGATTTTCATGTCCCACTATTGTCCCCTCGTCCTGTTCAAGCTGTATAATTTTTTTCTTCCTATGCTTACCATTTGCAACCATATGGAAGAACTGTGTATTGTCATCCCCTTGGACAACCTTAAGTGTTTTCGCACGCAATGCCCACTTCAGCTCCTCTTCTCTCAAGAGAGCCCGTAGACCTTGCTCAGCCCGGGACTTCGTTCGTTGCTCATTAACAGAAAGAAGAGTGGCTTCCGCCTTTAAGTCTAGTGCCTCAATCAATTGAGTAAGACACTCTTTTTCTCGTTTGTAAATCCCACTCTCATTTCTGGCCCAACCTCTCAGAAACTGTCGGAGATGTCTAATTTTATTTTGCCATCTCTCAACATGAATCCTTCCACTAACCTTCCACTAACCGGCTTAGCCAATTCTCGTACAATCATCTCCATAAATCCTTCTCGCTCAAACCAGCTGTGCTCGAAGGATAAGATATTTTTATTTGCCACATGGGTAGCCTCCCCCGAGTCTAAAAGAAGTGGTGTGTGATCCGAGATCGCTCTCTGCAGCGGCGGATATAGGTTCTCGTAGCTTCTTCCCCTTGTGGATATCCACTAGTATATCAATGTCCTCTTCTTCGTTCAAATCAAATTCCTCATCCAACGAGAAATCGTCCCACTAGTAGAAAAAGGGCCATTTATCCCGGTTTGTAAGGGCCATTATTCCCGGTTGGGGAACCGGGACTAAACGGTCGATACAAATGCCCTAGACCATTAGTCCCGGTTCTTATACCAACCGGGACAGATGATGTTCCATGTGGCCACTGCGGCTTGCCCAGGCAGGGGGGCCTTTTGTCCCGGTTGGTAGCACAAACCGGGACAAATAAGCTTCCACGCGTCAGCAGTTCAGTGGCTCGGGTTTTTGTTTTTGTTTTGAAAGGGGGGGAGGGGGTTTGGGGAGTTTTGTAGGGTTAATTTAGGGGTTTCATATATTGTGTTAGCCCGCTAATAGAGAGAAGTGTCCTCTCTTATATCCGTGCTTGGTCGACGCTACGTTCTATATATATACGTATAGATCGGAGGACTCGACACGCTAGCTAGTAAGAAAATGAAGGAAACCATTAAGTACAGAAGATCGACCTCTCTCCTTCTTCGAGAGAGATAGGTCGAACAACAAGTTTTCGTATATCTATCCGGCGCTACTGGCTGCATACATACAATATCAGATCTCTTACTACAATTCCCTAACATATTAAATCATAATCTAGATGGATTTCTCCGGCTTTATTGATGACGTGATCAAAAAAGAATCCTGCCAATTCCTCTTGAATTGCCCGTATGCGATCTTGTGGTAGGAGTTCATCCCGCATCTACCAGATCTAATTTGAAGAAGGGGGTCAATATATATATATATATATATATGAATTAAACTCAACAGAAATGATGGTAATAAAATAAAATTGTGAATATTTTTGCTTACTCACCTCAAATTGTCTTTTAGAGTAGCCCCGCCTATTCTTGGCTGTTGTGTTGTAGATGAACTCGCAGACGTAGTATCCACAGTAATTATTCCCGGCTTCCTGCCACAAGCACTTTACAAGAAATAGAGTTCAATCAAACTGATAATGAAGCATTATAAAGGCATTGATAAAAGTATAGCTAGAGTCAACGGGAGATGCGCGGAACTAGCTAGCTAGGAGTACTTACTTTCGGGTAAATCCATCGCAGTTGTCGCGGCATTGCCGGAACTTTTTTGGCGAATTCTTTCCAAACCCTGCAAGACAAAGAAAGCAATTACTTCATATCAGGAAAATGAACAAAGTTGCCGATATGGTGCGGTAATGATCGATTGAACTTACTTGCTGAGCATTTTAGACATGTCTGCATACTCCTTGGGATCTTTTCGTCTCGAGCCTAAGACGGTTACTAGTCCCTCCTCAAGCTTAATCTCTAGGAGAATATAGTGAAAACTGCGCACGCATGCATACAACTCATCAATTACATTAATTACTATAACCTCGAGTAATATATAATTAAGGAAAACCGAATATGCACAAGACAGTAACATTCACTTGAAGTTGTAAGGAAATAGTATTTTATCTTTGTTTTGCTTTACTATCAACGATTGTAGCAAGTTGGCCTCGGCTTCTTTGGCATGATCTTTTACCTGATATTCATCTATGAGATTTGTGTTAATGAAGCCAATACCGTAGATATCAGCTTTTCTACATTCCATGATCTTCAACCTGCATAATATAGTGCGGATAATTATATATACTTGCAATGAAATATACTTGCAATATGAAGAGCTGAGCTATATATAGAGACTTAATTGATGACATAACTAGTACTTACAGACAGTAGCTAGTGACCGATGGTTTATCGAGGGCCCTCTGATTGAAAATCTGGAAGAACTCCTCAAATGTAATAGACAACAGATCAATTCCAACGAGGTCGTGATCCTCTGTAACTTTCAGCATCAGAGTATCCTGGCCACCAGAGTCTCTGCAGGTTTCCATGTACCAGTCATGCAATCTTCGCATCATCGTGGTTAGAGTTCTGGGATCTTTGGCGAGAGGCTTCCCGTACTGGTATTTGTGATCATCCGCCTCTAGCACATCAGGAAGTAACTCATCGGGCAAGTAATCTGCAAGATTGGTACCGGGCGCCATTCCCGGATGATGAGGGACCATGTCGCTAGGCACCTCGAGCGGGGGGCACGATTGGTTCTCTTGTTCGCCGAGCTGGGGAATTTGTTTCCCACTTTTTTTCTGTGCTAACCTTTGATCACTGCAAGTACTTCCCGATCGTGATGCTTCGACATATGAATTTTGAATAATGTGCTCACAGTTGCTTTTCGGCGGAGACGGTGGTGGTTTCTTCAGGGCATCAATAGTGCGCTTCGCTCTCGCCGGATCTATCTTCTGTTTTGAAGGTACAGGTTTCTTTGCAAAAAAGTCCTTCACTTCGGCTTTACAGATCTCCGCGTTCTCCTCGTCGGTCCTCTCGTATGGTAACTTCTCTAAGGGCCTGAGAGATGGACCGTATCTGTATTGCCTCCTGCCTCTGGTTGTACTGCTACACGCCTGAGCAGTCTCAGCGACTGCCTTCTTTTGTTGCTTACGAGGCGGAGGAGGAGGCGGGGTGCTATCACGCGTCGGAGCATCCGGAGCTTCGGTGGCTCTCTTCACGCCTTGCTGACGAGGCGGAGGAGGAGGCGGGCTGCTCGGACGCGCCGGCGCAGGTGGAGGAGGAGGCGGGCTGCTCGGACGCGCCGGCGCAGGCGGAGAAGGAGGCGGAGTGCCGCCACGCGCCAGATCACCCGGAGAAGGAGATTGAGTGCGCTGATCCCTTGCCGGAGGAGGAGGCGGAGGAGGAGGTGGAGTGCGCTGACTCGCCGGAGGCGTCCTGTTCACAAGGTTGATGAGGTCCTTCCGCCATAGGCATGGAGTCTTCAGAGAAGAACCCAGCCGAGTCTCCCCTTCACCGGTGGGGTGGTCAAGCTCGAGATCCTCAAACCCCTCCGTTATTTGGTCCACCATCACCCTAGCATATCTTTCTGGAGTCGGACGGCAATGAAAAGTTGCGCCAGGTTCCGAAGGATAAACAGAGCCTATTGCCGCCTTGACTTTGAATTGCATCCATTGCGTCATAAGGTGGCAATGTTGAGACTCCATGATAGCATCCACGGGGTAGCTAGCAGCTGGAGCATCCAAGACAGGCTCCTCAGGCAGCTCGGTGGAAGCCACGCTGCTTTTCCGCTGAGATGGCGGGGTAGCTTCGAGGGTAGCTTCGACAAGTTGCTTGCTGCGAGTTTCTTCTCGTTCGTCCTCTAGCGCTTTTACTCTTGCGTGCAGCGCCTGCAAACTGGTCTCATCCACTTTCTTCTTCCTCTCCTAGCATTTGTAACCGCGTGCGTCGGGAAACCCGGCCTTCCACAAAAGAGAGCCTCGCGTGCCTCGTGTCCGTCCAGGGTGCTCAGGATTCCCGAGGGCCATTGTGAGCTCGTCGTTCTCTCTGTCGGGAACGAACGTCCCTTGCTGCGCTGCTTCGATATAAAACTGAAGCTTCTTGATGGGTATTGCAAGTTGCTCCTTCGTCCAAATGCACTTCCCTGTTACAGGGTTCAAGGTTCCCCCAACTCCAAAGAACCATGTCCTTGAACGGTCTGGCCAGTGTAATGTGTGTGGTTCGATCCCTTTAGCAATCAGGTCATTCTCGGCCTTGTCCCACAACGGCCGGACTTTGAGGTAGCCACCTGACCCCGTGCGAT
The DNA here is from genome assembly GCA_902687465.1 of Secale cereale. Taxonomy (NCBI): domain Eukaryota; kingdom Viridiplantae; phylum Streptophyta; class Magnoliopsida; order Poales; family Poaceae; genus Secale; species Secale cereale. The sequence goes on along the minus strand of LR738710.1, from coordinate 80,675,864 downwards.
GGTGATACAGCTTCTTCGCAGCAGTTTTCTTGTTTCTCTCTGACATCTGCTTACTCTTTTCTGATTTCTTGTGGGCCACAAATGCGTCCAAGTGATCTCTGATCTTCTCCAACCGGCCGGTGAATTCTGGAGTCTTTTTTTTCCGACAAACTTTGCATTCAGCTCATTCTTCCACCTCCTGAATAGCTCCCCCATCTTCTTAAGAGCGGCCGCCTTGACCAATTCCTCTATAACTGGCTTCTCCAGATCCTCCTCTGGTGGTAGGGTGAAATTGGACTTCAACGCGGTCCAAAGATCATTTTTCTGCATATCGTTGACATAAGACACCTGAGGGTCTTCGTTCTTAGGCTTGTACCGTAGGTGGATGCTGATCAGGATCATGTCCGTCACAACAACCCCGCACTAAGCAATAAATGCGTCCATGGCCTTCCTGGGTTTACTCGGTAGGTCATCGCGCCCGATTTCTTCGATGATGAACTTTTCATCCTGGCGCAACCTTTTCTTCGGGCCTCGTGTCTTTACCGAACTTTGGCTCGATCCGAAGGGCTAGAAAAGAAGAAAGAAGAGAGTTAATACGTGTACATATATACCAAAACAATCAATGCATCAATTAGCTATAATGTCAGCACATGCTTAATGAATACATATATACCTAGCCGGACTCCGTTCGGTCACCGTGGCCGTCATCACCGTGTCCTTCTTCCACCGGTAATCAGTCACCGGAGCCGTCATCACTGTGTCCTTCTTCCACCGGTATTCGGTCACCGGAGCCATCATCATGTGTTTCCTCCTCCATTGGACCATCATAATCATGTGTTATCTCCTCCATTGGATCACCATAGCCTACTTCTTCATCACCATGTTCTTCGAAATGACCATCGTAGTCCTCGTTCATATACAATTCGACAGCAGCTCCGTCTGCGATTATGTCCCCCAACACCTGTTCTTCTACCTCGTCTCGTCCTATCTCCATAGTTTCTGCAAATATTACGACATGGCAATTATTATACAAACATGACAGAACGGATATATTAGTGGCCTCGACGCTTCTCTAGGGTTTGCGGTGGCCTCGGCGACCCTCGACCCCTTCGACCCTTGAACCCTCAGCAACCCTTGACCCCTCGGCTACCCCTACCCCTCATGTCGAAGCTATCGGGGTGGGGGTATATATATATATATATATATCGAGAACGACGACATATACGTAGAAAAAATGTTATAGGGTAGGGGGGTAGATATCGATCGACCCCCCTCATGTTGAATTTATCGGGGAGGGGGTATATCGACAAAATTACATCATCATATATCATCGAATAATATTACATCATCATCATCATCATAAATTATACATCTAAAAAAGTTTACATATATCACCATATATATCATCATCATCTAGTACAAAAATTGACCAATCAAGTTTTCATATATTATCATCATCTACTACTACAGAAAAAATTCACCCCTCGACGACACTCGAACCCTCGACCCTCTACACCTCGACCCCTCGGCTACCCCTCGCGCCCCCTCATGTCGAAGTTATCGGGGAGGGGGTATATATATATATATCGAGAACGACGACATATACGTAGAAAAAAATGTTGTAGGGTAGGGGGGTAGATATCGATCGACCCCCCTCATGTCGAAGTTATCGGGCAGAGGTATATCGAAAAAATTACATCATCATATATCATCGAATAAAATTACATCATCATCATCATCATATATTATACATCTAAAAACTTATTTATTTCTCCTCTTCTTGTCCTTTTTCTTTTCCTTCTTCCTAACTTAAACATAAACTAAAATAATCCTAAAACTAAATGAAACTACTCCTCCTCCTTTTTTTCTTCATCTTTTTTTTCCATCCTAAAACTTCATGAACAAAATTACAACAGAAAAAAACCGTAAAAATTATATGAACAAAATAAAAATCATAAAACTTCTATGAAAAATTCTAACTTTTGCATATGAACATACATACATCATCATCATCATCATATACACTACAATATAATAAACAGAAAAAAAATCTATGCACAGCTCGGCGGCGGCGTCGGGGCGGGCGGCGGCGTTGGGGCGGCCTCGCGGCGGTTTTGGGGCGCGGGGGGAAGGGGGAGAGGAGTGAGAACGGCGCGGTGAGGCTCATAGAGGTCGGGGCGGCGCGGGGCGCCGACGGCGTCGGGGCGACGTGGGGCGGTGACGGCGTCGGGGCGGCACGGGAGGGCGTCGGGGCGGCGCGGGATGGCGTCGGAAGCATGGGCGACGACGAGGCAGAGGGGCAACCTGGCGGCGTCGTCGGGACGGGGGGAAGAAGATAACTGAAATTTTCCTAAGTGCCAGCTTATATAGACGGAGCTTTGGTCCCGGTTCGTGGCACCAATTGGGACCAATGCCCCCCTTTAGTCCCGGTTCGTGGCACCAACCGGGACCAAAGGTCTCTTTTCAGCAGCCCAGAGGGCGGGAAGCTGAGGCCTTTGGTCCCGGTTGGTGGCACCAACCGGGACTAAAAGGGGGGTATTGGTCCCGGTTGGTGCCATGAACCGGGACCAAAGGTGGGTATTGGTCCCGGTTCGATCCACCAACCGGGACCAATAGACTGTGCACAGCGACATGGTGGTGGGAGTTTAGTCTCACCTCGCTAGCTGAGAGCGCCCAGCACATGTTTATAAGCCCCGCTGCCTCCTCCGTCTCGAACTCCTCTGAACTGTAGGCCTATGGGCCTAAACTGACACTGCTATGCCTGTGGGCTTGCTGGGCTTTCTACGGGCCTGAATCTTGGCCCATTGTTGGATTTCTAGTCGTATGCAGGCCGTGTTGGCCCAGTAGGTGACATTTTTTATTTTTTTTTCTTTGTTGCTTTATTTTTTAGTTTTGTTTCTACTTTCAACAAAATATTTACTGTTGCCATTTTTATTTATTTTATTAAAGTTTATTTATTTTACTTTATTAAAGTTTATTTTTATTCTACTTATTTATTTTATTTTATTTTATTTTTTTCTTTTTTATTTATTTTATGATTTTTTTTGCTTTTAGAACAGGTAATACTTTCATAATTTTAGTTGCATAAATTTAATATAATTCTATTTTCACTAATACAAAACGTACTATCTGTTTCGAGGTATCAGGGTTTCAGACGAAAACTCATCAGTTACAAAGGGATTTCAATTTTTTAACTTATTTGAACTACAGACTACTTCTGTGTTCAAAATGCACAATTACAAAGTGATATTCTAGATTAAAGGCATCATCACAATAGTTGTGGAGAAAAAGTCTTCATTTTTTCTTCGCTTGTGTCCTTTGCTTATTGCGCCGTAACCATGGATAATCTTCATCGTTTATCAGGGTGCTTGGGTCAGCCTTGACTTTGAAGGGGGGAATTTCATGAAACTTTTCATAATCTTCGGAAATGTCTGTCTTGTCCTCCACTCCCACGATGTCTCTTTTTCTTGAAAGAACTATGTGGCGCTTTGGTTCATCATTTGATGTGTTCGCTTCCATATCTTTTCTTTTTCTGGTTCTTGTAGACATGTCCTTCACATAGAAAACATGCGCCACATCATTGGCTAGGACGAACTGTTCGTCTGTGTACCCAAGATTGTTCAGATCCACTGTTGTTATTCCGTAATCTGGGTCTACCTGTATCCCGCCTCCTGACATATTTACCCATTTGCACTTAAACAAAGGGATCTTAAAATCATGTCCGTAGTCAAGTTCCATATGTACACTATGTAACCATAATATGTGTCATTTTTCTTATTGGTTGCTGCATCAAAGAAGACACCGCTATTTTGGTTGGTGCTCTTTTTATCTTGGGAGATCGTGTAAAATGTATTCCCATTTATCCCGTATCCTTTGTAAGTCAATACAGTCGAAGATGGTCCCCTGGACAACGAGTACAGCTCATCACAAACAGTGTTGTCACCTCTGAGACGTGTTTCCAACCAACTATCGAAAGTCTTGATGTGTTCACATGTAATCCAGTCATCACACTGCTCCGGGTGTTTGGAGCACAGACTGTTCTTGTGTTCATCGACATACGGGGTCACTAGGGTAGAGTTCTGTAGAACTGTGTAGTGTGCTTCAGACCAAGAATGCCCGTCCCTGCATATTATTGACTCCCCTCCAAGCGTGCCTTTGCCAGTTAGTCTTCCCTCATACTGCGATTTAGAGAGACCAATCTTGTTAAGGCCAAGAATGAAGTCAACACAAAATCCAATGACATCCTCTGTCTGATGGCCCATGGAGATGCTTCCTTCAGGCCTAGCGCGGTTACGGACATATTTCTTTAGGACTCCCATGAACCTCTCAAAGGGGAACATATTGTGTAGAAATACGGGGCTCAGAATGACAATCTCGTCGACTAGATGAACTAGGACGTGCATCATGATATTGAAGAAGGATGTGGGAACACCAGCTCGAAACGGACAAGACATTGCGCCACATCACTCCTTAGCCTTGGTATGATTTCTGGATCGATCACCTTCTGAGAGATTGCATTGAGGAATGCACATAGCTTCACAATGGCTAATCAGACGTTTTCCGGTAGAAGCCCTCTCAGTGTAACCGGAAGCAGTTGCGTCATAATCACGTGGCAGTCATGAGACTTTAGGTTCTGGAACTTTTTCTCTCCCATATTTATTATCCCTTTTATATTCAACGAGAAGCCAGACGGGACCTTCATACTGAGCAGGCATGCAAAGAAGATTTCCTTCTCTTCTTTCATAAGAGCGTAGCTGGCAGGACCTTCATACTGCTTTGGAGGCAGTCCGTCTTTTTCGTGCAAACGTTGCAGGTCCTCCCGTGCCTCCGGTGTATCTTTTGTCTTCCCATACACGCCCAAGAAGCCTAGCAGGTTCACGCAAAGATTCTTCGTCACGTGCATCACGTCAATTGAAGAGCGGACCTCTAGGTCTTTCCAGTAGGGTAGGTCCCAAAATATAGATTTCTTCTTCCACATGGGTGCGCGTCCCTCATCGTCATTCAGAACAAATAGTCCGCCGGGACCCTTTCCAAAGATTACCTGTAAATCATTGACCATAGCAAGTACGTGATCACCGGTACGCATGGCGGGCTTCTTCCGGTGATCTGCCTCGCCTTTGAAATGCTTGCCTTTCTTTCGACATTGATGATTGGTCGGAAGAAATCGACGATGCCCAAGGTACACATTCTTCCTGCATCTGTCCAGGTATATACTTTGGGTGTCATCTAAACAGTGCGTGCATGCGTGGTATCCGTTGTTTGTTTGTCCTGAAAGGTTACCGAGAGCAGGCCAATCATTGATGGTTACAAACAGCAACGCATGTAGGTCAAATTCCTCCTGGTTGGCCTCATCCCACGCATGTACACCTTGTCCATTCCACAGCTGTAAAAGTTCTTCAACTAATGGCCTTAGGTACACATCAATGTCGTTGCCGGGTTGCTTAGGGCCTTGGATGAGTTTGGCATCATAATGAACTTCCGCTTCATGCACAACCAAGGAGGAAGATTATAGATACATAGAGTCATGGGCCAGGTGCTGTGATTGCTGCTCTGCTCCCCAAAAGGATTAATGCCATCCGCGCTTAAACCAAACCATACGTTCCTTGCATCACCTGCAAACTCCTCCCAGTACGTTCTCTCGATTTTTCTCCACTGCGACCCGTCAGTGGGTGCTCTCAACTTCCCGTCTTTCTTACGACCCTCTGCGTGCCATCGCATCAACTTGGCATGCTCTTTGTTTCTGAACAGACGTTTCAACCGTGGTATTATAAGAGCATACCACATCACCTTGGCAGGAACCCTCTTCCTAGGGCGCTCGCCGTCAACATCACCAGGGTCATCTCGTCTGATCTTATACCGCAAGGCACCGCATATCGGGCATGTGTTCAAATGCTCGTACGCACCGCGGTATAGGATGCAGTCATTAGGGCATGCATGTATTTTATGGACCTCCAATCCTAGAGGGCATATGACCTTCTTTGCTGCGTACGTACTGTCGGGCAATTCGTTATCCTTTGGAAGCTTCTTCTTCAATATTTTGAGTAGTTTCTCAAATCCTTTGATAGGGACACCATTCTCTGCCTTTCACTGTAGCAATTCCAGTATGGTACCGAGCTTCGTGTTGCCATCATCGCTATTGGGGTACAACCCTATTTTGTAATCCTCCAACATGCGATCGAACTTCAGCTTCTCCTTTTCACTTTCGCATTGTCTCCTTGCATCAACAATGAACCGGCGGAGATCATCGTCGGGCACAACATCGTCTGGTTCCTCTTGACCTTCAGCAGCTTCCCCCGTTGCAGCATCACCATATTCCGGGGGCACATAGTTGTCATCGTCCTCTTCTTCTTCGTTGTCTTCCATCATAATCCCTATTTCTTCGTGCTTGGTCCAAACATTATAGTGTGGCATGAAACCCTTATAAAGCAGGTGGGTGTGAAGGGTGCTCGAGTCGGATTAAGACATCGTATTCCCACAGATAGTGCATGGACAGCACATAAAACCATTCTGCTGGTTTGCCTTAGCCACTTCGAGAAAATCATGTACGCCATTAATGTACTCTGAGGTGCGTCTGTCACCGTACATCCATTGCCGGTTCATCTGCTTGCATTTATATATAAAGTGTGTCAAAAACCATTACAGAACATCATGTATACATAAGTGATCAAATTAATATAAGTTCATCATCACATTAATTATATTCAAAGTACATGCATATATAGCTCACCATGGTGGTGCCGGCGACGAGATCGGCGCGGGTGATCGACGGCGGTGAAGACGGGAACGGGACGTACGACGGACCGCTCAACCTAGCCAAATCTCGGAGAAAATGGAGCTTCGCGAGGAGAAAGCTTAACTAGTGTGGCTCGGGCATTTCATCGAGCACCTCATGTGCATATATGGGAGGTGAGCTAGAGCACCACACAACTCCCCTCGCCGGCCAGAAAAAACAGAGCAGTGTGGGCTCGCCGGCGATGGGGTATATATAAGCAAACAATTAGTTCCGGTTCGTTACAGGAACCGGGTCTAAAGGCCACCCATTTGTCCCGATTCTTGTTACGAACCGGGACCAATGGGTGTGGCCCAGGAGCGAGGTCCATTGGTCCCGGTTCGTGCCTGGAACCGGGACAAATGGGCCCAGACCAACCGGGACAGATGCCCAACGAGGCCCGGCCGGCCCCCTGGCCGCACGAACCGGGATGTATGCACCCATGGGTCCCGGTTCGTGGATGAACCGGGACTAATGGGCTCGGAAGGCCCGAACCAAAGCCATGTTTTCTACTAGTGTCCATGAAAGAGAAGTCAGATGAGCTCCATCTACATTCGGAAAATCATTGTTAAACTCACTCTTCATCCCCAACCAAAAAACGGCAAGTTTGATCGTTATCTTACCTTCGAGAATTTTGTCGAACACCTTGCTTGTGCGGTGGACGAAATCGCCCAACTATGGGTTGGTCAGCCGTTCGGCGGCGACGGGTGCGGGTGGCGTCGACTGCACCACAAAGAAGATGGCCGCACATCAGGAGAGAAGAAAGCGAGAGCTCGGCGGGGCCTGCGGGCGGCTTTGCACGATCGGAAGAACGGTCGAGCCTCGCGGCCGTCAGGCGGGCAGAGTGGTGCACCTCCACTAACTCCGACGGGGTGTCTAGGCTAGGAAGAAGCCTAGCCCATCGTTGACCTCGCCGGGGAAGACCTTTACGCCAGCCGCATCCGCCGGAGAAGCTTCGATTCATCGGCAGCCGAAAGTGAATCGGCGGCTGCGGCCGCCGGGCCGGCGAGGCAGGCGGTGGGGGACGAGGGGCGAAGTCGCGACGGGCCTGGCGTCTGTCGGGCGGGTGGCGGCGGCTGCGGCGATTCGATGCGGATTTGGCCGGTGGCGGAGTTGGGCAGGCGGCTGGTGGTGACGCTGAAGAGAATGGAACGACAGTTGACGGGCGGTTTTTTTTTTTACATCTCTTGTAGACGAAGATGCAATTTACACCGCGAGTTTACATCTCCAAGAGACGGAGAAGTATTTTTTTTACATCTACATCATCTGTTGAAAAAGTGTTTTGAGCTTTATATATAATATAATTATTTTTGTATATGCATCTTCGATAGAAGATGCTCTTAGACTCGGCTCAACATTTTTGCTAGCCACCTCTGGACGCTCGGTCTCCACATGGGCCAAGTCTTGTGTATCGCTATTAAATTTTATTGGGTGGCTCCCACAGCAGAGGCTTCAAACTGCCACTATATAGTACTGGCCATGATTCAATGCTTACCCATTCAATCATTTCTCCAATCAAGAGAGGGACTTGGAGCCGAGAAGGGGGAAGACAAGCCATTCTCTAGCGCTAGAATCACTTCCACAGTGGAATCACTTCCTCTCCCTGTCTTCGTCGAACTCCCTCAAGTCCGCACGAACACGACCTTCCCCCTCTCAGGTCCGAGCAGCGACGAGACAACTATAGGCGGGCTGGAATCCATCCAGGTAAACCCACGTATCGATCCAAGCTTTCCCAGTCCTGCTCAATCTTTGAGAACTAGCTAGGTCTCTGTTGAGTACATGTTATCTGTGCACATGTATAGTATTAGGGCATGTGTATTTTGTACTGCCGTGCCTCCTATCTCCCTCTTATATTTATATTCTTTGGAAGACAAGTAGAGGCCGGAGATGCCGGACCCCTGTACATATATATGTGCTCATGCACACAATCAATTAATTGTCGATGCATGTAATCCCTCTCTAACATGCACTAGTAGAAAACAGACCTTACATTTGGATCATTAGTCTCGGTTTGGATTCAGCCTGGTCATCCGGTTCCAACAGCTAGTCATTAGTCCCGGCTCATTTTCTACCTCTAGTCCCGGTTTATGATACAAACCGGGACTAAAGGGGTTGAGGCTTTAGTCCCGGTTGGTGTCTCCAATCAGGACTACCTTTAGTCCCGATTTGTGTTACGAACCGGGAGACCGGGACTAAAGGGTCTGTTTTCATTTGTTTTCTGTTTTTAGTTTCTGTTTTAAATTGCTTACATCTTTTAGGATATTTGCTGTTTTTGAGTCGTTCTTTTTGTGTTAGATTTAAAAATTTATCTAGTTTCTGTTTGCGTCATTAGTTTTCAAATTTAAATGGTTTAAATTAGTTTTTTTTTAAATTTGCTTTAAACCATAGATTGTCAAAAAATAATTTTAAATTTAATTCTTTTTGCTCCTTGTCACAAGTTAGATTGTTGTCACAATAAGATTTATTTGGTTATTTTTAGAATAATCTAAATTAGGATTTTAATTAAAATAGTACTGTTTTGCTTATATAGTTGTTTTAGCCATTTAATGTTGTTTTTAATTATTTTTTGTTTAATTCTTTCTGTAGATTTTAACATATTATAGTATGCTTATGTTAGACAACAGTAGATAGAATTTTAGAATAGCACGCGATCCTAAATCGCTTCCGCTCCTGCCGCGCCGCACCCTGTCGCCGCCGCCGCTGCCTCTCTACCAGCGCCGCCGCCG
>LR738710.1:80604586-80657622 GCA_902687465.1 Secale cereale | reverse complement strand
ATATATATATATATATATATATATATATATATATATATATATATATATATATATATATATATATATATACTAGCACATATGCCCGTGCGTTGCAACGGGAGAAAAGAAAATCTCACACGCTCCAAGTGACCTATCCATGTTACCAATCTCTTCGCCACCATGGTCACATTGTCCATCTCACGACAAACATGACAATCTCAAGGCAATGAGCTTGGTCATCATACTCTAGCACGCTGCTTTTGAAAGACCTTACGGTATGTCGCAATAGAAAAAATTATCCCCATACCCAGCCTCCGTCTTAAAGAACAGAATACATCTAAACTGATAAATATCTACCTAATTTTTTTGTTACAGTGAAAAATGCAAATTATGCCAGCTATGGTTGAATTGAAAAATAATAGTATAATTATTCTTGAAGCTAGCAAAAGTTTGATTAGCTGTTACCACTGAGACATACAGTTTGGAACTGAAACACGTTTTTTAATGATAATTTTCTAGAATTGGAACACATATCGTTCAGTGCATCCAAATATTCAGAGTGACAGTGGAAAGAAGGAAAAAAAATAAAAGCATTCTTTATAAGAAAACTACATAAAATATCATATAGCCCTAGCCCAATAATAACACATAAAATCAAGTGAAACGTCTATTCAATTCTCTTCTAAAAATGAAGGATGTAAATAAAGAAAAAACAAATTAGTGAGGAAAATAACATAGATCATTTAATCAATCACTTTTTTCATGCATGTCTTCCTTGTACCGCAACTGTTATAGTTAAACATATTCAATGATTCAATACACATTAGAGGAAAACAAACCACATAGCTAGTATAACCACTTTAGTGCACTTCATTTGAAAGAGTCAAGCACGAATCAAAAGAAGAATAGATCTACCTAAGAAAGCAACAGTTTGCACCCGATAAATAATAGAGAACAAAATAAAATATGGCAGCTACAAATTTTGAAGAACATACATAAACATGGATGTCGACATGCCTCCAATCCTTGCAGCAGTCACGAAATCGCCTATCTCCTAAAGACTGCCAAATAACGGCAGTGGTACTTACCGGCCAAACGGTCGCCTTTTGAATCGTTCCATCACGTGGCTGGGCCAAAGTTTTTTCCATTCCTCATCCCTTGTTTTTCTCGCTTACTGATTCCCGTGACACTTCCTTGATACCTAGGAACTTGAAAGAGATATATAAATTGAAAGGATTGAATATAAGAAAGCAAGATGAGACTATTTAATAATTTGAGGCTATAATCAATGAAATACGGCTGTGTTGTTAAACAGGCTGAGGCCAGGTGATCGATTAGTTGGGCCGACCTTATTACAGTGGACGATATTAAGTACCTAACTTGCCCCTAAAATTGCCTAAAAAAAAAAACTTGCCCCTAAAAAAAAAGTACCTACCTCGGCTTGCAGATAAAAGAGTCAGGCGCTGCAATAAAACACACACAGCATCTTAGCCAAGCTGGTTGGCGCCGCGTGTATCAGCCCAGCATTCCAGGGATCGAACCCCACTATTGGCGTTTGATTTTTCTGCTTCTGTTTTTTCCTTTTTTTCCTTAAAAACGGACACAGCTAGCAATAGATCGGATAGATCGGACACAGCTAGCAATAGATCGGAGATCGCGTACCAAAGGCCAGCGACGACGGACCAACAAATTAATGGTCCCACTATGGACAAAAAGAAGTGGAGAAACAATCCTTTCTTTAATATTAGGTAAAGATAAAGATAAAGATTATTATTATATAGGTAAAGATAGGACATCCCCAAATTATTAGTACCATCTCGTTTATAAAGAAATTTTATCTTTACAAATTGCAAAAGCGTATTATGACATGAGAAGAAAGCGTATTGTGACGGTGAACCCGACGGACTCGTTCCGTGCTTTATTATTAGGTAAAGATATATATATATATATATATATAAAGGGGTGCGATCGGTGTCTTGTCTCCCAAGATACAAATAAATACAGAGAAAGAGAGACTCACCAGGTACAGCATACAAAACCCAGACATACGTACATGTACACATATTCAACAAAATCTATACGTCCAACTAATTCTTTACTGTAATAAAACTGCAGACCGTGGGTGCATCTACCAACACATTGCATCAGATTCCTTACAAACATATTGTTCCAGTGAAAGAGTTGGCATATATATCAATTAACAAGTTTAACACATCCATGTTCACGCCACTCCGTTATATGTCCTCTGTATCACTAATAAGCATCATGCGTGCAAGTGAGAACAATGTTGCTTATGAAGAAATTAAAGGGTAGCCTCTGCATTCACCATCTGAAAACCCCAATTTGATGGCAGTGTAAGGATTACCGAAAAGGCTGTCGCCCCGCTTTATATATAAAGTAATGACCGACCACAGCTCAGATACAAACGCACGCCACCATACCACACGCACACATCCAAGGTTGGATACATAGGCGCTGAGCGCATCAACACGACCCCTAGTACTACAAGAGCAACCGGAGTCCTCAACCGCGGATCCGCCATCGCGAAGAGAATAAGTCGCATACCACGAACCGTGTGCTCCAAGGCGGCGCCTTCATGAAAGTCACGACACCAGAGCGTCGTCACCGCCCGACCCGAGGATCAGAGTTTCCCCTGGAGCAACACGACGGGCAATGAGAGCTGCAACGACGCCTTAAAGAAGGGAGTGATCGAGCTTCGCCCCCGCCGGTTGATGGCTTCTCGCCCCTCGTTGGTTACCCCAAGTGGAAGGTTTGAGATGCAGTGTAGCGGAAGTTTTCCCTTGGCAAAGATACCAAGGATCGATTTCTCCTGAGACTCCGAGTTTCAACAAGAAGGTGTCAACTGCTAACGGCGCCAGATATTAGCAATCAACATGGACCTGCACACAGATACAAAAAACTTTGCTCCCAACAAGTACAGAGAGGTTGTCAATCCCTCCGGCCTTGTCGTTTACAAAGGATCAAACGCAAGTGATAATAGTGATAGGTAATGCTGCAAATAGTAAGTAAAAGTGTAAAGTAAATAGCGGATGTGATCAGTGATGGTAATATGGACCGGGGTCCCATGATGTTCACTAGTGATGTCTCTCTCCCAAAAGACGATAAAACAGCTATGTGAGGTAAACGAATTAAAGCTGGGCAATTGACAGAATTATGTGCGCAAACCAATGCTAACTATGTTGCAAGAAAGGTAGAGGTTCAAAGCATGGGCGGTACGCCAAGGCAAGTAGACCGAAATCCATCTGCATCTACTACTAATCATCCACCTTGAGATATCTATCCAGAACATCTCGCTGGTATTAAGTTGCGAGTCCCATCCATAGTGTAAACTCAAAGCAACAGACAACTGCATTAAAAGAACTTTGCGTAAAGTAAACAATCCTTGCACCCGCGGGCACAAGCACCATTGTTTTCCCCCTTGTGGCAACAGCACATCCCCTAGACTCATGTTTCTGTCACTCAAGCTAGTCATCGAGGGGCATGAACCCACAATCAAGCATAACGTTCCCTCTTGGAGTCACTACCTACTACTTGGCCAAAGCAATAAATAACAACGGAGAACATGCAAGAATTACTTATGAACATAAATATAAAAGAGGTAAATCAAATATATTACTCAAACACAATCTGAACATAATCTCACAATCCATCGGATCCCAGCAAACTCCTCATAGCAACATCATAAGGATTACATATGTGCCTCGATCATGTAGGGCAGCTCACGAGGACTAATTAGTGAAGCACAAGAACGGGAGGAGAACATCACATAGCTACTGGTCATGGACCCATGGTCCAAGGGAGACTACTCACAACTCATCCGGGAGGCGTCCATGGTGGTGGAGAGGCTCCCGATGGTGATCCTCCCCTCCGGCAGGGTGCCAGGAAGAGTTCTCCTGGTGCTCCCGATCTTGGAAGCGCGGCGGCGGCAGAACAGAGATGAGATCGCGAAAAAGGGTTCCCGTCTCGAGGGTTTCGGGACATGATATAAATATATGCCAAAGGGAGGCATCAGCGGAGGCCTGGGGGGCCCAGGCGCCCCCCCCGGCGCGGCCATGAGGGGGGGCGTGCCACCAGGGCGCCTGGAGCCCTGGTGGCCTCCCTCCGGCTCTACTTCGGGTGCCGGGAAGCTTCTGGAACGCTGATTTTTTATATAATTTTTCCGGGATTTTTCTGGCAGTTTTCGTAATGGGAAAACCTGAAATACAAAAACAGCAGAAAACAGAAACTGGCACTGGGGTGCACTGAGTTAATAGGTTAGTCCAAATATGATCAAAAGTGTATGGAAGTGTATAAATATCATAGCAATATCACCCAAAAGAGGCATGGAGCAAGCAGAAATTATAGATACGTTTTGGACGTATCAACATCCCCAAGCTTAATTCATGCTCGTCCTCGAGTAGGTAAATGATGACAAGAATAATTTCTGTGGTGACATGCTATTAACCATATAGGACTTTTCCATAGTCATATGACAAAAGCTTACTGAGACAATGAATCTATTGTAATTAAGTTGCCTCATGAGAAAATCACAAAGAACTGAAAGTTTTACAACATGATACTGAAACATCAAATAGATTTGTAATGAGCATGGTGTGCAAATATGACAAAGTGATATCTCGCTTGCCCCCTTTAGTGAAGCAAAACATAAATGCAGGGGCACCTCCAAGGTTTAAGTGATGACTAGATACAATGATTTCAAAATAAACGATATCATAATCATGCAAAAGACAATGCTACTTTGGGACAATGCACATTACACTCAGAATGACAATCATGCTCTCAGTAGTTGGTGCTTTTAAAGAAGGTGGAGACTCTCGAACCGTGGCTTTTGTTGGCAAGGTTGAAAACCCGTAGTCGGAAACAAAGACAAAACATGTACCAGAGCTCTTGATTTTAAAATAGGAGTAATAATTATTATTTTTGATTATGCATGTGCCGTCAACAATTGCTAGCAGACAACTCAATCACTTCTTGAGATGGACAAGTTTCGAGGAACGGCTCCCGAATGAAGACGATTACATCCTCTTAATGTCCTTTGTTTATCACTGCCAAAGTTTTCTGATTTCTCATGAACAAAGCGTGAAGGAGGGTTTGTTTGTTATATTAATTTTGAGCCGGGCGCACTCTTTGCCAGTTCCTTCTCGTATTATGGGTTTGCACATTAGACATGCAATCCCGGGGTGAAGCTTGTCCAACTTAAAAAGATCATGAATTAACTACTACTTCCTCATGAACTAAAAACAGAGGCACAAAATAGGAATGCTTTTTTTTGAATAATTTCGAGATGGTACATGCAAGTCTCCGTTAGGAATGGCAGGTAAATACCATGTAGGAAGGTATGGTGGACTCATATGGCATAACTGGTTTAAAAGAATTTGGATGCACAAGCAGTCAGTCCGCTTAGTACAGGTGGAGGTTAGCAAAAGACTGGGAGCAACCAACTAAGGGAGAAATGACGGTCATAATCATGCAGAGCGACAAAGCAACATTGAATCAGGCATGGTAGTTATATCGCTACTCAGAAACAAAAGATCATCAAGGCTTGACAGACTTTCTTTACAGTCTTAAATATGCGTGAGCATACGCCAAGTCAATCAAAATAAATTCTTGAAGGAAGATATTACTAAACCATACCACATCATAGGCAAACAAATCATGTTGGTACTCCAATAACATATTGGGAACCCCCCAGCTATTTGAGACTAACCATAAGAAAACATGAATTACTAAGCACCATTATGCACGTAGCATCTTTATCATAGACATACCAACCAATGCAACGGAAGCAAACTCTCTTAATAAGATAATCATGATAACTAAAGAGAGTTCAAGCAACCAACTAAACAAAAGCTCTTTAAAAAGATAAGCATGAAAACTAAAAGCTAAGCATGATAGTAGCTATTGAAAGACAAAGAACACACACAGCAAAGATAGACATGAAAATTCTATGTTATGTTCTAGGTAGAAGTGGAGCGTGTTTCTCTCCCACACAAAGAAAGCTGAGTTCCGACTCGTTATGAAAAGCTAAAGAAAACTAAAAAGGAAACTAAAAGCAAGACGCTCCAAGCATAGCACATAACACATGAAGTGATAGAAGTATAGTGGAACGAAAGACGAACTGATAATGTTGATGGAGAAGGGGATGCACGGGGGCATCCCCAAGCTTAGACGCTTGAGTCTCCTTGAATATTTCTTGGGGGTGCACGGGGGCATCCCCAAGCTTGAGCGTTTGACACTCCTGAATCTTTTTATCATCTTCCCTCGCACACTTGAAAACTCCCTTCATACATAACTCATCATAATCTGATTAGCGAGGTTAGTACCCATAATAAAATAATTGTTCCTTGCTGGAAATAAGGATATTCTTGAAGGTCTACTGTTTCTCAAGATTGCCAAAAGGTTTTTGCAAAGAAAAAGCAAGCTCAAGGTTCGCAAAATGAAGGAAAGGCAAAACAGGACAGAATCTGTGAAAAACAGAACAGCAGGTAGTAAATGATTTTTTTCTGGGCACTTCTGCAACTCTAATCAAAAAACTCAGAACAGACGCACGAAAGACAATTGTATAGAGCACGCTGCCGAAAAAATTCAGACCAAAAAGATGATCTGGTGATTTTATACGAATTTTTCTATCCAAGGACATAATCTGTTTCCTGGACAGCACGTCACAACTTTTGAACTTTCTTGCAATCAGAGGCTACACTTGGCACAAAGTTGAGAAGTAAAGATACAATGATAATGCTACTGTAGTAACAACATCAAGACACAACAAAAGCAAAATAAATTTTTTATTCATGTGGGATGCCTCCCAAAAGCGCTTTCTTTTATGCCTTTAAGCTAGGCATAATGCAAAGAGATCAAGTCTTATCAAGAGTAAAAGAATAGCTAGCCCGTATAACGGACTCAAAAGGTAACTTAATCTTCTTTCGAGGGAAGTGTTCCATCCCTTTCTTGAGAGGAAATTGGAATTTTATATTCCCCTCTTTCATGTCAATGATAGCACCAACGGTGCGTAGAAAAGGACGTCCCAAAATAATTGGACAAGAAGGTTCACATTCAATGTCCATAATAGTAAAATCACCGGGAACGTAATTGTCATTGACAATGATAAGAACATCGTCGATCTTCCCCAAAGGTTTCTTTATGGAAGAATCAACGAGAGAACACCAAAAGAACAAGAATCAAAAGGTTTGAATTTAAGCATATCATATATTCTTTTGGGCATAATGGAGGTACTAGCTACAGCATCACATAAAGCATAGCAAGAGAAGTTATTCAACCTAATTTTAGTCATAGGATCCCAACCATCTTCTAGCTTTCTAGGTATGGAGGCTTCTACTCTAAGTTTCTCCTCCCTAGCTTTAATGAGAGCATTAGTGATATGCTCTGTGAAGGCAAGATTAAGCGTGCTAGTGTGGGGATCTTTAGCCATTCTTTGTATAAAGGTGACAACTTCTGAGATACTACAATTATCAAAATAAATTTTATCATTATTGGGCAGAACTGTAGTGTCATCATCTTTGTTAGAATTGCTCTCTATTATAAGAGTTTGAACGTCTTCCCAAGTTTGGGGAAGCATAGGAGCAAGTTTAAACTGAGGCTCATACTCTTTTCCTAGAAGACCATGCCATGGGCATAACTCTCCATCAAGACTAACATAATCACAAGGTTTATTACTTTTGTTGATCCCGATAGTGGTGATTGGCGTAATGGAAGAAGGGGTGTACTCCTCCCATTTAGTTTTTTTGGTGGAACCCATAGCCGCAAGCAAGCAAGATAGCTATTTTTGTGATTTTTGATAAAAGATACTAAAACAAAACTGAAAGGTAAACTAACAAGACTAAAAAGCAAAGGTAAAAGATAGCGTGCAACTCCCCTATCTTGAAGAGTGGAGTCCCCGGCAACGGCGCCAGAAAACTTTGCTTGATGGCTTCTCGCCCCTCGTTGGTTACCCCAAGTGGAAGGTTTGAGATCCAGTGTAGCGGAAGTTTTCCCTTGGCAAAGATACCAAGGATCGATTTCCCCTGAGACTCCCAGTTTCAACAAGAAGGTGTCAACTGCTAACGGCGCCAGATATTAGCAATCAACATGGACCTGCACACAGATACAAAAAACTTTGCTCCCAACGAGTACAGAGAGGTTGTCAATCCCTCCGGCCTTGTCGTTTACAAAGGATCAAACGCAAGTGATAATAGTGATAGGTAATGCTGCAAATAGTAAGTAAAAGCGTAAAGTAAATAGCGGATGTGATCAGTGATGGTAATATGGACCGGGGTCCCATGATGTTCACTAGTGATGTCTCTCTCCCAAAAGACGATAAAACAGCTATGTGAGGTAAACGAATTACAGCTGGGCAATTGACAGAATTATGTGCGCAAACCAATGCTAACTATGTTGCAAGAAAAGTAGAGGTTCAAAGCATGGGCGGTACGCCAAGGCAAGTAGACCGAAATCCATCTGCATCTACTACTAATCATCCACCTTGAGATATCTATCCAGAACATCTCGCTGGTATTAAGTTGCATGTCCCACCCATAGTGTAAACTCAAAGCAACAGACAACTGCGAACTTTGCGTAAAGTAAACAATCCTTGCACCCGCGGGCACAAGCACCGTTGTTTTCCCCCTTGTGGCAACATCACATCCCCTAGACTCATGTTTCTGTCACTCAAGCTAGTCATCGAGGGGCATGAACCCACAATCAAGCATAACGTTCCCTCTTGGAGTCACTACCTACTACTTGGCCAAAGCAATAAATAACAACGGAGAACATGCAAGAATTACTTACGAACATAAATATAAAAGAGGTAAATCAAATATATTACTCAAACACAATCTGAACATAATCTCACAATCCATCGGATCCCAGCAAACTCATCATAGCAACAGCATAAGGATTACATATGTGCCTCGATCATGTAGGGCAACTCACGAGGACTAATTAGTGAAGCACAAGAACGGGAGGAGAACATCACATAGCTACTGGTCATGGACCCATGGTCCAAGGGAGACTACTCACAACTCATTCGGGAGGCGTCCATGGTGGTGGAGAGGCTCCCGGTGGTGATCCTCCCCTCCGGCAGGGTGCCGGGAAGAGTTCCCCTGGTGCTCCCGATCTTGGAAGCGCGGCGGCGGCGGAACAGAGATGAGATCGCGAAAAAGGGTTCCCGTCTCGAGGGTTTCGGGACACGATATAAATATATCCCAAAGGGGGGCATCAGCGGAGGCCTGGGGGGCCCAGGCGCCCCCCCGGCGCGGCCAGGAGGGGGGCCGCGCCACCAGGGCGCCTGGAGCCCTGGTGGCCCCCCTCCGGCTCTACTTCGGGTGCCGGGAAGCTTCTGGAACGCTGATTTTTTATATAATTTTTCGGGGATTTTTCTGGCAGTTTTCGTAATGGGAAAACCTGAAATACAAAAACAGCAGAAAACAGAAACTGGCACTGGGGTGCACTGAGTTAATAGGTTAGTCCAAATATGATCAAAAGTGTATGGAAGTGTATAAATATCATAGCAATATCACCCAAAAGAGGCATGGAGCAAGCAAAAATTATAGATACGTTTTGGACGTATCACCGGTCCGTACGAAGATAGATCAGGTTTTCACCCCGGCCAACATTCACCACCACCGAACGCGACACACCCCGGCGACCATGCCGCCCACACAGCCATGGCCACCGGGCACCAACTAACCACGGGCTCTGCCCATGACCCCCGCGGAACCACCACTAGGGCCGCTGCCCTGGCATCCAAGACCAGGACACCTTCTCACTCGAGACCCACCGCTACCCCAACCAAAGATACGAGCGAAAAGGACCCGCCTTTCGCACCCCTGGGCTGCCCCCAACGCCGAAACCCTATAGGCAAGCCAAAATTGGCCTCCAGCGACCCGTCCTGCGCCACCGGGCGCGAGACGAGCTTGGTCTTGCTATCGGGCGCGAGACGAGCACAGTCTTGTTGTCGTGCGCGAGATGAGGTCGATCCTGCTGTAGGGCGTGAGACGAGCTCGGTCCTACTGCCGAGCGCCAGACGAGCGATGGACCATAGTCGAGGGAGGCCGAACCTTCGACGAAGGTAGCAACCAGACGATGAGGAGAGGGGCCGAAGGTCAAAACGGGCCGCCTACAGACGATTCGATGCCGGAAAGCCAGCCGCCGCCCCAGTCGACCCGTCCACCTGCCATGGTGTCGGCACAACGAAGCCACCTCGTCGCTGCCGCCCACAGACGAAGCCGCAGCCACGCCAAGCCAGGGACCCAAAACCGTGCCGCCGGCTGGAAAAAGGGAACAAATTCGGCCGGCACGCATCACCACCACCGCCACCATGCCGACGACGACAAGCGCACCAGCCCCCGTGCGTCGTCGTCAGGCCTGCGCCGCCTACTGGTCACCGGCCTGAGCATTCGCCCAATCCAAATCTGGCAAGGAGCCCACAGCCGCCAGCCGCAGAGGCACGTGTGACACCCTGAGACCGATGCGCCAGGTGCCAGCCAGTTATTCATCGTCGTTGCCATGTTATTTGCTTGCGTGTTGCATTTTGCCATGTCATCATGTGCATTTCATCTACATTGTTTTCAAAACTTGCAACCGTCCGTAGTTGCCGAGCCCCCTCATCCTTTCCGTTGTCCGTTCTGAGCCTAGGCACACTTGCACGCACACGCGGCACCTCCGAAACCTTATTTTATAAGTGGCCGAAAAACATTCTCGGAATGGGGTGAAATTTTGCGTGTGGTCTTATTATAGTGTAGACAAACCGCCTGCCAAATTTCGTCGCATTCAGAGTCCGTTTGATAGCCCAACCGTTAAACTATAGCGGCACTATCGCCGGACAAAATGTCGGACGTTTCGGTCTCCAAAACGCTGTGCCGGGCCTCTCTTCTCTCTTTTCAGTCCAAGGCCCCTTCTACCCGCCCACCTAGTCCCAACCTACCCCCTCCTCTGACCGGTGTCGTCTGATCGAGATTGGAGGAATCAAAACACCCCAAAACCCCCTAACCCTAGCACCTACCCTATATATACCACCCCCTTCCAAAATTGGCAGCCTAACCCTACCCTAACCTCCAGCCGCAGCCACTCCCCCTTCTTCCTCGTTTTCAGCACCTCCCCAGCCTGATCCGCCACTTTGCGGCCAGCCAGCGGCCAGCCGCCACTGAAACATCCACTCACGGCCAACCGGGAGCTGCCATGTCGCCCCGAACGCCCCCCTCAGCCTATCACCGCCTGCCACCTCGCCTCCTCTCTTCCCTCCACCCACGGCAGGCCCGTGTGACACCCCGAGACCGGTGCGCCAGGTGTCAGCTAGTTATTCGTTGTCTTTGCCATGTCATCTGCTTGCGTGTTGCATCTTGCCAAGTCATCATGTGTGTTACATCAGCATGTTTTCAAAACTTGCATCCGCCCGAGTCCCCTCGTTCTTTCCGTTGTCCGTTCTGAGCACAGACACATTTGCACGCGCCCGCGGTGCCTCCGAATATTTATTTTGTGAGTGGCCGAAAAATGTTCTCGGAATGGGTTGAAACTTGGCATGTGGTCTTATTATAGTGTAGACAGGCCGCCTGCCAAATTTCATCGCATTCGGAGCTCGTTTGATAGCCCAACGGATATATATAGCAGCACTAGTCGCCGGTTTAAACGTCGGACGTTTTTGGTCTCCGAAAACCTCCGCGGGCCTCTTCTCTACTCTCCCCACAACCCCTCCTACACAGCCCACTACCTAACCTAGGCCCATCCTACCCCCCCTCTCGACCGGTGCCGTCCGATCGAGATCGGAGGGCTCAAAAACCCCTCCAAACACCCCCATACCCTAATCCCTAGACCCCCTTGCCTATTTAAGCACATCCCCTTGCCATTTTTGGCCTCCTCCTACCTCCCACCTTGTTTTCCGCGCAGCCAATCCCCTCCTCCTCCATTTTCTGGCCCGACCACCTCATAATCGCCACGTGGCGGCCTTCTAGTGGCCAGCCGCCGCCACGCGGGCGCCCTCAGCCAACGGGACGGCACCACGCGTCCCTCTCCGCGCCACCTCAGCCTCCCGCATCTCCCTCCTCAGCGCGCCAGCCGCCGGGGCCCGCTCGGCCCGAGGCCGGCCTGCCCGGGCCTGACCGCGCCCCCGCAGGCACCGAGCCTCAATTCGGCTCCCACAACGATTGATCCGGCCGGGGATTGAGGCAACTGCCTCCGCCGCCGGCCTCCTACCCCGCCCCCTCGCCACCAGAGTGCTCCGCGCCGCCGCTCCAGCTCAGCTCGCCGTCGGTGCCTCTTCCACCTCCGGCCAGATCCGCCTCAGTTGCCGCCCGGAGCTCGCGAGCCCAGCGCCGCCGGTCCTTCTTCTCGTCGGGAATGGACACTCCACTCCAGAAGCCGCGCCTCGCCGCCTTCTCTCGCCTTCCCCGCCGCCTACCCTCACCGTCCTCGCCGTCGGCGCGTCGGAGTACCGCCGCCGCGGTCATTCCTCGATCCAAGCGGAGGGAACGAGCTCCTCCTCCTAGGCCCGCAAGTTAGGCCTAGATCTGGAGGCCCACTTCTCCAGCTTCTGACCCAGCTCCAGGGCCTGCCTCCTCCGCAACGGGCCAAGGCCCATGGGTGAGCTCCCCCTCAACCTTTGCTGGCCCGTTTGTTTTTTTCTTTGCGACACATTTTTCCTATTTTTCCAGAAAACAACATATTTACATTTAAGTCCCTGTTAAACTGTTGTCTGATGCATTATTGTGGAGCTAATAACTTTTTGTGTGTATGTCCAAATTGAGTGTATGATATGTCAAAATGATCGTGGTGTTATGCTCTACACTTTGTTCCATTGTGCCATGCTTGTTTGACTTCATCTAGATGCTCTAATATCTGTTGCAAGAGTGCTACTTGTTATAAACTGCTGGTACTTGTTATTTTTTTGCTATGTTTGAGATATGATAACTTGGTGCATGTTTATCCAAATGATGCATATGATATGTCAAAATGTTCATCATGAGATGCTTTACATGTTGGTTGCTATAGCATGCATGTTAGAGTTCATATTGCCATGTTTATCTCTGCTGCAAAAGTGCATTTGGCTGTTAGGTTTTGTAACTTGTTACGAGATGCCTAGTTGAGGAGCTCGTTGCTATTGATGTGTTTGCCCCCATGTCACTTGCTCATATGTTTTAGATTCTCCATGATGTGGTCTTTGATGTGGTGCAAACCATTTGCCATGTTATGCTTTAAGATGACTTAAACATGCTCGCAAACATGCCATGCTAATGTTACTGTTTTAACACTTGGTGAAATTTCACTAAGTATGGAATCTGTCATATCCTGATGCCATGTTTGCTTGATGTCCTAGGCAAATTCATGCTAGTTTTGGGGTGGCCATTGATCATTCCTTGTTGTATATGTTGTTGTCTATCCATTCATGCCCTTACTTGCTCATATGACTTGCTGTAGCTTATTTATTTCTTGCTCCCAAGTTGCTATAAAATATTACTGTCAGGTTTTTAACGTCATGTTCAAAATGTTGTAGCTTGTTGCTATTGATCCATGCCTCCTATGGAGATGCTCCAATGGAGTTGTTTGCTGTAGGATATGTCTACTTCATGTCCATGCTTCTTGTTACCATGTTTGAGTGCTCTAGCTTATATATATCTTGCTCCAAAGTTGCTATGTGTCTGTTAACTTCAGCTTGTTGTTATATCTTGTTTCATGTGTATCTTTTAGCCCGTTGCTCCGTTTTGGGTGTGCCTTATATGAAACTTGTGTGATTTTTCATGTAGAATCATATTATCATATTGTTTTCATGTTTGGAGTGAGTTTGCTTGATGTTTGGGTGCTTCTTGCACCGTTGTCATGTTTGACTTGTTTTGCTCATATCTTCTAGGACTTAGCTCCGAATTAAACAAATTTTATATGAAACTTGACTAGAATTTCGTGTAGATCATCATGGTGCATGTTAACTTGCTGTTTAACAACTTTAACTTAAGGTTTGTTCAGATCTGGACTAATTTCAAACTATGCATATGAGGGCTTACCGGGTTTGTTATATGTAGTTTCCGACCTCATTTAAACTTGTTGACTTGTGTTGTTTTTGAGTGCTTCCTGCCTTGCCATGTTTTGCATCACATATAGAATTGTCTTGCATCCTACTTGATTGAGCATATTGTCATGTTCTTGTGTTGTTTTCCTGTGCTTCCTACCTTGCCATGTAATGCATCATATATAGACTTGTGTTGTTTTGTTGTGCTTCCTACCTTGCCATGTATTGCTTCCTGTATAGTTTTGTCTTGCATCATACCTTGCCATGTAATGCATCATATATAGACTTGTGTTGTTTTGCTGTGCTTCCTACCTTTCCATGTATTGCTTCCTGTATAGTTTTGTCTTGCATCATACCTTGCCATGTATTGCATCATATATAGACTTGTGTTGTTTTTCTGTGCTTCCTACCTTGCCATGTATTGCTTCCTGTATAGACTTGTCTTGCATCATACCTTGCCATGTATTGCATCATATATAGACTTGTGTTGTTTTCCTATGCTTCCTACCTTGCCATGTTTTGCTTCCTGTATGGACTTGCTGTGCATCATATGTAGACTTGTTTTGCATCATACTTGGTTGAGCATATTGTCGAGTTCTTGTGTTGTGTGTTTACCGTATTGCTTGCTTCTTCTCATTATTGCTTGTTCTGTTGCGATTGTGAGGATTCATTCGTCTTCCCGTGGTTCTTCTTCAAGGCTTCTTCTTCGTCTTCTTCATCGATCCGTTCTTCTTCGTTGCGGAATCTCAGGCAAGATGACCATACCATTGGATACCTTTACTATCATTGCCATGCTTAGTGTCTCGATGCTATCGTTACATGTCGCGCTACCCATCTTATTGTCAGCCCCTCTCCTTGTTGCCATGAAACCTCTAACCTTTGACCCCTTCCTAGCAAAAACCATTGTTTGGCTATGTTACCCGCTTGCTCAGCCCCTCTTATAGCATTGTTAGTTGCAGGTGAAGCTGAAGATCGTTCCAGGAGGGAACTTGTTGTTGGAATATCACAATATCTATTATTATTATTAACACACCTATATACTGGGCATGGGTGGAAGGCTTGGCCTTTTGCTCGGTGTTTTGTTCCACTCATGCCACCTTAGGCGCCGATAAACCGGCATTATGTTCCTTGATTTTGCGTTCCTTACACGGTTGGGTATATGGGGACCCCTTGACACTTCGTATTTGAATAAAACTCCTCCAGCAAGGCCCAACATTGGTTTTAATTTGCTCATAATAACAACTTAATTAATTAATTAATTGCATAGGGAGTTAGCGCTACCCGAGGATTCTTTCTACATAGAAGGGGGGCCAGTGGTGATGGTGTTGGTCCCAAATGGGGGGACTGTGGGGCCACCACGGGGAAACTCGAGGATTGGCTCCCGTAGGCTCACCTATCCGGTTGTGGCCTGAGACGAGATACACGCGGCTACTATCAGGGTGTCGGCATGCCGGGAGGTCTTGCTGGACTTGTTTTACCATTGTCGAAATGTCTTGTGCACCGGGATGCCGAGCCTGATCGGATTTCCCTAAGATAAGGGGTGATAATAGTATATTTATCACTTCAGCTGATCGTGAGAGCTTGTGATGGGCTAAGATGGGACACCCCTACAGGGTTATGATCTTTCGAAAGCCGTGCCCGTGGTTATGTGGAAGATTGGAATTTTTTAATGTCCGGTTGTAGAAAACTTGACAGAGGATCCGAAGTAAAACACACAACTGTGTGAGTAACCGTGACTGTCTCTTTTCACTTTGAGAAGAGAACACGGTGGGGTTATGTTTGACTCGTAGGTAGTTCAGGATCTTTAGCGATCACTACTAGTTACGACCGTTTGCGTAGATGCTCATCTTATTCTTGTACTCGTAAGTTAGCCACCATACTTTTGCTTAGCCGCTGCTGCAACCTCACCACTTTACCTCTTCCTACTTTTTAAGCTTTGATAGTCTTGTTACCCATGGTTATGGCATTGCTGAGTCCTCGTGGCTCACAGATACTACAACAACAGTTGCAGGTGCAGGTTTCCGATGTCTTGACGTGAGAGCGATGATCGTTGTTTGGAGTTCTTTCTTCTTCAGTATTGGGTTAGGTTCCGGGTCGGTAGCCTGGGATAGCAGATGGATGTCTTTGTGCTTTTGTTGTTTGTATCCGTAGTCGGATACTTTGTATTTATGTTGTTGTATTCATGTGACTTGTATGAATTGTTGTATCCCCCATGTATGTATGTAATGGTACAATGTAATGATATCCATCTTGCTAAGCGCCCGAAATGCGGTTGTGCCCCAATCACGTAAGTGTCACGTGATCGGGATAGAATCGCATCTTGTGTCTGACAGCACGCCAGGACCCGGATCGGGCCCTGGGAAGCCCATCGGGGCCCGGGCGCAACACCGTCGTCGCTCGTCCCGCGCCCCGCACCAGCGCTTCGATCCTCCACCCGAGATGCCGCCAACGCGCGCCACTACGCCACGCCGGCCTTCATTGCCGGAGCACATCGGAGCGCCGTCGAGCCCGCCGAGCCGCCGGAGCAGGCCCCACCGCCGCCGCATCTCCTCGTTGCCGCTCCCCACCGGCAATGCGCATCGCCACCCCTCGCCATCTGCAACGCGTTGCCACCCCGCGCCCTAGCTCCGCCGTCGACCCCGAATCCAGCCACCTCGAGTGCCGCCGTCTCCTGGAACCCCGCCTGACCCGACGAGCCGCCACCGGATCCGGCCTCTGCTCCCTTCTCCGCTTCGTCTCCCGGCCCTCGCGCTCGCTGCCGTTGCCGTAGAGGCCCCTGGTGCCACCGCCGTTCGACCACGCTCGGGACGACCGGCCGCTCTACCGCCCTCCTGGGCTGCCCTCCAGCGAGCGCCCGTAGCCGACCCAGCTCCACGGCCAGCAACAGCCCATCACCGGCCCGATCCCCCTCTCCTCCACTACCTGGGCCGAAGCCCATGGGTGAGCAACTTTAAATCCCGCCCCGGTCACACTACAGCTATCCTGCGCTCGTTCTAAAAACTGTGTGATTTGGCTAAGTCCCTAAAAATAACTATCATGATTCATTCTTGTGCTATGTGTAGCTTTGTGCATACTTATCCAAATGAAGCATATGATATATCAAAGTGTTCGTCTCTGAATTGTCTTCATGATTGTTGCTATTGCATGCTTGTTTGAGTTCATCTTGATGCCTTAATCTCTGATCCGAAAGTGCATGTTGCTGTTAAGTGCTAAAAACTAGTTAAACTTGCTGATTTGTCTTTTTCATATCTTTATGTCTGATTTTTGTTTGAGCATCATGTCAACATGTGTTAGAAGCACAATCATGCCATCTTTGCTGTGGTGTAATTAGAATTTTATGATATGCCTTGTGGTGATTGAAACATTTTTGTAAAGTGACCTACTCGCTGTTTGCCGATTTCTGAGACTTGTTAAAAACTACCAAGTCTGAAACTGTTATATTGTGATGCCATGTTTGCTTGATGCCCCAATCATATCCATGCACATTTGGGGATGTCCAATGATCATGACTTGAAGTCCATGTTATGCTCTATCCAACCATGCCCTTATTTGAATTATAGGTTGATGTAGATTGTCTCTTTCTTGCTCTCAAATTGCTATATATTGTTCCTATCAGCCAATTCACAGTAATTTCAGTTTTGGCATGTGAATAGCTAGTGTATTATGCATCCTATGACCATGTTCTTGCCATGAGTAGCTGCATAAACATGTCTTCTTGCTGTTGGTTACGTTCACATGCCAAGATATGCTTTGGGATGAGTTGCACAAGCTTGCAAACATGCCTACTTGTCGTTGTTGCCGCCACGTTCATTTTATTTCACTAAGTCTGTGAAACTATTATCATTTGCATTCTTGCCATGATGTTTGGAGCATGTTCTAGTGGTGTTTTGCAGTAGCTCAGTGATCACACCCTTGCAGTGCTTGACATGTACATGCTTGCCATGCCCTTGGATGTCATGAAATGTTCCTGTAGCATGTTGTTTTGATGATTGCAAAGTGCTTAGTTGCTGTTCTGGTACATATTGTTTTTATATCTTGTTTCATGTGTAGGTGTTGAACCGTTGCTCCGTCTTGAGCGTGTCCTATATGAAACTTGCGTGTTTTTGCATGTATATGCATAATATCATGTTGTAAACATGTTTGGAGTGTGTTTGATTGATGTTTGAATGCATCTTGCATAGTTGCCATGCTTAACTTGTTTTGCTCATATCTTCTAGGCCATAGCTCCGAATTAAATGAACTTTATATGTAACTTGACAAGAATTTCGAGTAGATCGTTATGGTGCATGTTAACTTGATGTGTAACAACTTGAATTTAAGGTTTGTTCAGATCTGGACCAATTTCGAAATTTGCATATGAGGAATTACCGGAAACGTTATATGTTGTTTCCGACCTCATTTAAACTTGCCTTGTTGTGTGTTCCTGTTTGCATCATCCCTTGCCATGTTTAGCATGATGTAGCATTGTCATGCATCATACTGGGATGAGCACCTTGTCTTGTTATATGTTGGGTGTTTACCGTGTTGCTTGCTTCTTCTCGTTAGTGCTTATTTCGTTGCCATCGTGAGGATTCGTTCGACTACGCTTGGTTCGTCTTCGTGGCTTCTTCTTCTTCTTCATGGACTCGTTCTTCTTCCTTGCGGGATCTCAGGCAAGATGACCGTCACCTTGGATACCTTTACTATCATTGATATGCTAGTTGTCTCGATGCTATTGCTATATGTCGCGCTACCTATCTATTTGTTGGCAGCCTCTCATTGTTGCCATGAATAACCTTCTAACCTTTCACACCGTCCCAGCAAACCATTGTGTGGCTATGTTACCCCTTGCTCAGCCCCTCTTATAGCGTTGTTAGTTGCAGGTGAAGATGAAGATTGCTCCATGTTGGTACTTGGATTGTTGGAATATCACCATATCTCTTAATTAAATTAATACACAGATATACTTGGCAATGGGTGGAAGGCTTGGCCTTTTGCTCGGTGTTTTGTTCCACTCATGCCGCCTTAATAACTGATAAACCGGTGTTATGTTCCTTGATTTTGCGTTCTTAACGCGGTTGGGTATATGGGGACCCCTTGACAGTTCGCTTTGAATAAAACTCCTCCAGCAAGGCCCAACTTTGGTTTTACCATTTGCCTAATAACTAAATAACTTGCATAGGGACTTTCCGGACCCTGAGGACTTAATTTACAACCCATGCCAGTGCTCCTCATGAGTGTTGGCCCAACCTAGAGCAGCCTGCGGCGCCGCCCCTTAGCAACTTAGGGTATCTGGTCACTGTAACCATAGCTCATCCGTCGTGGCCTGAGACGAGATACGCGTAGATACTATCAGGGTGTCAGCACGTCAGGAGGTCTTTCTGGACTTGTTTTACCATTGTCGAAATGTCTTGTGCACCGGGATTCTGAGTCTGATCGGGTCTTCCCTAAGATAAGGGGTTTTTTACCTCTGCTGATCGTGAGAGCTTGTGATGGGCTAAGTTGGGACACCCCTGCAGGGTTATGATCTTTTGAAAGCCGTGCCCACGGTTTTGTGGCAGATTGGAATTTGTTAATGTCCGGTTATAGAAAACTTGACAGAGGATCCGATATAAAGTACACAACCGCGTGAGTAACCGTGACCGTCTCTTTTCACTTTAGAAGAGAACACAGTGGGGTTATGTTTGACTCGTAGGTAGTTCAGGATCTCTTCGCGATCATTACTAGTTTGCGACCGTTTGCGTAGATGCTCATCTTATTCTTGTACTCGTAAGTTAGCCACCATACAATGCTTAGCTGCTGCTGCAACCTCGCCACTTACCCTCTCCATGCCCATTAAGCTTTGCTAGTCCTAATACCCATGGTTATGGGATTGCTGAGTCCTCGTGGCTCAAGATACTACAACAACAGTTGCAGGTGCATGTTTCGATGACTTGGCATGAGAGCGATGTTTACTTGTGTTGGTCTTCCGTCTTCCTCTTCTTCGTCCGTCTTGGGATAGGTTCCTGGTCGGCAGCCTGGGATAGTAGGATGGATGTCATTGTGCTTTTCATGTTTTCATCCGTAGTCAGATGTCTTGTGTATGATGTGTTGTATTCATGTGACTACTGTATGACTTTTTGTATCCCCATCTATTTATGTAATGGTACGATGTAATGATATCCATCTTGCTAAGCGCTCGAAATGCGGTTGTGCCCCAATCACGAGTTCACCTCATGATCGGGATTGAATCACATCTTGGGAGTCACAAGTTGGTAAGAGTGTTGGGGAACGTAGTATTTTAAAATTTTCCTACGATCACGCAAGATCTATCTACCAGATGCATAGCAACGAGAGGGGAGAATGAGTCTACGTACCCTCGTAGACCGAAAGCGGAAGCGTTAGAACAACGCGGTTGATGTAGTCGCACGTCTTCACGGCCCGACCGATCAAGCACCGAAACTACGACACCTCCGAGTTCTAGCACACGTTCAGCTCGATGACGTCCCTCGAACTCCGATCCAGCCGAGTGTCGAGGGAGAGTTCCGTCAGCACGACGGCGTGGTGACGATCTTGATGTTCTACCGTCGCAGGGCTTTGCCTAAGCACCGCTACAATATTTATCGAGGAGAACTATGGTGGAGGGGGGCACCGCACACGGCTAAGAGATCAAGAGATCAATTGTTGTGTCTAGAGGTGCCCCCCTGCCCCCGTATATAAAGGAGGGAGGGACAGGCCGGCCCTAGAGGGGGCGCACCAAGTGTGGGGAGTCCTACTAGGACTCCCAAGTCCTAGTAGGATTCCCCTTTCCTTTTCGGAGTAGGAGAGAAGGAAAGAGGGGGAGAGGGAGAAGGAAAAGGGGGCTGCACCCCTTGTCCAATTCGGACCAGAAGGGGGGTGCACGCCTCCTTCCTTTTGGCCTCTCTCCTCTATTCCCGTAACTCCCCGGTACTCCGAAAATACCCGAATCACTCGGAACCTTTCCGATGTCCGAATATAGTCGTCCAATATATCGATTTTTACGTCTCGACCATTTTGAGACTCCTCGTCATGTCCCCGATCTCATCCGGGACTCCGAACTCCTTTGGTACATCAAAACTCATAAACTCATAATAAAACTATCATCGAAACCTTAAGCGTGCGGACCCTACGGGTTCGTGCTGACGGAACTCTCCCTCGACACTCGGCTGGATCGGAGTTCGAGGGACGTCATCGAGCTGAACCTGTGGGTTAGGGCCCACTCAAAAGAAATTACCGTTGGAAAGATTGCTTAAGAGATATTGCACCGGTTGAATTAAATGGCTTGAATAAGATAGCAACCTCAAAATAGCTTGAACAATTGAGAATGGAAAAGTGAATCTTCAACACTCCGGATATGAATAGCAAGAGGAGAATGATTAATTGGTGCACCGGAATAAGAAAGCATTGTGAAAAGAGGAAAAGGATAAGATCAACACCGAAATCTTGAATTATATCCACCGGCAGAATTAGAGAACAAAAGAATGATGAACTTGAAGCTCTTGAGCAACTTCACGATAAATCACCGGATAAGAACATTGAAGGAAAGAATGAAGAAATATCACATGAATAAAATGGATACTTCATTTGAGAATTTCTGGCTCCAAGAAGAAAAAAAGGGTGGGAGGGTGGGAAAAACAAAGACAACTTGAGATGAGCAAAAGGACACCGGTTGAAAAGAATTAACATGATGATCTTGATGATCAAGAAGAAATAGCACTCCCATAGAAATATGAGAACACCGATTAAGAAAAAAAAGGTATGGAATCAACATTTATCATCGAAGCAACTCGAATACCAGAATCAAAACAAAACAAAGGGTAGATATGTAGCAGCCTAATCTTCACAATATCATCCGAACAGAGAATTGAACGAATGAATTCCGTAGTTACATCAACTTGACGAGAAGCCACTTGGAGAAGGGAAAGGTAAATAAAAAGGAACAAGGAACAGATAGAACAAATACAAGATAAAAGCTTCGTTCGACATCTTCGTGCTGAAAGCTCATGGAACATGTTACAAAAGGGTTTTGTCATCCCCGGATCAGCATAGCCAAGGACCCTTTAAGATGCAACTCCCGATCAGAACAAGTCCATAAAACCACTTCACTCAATGTAGAACCCCGAACTTCATATCGAGCATCCGTTGGAAGAATGCCTAGAAATACTTGATGAACCCACCTATAGATTTCCGAAAGTTTCCAGTTATGCAATCAGGTGTTGGGGATACACGGGAAGCACCGCGCAATCAACTCTAAAGCTACATCCAGGTGTATCCATCCTTCAACACATAACCAGTCTTTCTCGGAAACTGTTTACCTCGGACCTTCGAAAAGCATCCACTATAACAAGCTATGGCAATACTCTCGAACTACCTCCCCAGTACTGGGTGATGTCGGGGTTATCTTGCCACTGGCCGTATAGGAGAGATTTTCGATGTCGGCCGTCTTAAGTATTTAGTACTGTCGCGATATACTTGTTACAATGATACCCCGAAGCTCAACTCCTCGGTAACAGGAGGCATCGGGAACAATATCCTTGTCACAAGAACATCGAAACAATCCCAGAATACTCGCGGGATCCTAAAAAAAATTTTGTGCAAATTTTGAAGATAGGAGAGACAAGAGTAATCGTCAGGAGTCCTCACCAGAGAGAAAGGGGATGAGAAGCAAAGAAATCCTACTCTCCGATATATATATAGGACTCAAAATATTTTCAGTGTGTGCCTAGACTCAACCGTCAACGATTCGATCAAACAGTGGGGGCTTCTAGGTCGGAGAAGGCTCTGATACCAACTTGTAATGCCCAGGATGGGACTATATCTCCTACGTGTCGAGGCACGACTTAAAGATATAAGCCCATCCTAGAATGATCTCAAGTTTTGGTATCTTTGCACGACTCATGTAAAAGAGGGATTAAAATGCAAAAGGAGATAGTTGGCTTACACTCGCCACTTCACACAATACATTACATAAGCAATCATCATTCAGAACATCACAGCCCGACTACGGGTAAGATCCAAAAGAAAGATACCAAAACAACATAAAGCCACAGGCCAAGATCGAATCCTAGTAGAAACCACTACTGAACATCGAAACGTCACAAGCAAACAGCCACACTCTTCAACGAGCTCCTGGTGAAGCACTGATCCATCACCTGCTTCAAACTCGGCTGAACCTGCATCTGGTGTGGTGAAGTAACTGTGAGCCACAGAGGACTCAGCAATCCCGTTCCCGGGTAACAAGACTATTTAAGCCTTGGGTGAGGACAAGGCTGAAGAAAGAATATGAGGTGAAGGAACAAACAAGAGTCTGCAGCAGCAACTAGCACTAACTTACGTAATATAGAGCGAGAAGAGAAGAGCATCGGTCGAAAGATGATCACGAAGTGATCCTAGCTAAAACCGGTCAAACATAACCCCACCGTGTCCAACTCCCGAATCCCTATTCGGAAATTGACAGTCACGGTACACACGCTGGTAGTGTATTAGAAACATTGTGTCAAGTTATCTACAACCGGAATTAACAAGCTCCCATCTGCCACATAACCGCGGGCACGGCTTTCGAAAGTTTAAACCCTGCAGGGGTGTTCCAACTTGGCCCATCACAAGCCCACGATCCGCGGAGTCGCAACTCCATAGTTGGGAAGACCCGAGTATTCTCGGAATCCCGTGCTCAAGTTAAACCGAACTAAGGTAAGGCTAATCCAGCAAATCCTCCCGGCGTGTCGTCACCCTGATAGTAGCCGCGCGTATCTAGGTCTCAGGACACGACCGGATGAGACATCCTACGGGTTTTTACCAGCCCTCGAGTTGCCTTGAGGTGGCCCCGCAGTCCGCTCGTTTCGGACCAACACTCATGTGGAGCACTGGCCCGGGGGGTTGAATTAAGAAAGAGGGTTTGCAAGACCCTTATGCATGTTTTATTAGTTTGTTATTAGGCAAATAGTACCAATGTTGGGACTTGCTGGAAAAGACTTAGCACTTAGCGGTTTATCAAGGGGGTCCCATACACCCCAACCGTGTTAGGAACGCAAAATCAAGGAACATAACACCGGTTTATACGGTTCCTAACGGCATGAGTGGAACAAAACACCAAGCAAAAGGCTTAGCCTTCCACCCTTGCCAGTATATAGATGATTTCATTTTTAAGCATTTATATAGTGTGATATAACCCAACCAAAACTTCAACATGAAGCAAGCATCTTCAATCTTCACCTGCAACTAACAATGCTATAAGAAGGGCTGAGCGAAGCGTACTTAGCCAAGCAACGGTTTGCGTAGGTAGGGTGGTTAAACATGGCAATTGGTTACAAGTAGGAGGCTGACAAGAAAGACATGGGCATCGAGGCAAAACTATAGATCGAGACTACTAGCAATAGGCAAAGATAGTAATGGTATCCGGGTTCGGTCATCTTGCCTGGAATTCCACAGAGGAGAAGAACGGATCCACGAAGAAGACGGAGCAACAAACGAGCGGAAACCTCACAACTCCGGAACGAAACCGAAGCTAACAAGAGGAACAACCGGAAAGAAAACAAACAACACGGTAAACACACAAACATCAACATGGCATACGATGCACAAACAAGTATGATGCATGTCCAGTTTAAATATGCAAGGCATGGCAAAGTGCACAAACAAAACTACAAGTTAAGTGGAGATCAATATGCAACGAGTTGCATATTGACGAAACACCACATATTAATTATTTAGTTGACTCTCGTTATTAACAAGACAAGATTAAATGTTTTTAGCATGGCAAGAGGTGAAGCATAAAGAAACTACACTATTTAGACATTTTAAATGGGGCCGGAAAATAACAACAACAAGTCCGGAAAAATCCCCATGAGCATGTTTAAATAATTATAAGCAAACAACAATTAAACATTCAAGGTTGTTAACATGATGCGGATGACATGAACAAGTTATGCAAGTTTTTATTAAAAGGTTGACTTAAGAGGATATGAATCATTTGTCACCGTGGTGGAATGAAAAAGGGTGCCACGGCAACGATCCGAAAATGATGCAACGGCAACATATCGGTGCCAGTAACTCGTTGAGAGACCGGTGCAAAAGATGACGAAGCGAGTGAAACAAGATGAAAATGGGTTGATCCCGTCTCCGGGTTCCCACGAGTCGGTGACGAGGCAACCGAGGAACAAGACAAAGGTGGAACGGGCACGAAGCACACAACGGAGACAACATTTCATACAACACAAGCAAGCATCTCACGGGTCACGTCTCGGGGTTATACCTTCGAAGCGTGCGTTAACGGAGCGGTTCGAGACGTAGTGGAAGGAGTCGTTCACGAGGTCGTCGTGGGAAGTAGATGTACACGGCCGTAGAGGGGAGTAGTCGTTCCCGGATCTTCGGCGACGGTAGACGAACTCGTTCGTAGATGTACTTGGCGCATCCGTCTTTTCCGGGCGACGGTAGTGGTACACGCGACGGTAGTCGTTCGGGTCGTAGAGGTACTTGGTCGTCGTGGTACACGTGTCGTACACGGATGTAGGGGTACTTGTCGTTTTCCGGGCGTCGGTAGACGAACTCGGGCGTTTTGTAGATGTTCACGGATCCTCGGACTCGTACACGGTCATCTGTCCAAAATTACAGCAGGCACAAAACAAAAACAAAAAAAAACAACTACAGCAGAACTCTCAGGACGACGAGGCCAGGCAGCAGCTCGGCACCGAAGGAGGCAGCAGGGCGCACGGCGAGGCTCCCGGGAGGAGGAGGCACTGGCGCGGCTGGCTCCTGGAGATGGAGGGCGCGAAGCAGGTCGTCGCTGGCGGGCGGCGTCTCGAGCGCCTCGAGCGGCGAGGGCGAAGGGCCTGGGCGACGAAGACCGCGGGGCGCCGGCGGCTTGCTGACGGGAGGCTCCTCAGGCCTTCCTGGAGGCGACCGCGCGAGGGCTCGGGCGCTGAGGGCCACGGCTGGCCGGAGGGAGGCGCTGGGGTGCCGAAGATGGAGGGGCGCCGGGCTCAGCTACTGGAGACGGCGGCGCTCTGGCGCGGAGGAGATCCCACAGCGAGGGAAGAAGGGCCTGGCCGCGGCGCTCGGGCTGGATCCGCGGCGCGGGGCCAGGGGGACGGAGCCGCAGCGCCATGGCGAGGCTGGAACCAGGCGAGGCGAAGGACGGCGCTCGGGGCCGCGGGGCTCTTGGCGACGGGGAGGAGCCAAGGCGGGGCGAACTGGCGCTTGGCAGGAGGCCTCTGGCGTGGGCGCGAGGGAACGAGGGGAGAGATGAGGGAGATCGGGGCGAGGGGTTCGGGACGAGGAACTGGCGGCTGGGGGTCGAGGGAAGGAGAGGTGCGAGCCGGTCGATCGGGCTCGGGCGACAGAGGCTCTAGGGTTCGGGGAACCGGGCCGAATGGGCCTGGGAGGAGGCCTAGAGGGATAGAGGCTGGAGGGAAGGATGGGCCAAAAGAGTTGAGGGGGCTGGGAGGCCGAAAGGAGGGCCCAAGAGGCTGGCTGCTCTTTTAATTTCTTAAACAGAAATAAAAGAGGGAGAGAGCAAAAGAAAATAAGAAAAAGAGACCAGAACAGAAAAATAAAATATGGAACATTTTTATAAGGCTTTACGGAATTAATTCCAACCTCACAAAAATAGTTCCAACACCAAGGAAGTGCAAACTAAATAAATAGCTTGCCTCAAGGAGTTTAGATTTTTGGGGGAGCCTCGAAAACAACGGAAAGAATTATAGGCAAGGTATAGAAGTCAAACTTGAAGTGAAATAACATGGGGAATTATGCAAGTGTGTTACGGTGATGTCCAACAAATGGAATATTTTAAATATAGCTCCATATTTATTAGGAGGCTTTTATATGTTATAAAGAGAAGTCACCTTCCCTCGATTTAAATGGACCGAAGGTCCACACGAATTATTTAGGTTGAGATGCAAAAATTAAAATGACATGATGGCATGATGACATGATGCAATGCAAAAATAAATAACACAAGCTCAAAAGAAAACACACGGGCAACCCGGAACATCTGGAAGCTTCGGGCATCTTCTGGAATCTTCTGGGACGTCGGTCTCGGGCGTCACAGCTATGCATCTGGTAGATAGATCTTGCGTGATCGTAGGAAAATTTTAAAATACTACGTTCCCCAACAGTGGTATCAGAGCCAGGTCTATGCGTAGATGATATGCACGAGTAGAACACAAGTGAGTAGTGGACGATACTAGTCATACTGCTTACCAGCATGTCATACTTTGATTCGGCGGTATTGTTGGATGAAGCGGCCCGGACCGACATTACGCGTACGCTTACGCGAGACTGGTTCTACCGACGTGCTTCGCACACAGGTGGCTGGCGGGTGTCAGTTTCTCCAACTTTAGTTGAATCAAGTGTGGCTACGCCCGGTCCTTGTGAAGGTTAAAACAGCACATACTTGACGAAATATCGTTGTGGTTTTGTATGCGTAGGTAAGAACAGTTCTTGCTAAGCCCGTAGCAGCCACGTAAAACTTGCAACAACAAAGTAGAGGACGTCTAACTTGTTTTTGCAGGGCATGTTGTGATGTGATATGGTCAAGACATGATGAGTTATACGATTTTGTATGAAATGATCATGTTTTGTAAAGTTATCGGCAACTGGCAGGAGCCATATGGTTGTCGCTTTATTGTATGAAATGGAATCGCCATTTAATTGCTTTACTTTATCACTAAGCGGTGGCGATAGTCGTAGAAGCAATAGTTGGCGAGACGACAACGATGCTACGATGGAGATCAAGGTGTCGCGCTGGTGACGAAGGTGATCATGACGGTGCTTTGGAGATGGAGATCAAAAGCACAAGATGATGATGGCCATATCATGTCACATATTTTGAATGCATGTGATGTTTATCTTATTATGCTTCTTATTTTGCTTAGTTCGACGGTAGCATTATAAGATGATCCCTTACTAAATTTCAAGGTATAAGTGTTCTCCCTGAGTATGCACCATTGCGAAAGTTCGTCGTGCCGAGACACCACGTGATGATCGGGTGTAATAAGCTCTACGTTCAAATACAACGGGTGTAAGCCAGTTTTGCACACGCAGAATACTCGGGTTAAACTTGACGAGCCTAGCATATGCAGATATAGCCTCGGAACACTGGAGACCGAAAGGTCGAGCGTGAATCATATAGTAGATATGATCAACATAAGATGTTCACCATTGAAACTACTCCATCTCACGTGATGATCGGACATGGTTTAGTTGATTTGGATCACGTGATCATTTAGATGACTAGAGGGATGTCTATCTAAGTGGGAGTTCTTAAGTAATATGATTAAATTGAACTTTAATTTATCATGAACTTAGTCCTCGTAGTATTAGCATATCTATGTTGTAGATCAATAGCTCGCGATGTTGCTCCCCGTTTATTTTTTATATGTTCCTAGAGAAAACTAAGTTGAAAGATGTTAGTAGCAATGATGCGGAATTGTTCCGTGATCTGAGGATTATCCTCATTGCTGCACAGAGAATTATGTCCTTGATGCACCGCTAGGTGACATACCTATTGCAGGAGCAGATGTAGACGTTATGAATGTTTTGACAAAAGCTCGGTATGATGACTACTTGATAGTTTAAGTGCACCATGCTTTATGGCTTAGAACCGGGACTTCAAAAACGTTTTGAACGCCACGGAGCATATAAGATGTTCCAAGAGTTGAAATTAGTATTTCATACTCATGCCCGTGTCGAGAGGTATAAGACTTCTGACAGTACTTTGCCTACAAGATGGAGGAGAATAGCTCAACCAGTGAGCATGTGCTCAGATTGTCTGGGTACTACAATTACTTGAATCAAGTGGGAGTTAATCTTCCAGATAAGATAGTAATTGACAAAGTTCTCTAGTCACTATCACCAAGTTAGTAGAACTTCGTGATGAACTATAATATGCAAGGGATGACGAAAGGAATTACCGAGCTCTTCGCAATGCTGAAGTCGGCGAAGGTAGAAATCATGAAAAAGCATCAAGTGTTGATGGTTAACAAGACCACTTGTTTCAAGTAAAGGGCAAAGGGATAGAAGGGGAACTTCAAGAAGAATGACAAGAAAGTTGTCACTCCCGTGAAGAAACCCAAAGCTAAAACTCAAGCCTGAAACTAAGTGCTTCTACTGCAAAGGAAATGGTCACTGGAAATGGAACTGCCCTAGATACTTGGCGGATAAGAAGGATGGCAAAGTGAACAAAGGTATATTTTGATATACAGATTATTGATGTGTACTTTACTAGTGTTCATAGCAACCCCTGGGTATTTGATACCGGTTCAGTTGCTAAAATTAGTAACTCGAAACAAGAATTGCAGAATGAACAGAGACTAGTTAAAGGTGAAGTGACGATGTGTGTTGGAAGTGGTTCCAAGATTGATATGATCATCATCGCACACTCCCTATACTTTCGGGATTAGTGTAAAACCTAAATAAATGTTATTTGGAATTTTCGTTGAGCATGAATATGATTTGATCATATTTGTTGCAATACGGTTATTCATTTAAAGTCATAGAATAATTGTTATTCTGTTTACATGAATAAAACCTTCGATGGTCATACACCCAATGAAAATAGTTTGTTGGATCTCTATCGTGGTGATACACATATTCATAATATTGAAGCCAAAAGATGCAAGGTTAATAATGATAGTGCAACTTATTTGTGGCACTGCTGTTTAGGTCATAATGGTGTAAAGCGCATGAAGAAACTCCATAGTGATGGACTTTTGGAATCACTTGATTATGAATCACTTGGTGCTTGCGAACCATGCCTCATGGGCAAGATGACTAAAACTCCGTTTTCCGGAACAATGGAGCGAGCAACAGATTTGTTGGAGATCATACATACAGATGTATGTGGACCAATGAGTGTTGAAGCTCGCGTCGGGTATCGTTATTTTCTGACCTTCACTGATGATTTGAGCAGATATGGGTATATCTACTTAATGAAGCACAAGTCTAAAACATTTGAAAAGTTCAAAGAATTTCAGAGTGAAGTGGAGAATCATCGTAACAAGAAAATAAGAGTTTCTACGATATGATCGTAGAGGTAAAATATTTGAGTTAGCGAGTTTGGCCTTCAGTAAAAACAATGTGAAATAGTTTCACTACTCACGCCACCTGGAACACCATAGTGTAATGGTGTGTCCGAACGTCATAACCGTACTTTATTAGATATGGTGCGATCGATGATGTCTCTTACCGATCTACCACTATCGCTTTTGGGGTTATGCATTAGAGACGGATACATTCACGTTAAATAGGGCACCATCTAAATCCGTGGAGATGACACCATATGAACTGTGGTTTGACGAGAAACCTAAGCTATCATTTCTTTAAGTTTGGGACTGTGATGCTTATGTGAAAAAGATTCAACATGATAAGCTCGAACCCAAATCGGAGAAGTAAATCTTCATAGGATACCCAAAAGAAACTGTTGGGTACACCTTCTATCACAGATCCGAAGGCAAGGTCTTTGTTGCTAAGAGTGGATCCTTTCTAGAGAAGGAGTTTCTCTCGAAAGAAGTGAGTGGGAGGAAAGTGGAACTTGATGAGGTAATTGTACCTTCTCCCGAATTGGATAGTAGTACATCACAGAAACTGGTTCCAGTGATTCTTACACCAATTAGTGAGGAAGCTAATGATGATGATCATGAAACTTCGGATCAAGTTACTGCTGAACTTCGTAGATCAACCAGAGTACGTTCCGCACCAGAGTGGTACGGCAACCCGGTTCTGGAAGTCATGTTACTGGACCATGATGAACCTACGAACTATGAGGAAGCGATGATGAGCCTAGATTCCGCAAAATGGCTTGAGACCATGAAATCTGAGATGGGATCCATGTACGAGAACAAAGTGTGGACTTTGGTTGACTTGCCCGATGGTCGGCAAGCCATCGAAAATAAATGGATCTTCAAGAGGAAGACTGACGCTGACAGTAATGTTACTGTTTACAAAGCTCGACTTGTTGCGGAAGTTTTTCAACAAGTTCAAGGAGTTGACTACGATGAGACTTTATCACCCGTAGCGATGCTTAAGTCTGTCCGAATCATGTTAGCAATTGCCGCATTTTATGAAATCTGGCAAATGGATAACAAAACTGCATTCTTTAATGGATTTATTAAAGAAGACTTGTATATGATGCAACCAGAAGGTTTTGTCAATCCTAAAGGTGCTAACAAAATGTGCAAGCTCCAGCGATCCATCTATGGACTGGTGCAAGCATCTCGGAGTTGGAATATACGCTTTGATAAGTTGATCAAAGCATATAGATTTATACAGACTTGCGGTGAAGCCTGTATTTACAAGAAGTGAGTGGGCGCACTACAACCTTTCTGATAAGTATATGTGAATGACATATTGTCGATCGGAAATGATGTAGAATTTTCTGGAAAGCATAAAGGAGTGTTTGAAAGGAGTTTTTCAAAGAAAGACCTTGGTGAAGCTGCTTACATATTGGGCATCAAGATCTATAGAGATAGATCAAGACGCTTGATAAGACTTTCGATGAGTACATACCTTGATATGATTCTGAAGTAGTTCAAAATGGATCAGTCAAAGAAGGAGTTCTTACCTGACTTGTAAGGTGTGAAGTTGAGTAAGACTCAAAGCCAAACCACAGCAGAAAAATATAGAGAGAATGAAAGTCATTCCCTATGCCTCAGCCATAGGTTCTATAAAGTATGCCATGCTGTGTACCAAACATGTTGTGTGCCTTGCCATGAGTTTGTCAAGAGGGTACAATAGTGATCCAGGAGTATATCACTGTACATCGGTCAAAATTATCCTTAGTAACTGGATGACTAAGGAAATGTTTCTCGATTATGGAGGTGATAAAGAGTTCGTCGTAAAGGGTTACGCCGATGCAAGCTTTGACACTAACCAGCTGACTCTAAGTATCAATCTGGATGCGTATTGAAAGTGGGAGCAATTAGCTAGAGTAGCTCCATGCAGAGCATTGTAGACACATAGACATTTGCGAAATACATACGGATCTGAATGTGACAGACCCGTTGACTAAACTTCTTTCACGAAGCAAAACATGATCACACCTTAGTACTCTTTGGGTGTTAATCACATAGCGATGTGAACTAGATTATTGGCTCTAGTAAACCCTTTGGGTGTTAATCACATGACGATGTGAACTATCGGTGTTAAATCACATGGCGATGTGAACTAGATTATTGACTCTAGTGCAAGTGGGAGACTGAAGGAAATATGCCCTAGAGGCAATAATAAAGTTATTATTTATTTCCTTATATCATGATAAATGTTTATTATTCATGCTAGAATACTATTAACCGGAAACTTAATACATGTGTGAATACATAGACAAAACAGATTGTCCCTAGTATGCCTCTACTAGACTAGCCCTAGAGGCAATAATAAAGTTATTATTTATTTCCTTATATCATGATAAATGTTTATTATTCATGCTAGAATACTATTAACCGGAAACTTAATACATGTGTGAATACATAGACAAAACAGATTGTCCCTAGTATGCCTCTACTAGACTAGCTCAATGAGCTAGTCTAGTAGAGGCATACTAGGGACAATCTGTTTTGTCTATGTATTCACACATGTATTAAGTTTCCGGTTAATAGTATTCTAGCATGAATAATAAACATTTATCATGATATAAGGAAATAAATAATAACTTTATTATTGCCTCTAGGGCATATTTCCTTCAAAGAGAGCCTCGACCGACCATGGGAGCCCCCTTGATTGATCGTAGTTTGGCCGTTGTCGAGTCTAGCAAAACTATTTTTTCGGAGTCTAGTTATATTGGAGAGTAGGAATTCTTGTTACTTCTCAGCCCCTTCGTTGCTCTGGTGAGAAATCTTGACGTAGGTGTTTTGAATTACTCCTCTTCCCTTGAATTTTTTTTAGGATCACGCGGTTAGTTTTCGTTCCTTTTGTTGCCAACCCTTTTCATCCGGTGAAATTCTCGTCAAGTTGATTGATCCTCTTTGTCTTTTGCGAGATCATTCCCCAGTTCTTTCTCAACCTATGTTGTTTCCCCTTCTGAAGTGGTCTTTCTTTTTCCCACCCGCCCACCCTTTTTCTTCTCGGAGCCGAAGTTCTTTAATCGAGTATCCATCCTACTCGCGTGAATGCTTTTTTTTCTGTCCTCAATTGTTTCAACTCGTGAATTCTCGCCTAGTGTGTCATCCTTCATCTCTTTTCTTCTCCGATGAATTCTCTTCTCGTTCGACATTCTTCATCTCTTTTCTTCTTCGGTGGATTCAATTCAAGTATTCAGTGTTGATCATATTCTTTCACATGGTTCAAATGTTTCCCCTTGTCTCGTTCGCCTCTCGTCATTTAATTGTTCTAGAGTTCTGAAGACATCTTAGGAGATTCGTCTGTGTTCCAATTAATTCCAGGTTGTCACCTCATTCAAGTCTTTTAATCATTCCGGTGCATCATTTCCCATTCAAATAATTCTTTCCAACGGTGTTTTTTTCTTTTGAGTGGGCCTTAACCCAAAGGTCTTTTCCCATGATCTTCCATGACTCTCCTAACTTTTAGGAGTTATTCTCAAATTCTTTCAAAGTGTGATGTAAGAATGGATTCCATTAGTCACGTGCTTTTTGAAAATCACTTTCAAATTCTTCTCATCGTTGGTTCAACATCTTCTCTTTTTTTCATTCTTCCGGAGTATCTCAACAATTTTGGTGGTGTTCCTCATGGTCATTCTCAACATTTGAAGACCGAAGAAGAGTCTTTCCTCTAAATCTTGTCCGTTCTCTCAACTATTCATCGTTCAGCTTGATGCTATCCCCTCAAATTGTTCCGAGCGTTACAAATTATTTTCCTTACCCATACGGAGTAGTTCAGGAATTGTTTCCATTGTGATCCTCCGAAGGCCATCATTTCAGAAGATTTCTTTGTTCTCAGTTTTCAACTTCGTCCTCCAAATATGCTTAATTGATGCCTCTTCATTCGTCTCCATATTCTTCCGGTGCTTCATCCAAGTATCATTTAATCAGTTCCCGATCTCTTCATTCTCTTCTATCTAATTCCCTCAAGTTCTTTATTTGTTTTCTAATTCTTCCCGGTGGTTTCTTCTTTTTCTTCATCCAGTTTCAATTCTTACGGTGGTTCGCTCAAGAGTTCTTTTCATGTGTGATCATATCAATTCTTTCATTCTTTCCAATCCTACCGGTGGTTCATGAAGACTTTCTCAAGTGTCCCGCCATATCCCTCTTTAATCAATTTCAACGTGAATAAGTGGTATGCAAATCCATTGCTTCGCATCAATTTAATTGGTGGAGGACAAGCATAACATAATTCTTATTCTTTTCATCGAGTTGATTTAATCCCTTCCTTCAGAATTTGTTCATGAGGAATAAATCCTAATCCCAAGCGTTTTCATCTTTTCTTTTCCGGAGCTCAAAGCTTTCTCAACTATCTCGTTGGAACCCCCATCTAAAGAACTTCAAGGCTTTAATCTTATTCTTTTGATCATTCAATTCTATCTCATCATGTTTTTTTGTTACTGGAATTCTTCATGGTGGTTCTTCACGATATAGTTCATTGTTCAAGTGTTCATCAAGATTCTTGTTGGAGACTCAAGTATGCTTCTTCTTGCGTCTCAAGGTGCAATTAATTCTCCAGATTCTTTTGAGGGGGAGTTTTGCATTTCTTCATCCTCGGCTATTCAATCTTTTGGTAGTGCCATAATATCACCTCAAGTTTTGTGATGATAGCCATAAGTCCACAACAAGTTAATTCTGTTTGTTGTTGATTTTTCAACAACTCCGTTCGTCCCTTCTTCGCAAGGATGTTTTTAAATTATTTTGTGCTAGAAGGTGTTGTCCTACCTCCTTTCTTCTCATTCTTAATTTGATCCGGAGGCATTTGTGTTGTTTCATCTCGTCAAGTATTATTCCATCTTCTCAAGTTCATGTCCTGTTCCTTCCATATTCAACCGGAGTGCTATCTAAACTTTTCTTCTTTTATTCCTCGTCTATCTCGCTTAACCGGAGTGTTT
Source organism: Secale cereale (assembly GCA_902687465.1). NCBI lineage: Eukaryota > Viridiplantae > Streptophyta > Magnoliopsida > Poales > Poaceae > Secale > Secale cereale. The sequence goes on along the minus strand of LR738710.1, from coordinate 80,622,664 downwards.
TCAATGTCTCTCTTGTCACTTGTGCTCTTGATTCTCGTCGTATGCCTTATTTCCTCAATTTACCAGAGCTTGCTAATCTCATTCATCTCCGTTCTATTCTTTCTTTCTTTCAAGTTGTCAAACCTCAAAGTCATGTTGGTTTCACTCCTTTGTTCTTCCTATCCCTCTTCCGTCTTGTTCCTAAGATCTCGGGACGAGATCTCTTGTTAGTAGGGGAGTGTTGTGACACCCCGAGACCGATGCGCTAGGTGTCAGCCAGTTATTCGTCGTCGTTGCCATATCATTTGCTTGCGTGTTGCATTTTGCCATGTCATCATGTGCATTTCATCTGCATTGTTTTCAAAACTTGCAGCCGTTCGTAGTTGCCGAGCCCCCTCGTCCTTTCCGTTGTCCGTTCTGAGCCCAGGCACACTTGCATGGGCCCGCGGTACCTCCGAAACCTTATTTTATAAGTGGCCGAAAAACCTTCTCGGAATGGGGTGAAACTTGGCGTGTCGTCTTATTATAGTGTAGATAGACCGCCTGCCAAATTCTGTCGTATTCGGAGTCCGTTTGATAGCCCAACCGTTAAACTATAGCGGCACTATTGCCGGACAAAACGTCGGACGTTTCGGACTCCGAAATGCTGTTCCGGGCCTCTCTTCTCTTCTCTCTTTTCAGTCCAAGGCCCCTTGTACCCAGCCCACCTAGTCCCAACCTACCCCTCCTCCGATCGGTGTTATCCGATCGAGATCGGAGTGCTCAAAACAACCCAATACCCCCTAACCCAAGCACCTACCCTATATATACCACTACCCCTTCCAAAATTGGCAGCCTAACCCTACCCTAACCTCCAGCCGCAGCCACTCCCCATTCTTCCTCATTTTCAGCACCTCCCCAGCCTGGATCCGCCACTTGGTGGCCAGCCAGCGGCCAGCCGCCGCTGAAACAGCCACTCACAGCCAACGGTAGCTGCCATGTCGCCCTGAACACCCCCTCAGCCAATCACCGCCTGCCACCTCGCCTCATCTCCTCCCTCCACCCACCGCGGGCCTGCCAGGACCCGGATCAGGCCCTGGGAAGCCCATCGGGGCTCGGGCACTCCATCGCCGCCGCCTGTCCCGCGCCTCGCACCAGCGCCTCGCTCCTCCTTCGAGATGCCGCTAACGCGCGCAACTGCGCCCCGCCGGCCTTCATCGCCGAAGCGCACCGGAGCGTCGTCGAGCCCGCCGAGCCGCCGGAGCAGGGCCCGCAGCCATCACATCTCCTCGTCGCTGCTCCCCGTTGCCGATGCACGCCGCCGCCCCTCGCCGTCTGCAACTCTTCACCACCCCATGCCCTAGCTCCACCGCCGACCCCGAATCCTACCACCTCAAGCGCCGCCGTCGCCTGGAGCCGGCCTGACCTGATGAGCCACTCCCGGATCCGGCCTCTGCTCCCTTCTCCGCTTCGTCTCTCGGCCCTCACGCTCACTGGCATCGCCGGAGAGGCCCCTGATGCCGCTGCCGTTCAACTATGCTCGGGACGACCGGCCGCCCTAGTGCCCTCCTGGGCCGGCCTCCACCGAGCGCCCGTGGCCGACCGAGCTCTCCAGCCAGCCAAGGCCCATCACCGGCCCGATCCCCCTCTCCTCCACTACCTGGACCAAAGCCCATGGGTGAGCAACCTTAAATCCCGCCCCGGTCACAATATAGCTATCCTGCGCTCGTTCTAAAAACTATGTGATTTGACTAAGTCCCTAAAAATAACTTTATCATGATGCATTCTTGTGCTATGTGTAACTTTGTGCATACTTATCCAAATGAAGCATATGATAAATCAAAATGTTCGTCTATGAATACTCATCATGATGGTTGCTGTTGCATGCTTGTTTGATTTCATCTTGATGCCTTAATCTATGTTACAAAAGTGCATGTTGCTGTTAAGTGCTGAAAACTAGTTAAACTTGATGATTTGTCTTTTTCATATCTTTATGTGTGATTTTTGTTTGAGCATCATGTCAACATGTGTTAGAAGCACAATCATGCCATCTTTGATGTGGTGTAATTATAATTTCATGATATGCCTTGTGGAGAGTGAAACAAGGTTATAAAGTGACCTACTCGCTGTTTGTGGATTTCTGAGACTTGTTAAAAACTACTAAGTCTGAAACTATTATATTGTGATGCCATGTTTGCTTGATGCCCCAATCATATCCATGCACATTTGGGGAAGTCCAATGATCATGTCTTGAAGTCCATGTTATGCTCTATCCATCCATGCCATTGTTTGTAATTATAGATTCCTGTAGCTTGTCTCTATCAGCCTAGTAACAATAAGTTCAGTTTTGGCATGTGAATAGCTAGTGTTCTATGCATCCTATGACCATGTTCTTGCCATGAGTAGCTGCATAAACATGTCTTATTGTTGTTTGTTACATTCACATGCCATGATATGCTTTGAGATGAGTTTCACAAGCTTGCAAACATGCCTACCTGTCGTTGTTGCCGCCATGTTCATTTTGTTTCAAAGTCTGTGAAACTGTTATCATTTGCAATCTTGCCAGGATGTTTGGAGCATGTTGTAGTGGTGTTTTGCAGTAGCTCAGTCAACACCCTTGTAGTGCTTGACAATGACATGCTTGCCATGCCCTTTGATGTCATGAAATGTTCCTGTAGCATGTTGTTTTGATGATTGCAAAGTGCTTAGTTGCTGTTTTGGGACAGATTGTTGTTATATCTTGTTTCATCTGTAGGTGTTGAACCGTTGCTCCGTTTTGAGCGTGTCCTATATGAAACTTGCGTGTTTTTGTATGTATAGGCATAATATCATGTTGTAAACATGTTTGGAGTGTGTTTTCTTGATGTTTGAATGCATCTTGCATCGTTGCCATGCTTAACTTGTTTTGCTCATATCTTCTAGGCCGTAGCTCCAAATTAAATGAACTATATGTAACTTGACTAGAATTTCGAGTAGATCGTTATGGTGCATGTTAACTTGCTGTGTAACAACTTGAATTTAAGGTTTGTTCAGATCTGGACCAATTTCAAAATTTGCATATGAGGACTTACCGGAAACGTTATATGTTGTTTCCGGCCTCATTTAAATTTGCCTTGTTGTGTGTTCCTGTTTGCATCATCCCTTGCCATGTTTAGCATCGTGTATCATTGTCATGCATCATACTTGGATGAGCACCTTGTCTTGTTATATGTTGGGTGTTTACCGTGTTGCTTGCTTCTTCTCGTTAGTGCTTATTTCGTTGCGATCGTGAGGATTCGTTCGACTACGCTTGGTTCGTCTTCGTGGCTTCTTCTTCTTCTTCATGGACTCGTTCTTCTTCCTTGCGGGACCTCAGGCAAGATGACCGTCACCTTGGATACCTTTACTATCATTGATATGCTAGTTGTCTCGATGCTATTGCTATATGTCGTGCAACCTATCTATTTGTTGTCAGCCTCTCGTTGTTGCCATGAAACACCTCTAACCTTTGACACCATCCCATCAAACCGTTCTGTGGCTATGTTACCGCTTGCTCAGCCCCTCTTATAGCGTTGTTAGTTGCATGTGAAGATGAAGATTGCTCCATGTCGGAACTTGGATTGTTGGAATATCACCATATATCTTAATTAAATTAATACACATATATACTTGGCAGTGGGTGGAAGGCTGGGCCCTTTGCTCGGTGTTTTGTTCCACTCATGCCGCCTTAAGAACCGATAAACCGGTGTTGTGTTCCTTGATTTTGCATTCCTAACACGGTTGGGTATATGGGGACCCCTTGACAGTTCGCTTTGAATAAAACTCCTCCAGCAAGGCCCAACTTTGGTTTTACCATTTGCTTAATAACTAAATAACTTGCATTGGGACTTTCCGGACCCCGAGGACTTAATTTACAACCCGGGCCAGTGCTCCTCATGAGTGTTGGCCCAACCTAGAGCAGTTTGAGGCGCCGCCACTTGGCAACTTGGGGTATGTGGTTGTTGTAACCATAGCTCATCCGTCGTGGCCTGAGACGAGATACACGCGGCTACTATCTGGGTGTCGGCGCGTCGGGAGGTCTTGCTGGACTTGTTTTACCATTGTCGAAATGTCTTGTGCACCGGGATTCCAAGTCTGACCGGGTCTTCCCTAAGATAAGGGGGTTTTTACCTCTGCTGATCGTGAGAGCTTGTGATGGGCTAAGTTGGGACACCCCTGCAGGGTTATGATCTTTCGAAAGCCGTGCCCGCGGTTATGTGGCAGATTGGAATTTGTTAATGTCCGGTTGTAGAAAAATTGACAGAGGATCCGATATAAAATACACAACTACATGAGTAACCGTGACTTTGTATTTTCACTATGAGAAGAGAACACGGTGGGGTTATGTTTGACTTATAGGTAGTTCAAGATCTCTTAGCGATCATTACTAGTTTGTGACCGTTTGCGTAGATACTCATCTTATTCTTGTACTCATAAGTTAGTCACCATACAATGCTTAGCCGCTGTTGCAACCTCACCACTTACCCTCTCCATACACATTAAGCTTTGCTAGTCTTGATACCCATGGTTATGGGATTTCTGAGTCCTCGTGGCTCACAGATACTGCAACAACAGTTGCAGGTGCAGGTTTCCGATGACTTGACGTGAGAGTGATGTTTACTTGTGTTGGACTTCCGCCTTCTTCTTCTTCGTCAGTCTTGGGATAGGTTCCTGGTCGGCAGCCTGGGATAGCAGGATGGATGTCATTGTGCTTTTCATGTTTTCATCCGTAGTCGAATGTCTTGTGTATGATGTGTTGTATTCATGTGACTATTGCATGACTTGTTGTATCCCCATCTATTTATGTAATTGTACGATGTGATGATATCCATCTCGCTAAGCGCCCGAAATGCGGTTGTGCCCCAATCACGAGTTCACCACGTGATCGGGATAGAATCCCATCTTGTGCATTACAGCACGCCCCACCACGCCCCCGATAAGCGGCCGCCCGCCCCTCCAACCTTGACCGCCACCGCCGTGCCGCCCCGGCAGCCGCGACGCCGCGTCATCCTACAGAGCCACGCGCCTTCGCACTGAATGAAATATGCCCTAGAGGCAATAATAAAGTTTTTATTTTATATTTTCCTTATATCATGATAAATGTTTACTATTCATGCTAGAATTGTATTAATCGGAAACTAGATACATGTGTGGATACATAGACAAAACATCGTGTCCCTAGTAAGCCTCTACTAGACTAGCTCGTTAATCAAAGATGGTTAAGTTTCCTAACCATAGACATGTGGTGTCATTTGATGAACGGGATCACATCATTAGGTGAATGATGTGATGGACAAGACCCATCCATTAGCTTACATAGTGATCGTTAAGTTTTATTGCTATTGCTTTCTTCATGTCAAATACATATTTCTCTGACTATGAGATTATGCAACTTCCGGATACCGGAGGAATGCCTTGTGTGCTATCAAACATCACAACGTAACTGGGTGATTATGAAGATGCTATACAGGTATCTCCGAAGGTGTTTTTTGGGTTGGCATACATCAAGATTAGGATTTGTCACTCCGAGTATCAGAGAGGTATCTCTAGGCCTTCTCGGTAATGCACATCATAAGAAGCCTTGCAAGCAATGTAACTAATGAGTTAGTTGCGAGATGATGCATTACGGAACGAGTAAAGAGACTTGCCGGTAACGAGATTGAACTAGGTATGAAGATACCGACGATCAAATCTCGGGCAAGTAACATACCGATGACAGAGGGAATAACGTATGTTCACATTACGGTATGACCGATAAAGATCTTTGTAGAATATGTGGGAACCAATAGGAGCATCCAAGTTCCGCTATTGGTTATTGACCGGAGAGGTGTCTTCGTCATGTCTACATAGTTCTTTCAACCCGTAGGGTCCGCAGGCTTAACGTTCGATGACGATTTTGTATTATAAGATTTATGTGATTTGGTGACCGAATGTTGTTCGGAGTGCTAGATGAGATCACGGAAATGACGAGGAGTCTCGACATGGTCGAGAGGTAAATATTCATATATAAGACGATGATATTCCGACACCGAAAGTGTTCCGAGGGTTACAGGTGCATATCGGTTCCTCGGAAAGGAGTTTCGGGCAACCCCGACAAAAATATGGGCCTTATTGGGCCAAGATTTGGAGAGACCAGCCCCTAAGGGGCTGGTGCGCCCCATGTAGGCCAAAATAAGGTGGAAGGAAAGAGGGGAAGAGAGAAAGGAAGGGGGAATTCAGCCTCCTCTTCCTTCTCTCCTGCCTCCTCCTTCCTTCCCCCTCCGGATGAATATGGAAGGGGGGAGGCCGAATTGGGAGGCACCCAAGTAGGATTCCTCGTACTTGGGGTGCCCCCTTGGCTGCCTCTTCTCCCCTCCAACCTATATATATGAGGGGAGGGCACCGCTAGAACACACACAACATCATTGCTAGCTGTGTGCGGAGCCCCCTCCACCATTTACTCCCACGGTCATAATCTCGTAGTGCTTAGGCGAAGCCCTGCGCGGATCACTTCAGCATCACCGTCACCACACTGTCATGCTGACGGAACTCATCTACTTCCTTGACACTCTGCTGGATCAAGAGTTCGTGGGATGTCATCGAGCTGAACGTGTGCAGAAATCGGAGGTGACGTACATTCCGTGCTTGATCGGTCGGAACGAGAAGAAGTTCGACTACATCAACCACTTTGTCAAACACTTTCAGTTTTGGTCTATGAGGGTACTTGGAAACACTCTCCCCCTCTCATTGCTATGCATCTCCTAGATAGATCTTGCATGAGCGTAGAATTTTTTGAAATTGCATGCTACGTTTCCCAACAGTGGCATCATGACGAGGTCTATGCGTAGATGATATGCACGAGTAGAACACAAAGAGTTGTGGGCGATGGTAGTCATACTGCTTACCACCAACATCTTATTTTGAGTCGGCGATATTGTTGGATGAAGCGGCCTGTACCAACCTTACATGACCACATTCATGAGACCGGTTCCACCGACAGATATCCAACTAGGTTTGCATAAAGGTGGCTGGCGGGTGTCTGTTTCTCCAACTTTAGTCGAATCGATTTTGACTACGGCCGGTCCTTGTTGAAGGTTAAAATAGCAAACTTGACGAAACACCATTGTGGTTTTGATGCATAGGTAAGAACGGTTCTTGCTAGAAGCCCGTAGCAGCCATGTAAAACTTGCAACAACAAATTAGAGGACGTCTAACTTGTTTTTGCAGGGCATGTGGTGATGTGATATTGTCAAGACGTGATGAGTTATACGTTATTGTATGAGGCGATCATGTTTTGTAAGATATCTGACAACCGACAGGAGCCTTACGGTTGTCAGTTTATTGTATGAAATGCATACGCCATGTAAGTGCTTTACTGTATCACTATGAGTTAGCGATAGCCGTAGAAGCAATAGTTGGCAAGACGACCACGACCCTATGATGGAGATCAAGGTGTCATTCCGGTGACGATGGAAATCATGACGGTGCTTTGGATATGGAGATCAAAGGCACAAGATGATGATGGCTATATCATGTCACATATTTTGATTGCATGTGATGTTTATCTTTTATGCATCTTATTTTGCTTAGTACGGCGGTAGAATTATAAGATGATCCCTTACTAAAATTTCAAGGTATAAGTGTTCTCCCTGAGTATGCACTGTTGTGATAGTTCGTCGTGCCGAGACACCATGTGATGATCGGGTGTGATAAGTTCTACGTTCACATCCAACGGTGCAAGAAAGTTTTGCACATACGGAATACTCGGGTTAAACTTGACGAGCCTAGCATGTACAGACACGGCCTCGGAATACTGGAGACCGAAAGGTCGAACGTGAATCATATAGTAGATATGATCAACATAGAGATGTTCACCACTGAAGACTACTCCATCTCACGTGATGATCGGACATGGTTTAGTTGATTTGGATCACATATCATTTAGATGACTTGAGGGATGTCTATCTAAGTGGGAGTTGATAACCCACAAGTATAGGGGATCGCAACAGTTTTCGAGGGTAGAGTATTCAACCCAAATTTATAGATTCGACACAAGGGGAGCCAAAGAATATTTGCAAGTATTAGCACCTGAGTTGTCAATTCAACCACACCTGGAGATTATTTATCTGCGGCAAGGTGATCAGTAGCACAATAATATGGTAGTTTTGATAGTAGTGACATCAGCAACAGTAACGGTAACAGTGGTAGCAGTAGTTTTGTAGCAAGTGTAGCAGTATAGATAGCAGTAGTAACTTAGCAAGATCGATAGAGGATAAATTTATAGGCATTGCATCACTGATTTGTTGTATTCATCATGTGACAGTCATAACCTAGGGCGATATGGCACTAGCTCCAGTTCATAAATATAATGTAGGCATGTATTCCGTAAATAGTGATACGTGCTTATGGAAAGAACTTGCATGACATCTTTTGTCCTACCCTCCCGTGACAGCGGGGTCCATATTGGAAACTAAGGGATATTAAGGCATCCTTTTAATAGAGAACTGGAACAAAGCATTAACACACAGTGAACACACGAACTCCTCAAACTACGGTCATCACCGGGAGTGGTTCCGGTTATTGTCACGCCGGGGTTGCCGGATCATAACACGTAGTAGGTGACTATAACTTGCAAGATCGGATCTAAAACATGAATATAATGATAATATCATAAATGGTTCAGATCTGAAATCAAGGCACCCGGGACCAAAGTGATAAGCATTAAGCATTGCAAAGTCATAGCAACTTCAATCTGAGAACATAATGGATACTAGGGATCAACCCTAACAAAACTAACTAGATTACATGATGAATCTCATCCGACTCCTCACCGACTAGCGAGCCTACGAAGGAATTACTCACTCTCGGTGGGAAGCATCATGGAATTGGCGATGGAGAAGGGTTGGTGATGATGAAGGACGAAGATCCCCCTCTTCGGAGCCCCAAACGGACTCCAGATCTGGCCCCCCGAGGAAGAACAGGAGGTGGCGGCGGCTCAATCTCGTAGATCACGATAATTCCTTCTCCCTGATTTTTTTCTGGATGAATGTGAACTTATAGTATGAGGGTTGGCGTCTGCTGGGCCACCAGGTGGGGACAACCCACCTGGGCGTGCCAGGAGGGGCGCGCGCCCTGGTGGGTTGTGCCCACCCAGGTGCCCCCTCCGGTGGTTCATGGCTCTAGTATTTTTATTTTATTGTATAAAAATTCCTCGCAGAGTTTTGTTCCATTCCGAGAACTTTAATTTCTACATAAAAACAACACCATGGTAGTTCTGCTGAAAACAGCGTCAGTATGGGGTTAGTTTTATTCAAATCATGCAAATTAGAGTTCAAAACCAGATGAAAAGCGTTAGGAAAAGTAGATACATTGGAGACGTATCAAATCCCTCCAAGCTTAAACCTTTGCTTGTCCTTAAGCAATTCAGTTGATAAACTGAAAGTGAGAAAGAAAAACTTTTACGAACTCTTTTACTCTTGTTTGCATAAATAAGTTTACACAACACCCAGGTTTTCAGCCAGCATTATAACTAACCATGTCGACAATAACTCTTAAAGATTATAATGACTCATATCAATGACATAAACAGCAAGCGAGCAATAATAAGATATCTCAAGCAGCAACACCATATCAAAACAACCATGATATAATATGACAATAGTGGTATCTCGCTAGCCCTTTCTGAGACCGTAAAGCATAAATGCAGAGCACCTCCAAAGTCCGAGCAGCGACTAAACATTGTAATTCATGGTTGTCGGTGTCAAAACCGGCAGATCTCGGGTAGGGGGGCCAAGCTATGCGTTAGAGGATCAATGGTAACATGAGGCTGGGGACATGATGTTTACCCAGGTTCAGGCCCTCTCGATCAAGGTAATACCCTACTTCCTGCTATATTAATATGGATGAATATGATTAGAAGAGTTGATATACATCAAGATCGTAATGGCTAAACCCTAACGCCTAGCCTATGAGGATATTATGATTCTAATGTTAGCCTCTACGGACTAAACCCCTTGGCTTATATACACGCCAGAGGGGGCCTAGGGTTACAAGGGTGACTTGGGGAGAAAGTAATAGATACATCTGGACTCTACACTTGCCTTTCTACGTACATAGGAGTCCTGACCGAATACGGGGGAGAGTCTTCTGCTTCTAGTTTCGTGGCACATCATACGGCCCAGCTTCATTGACCCGGACGCCTGAGGACCCCTGAATATAGGACTCCCTCAGTAGCCCCCGGACTTGCCTTCAAGGACGGGATTGTGTCCGGCTTCATGTCTTCGGTCTTGCAAGGTGAGTCCTTCTGGATGATAGTTCAGCTTCTTTAATATTGTATTCCGTCGATTCCTCACCACCGTCACCTTGGCTTCCACGTGTCGAACGAATGCGAACCGTCTGGGTATTTTCGCAATTACCCCCTTGACTATGTAGGGAAGGCGCCTATATAAGAGAATAGATCTCAGTTGCCTCTCCATTCCATTCCACGCGGAAGAAACCCTAGTGCCTGCAAAAAATCTTCAAACATGGCCAGCGCCCCAAGCTCTTCCTCGCGCCATCGTGGCCCTCGTGCAGGTTATTGGAAAAGTTGTTCCGTATCCCATGCGCACCTAAGAACACTTCAATCGCAGGGATATCTCCCTCCCGACGATCTAGTCCCCGTCCGGGCCAGACTAACTTCCATCGACAATCAAGCCCTGGCAGAGAGCTTTCCCAACCCCTCCGATGGAGAGCGGGTATGTTTTGTCCCTTTCCTTTTAAGAGGCATAGGTTTCCCCGTCCACCCCTTCCTTAGGGGGGCTCATGCAGTTCTATGGTCTTCAATTGCATGATCTCACGCCGGGGTCTATACTGTATATTGTGGGATTCGTTGCTTTATGCGAACTATTCTTGGGCTGCGAGCCTCACTTTGAACTGTGGCGAAAGTTCTTCTGCCTCGTCCCTCGCTCAGAAAAGGAATCCATATTTGAAGTTGGTGGCGCCGAAGTATGGCGCATAGCAGGGATAGGCTACCTGCCCGGTACTCCAAAGAAGGCATCCGAAGAGTGGCCTTCGGAGTGGTTTTATATTGAGGACTTTGCCCTGTCGGATCCTGTTCGGCAAAGCATCCCCAAATATTCCAATGCTCCTCCAAAGAAGCTTTTCAACTGGTGTCCATGCAGTCCCTCAGAAAAAGACAGAGCGGAGGTTAGCAGACTGGCCGACAAGATCAGATTGCTCGCCAGTTCGGAGCTCTCTATAATTGAATTGATGGCGATCTCGATAAAGTGATGCGTGCAGCCGCTCCAAGCTAGAGGACTCCCAATGTCGCATTATAATGGCCCGAATGATGCCTCATGGTGCTTATGCCCGGGTCCGGACGACCCCGCCGCTCTAGCGATCATCCTAGAAGGTCTTTATAAGGGAGAGAAGCAAGACTTCCTTCGTTTGAAGTGTCGGGACAATTTTTCTATGTACAATCCTCCTAAGTGGGTAAGTCCATCTCATGACCGCTATATTCGCTCAATTTTCTTTGTTATGATGTATTGACCGAACTGAATCCGGTTTTTTCCAATAGGAGTGGAGGAAGGTGATCGAGGGGATTAGTAGTCCCGCCCCACAGCCAGAGGACCGATTCCAAAATACGGGCCTCGGATATGATGAAGATCCAGATATAGGCATAGAGCTAGAAGATGGAGTCTTCTATCAAGCCTGCTATGAGGGCACCGTTGTGGCTACTGTGGCCGATTACCCTGGCCTAATTCCTTCTTCTCACGTAAGTACCCAGGACATATATCATCAAAGAGAAGATTCCCAGTGCGCCTTACCCACCACACTTTTCTATGCTCAAAAGGGGCGGCGCTCCTTACGCCGCACTGTGCGAAGACCGTCATCCTAGAGGGCGACGCCTATATCGGGTGAGGCCTTGAAGCGAAAGAGTACCGTGAACACTAGCGAACCTTCAAAGAGGTATGTTTGTTTTGATATATGCTGGGTGGTGAAGTCTGTATTACAACTTTCTGCTTTATTTTTCCTTTTATGAGGAATACACACCGGATTGTTTTCGGAAATCATGCAGATCAAGCTCCAGCCAATCCGGCATCCGGCCCGTCAAGGGTTAATGTGGATTCAGTGTCGGATTGTCGCCTCCAAGAGGATTCGGATGGAATGTCAGTTACTAATTCTGAAGTGGAGGTTACGATGGTTCATCGGGGGCGGAAAGCAGCCATGCATGACCCAACCTTTTCTGAGGAGGCATTTAACGCCCTCAGCTCTGCAGATGCTTATATCCGAGCCGCTCAAGATGGACTCGCTAGAGCCACTCATTGGCTTTCCAAAGATATGCGGGTAAGTGTACATTTTGATGTTCCCATGCCAGTAGCCCCCGAGACTTAAAGCAGCTGGTACAACTGATTTGAGGATTGTTGTGTTTTTGCAGGTGCTTCAAGAAAAGAATAACTCCTTATCCAAGGAGCTGGAAGAGTGCCGGACCCAGCTCACGACTGTCATCGCCAAATTGGAAAATTCGAAGAAATCCGGAAAGGATGCTGGTGGTTAGAACAATGGTGTCTGGACAATACGATATTTGCATTGATCACTGAGTCGTTATGTAGATACTAATTGTAATACAACAACAGGGTCGACCCACCAAATGGAAAGGGAGCTAAGGGCTGCTTTGGCGGACAAAAAATTTGCCGAAGGGGAAACAGCTGCTGGTAAGCGCATATTGACGCAAGCCATAGATAAAAGAAACCAAGCGCAACATAAAAATGTTAGGCTGGAACAGGAGCTAAAGGACGTAAGAGCCCAACTCTCAAATGCCATGGAAGAGAAACGGAGGCTAAAAGGCGGCATGTTCAGAATGCCCCTTATACCTAGCTCTCCTTATAGTCCATTATTTTGAAAGTTTTTATAAAACTTTTCCTGCAGTTTTGTTAACCGGGCAGCCCAAAAGGGAAGTGTCCGGCTTTGAGGGCGACGTGGTGCAAGAGCTTTCCAGGGTCCACGAGCGAGCTCGAAAGGCCATGAAGAATATGGCCAAGGCTTTATGGCCGGGCGATTCCCCTCCAGAAACTATGGGGGACTTGGCGGACTTGTTTAAAGGGGCTCGACGCCGCTTCGAACTGTGGAAAGCGTCAGCATGCCACATGGGTGCTTGAGAAGCATGGGCCATGGTGAAGACACGCTACACCCGTCTTGATCCGTATCATATGGCCCGCGTGGGACCTCTAGGATCGGATGGGCAAGAAATCCCCTTGAACTTGGTATATGACCAGGTGGAGACAGCTGCCATGTTTTCCCAACAGGACTATAGACTAGACAACCTTATAGAGGGAATAGAGAAAGAGAAGTCGTTTGATTCTATGTATCAATGTACTTTTACCATCAAACTTATATCCGGCCGAAATTATAAAAAAGGTTTTCATGGCTGACCTTCCGCTTTAACCTCCATAAAACCAAAGGCTGGAGTGTTTCCGAATACTATATATGTGGCGAACACGTGGTATGTTCAGAAACCAGGCAATCCGGTCATAATTGCTTGAACACACAAACTGTTTTTGGGGAGTTATGTTATATTACTTTTTGACATAAGAAACATCTTCCAGAGAGAATAGTTCCATAAGGGTTCCTTTCCCTGGGTCAGCGTGCATACATTTGCAGGCCTAAGCTTTTGATCCTGTAAAAAGGATTGTAGGATCCCATATCATGTGATAGTTTAAAATATATGCGTTAAAAGCAATATGTCGTGTATCCGCCGACCGATTATTCCCATAAGAGTACTAGCTTTCGGCTTCACCCAGTCTAAGGTACATGTCTGGATTACCCGGCTGTAACAATCGCAGAGGTGCTCCCTTTACACCCTAGCCGGAAAATCAGAAACGTAGGGGTAAGCATAGGAGCCAGGCAACCCAGCTTGGCCGGAACTTAAGTCATATTGGTGCATATAATGGCAAGGAAGGACTGTAAAAAATAGGCGACATTTTAAGCAAGAAGCTTTTTTGGTAATGGGCTTCGTCAAAGAAGCCCCCAAGTATATTTGAGGTAGATACATTCAAAGATGTACTTGTCTTGTGGTAGTTAGGGTGAGCCGAATACTTACCAATAAGAGAATAGGTAAAAAAGAGGAGAAGGAGAAAAATAAAAGATAAGAGATAAGACCTAAATTAAAAGGAGGAAAAAATTGCTACCGAACTATCCATAGAATCTTCGGAGCCTGGCAGCGTTTCATGGATTCGGCTCAAGGCGGTTGTCCTGTGCATTCCGAAGGCGATGGGCTCCACCAGTGAGTACTTCGTCAATAATGAAGGGGCCCTCCCATTTTGGTTTGAGCTTGTCCTTCTTCTTCTCCGGGAGGCGTAAAACGAGTTCGGCGACGTTGTATGTCTTCGCCCGCACTTCTCTGCTCTGGTATCGCCTAGCTTGTTGTTGATAAAAAGCGGAATGGGCATGCGCTGTATCGCGCTCCTCTTCAAGTCCATCTAGGTCGTCCTGCTGATCTAGCTCGACTTCTTTCTCCTCGTACATTTGCAATCGAGGTGAGTCATGAATACTGTCACAGGGCAGAACAGCCTCTGCGCCGTACACCATGAAGAAAGGTGTGTATCCGGTCATTCGATTAGGTGTTGTCCGCAGCCCCAGAGTACGGAGTCAAGCTCTTCGACCCAGTGTTTATCAGACTCCCGTAGGGAGCGCACTAGTCGGGGTTTAATGCCGCCCATTATCAGAACATTGGCTCTTTCAACTTGACCGTTTGTTTGAGGATGGTACATAGAAGCATAGTCAAATTTAATACCTAACTTTGTGCACCAATTTTTTACCTCGTCAGCTGTAAAGTTGGTGCCATTATCTGTGATAATACTGTGTGGGACACCATAATGGTGTACTACACCTGATATAAAATCTATCACTGGCCCTGCCTCAGCTGTTTTTACTGGCCTGGCTTCTATCCATTTAGTGAATTTATCTACCATCACCAGCAAGTATTTCTTTTTATGGCTTCCCCCTTTAAGAGGTCCGACCATATCGAGCCCCCAGACCGCAAAAGGCCAAGTAATGGGGATTGTTCTCAAAGTGGTGGGAGGCATGTGACTTTGATTTGCAAAGAGCTGGCAGCCAACGCAATGTTGGACTAAGGTCTGGGCCTCTGTTCGGGCAGTGGGCCAGAAAAAGCCAGCTCGAAAAGCTTTGCCTACGAGCGCCCGAGCTGCGGCATGGTGGCCGCCCATTTGAGCGTGTATTTCAGTGAGAATTTGCCTTCCCTCCTCTTCGGAGATGCACCTTTGTAGAACACCAGTAGTGCTTTTCTTATATAGCTCACCTTCTTGAACTTTGTAGGCTTTAGACCGCCGGACTATGCGGCAGGCCTCATTTTGGTCATCGGGGAGCTCCTGCTTTTTAAGGTAAGCTAGGAAGGGCTCTGACCAGGAGGCTATGGCAGCCATGATCTCGTGAGCCTAAGAAGTTATCTCCATGTCTTGGTCTCCGATGAAGTGTGGATTAAGTTCGTCCGGGGGTGTGTTCGGATCCGAATCAGTATCGCCGCCCACGTCCTGCCATTTTACTGATGGCTTAAATAGCCTTTCTACGAAGGTGTTAGGTGATGTCTACTACGCAACCTTCTTCTTGTAGACGTTGTTGGGCCTCCAAGTGCAGAGGTTTGTAGGACAGTAGCAAATTTCCCTTAAGTGGATGACCTAAGGTTTATCAATCTGTGGGAGGCGTAGGATGAAGATGGTCTCTCTCAAACAACCCTACAACCAAATAACAAAGAGTCTCTTGTGTCCCCAACACACCCAATACAATGGTAAATTGTATAGGTGCACTAGTTCGGCGAAGAGATGGTGATACAAGTGCAATATGGATGGTAGATATAGGTTTTTGTAATATGAAAATATAAAAACAGCAAGGTAACTAATGATGAAAGTGAGCACAAACTGCATTGCAATGCTTTGAAACAAGGACTAGGGTTCATACTTTCACTAGTGCAAGTTCTCTCAACAATAATAACATAACGGGATCATATAACTATCCATCAACATGCAACAAAGAGTCAGTCCAAAGACACTAATAGCGGAGAACAAATGAAGAGGTTATGGTAGGGTACGAAACCACCTCAAAGTTATTCTTTCTCACCGATCTATTCAAGAGTCCGTAGTAAAAAGAACACGAAGCTATTCTTTCCGTTTGATCTATCCTAGAGTTCGTACTAGAATAACACCTTAAGACACAAATCAACCAAAACCCTAATGTCACCTAGATACTCCATTGTCACCTCAAGTATCTGTGGGCATGATTATACGATATGCATCACACAATCTCAGATTCATCTATTCAACCAACACAAAGAACTTCAAAGAGTGCCCCAAAGTTTTCACTGGAGAGTCAAGACGAAAACGTGTGCCAACCCCTATGCATAGATTCCCAAGGTCACGAAACCCGCAAGTTGATCACCAAACCATACATCAAGTAGATCATGTGATATCCCATTGTCACCACAGATAAGCACATGCAAGACATACATCAAGCGTTCTCAAATCCTTAAAGACTCAATCCGATTCGATAACTTCAAAGGGAAAACTCAATTCATCACAAGAGAGTAGAGGGGGAGAAACATCATAAGATCCAACTATAATAGCAAAGCTCGCGATACATCAAGATCGTGCCATCTCAAGAACACGAGAGAGAGAGAGAGAGAGAGAGATCACACACATAGCTACTGATACAAACCCTCAGCCCCGAGGGTGAACTACTCCCTCCTCGTCATGGAGAGCTCCGGGATGATGAAGATGGCCACCGGTGTTGGATCCCCCCTCCGGCAGGGTGTTGGAATAGGGCCCCGATTGGTTTTTGGTGGCTACAGAGGCTTGCGGTGGCGGAACTCCCGATCTAGGTTATTTTCTGGAGGTTTGGGTATTGATAGGATTTTTTGGCGTAGGGCACAAGTCAGGGGGGGTCTTCGAGTTGTCCACAAGATAGGGGGGCGTGCCCAGGGGGGTGGGTGCGCCCCACCCTTGTGGGCAGCCCGGGACTCTTCTGGCCCAACTCTTTTACTCCGGGGGCTTCTTTTGGTCCATAAAAAATCATCAAAAATTGGCACGTCAATTGGACTCCGTTTGGTATTCCTTTTCTGTGATACTCAAAAACAAGGAAAAAACAGAAACTGGCACTAGGCTCTGGTTTAATAGGTTAGTCCCAAAAATCATATAAAAGGGTATATTAAAGCCCATTAAAAATCCAAAACAGATAATATAATAGCATGGAACTATCAAAATTATAGATCCGTTGGAGACGTATCAAGCATCCCCAAGCTTAATTCCTACTCGTCCTCGAGTAGATAAATGATAAAAACATAATTTTTGATGTTGAATGCTACCTAACATAATTATCAATATAATTTTCTTTATTGTGGCATGAATGTTCAGATCCGAAAGATTCAAGACAAAAGTTTAATATTGACATAAAAATAGTAATACTTCAAGCATACTAACAAAGCAATTATGTCTTCTCAAAATAACATGGCCAAAGAAAGTTCATCCCTACAAAATCATATGGTTTGGCTATGCTCCATCTTCATCACACAAAATATTCATATCATGCAGAACCCCGGTTTCAGCCAAGCAATTGTTTCATACTTAAATTTTTTCAAACCTTTTCAACTTTCACGCAATACATGAGTGTGAGCCATGGATATAACACTATAGGTGGAATAGAGTGGTGGTTGTGGAGAAGACAAAGGAGGAAGATGGTCTCACATCAACTAGGCGTATCAATGGGCTATGGAGATGCCCATCAATAGATATCAATGTGAGTGAGTAGGGATTGCCGTGCAACAGATGCACTAGAGCTATAAATGTATGAAAACTTAATCGAACTTCCTTGCTCACGAAGACCTAGGGCATTTGAGGAAGCCCATCGTTGGAATATACAAGCCAAGTTCTATAATGAAAAATTCCCACTAGTATATGAAAGTGACAAAACAAGAGACTCTCTATCATGAAGATCATGGTGCTACTTCAAAGCACAAGTGTGGAAAAAGATAGTAGCATTGTCCCTTTTTTATTTTTCTTTTCTTTTCTTGTTTTCTTGTTTTCCTTTATTTTTTATGTTTTTGGGCCTTTCAATTTTTCTTTGGCCTTTCCTTTGGGG
>LR738710.1:80517036-80599541 GCA_902687465.1 Secale cereale | reverse complement strand
GGGGGGGGTGGTGGCCACCTCCCTCTTTGCCGTCAGCCAGCGGACGGCAAAGAGCCGGCAGGTGGCAAAGGCCTGTTTTGCCATCTGCTTTTCGGTAGCTGATGGCAAAGAGCTTCTTTGCCATCTGCTAGCAGACAGCAAAGAGCTGGCAGATGGCAAAGTAGCTGATACCAGTAGTGTATGACAATGATGAAGCATGTCATAATAAACGGAACGGTGGAAATTTGCATGGCAATATATCTCGGAATGGCTATGGAAATGGCATAATAGGTAGGTATGGTGGCTGTTCTGAGGAAGGTATATGGTGGGTGTATGGTACCGGCGAACATTGTGCGGTACAAGAGAGGCTAGCAATGGTGGACGGGTGAGAGTGCGTATAATCCATGGACTCAACATTAGTCATAAAGAACTCACATACTTATTGCAAAAATCTACAAGTCATCAAAACAAAGTACTACACGCATGCTCCTAGGGGAAGGGTTGGTAGGAGTTAACCATCGCGTGATCCCGACCTCCACACAAAGGATGACACTCAATGAAATACCTTATGCTTCAAATTTGTCACACAACGGTTACCATACGTGCATGCTACGGGACTTGCAAACCTCAACACAAGTATTTCTCAAATTCACAACTACTCTACTAGCATGACTCTAATATCACCATCCTCATATCTCAAAACTATCATCAAGTATCAAACTTCTCATAACATTCAATGCACTTTATATGAAAGTTTTTTATTATACTCATCTTGGATGCCTATCATATTAGGACTAATTTTATAACCAAAGCAATTTACCATGCTGTTCTAAGAGACTCTCAAAATAATATAAGTGAAGCATGATAGTTCATCTATTGCTTCAAAATAAAACCACCGCCGTGCTCTAAAAAGATATAAGTGAAGCACTAGAGAAAATGACAAACTACTCCAAAAGATATAAGTGAAGATCAATGAGTAGTTGAATGATTATGTAACTATGTGAATGCTCTCTAACATTTAAGAATTTCAGATCTTGGGATATTATTCAAACAGCTAGCAAAATAAAATAAAATATATTGACGCTCCAAGCAAAACACATATCATGTGGTGAATAAAAATATAGCGTCAAGTAAAGTTACCGATAGACAAAGACGAAAGAGGGGATGCCTTCCCGGGGCATCCCCAAGCTTAGGCTCTTGGTTGTCCTTGAATATTACCTTGGGGTGCCTTGGGCATCCCCAAGCTTAGGCTCTTGCCACTCGTTATTCCGTAGTCCATCGAATCTTTACCCAAAACTTGAAAACTTCACAACACAAAACTCAAGACAAAACTTGTAAGCTCCGTTAGTGTAAGAAAATAAAACCACCAATTAAGTACTGTTGTGAACTTATTCTAAATTCATATTGGTGTAATTTATACTGTATTCCAATTTCTTTATGGTTCATACCCTCTGATACTACTCATAGATTCATCAAAATAAGCAAACAACACATAGAAAACGGAATCTGTGAAAAACAAAACAGTTTGTAGAAATCTGTAACTTTCGAATACTTCTGTAACTCAAAAAATTCTGAAATAAATTGGTGGACGTGAGGAATTTGTCTATTAATCTTCTGCGAAAAGAATCAACACAAAATCACTAATCTGTAAAAAAATGGAAGCTAATCTCGTGGGCATGAAGTTTCTATTTTTTACAGCAAGATCGCAAAGACTTTCACCCAAGTCTTCCCAAAGGTTTTACTTGGCACTTTATTAAAACAGAAGCTATAAAACATGATTACTACAGTATCGTAGTCATGTTAACACACAAAAACAGTAAGGGTAAATAATGGGTTGTCTCCGAACAAGCGCTTTTCTTTAATGCCTTTTAGCTAGGCATGATGATTTCAATGATGCTCACCTGAAAGTAAAGAATTGAGACACAAAGGAAGCATCATGAATTGCATGACAAGCACATTTAAGTCTAACCCATTTCCTATTCATAGGGATTTTGTTAGCAAACAACTTATGGGAACAATAATGAACTGGCATAGGAAAGCAAAACAAGCATAGCGTCAAGATTTTCAACACATAGAGAGGAAACTTGATATTATTGCAATTCCTACAAGCATATATTCCTCCCTCATAATAATTTTCACTAGCATCATAAATGAATTAAACAATATAACCATCACATAAAGCATTCTTTTCATGATCTACAAGCATAGAAAATTTACTACTCTCAACATAAGCAAAATTCTTCTCATTCGGAATAGTGGGAGTATCATAAGAAAATCGAATACTATAAATTGTTTCCACATTAAAAGAGTAATAATCATGACAAGTTTTGTAAATATAATCATCTCTACTTTTTATAACATAAGTATAATCACAATAATCATCATAAGTAGCAACTTTGTTCTCATCAAAATCAATTGAAGCCTCTTCCAAGATAGTGGAATAATTACTAAATAGAGTCATGACCTCTCCAAATCCACTTTCATCAATATAATAATCATAAATAGGGGGCATGCTATCATCATAATAAATTTGCCCATCAAAACTTGGGAGTCTAAAAATATCATCTTCATTAAACATAGCATCCCCAAGCTTGGGACAAACATTAATTGCAGCAAATAAATTCTCAAACATATCATTCTCATCAATCATAGCATCCCCAAGCCTGGGCCTTTGCATATAATAGGCATAATCACTCTCATCATTAATAGTATGGATAACACCAATAGTATAACAATTATCATCATCACAATGAGCAATAGGAGCAACATCATTTGGGAGGGATACCTTTTTACCTTTACTTCTTCGTCTTTTATTTTTCTTCTTCATATTATGTATGTGTTTAATCCTCTTTTTGGAGCTCCTTATTAATGGAATTGGATGAGTAGAAGGCTCCTCCTCGTTACCTGATTCATCATAAGAAAGAATAGGAGGATATTGAGAAATCTCTTCCCTTTCATTAGTATTCTCTTCATCTTCTATTTGTTTTCTTGACTTTATGTAATTGGCAATATAAGGATTTTCAATGCAATTCACAGCAATATACATATAAATTTCCTCTAGATCAAAATCAAGAACTTTATCAATGACAAATTCTGGAATATCTTTAGTTATACGTTTCATTTCTTCATAACCCAGAAGCAAACTAAGTTCATTATGATGTGCAAGGGTAATCAAGTCATCACAATTTTTGGACACGATTCAATCATGAAAAAATTTGCATTGGATATTTAAATGATCACGTTCATTGCAAAGTTCACAAGGATGTCTAAGAAAATCTAAATTTTCAGCACAAACATCCATCCTTTCTTGCAACCATCTAGTTTCTAAATGCTTATGCCTCTTACAAAATCTATCTTCCCTATTTGGTGTGTACTTGCAAGCTAGTGAATCATCATGACTAGTGCAATCATCATGACTAGTGCAATCATCATGACTAGTGCAATCATCATGAAAATATAGCCTCAATTCCATTTTTTAGTTTTCTTTTATAAACTAAACTAGTGATAAAACAAGAAACTAAAATATTCGATTGCAAGATCTAAAGATATACCTTCAAGCACTCACCTCCCCGGCAACAGCACCAGAAAAGAGCTTGATGTCTACTACACAAACTTCTTCTTGTAGACGTTGTTGGGCCTCCAAGTGCAGAGGTTTGTAGGACAGTAGCAAATTTCCCTCAAGTGGATGACCTAAGGTTTATCAATCCGCGGGAGGCGTAGGATGAAGATGGTCTCTCTCAAACAACCATGTAACCAAATAACAAAGAGTCTCTTGTGTCCCCAACACACCCAATACAATGGTAAATTGTATAGGTGCACTAGTTCGGCGAAGAGATGGTGATACAAGTGCAATATGGATGGTAGATATAGGTTTTTGTAATATGAAAATATAAAAACAGCAAGGTAACTAATGATAAAAGTGAGCACAAACGGTATTGCAATGCTTTGAAACAAGGCCTAGGGTTCATACTTTCACTAGTGCAAGTTCTCTCAACAATAATAACATAACGGGATCATATAACTATCCCTCAACATGCAACAAAGAGTCAGCCCAAAGTCACTAATAGTGGAGAACAAACGAAGAGATTATGGTAGGGTACGAAACCACCTCAAAGTTATTCTTTCTGATCGATCTATTCAAGAGTCCGTAGTAAAATAACACGAAGCTATTCTTTCCGTTCGATCTATCCTAGAGTTCGTACTATAATAGCACCTTAAGACACAAATAAACCAAAACCCTAATGTCACCTAGATACTCCATTGTCACCTCAAGTATCTGTGGGCATGATTATACGATATGCATCACACCATCTCAGATTCATCTATTCAACAAACACAAAGAACTTCAAAGAGTGCCCCAAAGTTTCTACCGGAGAGTCAAGACAAAAACATGTGCCAACCCCTATGCACAGATTCCCAAGGTCACGGAACCCGCAAGTTGATCACCAAAACATACATCAAGTAGATCACGTGATATCCCATTGTCAGCACAGATAAGCACATGCAAGACATACATCAAGTGTTCTCAAATCCTTAAAGACTCAATCCGATAAGATAACTTCAAAGGGAAAACTCAATTCATCACAAGAGAGTAGAGGTGGAGAAACATCATAAGATCCAACTATAATAGCAAAGCTCGCGATACATCAAGATCGTGCCATCTCAAGAACACGAGAGAGAGAGAGAGAGAGAGAGAGAGAGAGAGAGAGAGAGAGATCAAACACATAGCTACTGATAGATACCCTCAGCCGCGAGGGTGAACTACTCCCTCCTCATCATGGAGAGCTCCTGGATGATGAATATGGCCACCGGTGAAGGATCCCCCTCTGGCAGGGTGCCGGAATAGGGTCCCAATTGGTTTTTGATGGCTACAGAGGCTTGCGGCGGCGGAACTCCCGATCTAGGTTATTTTCTGGAGGTTTGGGTATTTATAGGATTTTTTGGCGTAGGACACAAGTCAGGGGGGTCTCCGGGATGTCCACGAGATAGGTGGGCACGCCTAGGGGGGTGGGCGCGCCCCCCACCCTCATGGGAAGCCCGGGACTCTTCTGGCCCAACTCTTTTACTCCGGGGGCTTCTTTTGGTCCATGAAAAATCATCAAAAATTGGCACGCCAATTGGACTCCGTTTGGTATTCCTTTTCTGTGATACTCAAAAAGAAGGAAAAAATAGAACTGGCACTAGGCTCTGGGTTAATAGGTTAGTCCAAAAAATTCATATAAAAGTGTATATTAAAGCTCATTAAACATCCAAAAGAGATAATATAATAGCAAGGAACAAATAAAAAATATAGATACGTTTGGTCTTAACGACTACGTCGTCAATATATGTCTCCACTATCTTGCCAATTTGTTTTTCTAAGCATGTTTGAATCATGCGTTGATATGTGGCGCCAGCGTTTTTGAGTCCAAAAGGCATAGTGTTGAAACAGAAGGGACCGTACAGAGTGATAAATGTCGTTGCGGCCTGATCGGATTCCTTCATCTTTATTTGATGGTATCCGGAGTAAGCATCAAGGAAGCACAATGAGTCGTGTCTGGCCGTTGCGTCAATAATTTGATCAACACGGGGCAAAGGAAAGGTATTCTTGGGGCAGGTCTTATTTAGGTCTGTGAAGTCAACGCAGAGGCGCCGGGATTTATCCTTCTTCGGCACCATGACTAGGTTGGCTAGCCAATCCGGATGTTTAATTTCTCTGATGAATCCGGCTTCCAATAGCTTGGCTAGTTCTTCTCCCATTGCTTGTCTTTTGGGTTCGGAAAACCGTCGCAGTGACTACTTGACTGGTTTGAACCCTTTGATAATATTGACGCTGTGTTCGGCCAGCCTGGTAGGATTCCCGGCATATCTGAAGGGTGCGAGGCGAATATATCCCAATTTTCCCGAAGGAAGGTGCGTAACGCATTGTCTACCGCCGGATCCAGCTATGCCCTGATAGATGCCGCCTTGTTAGGGTCCGTTGGGTGCACTTGGAATTTTATGATTTCATCTGCTGGCTGGAAGGATGTAGATTTTGATCTTTTGGTGAGGGTTACATCGTCCTTGTCCACCATTGATCGTACGGTAGTTAATTCTTCGGTCGTGAGGGCTTCGGATAATGCCTCTAAGGCTAAAGATGTCGTTTTGTTCCCAGCGCGGAGTGCTCTATCCGGATCAGTTGTTAATGTGATTACTCCATTGGGCCCTGGCATTTTAAGCTTCCTGTACCCATAATGGGGTATAGCTTGAAAGGGGGAAAAAGCGTCCCGTCCTAAAAGGGCGTGGTATCCGCTATTGAAGGGAACAATGTGGAAGAGCAGTTCCTCCGACCTGTAGTTATCAGATGTATAGAATACTACGTCGAACTTAATGCTTCCCGAACACCGTGCTTCTCGGCTAGGTATAATTCCTCTAAAGGTTGTGTTAGTGTGCTCAATGCGGGATTTGTCAACCTGCATTTTTGCAAGGTTTTCCTCATATATGAGGTTCAGTCCGCTTCCTCCGTCCATAAGTACTTTATTGAGGCAAAAACCATCCACTATTGGGTCCAGTACAAGAGCTGATGTTGCTCGGATCGGTCGGACTAGGGGTGCGTCTTCGGCAGAAGAAACTAATTGCCGTGTCGCTCCATGGGCTTGCAGAGCTAATTTGGTAGACCTCGGCAAGTTCGCGATTCCCTCTCTTGCGGTGGTTATTTGAGGAGAATGTCTCGAAGACAGTGAAAACGCCAAAGTCTTTCTCCCCTGATACTGCGATGGAAAGGAGTGCTGCACCGCTCTTTGCTACCTGCCGGAGTACCCAACATGCCCTAAGGCAGTGGTTTGGGTTATTGTTCGGGGCTACGTGTATTTGGCAAGGTTTATCGAGCAGTTCGTCCAGTACAGACATGTGCCTTAAAAAAGGTTTGTTCTTCTTGCCAATAGGCATATTATCGGATGACCTACTAGGGTATGCCCGTTTAGACTTAATAGTGTGTTGTTCGGATATGGACTGTTCGAGAGGTGTATTCTAGGATTTCCAAGTATTTTCCATTGCGCAGTACTTTCATACTAAATGCGACAGTTCTGTGAAACGCAGAACACGACGTCAGTTGAGGGCGTTCAAGACTCCCTTGTCCGTATAGTTGCGGTAAAATAGGGAGGCCTCCTCGTCGTCGCAGCAGTCCTTCATCTTGTTTTTGACAAGCAGGAATCTGGCCCAGAAGTGGTTGACCGTTTCCTTGGGCTGCATTTGTATGTTCGCGAGATCATCTATGTCCGGTAGTCCGGATTTACTTGGAGAGTTTTTCCCAGGGTGGGTTAGTGTTGGTAATTTTGATTCCCGGCCCAAAGTGGTATTCGGGGGTTTGACAACCTCCAATGTGGATGATCCGGGCTCGACATGATCTAATTGTTCCGTGGGCCTGACGTCAATCCCAGAGCTCAAAAGACACAAAGTGCCACCCGACAGGGGCGTGTTCAGCTCGATAGATTCGGAGATCCGAACTGTGATGGTCTCCGTCTCAAGAGGGGAGTCTCTTCAGCTCCGTCCTCAACTGCTGCCACTAGGTGCGTGATCGGGATGGGATTGATCTCATCATGACCGGATTTAGGTCCTATCTGATCTCCTGGCGATGAAAGCCCTAGGGCGGTGATGCAATCGAGCAGCTTGTTTAAAGGGGAGAGATCTACCGATGTTGCATCATCGGAGTGGCCGGAGTCAACTTAAGGGTGGTGCTCGATGACCGCAGCGAGTGCGGCCGGCCTTGAGGCCACGGGGGCGCATATAGTGAACCTGCTGAGCTGGAGAACCTGGACGATTGCCAAGTTGTTTCCGAGGGTGATCCCGTTGGTGATGACGAGACGAGCCATCAATCGCTTATCGCGAGCGCATAGCGGAGCTCTCAATGAAAGCACCATTGTCGGTGTCAAAACCGGCAGATCTCGGGTAGGGGGGCCCAAGCTATGCGTTAGAGGATCGATGGTAACAGGAGGCTGGGGACACGATGTTTACCCAGGTTCATGCCCTCTCGATCGAGGTAATACCCTACTTCCTGCTATATTAATATGGATGAATATGATTACAAGAGTTGATCTACCTCGAGATCGTAATGGCTAAACCCTAACGCCTAGCCTACGAGGATATTATGATTCTGATGTTAGCCTCTATGGACTAAACCCACTGGCTTATATACATGCCAGAGGGGGCCTAGGGTTACAAGGGTGACTTGGGGAGGAAGTAATAAACACATCTGGACTCTACACTTGCCTTTCTACGTACATAGGAGTCCTGGCCGAATACGGGGGAGAGTCTTCTGCTTCTACTTTCATGGCCCATCATTACGGCCCAGCTTCATCGACCCGGACACCCGAGGACCCCTGAATACAGTACTCCCTCAATGGTAGAAAAGATCCAGTCATGATAACACCCCACATTCACTACACACAATGCATATGCATGACAACAGTGCTCTCAGATCTGGCGCTTATTAGAGAAGATGATGACACGACTACAAAGTAAATAGATAGTCCCTTCGTAGAGGGAAGCAGTGATTTGCAGAGGTGCCAGAGCTCAAGTTTTTAAAACAGAGGTCAATGAAATTTTGAGAGGTGCACCCTTCTCATTCACTTCACGAGTATCAGCTATCGATATCTCCCATGCTAAACAAGCTAGTGGCGGTTCCCAAGCAGAAAAGTAAATGTTTGAACTCCATTGGGAGTTGTTGTTTGTTTATTTGTAAGCTTTTTCTTTTTGCAATTTGGGACTGGGAATCTCTATTATCGCCCTTTTCGCGTGCAATGGCGAGTGAACAAACACTCAACCTGAGAATAACCCCGCTTAGCATGGAAAATACCAGCCACCTCATGTCGTTCCATGAACGATCCAGACACACAAAAGGGATATTTATTTGAAGTTTTTTAGAGGTGGCACATGCAAATTTACTTAGAACGACAGGGTAATACCGCGTATAGGTAGGTATGGTGGACTCATCTGGAATAACTTTGAGTTTTAGAATTTGATGCACAAGCAATATTCCCGCTTAGTACAGGTGAAGGCTAGCAAATAGGTTGGGAAGCAGCCAGCTAGAGAGCAACAATGGTCATGAACATGCATCATGCATAATAAACATTGGACACCCGCATGAGTAGGATATGGACACCATGAACATAAATATCATAGAGGCTATGTTGGTTTTGATTCAACTACATGCATAAACATGTGCCAAGTCAAGCCACTCGAACATTCAAAGGAGGACACCATATCATCATACTACATCACAATCATTTAAACGCAATGTTGATAGCCAAGATAAATCATTATTAACTCTTAGCTACTTATGCATGGCATGTGAAACTATAATCTCTAATTGTCATTGCAAACATGTTTAATCATAATGAACTGAATCATGGATACTAGGTTAAACCTATTTACAAAAGCAGAGCAAGTCGAGTTCATACTAGTTTCTCTCTGCCACGGCCAGTTCATCAAATATCATCATTATTTCCTTTCAGTTGCACGACCGAACGATGTGAAATAATAATAAAGGTGCAAGAGTGCAGTGGATTAAGCTGGAATCGGCAAACATTTAATTCAATAAGAGAAGACAAGGTAAAATGGGCTCTTGTTAGATTAACAATTATGCATATGAGAGTCACTCAACATTTTTGTCGTGGTCTTCTCCTTGGTACGACTCAATAAACAGAAAAGAAATTCAGAGGAACATACTAAAATATTTTTGAAGTTTTTGGTTTTCTAGAACAAGCAACTAAAAAGGCAAAGGGAAAACGAGAAAAACTATTTACACGGGAAAGCTCCCAACAAGAAAAACAAGAACAGGAAATCTTTTTGGGTTTTCTTTTTACTGCTTCTACAAACTATTCTAGAAAGAAAAGCACAAAGAAGAAGGAAATATTTTTTCATTTTCTCAAGTTTTTTTCAAACACACAAGAAGAAAGCAAGAAAACAAAAATAAGCATGGAAATACAATGAGAAAAGTGTGAACACTAACGATTGAAATGTGTGAACATAAATGTAAATTCATTGAGAAACACGTACTGGCCCAAGCTTAGGCTTTTGGCCTAATTTGGTATGCATCCAGTAGCCTGGACAATCGTTGGGATACTGAGGAGCAGGCATCCACTCATCCCACTGTTGAGGCTCCTCCTCTCCTGCAGCCTAGGCGTTTCGATAGGCAATGATATCCGCATGCATAATCCTGTATCCACCCATGGCAATATGATCAAACAAAGCAAGTGCAGGCAGTGGGATGATATCACGAGTAGTTACACTAAAAACTAGATTATAAGCAATATGAATGTTAAGATAATCGGTGAAAGTGAACTGGTGGTGATCCATAGCAACACGATCTAGGTAGACCTTGGGTAAAGGAAAATCATGGAGTCGTATCTGAACATTAAAGCGAGTCGCCAAGCGAGTGGCGTAAGTACCCCCATGTATTTTACCCTTAGACTTATTAATGCATAGGCAATGTGCCACAATAGCTCCCAAAATATAAGTGTTGTCGCCCTCTAGCGCACGAGGCAAATTAGCAAGGTTTGGTGAACTAAGTGCACCCACCTTCTCTCTAGCTAGCAAGAATTTTGTAATGAAAAGAGCAAAATAACGAACAACGGGAAAATGCAAGCCAGCGGCAGTGATATCTGATACCCCTCTCTCATCACCCACTGTCTGAGTACGGTAAAAGCTTCCAAAACCTGCGGGTCTAGGCTCCGCCAAACTACCATCAGTAGGAAGCAAGCATATTTCGCAAAATTCAGTGAGAGGTATCTGATGGATTTCAGCATATAATTTAAACTGCACTTCAGGAGGATTATTCCTAGGAAGATAGGTAAAACTTTGCACAAAGGAATTTGTGAGGAGATGATATTGTTCGCATTCAGCCTTAATAAAGTCAGTGAGGCCGGCATTAGCAGCATATTGTGCAAACCCTTGAAGGATTCCAGCATCATTCATGAACGGGGTATGCGGCCATTCGCACGGCCGTAGTTCAACCCTTCTCCAGAAGTGGAGATCACTATCAGACGACTCCCCAATCACACCCTTGGAGTTCTTCTTGGAAGCAAACTTCCTAAAGAAACTCATGGTTTCCAATGAACAAAATTCTGAAATTTTTAGTCCACAAATTTTTTCTCAACAAAAATTTATAAAATCGGTAGCAACTACCCATAGGGATATATAGAGGCTATAGCAAACATTCAAACTACTTAGAACTCTAAGAATTCAACATGCAAGCTTATCTACAATAACACTAAGAGCAGCTAATTATTCAAAATATAAACCACTAAAACAAAAACTAATTGGACAAGTGGTGGAGTCACATACCAAGCAACAATCCCCCGAAACAGTTTCGAAAACGGAGCTTCGAGCAAAGAGATCGAAATCCGCGGGTTTTAGATCAAGAACATGAGAGAGAGAGAGAGAGAGAGTAGTGGTGATTTTTTTGGAGGTAGGTGGTGAGGTGTTGTAAAGAGATAAGGGAGAGGGCCCACGTGGGGACCATGACCCACCAAGGTGGGCCTAGGAGTCCTGGCGTGCCCAGGCGGGTTGTGCCCACCTGGTGCACCCCCCTCTGGTATTATTTGCACCATAAATTCTTAAATATTTGGAAAAAAATCGTGTTAAATTTTCAGGGTATTCTGAGAACTTTTATTTTTGGGACATTTTTTATTATACGGGAAAATCAGAAAACAGACAAAACATGGCATTTTATTTTATTTAAGTAATAAAGACAACAAAACAAAAGGTAGGATCAGAAGGTAGTGCTTACTAAATTCATCAAATTCATACCACTAAAAATGATTCATTAATAAGGTTGATCAAGTCTTATTAACAACCACTTTCGGTTGCCATGAAACCGAGGAACTTTCGTAAGTCACTAAGTTACCTTAACGGGGATATGAAAGTCCCCAAAAATAAGCATTTCACATTTCTTTTCAACAGTAGATAGAGGTATTTGAAAACTTCCAGTAGTGATTGTCGAAGATTTTTCAATAACATGAACACCATTTACTTGGAATTGTTTCTTCGGAAAATGCACCGTATGCTCATTACCATTGATATAAAAAGTGACCTTGCTTTTATTACAATCAATAACAACCCCTGCAGTATTCAAGAAGGGTCTACCAAGAATAATAGACATATTGTTATCCTCGGGCATCTCCAGTATAACAAAGTCAGTCAAAATAGTAACATTAGCAACAACAACGGGCACATCCTCACAAATATCGATAGGTATGTCAGTTGATTTGTCAGCCATTTGCAAAGATATTTTGCTAGGTGTAAGTTTATTCAAATCAAGTCTTTTATATAAAGAGAAAGGCATAACACTAACACCAGCTCCTAAATCACATAAAGCAGTTTTCACATAATTCTTTTTGATGGAGCAAGGTATAGTTGGTATTCCTGGATCTCCAGTTTTTTAGGTACTCCACCCTTAAAAGTATAATTAGCAAGCATGGTGGAGATTTCAGCTTCTGTTGTTTTTTTTCTTATTAGTGATGATGTCTTTCATGTACTTTGCATCAGGAGGCATTTTTAAGATATCAGTTAAGCGAGTACACGAAAAGACTAGCCTCAGCATCTCAGCAAAGCATTCAATTCTTCATCATCTTTCTTTTTGGTTGACTTGGGTGGAAAAGGCATTGGTTTTTGAACCCACAAGAAAATTTCAGGGTAGGAAACATTATCCAGAATTTCTCTTAGATTCAAACCCATAGCTGATGATAGAACTAGAATAGATATCTTTTGTTTTCTACTCACGCGAGCCCATATCCTTTCTTTTTTATCAATTGCTAATTCCGATCTCCCTCCCCAATATGATATTATAGTCCGAGTGTAGATAGAAATTCCCTTATGATCTAATTCCGAGCGGTTCTCTTTCCTTACCGTGTTTCCTAGCCACAAAGTCTCTTTTATCATATCTTTTATTCTTAGGCTGTGGGTTATCAAGATCAAATGGTGGTTCTATTTCAACATCATTATCTGGTTCCTTTTCATTGTTAGGTTGAGTGTCTTCATGAACATCAGCATTATCTTTTTCATTGTCACAAGGTGAATGTTCATTACCAGATTAAGTTTCAGCATCAGAGATAGAAACATCATTATCATTATCAGGAGGTTTTTCTATTTCAGGTTCACTAGTAGCATGCAAAGTCCCATCAGTTTTCTTTTTCTTTTTCTTTTTAGGGGGGGCTAGGTGCAGTGGTGTTGTTTCTTCGTGAATCATGTTCAATTCTTTTTGGGTGTCCCTTGGGATAAAGTGGTTCCTGAGTCATTTTTCCTCCTCTAGTTGCAACCCTAACAGCAAAGTCATGTATATTGCTATTCATTTCATCAAGTAATTCTCTTTGAGATTTAGCAACTTGTTCTAACTGAGTTTGAACCATAGAAGCATGTTACCCTACTCCTCTAACATCATTTGAAATTCTAAATAACAAGTCACTCAAGCGGGCAATCATATCAGAATTATATTTCAATTGTTTCATAACATTTGCATTGAAGTGATCTTGTTTCCTAACATAAATTTCAAACTCATGAAGGCATTGGCTAGAGTGCATATTGTGAGGATTATCATTCTCATTGAATTTAATTAGAGAATTTACCTCTACCACCTTAGGCAGTGGTGGTGCATCAAGCCCATGTATTTCTTCAATAGGAGGTAAATTTTTAACATCCTCAGCTTTAATACCTTTTTCCTTCCTGCATTTCTTTGCCTCTCGCATATCTTCAGGACTGAGATATAATATACCCCTCTTCTTCGGAGTAGGCTTAGGTGGTGGTTCAGGAAGAGTCCAATCATCATATTTTTTCAATATATTATTCAATAGTTCTTCAGCCTGTACAATAGTTCGTTCCCTGAAAATACAACCAGGACAACTATCTAGGAAGTCCCTAGAAGCATCGATTAGTCCATTATAGAAGATATCCAGTATTTCATTTTTTTTAAGAGGATGATCAAGAAAAGCATTAAGTAACTGGCAAAGCCTCTCCCAAGCTTGTGGGAGACTCGCCTCTTTAGTTTGCACAAAGTTCAATATTTCATGTAAGGCAACTTGTTTCTTATGAGTAGGAAAATATTGTTCAGAGAAGTAATATATCATATCCTGGGGACTACACACACAACCAGGAGTAAGAGTATTGTACCAAGCTTTAGCATCACCCTTTAATTAAAACGGAAATAATTTGAGAATGTAGTAGTAACGGGTTTTCTTATCATGAGTAAAAAGGGTGGCGATGTCATTTAACTTAGTGAGATGTGCAACAACAGTTTCAGTTTCATAACCATGGAAAGGATCAGATTCAGCGAAAGTGATTAGCTCTGGGTCGACAGTGAATTCATAATCCTTGTCATCAATAAAGATAGGTGAGGTAGCAAACTTAGGATGATATTTCATTCTAGCATTCGGAGACTTTTCCTTATACTTGCATAATAATTTCTCTAGATCATCTCTATCATTAAAAGCAAGAATATCTCTAGGTTTTTCCTCACTCATAACATAACCTTCAAGTACCTTAGGCAATTCATATCTAAGAAGGCTAGTTTTAGCGGTTGTTTCAAAAAATTCAGTTTCAAGCTCATCATCAGATTCAACAACATCATGTTGTCTTACTCCAGTAATTTGTTCATCAAGCAAGTCACCTAGTGGTACATCATCATCATGCAAGGTACTAGCATCATCATAAGTATCATTCATAGCAGAAGTAGCATCATCAATAACTTGCGACATATCAGGAGTAATAGCATGTTGTGGTGTTGCAAGTTTACTTATAACAGAAGGTGAATCAAAAGCAGAACTGGGTGGCAGTTCCTTACCTCCCCTCGTCTTAGATGGATAAATCTTAGTCTTAGCAT
The DNA here is from genome assembly GCA_902687465.1 of Secale cereale. Taxonomy (NCBI): domain Eukaryota; kingdom Viridiplantae; phylum Streptophyta; class Magnoliopsida; order Poales; family Poaceae; genus Secale; species Secale cereale. The sequence goes on along the minus strand of LR738710.1, from coordinate 80,584,732 downwards.
CCTTCAGATTCTTCATAGTGATAAATTGATAATAATCCCAAGTGACTCAACAAATATAGCTATGCTCCTCGGCAATGGCACCAGAAAAAGGTCTTGATAACCCACAAGTATAGGGGATCGCAACAGTTTTCGGGGGTAGAGTATTCAACCCAAATTTATAGATTCGACACAAGGGGAGCCAAAGAATATTTGCAAGTATTAGCAGCTGAGTTGTCAATTCAACCACACCTGGAGATTAATTATCTGCAGCAAGATGATCAGTAGCAAAGTAATATGATAGTTTTGATAGTAGTGACAGCAACAACAATAATGGTAACAGTGGTAGCAATAGTTTTGCAGCAAGTGTAGCACTAACGGTAGCAGTAGTAACTTAGCAAGATCAACATAGGATAAATTCGTAAGCATTGAATCGCTGATGTTTTGGATTATATTCATCATGTGACAGTCATAACCTAGGGCGATACGGCACTAGCTCCAGTTCATAAATATAATGTAGGCATGTATTATGTAAATAGTCATACGTGCTTATGGAAAGAACTTGCATGACATCTTTTGTCCTACCCTCTCGTGGCAGCGGGGTTCATATTGGAAACGAAGGGATATTAAGTCCTCCTTTTATTAGAGAACCGGAACAAGGCATTAACACACAGTGAATACATGAACTCTCAAACTACGGTCATCACCAGGAGTGGTTCCGGTTATTGTCACACCGGGGTTGCCGGATCATAACATGTAGTAGGTGACTATAACTTGCAAGATCAGATCTAAAGCATGAATATAATTATAATGTCATAAACGGTTCAGACCTGAAATCATGGCACCCGGGCCCAAAGTGATAAGCATTAAGCATGGCAAAGTCATAGGAACATCAATCTCAGAACATAATGGATACTAGGGATCGACCCTAACAAAACTAACTAGATTACATGATGAATCTCATCCAACTCCTCACCGACCAGCGAGCCTACGAAGGAATTACTCACTCCCGGTGGGGAGCATCATGGAATTGGCGATGGAGAAGGGTTGGTGATGACGAAGGACGAAGATCTCCCTCTCCAGAGCCCCAAACGGACTCCAGATCTGGCCTCCCGAGGAAGAACATGAGGTGGCGGCGGCTCCATCTTGTAGATCGCCATAATTCTTTCTCCCTGATTTTTTCATGATGAATGTGAGCTTATAGTATGAGGGCTGGCGTTTGCCGGGCCACCAGGTGGGGACAACCCACCTGGGCACGCCAGGAGACGTGTCAGGAGTTCTTAAGTAATATGATTAATTGAACTTTAATTTATCATGAACTTAGTCAGGTTAGTATTTGCAAATTATATTGTATATCAATAGCTTGTGTTGTAGGTCCCTTATGTTTTTCATATGTTCCTAGAGAAAACTAAGTTGAAAGATGATAGTAGCAATGATGCAGACTGGGTCCGTAATATGAGGATTATCCTCATTGCTGCACAGAAGTATTATGTCCTTGTGACAGACCTAATGCAGGAGCAGATGCAGATGTTTTGAATGTTTGGCAAAGCTCGATATGATGACTACTTAATAAACTACTACAGGTTGCTACTAACGCGACACTACGATCAGAGACCCTTTGACGAAACTGCGTGTGATGCATTAATCGCAAATGGGGATGTAAAAAACTGTCAAAAAAGATGCAAAACGTTCGCGATGACGGATGCATCAAACACGGTTCAGATTTTAGTAGCGTGTGCGATGAGGGGCATACGGTTGATCCGTACGAACCTTTGGCAATGAGAAAGAACAACAGAAATGTGCAGCCAGATCAAGGTGTGTGTGATATACGGCATACAGTTCACTCCGATCAACCTTTGTGATGATTGAGGTGAACTCAAACGATTCGGCGTAACAAGAAGTGTGTGATACCCGGCAAATAGGTCGGCAATTAGAATTGTGTGCGATCATTATAGATAGCCCATACGGTCTTTGTTTGTGAATTGTGTGCCCGTCAGAGCACACAGTTCAACAAACCAACCTGTGGGCGATAATGTAGAAGATCTCTGTCGAATACATAGTACTAACCGTCTGCGATAAGATTACCATCATAAACAGAAATATATACAGTCTACTTATTTAGTCCTTCTTCTTCTTCTTCTTCTTGTTGTTGTAGGATGGCCCCGTGACATCGCCTTGGCGAGGACGCTTCTTGCCGCTGACTGTTTGCTTTTCATCATCGCCGCCGCCGTCATCGTCGTTGCTGTCGTCGGCGTCCTCCTCCTCCTCATCATCATCGTCCTCTTCTTCGTCCTCCGACGGCTCCTCGTCCGTCTGGTTGTCGTCTGACGACTCTGGAGGCGGTGTCCCTTCCATGAACCGGATATAATCGAGGTTTGGGCTCGACGCCAGACTCATGGAAGACTAGCGGCATAATTCCAATGTTGACCTATCATCGGGCGCCAGACTGCTAGCCGAACTATCGTCGTCGCTATCGCTCGACGTGGCTGCAGAGTATGTGCCAGTGTGTAGCGCGGCCTGCCGGGGACGATGTGGATGGTGGACACTTAAGCCCTTAAGCGGGGTATGTAGAGAAGAGGAACTGCCAATTGAAGCGAGGTTTTTTTGCGCGAGGGGGGGAATTGAAGCGGGGGTTGACGTATTATCTAACTGCTGATATAATCAACCGCAATAATTTGTACCTAGTCGCTCCAAATTCCTGGGGCTGCGCATGACTCCTATTGGCTATTTGGCTGGTTTCCTTTTTCAGGACAAATTGAAACAAGGAACGAGTTTTGGGATCATGCACCGGTACCCGTACGAATGGAGTAGGACAGTTGGCAAGCAATACATTGAGCTCTTCTTATTATTGATAAAGCCAGTAATAATCAAACTAGAAAGGAAAAGAAAAAAGACAAAGAAAAATATCTGCACAAATCTTCGCGTAACATCAATGGCAAACAGCACATAGAGCATGGCTAATGTGACAACCACAACTACACATGCTAGTTCCTTCTTGTCTCTTGCTTTCTTCTGTTGCATGTGATTGATTCTTTCTTGCTTCATCATACTGATTGTACATTCCAGATCAACCAGTTTCTTCTTCAGCTTTACATTATCTTCTGCGAGCTTGGTGATAACACTCTGAGCCCTGCCATGCCATTCTTCATCCAGCCAGTTAACAAAGGCACAAGCCTCATATCCCTGCCAATGTTAAATAGTATTCAGGATGAGTTGTGGCATTAACTGAAGTAAAATGATGAACTTAATTAGCACTAACCTCTAAGGGGCAACTGAGAAACCGCCTGCCAATGTCGAATCCCTCTGTGCATACATGTTGAGCGGGAGTGTGCCCGTGCACACAACTTAGCTTTTGGTACTTTTCGATGGCGCAAAACTCGGAGTCGAACTCGTGTTGCGGGAGTTTGGAGTCATGCTCCGGATTCGGCGGCAGTTCGCTTTCCTCGGGGGAGGGCGGTCCTTCAGGACGGATTCACCAAGGAGCTATACTTTGGACATGCTAAAAAGATCAGGATAGATTAGAACCTGACAGGACGATTCGGATCCGTAGTACACCTGCCTTCTAATGACCTTAGGCAAGTGCTCGGCGGCGACCGTCGTTGTGGCGGCGATACGAGCAAGAGCAGCCGCACCGAAACCATCAGCACCACTCATCCGCATTCCCCCAATGTCAGCGCCACGCGAGGGAATTTGGAGGCTATGTATAAATTTGGGGGAAATGGGGAAACTGTGGAGATAAGCTAACGATCGGGAACTACTTCACACACGATTTTCCGCACCAAACCATGTAAGAAGACAACTTAGGTTAACCGTATGTGATGTACTACCCTGTCCATATAATTGAGTTACGGCGCGGTACCGTTTAAACAGCCGCTCTGCAGATATCCGTAAAAAAACAGCCGCTCTGCATACATAGATGGTGGCGGCGGCCTAGGCGACGGCTACCGGAGAAGAGGTCAATCCTTGGTTGGTGGGCAGTGGCGGCGTCATAGGAGGTCAATCCTCGGTCTGCAGCGGGAGATAGGAGGAGCTCAACCATCGAGGTCGAGGTCGGCAGCGGCGTGATTCGAGCACATCCATCGCGGTCGATGGCGGGATAGTGGAGGTCAAACATCAGGCGGTGGCTGCACTAAGCTTTGCTCCTCGACCCTGCTGTCTCGGCGTGCCGCCGCATTGCGCTTCTTTGTCTACTAGGTGGAGGTCGCCGCGCGGCTAATTAATTAAAGTATTCTTTTCGTGAGTGGCTTAATTAAGGTATTCAATTCCTAAGGGTAGTCTCTGCATGTAAATTGGCTGGCCATTAATTTTTGTCATTGCACATCTGGATAGCAACATGGAGCGCCCTCAGTGACGATACCATAGACCTAGGGTAGGGTCATAGGCCTGACCTAGACACCCTACCCAAAGTCACTACCCTAGGATCAAAGACATTCCAAGGATGACCAAAGGTACCGACTGAAGTGACCAAAGAGTGCAATCCACTCAACCATATATCTCAGTCGGATACCGCAATTCCATTCGACCAGGACAAAGTCACTTGACCATACAAGAAACCACTCGGAGCGCAGAAGATTTAAGGTCACGCAAGACTAGCAACAGTCGGGCATTCACTCCGTAGCCTTAAAGGCCATTACATCTCTTTATTACAGATGTTATCAGTAACGCCCTGTCTTTATGTACATTGAACCCTCTATAACGCAGGGCGGCTGGGGTCCTGGCGCACTCTATATAAGCCACCCCCTTCTCCGGTACAAGGGTTCGCACCCCCTGTAACACACACACACCCATATTCCAGTCGACAGCCTCCGGGCACCGAGACGTAGGGCTTTTACCTCCTCCGAGAGGGGCCTGAACTCGTAAAACTCGTGTGTACAACCTTGCCGTAGCTAGGACCTTGCCTCTTCCTAAGTACCCCCTAACCTCACTTTCAGGCCTAGTACCACGACAGTTGGCGCCCACCGTGGGACAGGTGTCTTAGCGACTTCCGGAGAGGTTGCAAGTTTATCTTCGATCTTCATCAGCATGGTTTTCGGTGGTGGTCTGGCGTTGGGTCGTGAGATCCGACTCGGCGCGCTCGTTTTCATCGCCGACGACTCCGCCTGGCTTCAAGAGCCCCCCTCGACGTTGAGGCACTTCCCGTCCGCGAGGCGGCGCACTTTCTTGTGAGTGCTTGTGGCATCCTTCTCCGGCAGCCATCGACCCAATATCGGTCGGCTCCCTCATCATCTGCTCTCCCCACTGCACGCCGTCGCAAGCAGTCCGGTCGGTCGCGGCTCCAGCGATGGGTGAAGCACGCGGTGGCTCGCAAGTCGGCCACCCCCCAAGTCGCGGCAATCGAGCCCGACGAGTACCACTACGGGCCGGTCGACCTATCGACTGGCTCCGTAGATACACTTTCCGAGTGCCGGAGTAGCGATCCCGTGGCGGAGGTCCTCATGGTCGGCTCTCCACTACTAGAAAAAGGCATGCTAGTGGCGCACCAGTTTTGCCTACTAATGGCGCAGTACTGGTGCGCCACTAGCACCACGCAATTAGATTTTTAACTAATGCGCACCACAGGTGTGCCATTAGTATAGGCCAGGTGCGCCATTAGTATCTGGTATACTAATGGCGCACCACATAGAAGTGCGCCATTAGTAACATTTTTTTCAAAAAAAAACCAGAATTTTTTTAATTTTTTTTTAAATTTTGTTTTTCGTTTTTTTCTTAATCTCGGGTCATTATGGCTTAATCTCGGGTCAATTTGCTTAATCTCAAGTAAAATCGCACTCTGTGGTCAAACTTATCTCGGGTCAATTTGCTTAATCTCAAGTCAAATCGCACTCTGTGGTCAAACTTCCCGGAAGGTCACCCATCCGCACACTACTCCAACCCGAGCACGCTTAACTTCGTAGTTCTTTCCAACCACAGCACCGGCTCACTTCACAGGCACTTGTTGATATATCTATCATATCAATCCTATTAAACCTTCTTGATGTCTAGGAGTTTGTTCATGTTCATGAGTATGATGAAATTTTGAAAAAATATTTCAAACTTCCCGGTCATATTACGTATCATATTTTGAAAAAAATATATTATTTTTTTCGAAACCAATTTTTTTTTCTGTTACTAGTGGCGCACCTAGCAAACGGTGCGCCACTAGTAAGTTTGAATTTTTATGAAATTTTTTGCCTCTAGATCTTAAAAGCCCCGTAACTTTTTTTTCTGTTTGGGTTTTGGGGATTTTGAAAATGTTTAACGGGGTTCCCCCTGTTAAATTCGGATGTAACTTTTTAATCCATACCATCTATAGCCCTTTTCCTAGTAGTGCTCGGCGCAGTCCGCATGGGTACCCTCGCAGTGACGGCGGCGGCAGCAACGATGGTCAGTCGTACGATCACGATGGGTACGTGCCTCAGCCCCTCACTGCGGAGCAAAGAGAAGAGACGCGTTGCCACAACAACGAAGCACTGCATACCCCCATCTTGGGAGAGACTTCCAAGGCTCGGGCCCTGGAAGCCGCGCGCCTAGCCACCATGGCCGAGCGCGCGTGTCTAGAGAACCTTCAGCGTTCACTCGACGATCAAGCCCGCCTACTAATTCCCGAATCCAGTCAACGACAGCGACAGTTGTTTCATCCTGAGCCCCAGGTCTACCGCACTCCAATTCAGAACCTCACAGCTGCAGCCCGTATTGCGGAGTCGATCCAGCCATCCCAATCGGATGCTGGGAGAGGTCTGCTGCAGATTCGAGCAGTTCTCCGACCGGCAGGAGAACAAAATGCAGCCGTTTCCCCGTCCTAACACAGAATTCACAGAAGATCCGTGGCAGCGACACAGTCTAGTCAGCCCACAGCCCTATATTGCCCCCGTGGCGTGAAGGTCATTGGCCCCGCCAAGAGCAACATTCGGGGTCGGAATTATGATCAGTATGACCGTTGACTCGGTCACAATGACCGCCATTGAGTGCCCACGCCACCTCCGAGGAGCGGATCATACTCACCCTGGCGGTATGATGGCAGGCCCCGCATGGTGACGAGCGAAGGATCCCGGTAGATCCTCGAAGACCCGGCTTTGATGCGAGATCGATTCTTGTGCAAGGTTTGGTCGACAGAAACCGGGCACACTGAGAATGGAAGGACAGGGACCGTCCGAGTGGCAGCAGAACACATGTTTCTGGGCCCAAGTGTTTCAGCAGCACCATCGGGGCCGCTGAGATGCCCCCAACTTCAGGTTGGCAGCAAGGGTGAGCAAGTTCACTAGTGAGTCGCAGCCAGATACTTGTCTAGAGGACTACCGAGTGGTTGTGCAGATTGGTGGCGGCAACGATGATGTAGCCATATATGTAAAAAAACGATGATGTAGCCATGAAGAACTTCCCTCTAATGTTGGAAGGCTCGGCCAGAGCTTGGCTAAACCAGCTGGCCCCTGGTAGCATATTCAGCTGGGAAGAATTGACCCGAGTGTTTGTCAGGACCTTCAAAGGCACTTGCAAACGACCAGCCGGGCTGGCAGAATTGCAGCATTGCATCCAAAAGCCGAATGAAACTTTGAGAGATTAAATCCAAAGATGGACCACACTCGTCATCATACAGTGGAGAATGTGTCGGAGCATCAGGCAGTCTGCGCCTTTAAAGAGGGCGTACGGTATAGAGTGCTAAACCTGAAATTCAGTCGGACAGGAGACATGTCTCTAACTTGGATGATGGAGATAGTCGGTCGGTACGTTAACGGTGAGGAAGTGGATCGAGTCTGTAGCGGCAAGAAACCAGTCGCCCAGGATGATGGAAATTCCAATCGGAAACCAAAGCGCAAAGCAGAACCCGCAGCTCCTAGAGAGGCTGCAGTTCTGAACCAGGGGAAGAACAAAGGGAAACCTAAAGGCCCCTGGACCCCCAAGAAAGTGAAGGATCAAGCAGGAAATGATGTTCTCGATTTGCCGTGTCATATACACACCAAGAAGGATGAAGAGAGGGATTTCATTTACCCCAAGCATACCACTCGATAGTGTCAACTCCTGATTCAGAGCTTCCAAAAGGGCCAGCCCAATGAGAAGGAGAAGGAATCTGAGGAGAATGTGGACAAAGAAGAAGACGGAGGTTACCCCCATATCAACTCCAGCTTGATGATTTTTGCTGACGTCGAGATAAGGAGTCGACTAAAAGTCATCAACAGGGAAGTCAGCAGGGTTGCTCTCGCAACGACGACATACTTGAAGTGGTCGAAGACTCCCATCACATTCGACCAGTCCGACCATCCGGCGCACATTGCTACACCTAGGAGGCAAGCGTTGGTGGTTGACCCAGTTGTCGATGGCACGCGATTGACCAAGGTTCTGATGGATGGCGGCAGTGGTTTGAATATCTTGTGTGCTGAGACCCTCCGTGGGGTGGGCATTCTGATGTCCAAGTTGAGCGAGAGCAACATGAGGTTCCACGGAGTCATCCCCGGGAAGAAAGCCGACTTACTCAGACAGAACACACTCGATGTGGTTTTCGGCGAGTCAAACAATTATCGCAAGGAAAAGTTAACATTTGGGGTGGTGGATTTCCACAATGCTTACCACGCTATCCTAGGCAGACCTGCATATGCCCGTTTCATGGCTCAACCATGCTATGTGTACCTCAAACTAAAGATGCCAGGCCCCAAGGGCGTGATCACAGTCACTGGAGATCGGCAGAAAGAAGAAGAGTACTTCCAGAAGTGCTCAAAAATTGCTGATGAGCAAATGGCGGCAGTAGTGATGGAAGAGTATGAGAATAACGTAGATCCGAGTGACTTGCTGCGAGCCAAGAAACCTGCTTCCGAGTCACGTTTCAGTTGGCTGGAGAAACGAAGCCTATGCATATTCATCTGACTGACCCCAATGCCGCTCCAACCCATATCTCAACAACACTTGATAGCAAATAGGAAGAAGTGCTCATCCAGTTCCTCCGTGAGAACTGGGACATCTTTGCATGGAAACCATCCGACATGCCGGGTGTACCCAGCGGACTGGCTGAGCACCGTTTGCGAGTCGACCCTAAAGCAAAATATGTCAAAGAGCCTCTCCGTCGGTCCGCCACGGAGAAGAGAAAGGCAATTGGCGAAGAGGTGGCTCGGCTTCTAGCAGCTGAGTTCATCCGTGAGATCTACCACTCCGAGTGGCTCGCCAATGTTATCATGGTCCCCAAGAAAAACAAGTCACTTTGCATGTGCATAGATTTCAAACATATCAATCGGTCCTACCCGAAAGATCACTTCCCTCTCCCCCGCATCGATCAAATTGTCAACTCGACTGCGGGGTGTGAGCGTTTGTCCTTTCTGGACGCATATTCCGGGTACCATCAGATCCGACTGTTTGGCCCCGATGAAATAAAAACAGCCTTCATCACCCCAATCGGGTGTTTCTATTACGTTACCATGCCTTTTGGCCTCAAGAATGCTGGCGCAACATTCATGCGCATGATTCAAAAGTGTCTGTTGAAGCAAATCAGTCGGAATGTGGAAGCATACATGGACGATATCGTGGTCTCGTCACGTAAAGGTTCCAACCTATTGACCGACCTCGCCGAAACATTTGCAAACTTGAGAAGTTATGATATCAAGCTCAACCCGTCCAAGTGCACATTCGGAGGCCCAGGTGGAAAGTTACTCGGTTTTCTCGTTTCTGAACGGGGAATCGACGCAAACCCAGAAAAGGTCAGTGCAATCCTCCAAATGAAACGCCTTGTGCGCGTGCATGACATTCAGAAGCTTACTGGTTGCTTGGTTGCATTGAGTCGATTCATCTCACGTCTCGGTGAAAAGGCATTACCTCTTTACCGACTGATGAAGAAGTCTGACAAGTTCGAGTGGAATCCTGAAGCTGAAGCAGCGTTTGAGGAACTCAAAGCCCTGCTTTCCACCCAGCTGGTGCTTGCTGCCCCAGTCAGCAAAGAGCCTCTAATATTATATATCGCAGCCACTGGACAAATTGTCAGCACAATGTTCATGGTCGAGCGGGAAGAAGAAGGCAAGGCCTACAAGGTTCAACGCCCAGTCTACTACATTTTTGAAGTCTTGACTCCATCTAAGTAGAGATATCCACCTTATCATAAGCTTGTGTATGGGATCTACTTGACTTCCAAGAATGTTGCGCATTACTTCTCAAATCACTCAATTTCAGTCATCAGTGACACTCCGTTATGTGAAGTTCTGAACAATCGGGAAGCAACCGGTCGAGTGGCTAAATGGGCGATTGAACTCCTTCCGTTAGATATCAAATTCGAAGCAAAGAAAGCAATCAAGTCTCGTGCAATAGCGGATTTCTTTTCCGAGTGGATTGAACAGGAACAACCGACTCAAGTTCAGTCGGATCATTGGACTATGTTTTTTTATGGATCCAAGATGCTGAGTGGATCCGGAGCAGGTGTGGTTTTGGTGTCCCCCAGAGGTGACAAGCTCAGCTATGTCCTCCAAATTCACTTTGATTCTTCAAACAATGAATATGGGTTTGCTACCTCTTGAGCTTGCATTGTATTCCCTCGAAGAGGAAAGGGAGATGCAACACAGTAGCGTAAGTATTTCCCTCACTTTTTGAGAACCAAGGTATCAATCCAGTAGGAGACCACGCGCCAGTCCCTCGCACCTGCACAAACAAATAAGAACTTCGCAGGCAACGCGATAAGGGGTTGTCAATCCCTTTACGATCACTTACGAGAGTGAGATCTGATAGAGATGAAAGTTATATTTTTGGTATTTTTGGTTTTAAAAACAACAAATAAAAGCAAGTAAAGAAAACTAGATGTAGATTGATATGTTGAGAATAGACCCGGGGGCCATAGTTTTCTGTAGTGCCTTCTCTCATGATCGCGATATTCTATGGCGGGTAAACAAATTACTGTCGAGCAATTGATAGAAAATCTAATAATTATGAGACTATCTAGGCATGATCATTGTATATAGGCATCACGTCCGAGACAAGTAGACCGAAACGATTCTGCATCTACTACTATTACTCCACACATCGACCGCTATCCAGCATGCATCTAGTGTATTTAGTTCATACGAACAGAGTAACGCCTTAAGCAAGATGACATGATGTAGAGGGATAAACTCAAGCAATATGATGAAAACCCCATCTTTTTATCCTCGATGGCAACAATACAATACGTGCCTTGCTGCCCCTACTGTCATTGGGAAAGGACACCACAAGATTGAACCCAAAGCCAAGCACTTCTCCCATTGCAAGAACTATAGATCAAGTAGGCCAAACCAAACCAATAATTCGAAGAGACTTGCAAGGATATTATGAGCACACATAAAAAGTTCAGAGAAGAACCAAATATCTTTCATAGATAACCTTGATCATAAACTCACAATTCATGGGATCTCGACAAACACACCGCAAAAAGAGATTACATCGAATAGATCTCCTCGAAGACTGAGGAGAACTTTGTATTGAGATCCGGAGAGAGAAGAAGTCACCAAGATACTAGCTATGGACCCGAAGGACTATGGTAAACTACTCACAACTCATGGTGAGGGCAATGATGATGATGATGATGAAGGCCTCCGTTATGGATCCCCCTCCTGGAACAAGCTCCAAGATGGGAACTCCACGGGAACAGAAGCTACGACGGTGGAATTAGGGTGTTCTCTCTGCGTATGGAGTTTCTGGGGTATGTAGGTATATATAGGAAGAAGGAGGGCACCGGGGGCCGTGTGCGGCAGCCTCGAGGCAGGGGGGCACTCCCTGGGAAGGGGGGCGCGCCCCCCACCCTCAAGGGCAGCCTAGCTGTCCCCTGACTTGGTCCTGATGTTTTCCGTGCGTGATTTTCTCCAAAAATATCTCTTGTGAAGGTTTCATTCCGTTTGGACTCCATTTGATATTCGTTTTCTGCAAAACCCTGAAATAGGCAAAAAAAGCAATCTGGACTGGGCCTTTGGGTTAGTAGGTTAGTCCCAAAAATGATATAAAAGTGAATGATAAAGCCCACTATACATACAAGACTTCATAAATAATAGCATGGAACAATAAAAAATTATAGATACGTTGGAGACGTATCAAGCATCCCCAAGCTTAATCCCAGCTCGTCCTCGAGTAGGTAAATGATAAAGAAAGAATTTTTGATGTGGAATGCTAACCAATATAGTTTTTCTATGTAATTCTCTTAATTGTGGCATGTATGTTCAGATCTGAAAGATTCTAGACAAAAGTCTATATTTACATAAGAAATAACAATACTTCAAGCAATACTAACAAAGCAATCATGTCTTCTCAAAATACTATGGCTAAAGAAAGTTATCCCTACAAAATCATATAGTGTTGGCTATGCTCCCTTATTATCACACAAAAATATTCATATCATGCACAACCCCGATTTCAGCCAAGCATTTGTTTTCATGCTCTATCCTTTCAAATCTTTCAAATTTCATGCAATACATGAGCGTTAGCCATGGACATAGCACTATGGGTGAAATAGAGGTGGTTGTGGAGAAGACAAAAAAGAGGGAGATAGTCTCACATCGACTAGGCGTATCAACGGGCTATGGAGATGCCCATCAATAGATATCAATGTGAGTGAGTAGGGATTGCCATGCAACGGATGCACTAGAGCTAAATATGAATGAAAGCTCAACAAAAGAAACTAATGGGTGTGCATCCAACTTGCTTGCTCACGAAGACCTAGGACATTTGAGGAAGCCCATCGTTGAATATACAAGCCAAGTTCTATAACGAAAATTCCCACTAGTATATGAAAGTGACTAAACATGAGACTCTCTACAATGAAGAACATGGTGCTACATTGAAGCACAAGTGTGGAAAAAGATAGTAGCAATTGTCCCTTTTTTATTTTCTTTTTTTTCTTTTTTTGGGCCTTTCTTTTTTTCTTTTGCCTTACTTTTTTTTTTGCTTTTTTTTTGCGGGGGGGCTTTATAGATTCAGCCTTTCCTCCCATGGGACAATGCTCTAAAAATGATGATCATCACACTTTCATTACAACACAATGTTACAACTCGATACTACAACAACAAAGTATGACTCTATATGAATGCCTCCGGCGGTGTACCGGTATGTGCAATGAAACAAGAGTGACATGTATGAAAGAATTATGCATGGTGGCTTTGCCACAAATACGATGTCAACTACATGATCATGCATGGAAATATGACAATATGATGCGTGTCATATAAATGGAATGGTGGAAAGTTGCATGGAAATATATCTCGGAATGGCTATGGAAATGCCATGATAGGTAGGTATGGTGGCTTGTTTTGAGGAACAATATGGTGGCTGCTTTGAGGAAGGATATATAGTGGATTTATGGCACCGACGAAAGTTGCGCGGTACGAGAGAGGCTAGCAATGGTGGAAGGGTGAGAGTGCGTATAATCCATGGACTCAACATTAGTCATAAGAACTCATATACTTATTGCAAAAATCTACGAGTCATCAAAACAAAGCAATCAACACATGCTCCTAGGGGGAGGTTGGTAGGAGTTAACCATTGCGCGCCCCCGACCTCCACACAAATGTTGGCACTCTACAAATACCTCATGCTCTAACTCTGTCACATAGCGGTTCACCATACGTGCATGCTACGGAAATCACTAACCTTAACAAAAGTATTTCTCAATTTCGTAATAAATCCACTAGCATGACTCTAATATCACTATCCTCATATCTCGAAACAATTATCAAGCATCCAACATCTCATTCTATTCAATGCACTTGGTGTGAATTTTTTTACTACATTGACGTTGGATGTCTATCATGTGGAGACTAGTTTCTTTAGCCTAAACACATTACCATGCTGTTTTAATAGACTCTCAAATAGATCTAAGTGAAGCATGAGAGTTCAACAATTTCTACAAAATATTACCACCACCATGCTCTAAAAGATATAAGTGAAGCACTAGAGCAAAAAACTATTCAACTCAAAAGATATAAGTGAAGCACATAGAGTGTTCTAACAATTTATAGGCCATATTTAACTCTCTCAAATAGGTGTGTCCAGCAAGGCTGATTGTGGCAAACTAACAAGCAAAGACTCAAATTGTACAAGATGCTCCAAGCAAAGCACATAACATGTTGCGAATAAAAAAATAGCTCCAATTATAGTTACCGATGGATGAAGACGAAAGAGGGGATGCCTTCCCGGGGCATCCCCAAGCTTAGGCTTTTGATTATCTTCAATTTACTTGGGGTGCCATGGGCATCCCCAAGCTTAGGCCTTTGCTACTCCTTATTCCATAGCCCATCAAAGCAATACTCAAAACTTGAAAACTTCACAACACAAAACTTAGACAACAATTCTCGTGAGCTCCGTTAGTATGAGAAAGCAAACCACTACTCAAAGGTACATAAATGAATTCATTCTTTGTTTATATTGGTGTTAAATCTACTGCACTCCAAGTTCTCTATGGTTCATATCCTCCAATATTACTCATAGATGCATCGGAATAAGCAAACAACACACGAAAAACAGAATCTATCAAAAACAGAACAGTCTGTAGTAATCTGCAGGGTTCGCCTACTTATGGAACTCCAAAAAATTCAACCTAATTTGGTAAATTTGTGTAAAAATCAGCATAAAAAAGAATCAACTAAAAATCACGCTCCAGTAAAATCCCCCGACTACTTTAGCAAGCGCTAACGATTCTGTTTTTCACAGCAAGATCATATAAACATCACACAAGACTCACCAAAGGTTCTACTTGGCACAAACACTAAACAAAACAGCAAACCACATCCAATCATAGGCTAGATGAAATATTTATTCCCTAACAGCAACAAAAACAAAAAACATAAAATTGGGTTGCCTCCCAACAAGCGCTATCGTTTTATGCCCCTAGCTAGGCATTGATATTTCAGTGATGCTCATATGAAAGATAAGAATTGAAGCACAAATAGAGCATCATAAAACATATGACAAACACATCTAAGTCTAACATACTTCTTATGCATAGGCATTTTATAATCAAACAAAATATCATAACAAGCAAGATCTAGCATATGCAAGGAAGGGGAAAGAAACAATAGCAATCTCAACATAATGAGAGGTAATTTAGTAACATAAAAATTTCTACAACCATATTTTCATCTCTCACAATAATTGCATGTAGGATCATGATCAAATTCAACAAAATAGCTATCACATAACATATTCTCAACACGATCCACATGCATGCGAAGTTGACACTCTTCCAAAATAGTGGGAGTAACATTAACTAAAGTCATGACCTCTCCAAACCCACTTTTATTATTATTGCAAACATTATTATCAATCTCATATTTATCATGGGGCTTAAATAAATTTCCAAGATAATAAGAAGAATCACCCCAATCATGATCATTGCAACAAGTAGTGGACATCGCAATACTAGCATCCCCAAGCTTAGGGTTTTGCATATCATTAGCACAATTGACATTAATAAAATTTATCATAACATCATTGCAATCATGCTTTTTATTCAAGGAGCTAACATGAATCACTTTTTCTTTTAACAATTCCTCACAATTTTCAGACTCATAAATTTCAAGCAAAACCCAATAAAGATAATCTAGTGCACGCAGCTCACTAGCAATAGGTTCGACATAATGGGATCTCTTAAAGAGATTAGCAAGTGGATGAGGATCCCTACTTTAGCAAGCGAAGATGCAAGCTAATTGAGGGCACATAGCACACAAGCCAACAAGAGGAAAGCGAACGATAAACACACGGCGGAAGAAGGGCAAATAAAACGGCAAGGGTGAAGTGGGGGAGAGGAAAATGAGAGGCAAATAAATGTAATGCGAAGGATAAGGGTTTGTGATAGGTACTTGGTATATGACTTTTGCGTAAGACTCCCCGGCAACGGCGCCAGAAATTCTTCTTGCTACCTCTTGAGCTTGCGTTGTATTCCCTCGAAGAGGAAAGGGAGATGCAGCACAGTAGCGTAAGTATTTCCCTCAGTTTTTGAGAACCAAGGTATTAATCCAGTGGGAAACCACGCGCCAGTCCCTCGCACCTGCACACACAAATAAGAACTTCGCAGCCAACGCGATAAGGGGTTGTCAATCCCTTTACGGTCACTTATAGAGATGATAGTTATATTTTTGGTATTTTTGGTCTAATAAAACAGCAAATAAAAGCAAGTAAAGAAAAGTAGACGTAGATTGATATGTTGAGAATAGACCCGGGGGCCATAATTTTCTCTAGTGGCTTCTCTCATGATAGCGATATTCTACGGTGGGTAAACAAATTACTGTCGAGCAATTGATAGAAAAGTGATTAATTATGAGACTATCTAGGCATGATCATTGTATATAGGCATCACGTCCGAGACAAGTAGACCGAAACGATTCTGCATCTACTATTATTACTCCACACATCGACCGCGATCCAGCATGCATCAAGTGTATTGAGTTCATACGAACAGAGTAATGCCTTAAGCAAGATGACATGATGTAGAGGGATAAACTCAAGCAATATGATGAAAACCCCATCTTTTTATCCTCCATGGCAACAATACAATACGTGCCTTGCTGCCCCTGCTGTCACTTGGAAAGGACACTGCAAGAATGAACCCAAAGCCAAGCACTTCTCCCATTGCAAGAACTATAGATCTAGTAGGCCAAACCAAACCAATAATTCGAAGAGACTTGCAAGGATATTATGAGCACACCTAAAAAGTTCAGAGAAGAACCAAATATCTTTCATAGATAACATTGATCATAAACTCACAATTCATCGGATCTCGACAAACACAACGCAAAAAGAGATTACATCGAATAGATCTCCTCGAAGACTGAGGAGAACTTTGTATTGAGATCTGGAGAGAGAGAAGAAGCCATCTAGATACTAGCTATGGACCCGAAGGTCTGTGGTAAACTACTCACTACTCATGGTGAGGGCGATGATGATGATGATGAAGGCCTCCGTGATGGATCCCCCTCCCGGAACAGGCTCCAAGATGGGATCTCCACGGGAACAGAAGCTACGGCGGTGGAATTAGGGTTTTCTCTCTGCGTATGGAGTTTCTGGGGTACGTAGGTATATATAGGAAGAAGGAGGGCACCGGGGGCCATGTGGGTCAGCCTCGAGGCAGGGGGGCGTGCCCTGGGAAGGGGGGCGCGCCCCCCACCCTCGAGGGTAGAACAGTTGTCCCCTGACTTGGTCCTAACGTTTTCCGTGCGTGATTTTCTCCAAAAATACCTCTCGTGAAGGTTTCATTCCGTTTGGACTCCGTTTGATATTTCTTTTCTGCAAAACCTTGAAATGGGCAAGAAACAGCAATCTGGACTGGGCCTTTGGGTTAGTAGGTTAGTCCCAAAAATTATATAAAAGTGAATGATAAAGCCCATTAAACATCCAAGACTTCATAAATAATAGCATGGAACAATCAAAAATTATAGATACATTGGAGACGTATCAGGGTTGCGTATGGCCATCTTTCTCGGCGTCCGTCGCCTGATGGTATACGGCGAATCAGACTTAGTGGTCAATCAAGTGATGAAGGAGTGTGTCACATCCCTAGCTCTGTCTTGCACTTGGGTTGGTCTTGCTTGAGCATCATGTTTAAATTTTGTTAAACTTGAATTGGGGATGTTCAAACCCTAGCACCTTGAAATCCAAATAGGTCCAGCTTTAAAAATTTGCATTCAATAAACCCAAAATGCCTTCATCAATGTTTGATAATTTTGGAAAGGCTTTGAGACCAAACCAAAATTTAGGAACATTTTTAAGGATTTATTTTTGGAACTTTGAATTTAAATCATTAGCTATTTGAATTTGAATTATATTCATATAATTACAATATAATTTCAAATACCCCTGAAATGTTTTGTGAGCTTCTGGAAAAGTCCATCTAGCAAAATAAAAATATTCAGAGGAGTTTTTGGCATTGTTTGAAATTGTTTAATTTCAAAACAGTGGCAAAAGATATTTAAAAAAAAAGAAAACAGAAGATAAAATAGAAAACAGAAACATAATTAGAAAAAAGAGAAGGACTACCTGCCTTACCTGCAGCCCAGCTGGCGGCCCAGCCCACCACCACACCCCCCTCTGTCGTCTTCTCCCCCTCGCCCCGAAGCAGCTGCGTGCCCGGCATGCCGCAGCCACGCCACCACCTCCTCCCTGCCTATCTTCCTCTCCCCGGCCCCTCTAGCGACGCCCGGAGATGCCCCGGAGCAACCTCGACCTCTCCCCTCACTCGCTTCTCTCTCCTCCCTCCTCTGTCTCTCTCGCACGCGGCCACCAAGAGGAGCTCGTCGCCGCCGCCCTGAACCACCGCGGCCACCGGCCACCGCACGCCTCGCAAACATGCCAAGAAGAATCGCCGCAGCTCCGTCTTCCTATTTCATCGACGTACCCAAGCTGGGGAGCCCTGCTTCATCTTCATGGGCCTCGTCTTCAACCTTCGGCCGACGAGATCCCCTCCGCCGCCCTGCTCACTCTGGTCCTCCTCCGAGCTCGCCGTCTGCATCGTTGCCACCTACGTGAGCCTCTCCCTCGAACCACCTCCTTCGTTTTCTCTTTTCCATGCCGTAGCTGCCACTTCGCCGATGGCCGAAAACCGCCGCCGCCCGTGTTTACCGCCGGCGATGCTCCGGTGACCATTTGGTCCCGGGCGCACGTCCAACTTGCTCGTCTTAGCACGTAGATGGTTTAGGTGCCGCGCACGCATCGCCTAGGCCACCACAACCCCAAACCCGCATAGACCCGAGCTCCGACCGCCGCGGCCGAGCTCATCGCTCTCGCCTCCGGTCACGCCAGGCCCGGCTGGCGCCCCCACTCGATGCGCGCTGGTCTGGGCTCTCGAATGAGCCCAGTCACGTTGCGAACGGGGCACCACAGCCCGTTTACGCATCCTCCGCCGCGTTCTGTCTCGCCGGCGGCGAGCCGCCGACAGGTTTGACCTCCGTCGTTGACTGGTTTTGACCCCTGAGAGTCGATGACATGTGGGGCCAGCCCTGACTAATTTTAGTTTAGGGTTTTAATTAAGTTTTAATTGATGTCATTAATCTAATTAGACACTAACATGTGGGCCCCGTGTCTGTTTAGTTTAGTTTTAGACTTTTAGTTAGTGCTGAGAGACTGACCAGTGGGACCCACTGGTCAGGTTTGACTGGACCAGCCCCTGTTGACATGCTGACGTCATTCTAACGTCAGGCTGACGCAGTAATGCTTTTATGGATTTTAAATAAATCAGAAATGATTTATTATTTCAGAAAATAGCTAAAACTTCTAAAAATCACAGAAAATAATTTATAACTCAGATGAAAATAATATATATATGAAAATTCATCAAAAAAATCCAAGGAATCTGTTTATGGCATTTTCATGCATGTTTGAATAACTTACAGCCACTGTTTAGGGCAATTTGAATAAATGGCATTTGAATAATCACATATGGAGTTTGAATTTGAACCTTTGGTTCAAACCAACTTCATTTAATTGTGTTGCTAGTTGCATTAGCTCAACCAACAGCATATTGCCATGTCATGATCATGCATCATATTGTCGCATTGCATTGATTGTGTTCTTTCTCTGTTTGCCGGTTTTGTTCCCTCTCAGTAGACGACGTTCCGACGATGAGTTTGATGACACCGATGAAGAGCTATTGATATCTTCAGAAGTGCCAGGCAAGCAAAACCCCATTGAGCATTCCGATACAATCCCACTCTCTCGCTCTTGCTCTCTTTACTGCATTAGGACAACAACGCTTCAACTGTTACCTGCTGCGGTAGTTGAACCCCTTTCCATTGCATGACCTGTCATTGCCACAGTAAATAGTTGAAACCCACTAGTATGAGTAGGAGTTGTTTGAGCCATGTTGTGCCTACTCATTCATGCTTTCTGGTTATGCCTGCTATTGCTTAGAGTTGTGTCAGGTCTGATTCATCGGGGATGAATTGGAAGGGTGATGAACATGTCCTACTGTGTGTGAGCTAAGTGTGTGAATACGATTTGGTAAAGGTAGCGATGAGAGGCCATGTAGGAGTACATGGTGGGTTGTCTCATTGAAGCCGTCCTCAGGAACTGAGTTCTGTGTTGGTTGATCCTTGAATAGCTACTACCACACGTTGGGCCCTGAAATATGACCCCGCTCGACTTATTGACTACCCTTGTTCTCTGTGCAGGAGTTGCAACTAGTTTCTGGTGTTTGTAGTTTACTGGAGGTCGTGCGCAGCGCTGAACCTCGGGGTGGGCTGTGACACGGCAGGTACGTGGCACGGTGTACCGGTCGCCCGTTTGGTGACGCGGGAACCCTGTACACATCGTTTGGGGCCGTGAGCGACACCCCGGCCGGATCTCCCCACGGCTGGAACCCAAATAGGCGATAAACCTGGACGAGAGACTTGAGTGGTTGGTTAGGTCGTGGTCTACACCTACGTCGGCTTTTGCTTGAAGTCTGCCGAGCACATGTCGTGTGCAGACGCTAAGTGGTGGAAACATGTGTGAAGAAGTACACCCCTGCAGGGTTATATATAATCTATTCGAATAGCCGTGTCCGCGGAAATGGACTTCTAGGTTGCCTATAACAGTTCATAGACAAGTGAAAGTGGATACTCTAAAACACACAAGATAAGCGTGAGTGCTATGGATGGCCTTCTCGTAGGGAGACGGGGGCGGATCCATAGTGGTGTATTGATTGGTGAATATGTGGACTCGTGTGCGCCACCTCAAAGGTGTTACTTGCAGTCGTAATTTAGGATAGCCACCGAGTCAAGCTGGCTTGCTGCAGTCAAACTCCACCACCCCTTTGTTGATACTGATGCATATGTAGCTAGTTCTGATGTAAGTCTTGCTGAGTACCTTTGTACTCACGTTTTCTTAATTTATGTTTTGCAGAGAGACTTCAGTCTCGCTAGTGGTTCTGCGTGGACTTTGACGTTTAGCTTGTTACCTCAACTACGATCTTGTACCCTTGGGAGGGTCTTGTAGATAGTCAGGCTTTTTCAGCCTTCTTCATTTGTAGTTGTCTATACTCAGACATGTTATGCTTCCGTTGCCTGTATGCTCTGTATGTGGGGTCATGTGACCTCTGATTGTAATAAATGCTATGATGGCTCTTCTGGGCCTTTATCTATATGAGTTGTTGAGTTATATTGTGATGCCTTGTTGTACAGCACATACTTGCATGTTATGCGTACGTGTAATGTGTATTTCTATGTGTGGGATCCGACACCTAGTTGTTTACCTTTGGTAGCCTACCTTACAGGGAAATGTCTCCTAGTGCTTCCACTGAGCCTTGGTAGCTTGCTGCTGCTCTGGAACACTTAGGCTGGCCGGCATGTGCCCTTCTTCGTTCCTGTGTCTCTCCCTTAGGGGAAATCTCACGCGTTGTTCCTTTAAGTCCTTGTAGCTTGCTACGACTTGGGTTCATACGTTGATGACCGACACGTTCATTGCTGGGTCATGTATGCTTGTCCCTGTAATTTAGTGCCACTTTTGGTTTATAACTAGTCATGTCGGCATGGGTTCTCTGTCATATGGATGCTAGCGACACTATCATATACGTGTGCCAAAATGCGCAAACGGTCCCGGGCCAGGTAAGGTGGCACACGCGGGGATACCGTACGTGAGGCCGCAAAGTGATATGATGTGTTACAGGCTAGACCTGTGTGACTTAGGATTGGGGTCCCGACATCTTTGGTATCAGAGCCTGACTGCCTGTAGGATTAGTAAGCCAAACTGGTCGAAGTCGTGTCTAGAAACTCTTTAGTTATTTAAGGGAATTGATTGTGGAAGGGAACGTAAGGCTCTTTTTACTCCTTTACCTTATGACCTTCTGATCTGAGTCATGTTCTTCTTCTACGGGGATTAAGAACTAGGATTCTCTTTCTATTTATTAGGATCACGTTAATGTGGTTTCAACCCTCAGTTTAGTTTCTACTACTTCTGTTTGTTCAGCTGTTGGTCTCAGAACCTTGACATTGTGATGTTAAGTGTTTATGCTACCCTTTTGCTCGAGTCTCAAAAGTATTTTCGAGCATTTGCAGCCGTTATGCTGTCCGAGTCATCCCAGGTTTCTAAATAGTCTGATGCATTTGCAAATCATCCCTATCTGTTCTTAATGTCCTTTTAGGCCAGATTAACCACACTAGTCGGTGTGTTGAGGCACTCTGCTACCTCGACATATATGTTGGACCTATTATTATGACCCTAGGTGTCTTACAAGATCACCCAGTAATCTAGCAATGCTTCATATTTCCAGTGTGATGATTCTGGCCATCATTCTCGAAAGCATCCCGTGATGCCATTTAGTTAGTAGTCAATCTACTCCTGGGTTCTTGAACCCAAGACTCACTCCACTTATCTCCTGTTGGTAGTATTTGCTCGTTCCTTTAAGATATTAGTGACCTTGTGATAGTCCTCGAGGTCCGTGGTATATCCTTCTTCCAAATACCATGAACCATCATGGCAGAAGTTCTTCTGAACCAAAAGAGCACGACCCGAGTGCTCTTGACTAGTACTCCATTCATATTGTGACTCTGCCAATTCTACTTTCTGCATGGGTTATCCGGAAGAAATATGTTGAACTAGTTCGACATACTAATCTTTGCATCCACAACTCAGAAAGATATATGTTCCCTTGAGTTGTCTCCTTTTAGTTGTATTATGACCCTCGTCTATTAGTTGATAGTCAGGAGTAGTTGTGCACCCGTGTTCATCGATGCCTTTTACCCTTGTGGTCCGTCAAGCCATTCTATTCCAGAATGACTAGGAGAAACAAACTCCAGTACCTTATCCATATCCAGGATTGGGTCAAAGAAGTTGTACTCCGCACATGAAGAATGTTAATCCAGCTTCTAATCTGTTCTATCTTGGAATATTACCATCTTTATGACAAGAACGTCATGAGAATTGCACCACCTCCTATGAACTTTTGATAAGGTGATACTTCTCGCCATCATCGTTTATTTCTCGGTCTCTGTGTTATGGTAACCAGAATACCGACAAGTGAATTGTGATGTGTGAAATCAATACTACTAGCAACTTCGTTGCTTGGTAGATAATGGACGATAATCTCATTCTTAGCATGATGGTTACCAAATCACCATTCTAAGATTGATCGTGCTACCTAGTCCATCTTCCTTGGTGCACTCTTGATCAATGAGTTAGGATTGCATAAATCCCTCACCCTTGCGATCATATCATCTCGCCCCGAAAAGCATGATTGTTTGCGAGCTTAGTAACATATCGGTGGTTCATGAATTTCCGGCTATCTTCCCGGAAGTATCACCGGGTTGTCCCCTGACCAATGCGTCGAGCTCGTAATCAAGTTGGTTTCATATAAACCACCCCTTCTCCAAGAATCTGTGTTGGATACCCTGAACTAATTGGTTAAGCTAAACAACAACTTGGAGAGTTGGAAGATAAAAGCTTAATCCACATAGCTCACCTCAAAGGGATATCTTGTGTGTATATTGAAGATGGATGATATCTTCTTCAATTGATCTCCATGATCATTTGTGGATCTATTGTCTTGTTCATACTTTGATTCGAGTATGGGTTATCGTCAAGTAAAATCAGAACCAATGATATTCGTAACGTTGTCTTACTCGTTGTTGATCCCTCGAGCATACACCGTTATATCTCTTGGTCTGACCACTGCTACCACCTTGTTCATATAAATTGTGGAATTCCATCTTCATGGATATCTCGATGACCCGTTGTTGAGCCCATCAACATCGTTTATCTTGACCATGATTCATGCTGAACATTTAAGATAGTATTGGAAATTTCTCAAGCATGGCCTTCGTGTTCCGTTCATGAGGTATATGTTGGATGAGAGGAGAGACATTCCCTAATTCATGTGCATTTGGTGCAAGTTGCTGCCGTGAGTTCGAGAAAGTTGTTTTGCTTCCTGTGGAATCATCTCAAGTCAGTCATGCATACGTGCGAAGTATTATGTGGTTTGGAGATTTGCAACCTTCACTCTATATGTATCCCTAGCACACCAAGCCACTGATTGATTTGTTCAAGGAGAAAAGTTCCATCATAAGAGCTAATCATATGACTTATGTAAGGACTTCGATATCCTAGATGATGGTTCCCACCTGAACCCGGTAGTGTTTTATCGTAAGACTTCTACGTGGTCATGCTTGTCTTGGACAACACGTTCATGTGTATGTAGCAGAACCAACTCATGTTTTGGAGCTTACTACCGCGGTCCATTTCCTGAGAATCTCGCAACATCGTCTCGTCGATTTGAGTTGCAAACTTTCATTTTTCTTCCTAGACTCGATGAGTCTGGAATATCCTGACACCAACCAGAACTGAATCTCAGGCTGATATGATGGTTGGAGCCTTTTCCCAAGAACTATAATATTGGTCTCTCGATAACCGGTAAAGTGGATGTCGTGGCCAACACACCTAACCGGAAGACCTATTGTTGTAGTATCTTGATTGAAGAAACTAGCCACCTCCCCATAAGGACTTCATAGGAATTACTCCCTAGTTGTTCCTTATGGACTTTTTATGCTTCCGAAGTCCGACCCTTACTTGATGGCCATATTGATGCTTTTAAGCATTGACCGTGGTACCTAGTACACCAAGGAGAACATTAGAAGCGGAGTGCTAAATGTCTCTTGGTCGATCATCCAGATTTTGCCCTTGGCTCCACTAAGGTGAAATCCGAGAAGGTGTTATCTTCCTTTGCATCTGCATCATCCATCCTTATACATCATGGTAGTATGTGATGTTGCCAGGATCCTTGACACGGATATTGGTAAAACCTTGATGAATATGGGAATGCTCAAGTTCTTGAGAGCACGCACAAGCACTATGTGTTATCCTCGACACTAACCGGGATTGCTTCCAGTGTTCTTGGTTATATTATACACTCTCAAAGAGTAGATTTACTCTCTACTGTTGGGATTCTTCCCAGTTACCAGAATCATTCCCAGCATTTGCATTTTGTTCCTAGCTTGCACCGCCAATGTGCCAACTTTCCATGGGTTACCGTTCTCAATCATTGTTGTTCAGGATTATCTTCAGAAGTGGACTTGCCATGGGCCCCATCCATCTCTGGTGATAACCAAAATCTTCCCTTGTGTTGTCTTCAACAAGATAGTCCACATCATCCATTTTGGCCGAGAATGTCATTCTCTCGAACTCCGTCAAACGATCGATTGTGTTTGCCTTAGGCTGGTATAGGGAATTTCAATGATCTCTATATCAAAAGTAATTCTTTTTGCCACTTAAGGGAATAACTCTATGAGTCACCTTCTCTAAGGTGCCCCGTCTGGTGACCTCGATCACCCTCTTTCTCAGGTGTGGAATTATTGCCACTAGGTGAACTTTCATCATTTATTTCACTCCATCCCCCTGGAGGTGTACTCCGTGTCTCAGCTCAAGAGATGTTTCAACGTCTCACTCCATAAGTTGATCTGAGTTGCTCGATCTTAGAGAAGATCAAATCTTGTAGAATTCACGTGCTTTTGTTGTCGTGTTGGATGAAGCTTTGGAATCAAGGATGCCGAGATCTACATGATGCATTGAATCAACAATTTCGAGGAGGAAAACTGGATCGAGAAGATTGTGTTAGTTAGTGTCCCCTCTGATTTCTTATCTCACGTCCTGAATCTCGGGACGAGATTCTTGTTTTAGCGGGGGTGAGTTGTCACATCCCTAGCTCTGTCTTGCACTTGGGTTGGTCTTGCTTGAGCATCATGTTTAAATTTTGTTAAACTTGAATTGGGGATGTTCAAACCCTAGCACCTTGAAATCCAAATAGGTCCAGCTTTAAAATTTTGCATTCAATAAACCCAAAATACCTTCATCAATGTTTGATAATTTTGGCAAGGCTTTGAGACCAAACAAAAATTTAGGAACATTTTTAAGGATTTATTTTTGGGACTTTGAATTTAAATCATTAGCTATTTGAATTTGAATTATATTCATATAATTAGAATATAATTTCAAATACCCCTGAAATGTTTTGTGAGCTTCTTGAAAAGTCCATCATGCAAAATAAAAATATTCAGAGGAGTTTTTGGCATTGTTTGAAATTGTTTAATTTCAAAACAGTGGCAAAAGATATATTTTTTTTAAAAAGAAAACAGAAGATAAAATAGAAAACAGAAACAGAATTAGAAAAAAGAGAAGGACTACCTGGCCTTACCAGCGGCCCAGCTGGCGGCCCAGCCCACCACCACACCCCCCCTCTGTCGTCTTCTCCCCCTCGCGCCGAAGGAGCTGCGTGCCCGGCATGCCGCAGCCACGCCACCACCTCCTCCCTGCCTATCTGCCTCTCCCTGGCCCCTCTAGCGATGCCTGGAGATGCCCCGGAGCCACCTCGACCTCTCCCCTCACTCGCTGCTCTCTCCTCCCTCCTCTGTCTCTCTCGCACGCGGCCACCGAGAGGAGCTCGTCGCCGCAGCCCTGAACCACCGCGGCCACCGGCCACCGCACGCCTCGCAAACATGCCAAGAAGAATTGCCGCAGCTCCGTCTTCCTATTTCATCGACATACCCATGCTGGGGAGCCCCGCTTCGTCTTCATGGGCCTCGTCTTCAACCTTCGGCCAACGAGATCCCCTCCGCCGCCCTGCTCACTCTGGTCCTCCTCCGAGCTCGCCGTCTGCATCATTGCCACCTACGTGAGCCTCTCCCTCGAACCACCTCCTTCGTTGTCTCTTTTCCACGCCGTAGCTGCCACTTCGCCGATGAACGAAACCCGCCGCCGCCCGTGTTTACCGCCGGCGATGCTCCGGTGACCATTTGGTCCCGGGCGCATGTCCAACTTGCTCGTCTTAGCACGTAGATGGTTTAGGTGCCGCGCACGCATCGCCTAGGCCACCACAACCCCAAACCCGCACATACCCGAGCTCCGGCCGCCGCGGCCGAGCTCATCGCTCTCGCCTCCGGCCACCCCAGGCCCGGCTAGCGCCCCCACTCGATATGCGCTGGGCTGGGCTCTCGAATGAGCCCAGCCACGCTGCGAACGGGGCACCACAGCCCGTTTCCGCAGCCTCCGCCGCGTTCGGTCTCGCCGGCGGCGAGCCGCCGGCATGTTTGACCTCCGCCGTTGACTGGTTTTGACCCCTGAGAGTCGATGACATGTGGGGCCAGCCCTGACTAATTTTAGCTTAGGGTTTTAATTAAGTTTTAATTGCT
The DNA here is from genome assembly GCA_902687465.1 of Secale cereale. Taxonomy (NCBI): domain Eukaryota; kingdom Viridiplantae; phylum Streptophyta; class Magnoliopsida; order Poales; family Poaceae; genus Secale; species Secale cereale. The sequence goes on along the minus strand of LR738710.1, from coordinate 80,557,706 downwards.
GCATTAATCTAATTAGACACTGACATGTGGGCCCCGTGTCTGTTTAGTTTAGTTTTAGACTTTTAGTTAGTGCTGAGAGACTGACCAATGGGACCCACTGGTCAGGTTTGACTGGACCAGCCCCTGTTGACTTGCTGACGTCATTCTGACGTCAGGCTGACGCAGTAATGCTTTTTTGGATTTTAAATAAATCAGAAATGATTTATTATTTCAGAAAATAGCTAAAACTTCTAAAAATCACAGAAAATAATCTATAACTCAGATGAAAATAATTTATATATGAAAATTCATCAGAAAAATCCAAGGAATCTGTTTATGGCATTTTCATGCATGTTTGAATAACTTACAGCCACTGTTTAGGGCAATTTGAATAAATGGCATTTGAATAATCACATATGGAGTTTGAATTTGAACCTTTGGTTCAAACCAACTTCATTTAATTGTGTTGCTAGTTGCATTATCTCAACCAACAGCATATTGCCATGTCATGATCATGCATCATATTGTCGCATTGCATTGACTGTGTTCTTTCTCTGTTTGCCGGTTTTGTTCCCTCTCAGTAGACGACGTTCCGACGATGAGTTCGATGACACCGATGAAGAGCTATTGATATCTTCAGAAGTGCCAGGCAAGCAAAACCCCATTGAGCATTCCGATACAATCCCACTCTCTCGCTCTTGCTCTCTTTACTGCATTAGGACAACAACGCTTCAACTATTACCTGCTGCGGTAGTTGAACCCCTTTCCATTGCATGACCTGTCATTGCCACAGTAAATAGTTGAAACCCACTAGTATGAGTAGGAGTTGTTTGAGCCATGTTGTGCCTACTCATTCATGCTTTCTGGTTATGCCTGCTATTGCTTAGAGTTGTGTCAGGTCTGATTCATCGGGGATGAATTGGAAGGGTGATGAACATGTCCTACTGTGTGTGAGCTAAGTGTGTGAATACGATTTGGTAAAGGTAGCGATGAGAGGCCATGTAGGAGTACATGGTGGGTTGTCTCATTAAAGCCGTCCTCAGGAACTAAGTTCTGTGTTGGTTGATCCATGAATAGCTACTACCACACGTTGGGCCCTAAAATATGACCCCGCTCGACTTATTGACTGCCCTTGTTCTCTGTCCAGGAGTTGCAACTAGTTTCTGGTGTTTGTAGTTTACTGGAGGTCGTGCGCAGCGCTAACCCTTGGGGTGGGCTGTGACACGGCAGGTACCTGGCACGGTGTACCGGTCGCCCGTTTGGTGACCGGGGAACCCTGTACACATCGTTTGGGGCCGTGAGCGACACCCCGGCCGGATTTCCCCACGGATGGAACCCAAATAGGCGATAAAGCTGGACGAGAGACTTGAGTGGTTGGTTAGGTCGTGGTCTACACCCACGTCGGCTTTCGCTTGAAGTCTGCCGAGCACATGTCGTGTGCAGACGCTAACTGCTGGAAACATGTGTGAAGAAGTACACCCCTGCAGCGTTATATATAATCTATTCGAATAGCCGTGTCCGCGGAAATGGACTTCTGGGTTGCCTATAACAGTTCATAGACAAGTGAAAGTGGATACTCTAAAACACGCAAGATAAGCGTGAGTGCTATGGATGGCCTTCTCGTAGGGAGACGGGGGCGGATCCATAGTGGTGTATTGATTGGTGAATATGTGGACTCGTGTGCGCCACCTCAAAGGTGTTACTTGCAGTCGTAACTTAGGATAGCCACCGAGTCAAGCTGGCTTGCTGCAGTCAAACTCCACCACCCCTTTGTTGATACTGATGCATATGTAGCTAGTTCTGATGTAAGTCTTGCTGAGTACCTTTGTACTCACGTTTGCTTAATTTATGTTTTGCAGAGAGACTTCAGTCTCGCTAGTGGTTCTGCGTGGACTTCGACGTTTAGCTTGTTACCTCAGCTACGACCTTGTACCCTTGGGAGGGTCTTGTAAATAGTCAGGCTTTTTCAGCCTTCTTCATTTGTAGTTGTCTGTACTCAGACATGTTATGCTTCCGTTGCCTGTATGCTCTGTATGTGGGGTCATGTGACCTCTAATTGTAATAAATGCTATGATGGCTCGTCTGGGCCTTTATCTACATGAGTTGTTGAGTTATATTGTGATGCCTTGTTGTACAGCACATACTTGCATGTTAAGCGTACGTGTAATGTGTATTGCTATGTGTGGGATCCGACACCTAGTTGTTTACCTTTGGTAGCCTACCTTACAGGGAAATGTCTCCTAGTGCTTCCACTGAGACTTGGTAGCTTGCTACTGCTCCGGAACACTTAGGCTGGCCGGCATGTGTCCTTCTTCGTTCATGTGTCTGTCCCTTAGGGGAAATGTCACGTGTTGTTCCTTTAAGTCCTTGTAGCTTGCTACGACTTGGGTTCATACGTTGATGACCGACACGTTCGTTGCTGGGTCATGTATGCCTGTCCCTGTAATTTAGTGCCACTTTTGGATTATAACTAGTCATGTCGGCCCGGGTTCTCTGTCATATGGATGCTAGCGACACTATCATATACATGTGCCAAAATGCGCAAACGGTCCCGGGCCAGGTAAGGTGGCACCCGTGGGGATACCGTGCGTGAGGCCGCAAAGTGATATGATGTGTTACAGGCTAGACCTGTGTGACTTAGGATTGGGGTCCCGACAGAGTGGGATGTCAGGAGCCCAGCGATGACCGGTTATTGCAGCGCAGTGAGAAAGTTGGAGAAGTTTGAAGGGTTGGAGCTCCACCATGTGCCTAGTATCAAGAATCAACTTGCTGATGATCTCGCAAAGATAGATTCTACTCGGAATCCTATCCCCAGTAATGTGTTCTTGGAGCATCTCTACACCCCATCGGTCAAAGAAGTCCCCTTCATGGAAGAGCCCCTGCAACCGATAAGTTCTACCCATCTGACTGAGATCGAAGTCCCAGCTATGGTCGACTTGATAATGAAGTTTTTAGTGATCACTCCCGACTGGACAATGCCATATATCGCGTATCTGCTCAGACAAGAACTCCTAGATGACGAAGATGAGGCTCGCCAAATTGTCTGTCGATCCAAAGCCTTCACGGTGATACAAGGACAGCTTTACAGAGAAAGTGTCACGGGAGTCGCCCAGTGTTGCATTACCCCGGAAGAAGGTCGAATGATTTTGAATGAGATGCACTCGGGGACCTGTGGTCACCATGTGTACCCTCGGACCATTGTTGCCAAAGCATACCAAGCCGGATTCTACTGGCAGCGAGCAAATGAGATGGCGAAAGATATAGACGACAAATGTGAAGGCTGTCAGTTCTAGGCGAACATATCCCACAAGCCTGCGTCTGCCTTGAAGAGTATCCCGTTGGTCTGGCCATTTGCTGTTTGGGGATTATACATGGCCGGGCCCTTCAAGACTGGCAGAAGCGGTTTCACTCATTTGCTTGTGGCAGTCGACAAGTTCACCTAATGGATCGAAGCCAAGCCTATCAAGAACCTCGGTGCAAGCACCGCCGTCAGTTTCATCAAAGAACTGATATTCAGATATGGAGTCCCTCACAGCATTATCATAGATAATGGCTCCAACTTTGATTCGGATGAATTCAGGGCATACTGCACTTCCCAAGGCACTCGAGTCAACTATGCGTCCGTTGCGCACCCGCAGTCGAATGGGCAGGCAGAAAGGGCGAAGGCTTGATCCTTCAAGGATTGAAACCACGACTGATGCGCGATCTCAAGCATGCCGCTGGATCTCGGGTGAGTGTGTTGCCATCTGTTTTGTGGGGACTAAGAACAACCCCGAACCGGTCGACTGGGCGTACTCCCTTCTTTATGGTATATGGTGTTGTGGCTGTACTTCCGAGTGACTTGTTGCACAATGCTCCCCGGATGGAACTCTTCTCAGAAGCTGAAGCAGAATAGGAACGCCAAGATGCAGTCGACCTCCTAGAGGAAGAGCGCAAGATGGCTCTGATCTGGTCGACCATATATCAACAAGACCCGCGTCGATTCCATGCCCGCAATGTCCGAGGCCGAGTGTTCCAAGAAGGAGATCTTTTACTCTGAGTACATCAGAAACGACATCACAAACTCGCTCCGGCCTAGGAGGGCCCCCTCATCATCACCAAAGTGCTCCACAACGGGACGTATAACCTCTACAATGTGGCAAAGAAAATAGACGAGCCACGCTCATGGAATGTGGATATGTGCTACTTCTTGAGCTTGCATTGTATTCCCTCGAAGAGGAAAGGGAGATGCAACACAGTAGCGTAAGTATTTCCCTCCGTTTTTGAGAACCAAGGTATCAATCCAGTAGGAGACCTCGCGCGAGTCCCTCGCACCTGCACAAACAAATAAGAACTTCGCAGCCGCGATAAGGGGTAGTCAATCCCTTTACGGTCACTTATGAAAGTGAGATCTGATAGAGATGATAGTTTTTATATTTTTGGTATTTTCGTTTATAAGAACAGAAAGTAAAAGCATAAAAAGTAAAGTAGATGTAGATTGATATGTTGAGAACAAACCCGGGGGCCATAGTGTTCTCTAGTGGCTTCTCTCATGATAGTGATATTCTACGATGGGTAAACAAATTACTGTCGAGCAATTGATAGAAAAGTGAATAATTATGAGACTATCTAGGCATGATCATTGTATATAGGCATCACGTCCGAGACAAGTAGACCGACTCCTGCCCGCATCTACTACTATTACTCCACACATCGACCGCTATCCAGCATGCATCTAGTGTATTGAGTTCATAAGAACAGAGTAACACGTTAAGCAAGATGACATGATGTAGAGGGATAAACTCAAGCAAAATATGTAAGCCCCATCTTTTTATCCTCGATGGCAACAATACAATACGTGCCTTGCTGCCCCTACTGTCACTGGGAAAGGACACCGCAAGATTGAACCCAAAGCCAAGCACTTCTCCCATTGCAAGAACTATAGATCTAGTAGGCCAAACCAAACCAATAATTCGAAGAGACTTGCAAGGATATTATGAGCACACATAAGAGTTCAGAGAAGAACCAAATATTTCTCATAGATAATATTGATCATAAACTCACAATTCATCGGATCTCGACAAACACACCGCAAAAAGAGATTACATCGAATAGGTCTCCCCGAAGAACGAGGAGTACTTTGTATTGAGATCCAGAGCGAAAAGAAGCCATCTAGATACTAGCTATGGACCCAAAGGTCTGTGGTAAACTACTCACAACTCACGATGAGGGCGATGATGATGATGTAGAAGAACTCCATGATGGATCCCCCTCCGACGGAGCACCGGAACAGGCTCCAAGATGGGATCTCATGGGAACAGAAGGTTACAGCGGTGGAATTAGGGTTTTCTCTCTGTTGCTAATGGTTTCGGGGTACGTAGACTTATATAGGAGGAAGGAGGACACCGGGGGACGCTCTGGGGGGCCACAATGCAAAGGGGCGTGCCCTCGGATGGGGGACGCGCCCCCCACCCTCATGGACACCTCGTGGCTCTCCTTTCGTGGTTCTCAAGTCCCCTGTGCTTGATTTTCTCCAAAAATATCTCTCGCGAAGGTTTCATTCCGTTTGGACTCTGTTTGATATTCCTTTTCTGCAAAACACTGAAACAGGCAAAAAACAACAATCTGGACTGGGCCTTTGGGTTAGTAGGTTAGTCGCAAAAATGATATAAAAGTGTATGATAAAGCTCATTAAACATCCAAGACATCATAAATAATAGCATGGAACAATCAAAAATTATAGATACGTTGTAGACGTATCAAGCATCCCCAAGCTTAATTCCTGCTCGTCCTCGAGTAGGTAAATGACAAAAACAGAATTTTTGATGTGGAATGCTAACCAACATAGTTTTTCAAAGTAATTCTCTTAATTGTGGCATGAATGTTTAGATCTGAAAGATTCAAGATAAAAGTCTATATTGAAATAAGAAATAATAAGACTTCAAGCATACTAACAAAGCAATCATGTCTTCTAAAAATACTATGGCTAAAGAAAGTTATCCCTACAAAATCATATAGTCTGGCTATGCTCCCTCTTCATCACACAAAATATTCATAGCATGCACAACCCCGGTTTCAGCCAAGCATTTGTTTTCATACTCTATTCTTTCAAACCTTTCAACTTTCACGCAATACATGAGTGTGAGCCATGGACACAGCACTATGGGTGGAATTGAGAGGTGGTTGTGGAGAAGACAAAAAGGAGGGAGATAGTCTCACATCAACTAGGCATATCAACGGGCTATGGAGATGCCCATCAATAGATATCAATGTGAGTGAGTAGGGATTGCCATGCAACGGATGCACTAGAGCTAAATATGTATGAAAGCTCAATAAAAGAGACTAGTGGGTGTGCATCCAACTTGCTTGCTCACGATGACCTAGGGCATTTGAGGAAGCCCATCATTGGAATATACAAGACAAGTTCTATAACGAAAATTCCCACTAGTATTTAAAGTGACTAAGCATGAGACTCTACAATGAAGAACATGGTGCTACTTTGAAGCACAAGTGTGGAAAAGAAGATAGTAGCAATTGTCCCTTTTTTTCTTTTCTTTTTCTTTTTTTTCCTTTTTTCTCTTTTTTGGGCCTTTCTTTTTTTCTTTGGCCTTTCTTTTTTTTCGGAGGGGCTTTATTGATTTAGCCTTTCCTCCCATGTGACAATGCTGTAATAATGATGATCATCACACTTTCATTACAACTCGATATTACAACTCGACACTACAACAAAGTATGACTCTATATGAATGCCTCTGGCGGTGTACCGGTATGTGCAATGAAACAAGAGTGACATGTATGAAAAGTTATGCATGGTGGCCTTGCCACAAATACGATGTCAACTAAATGATCATGCATGGCAATATGACAATATGATGTGTGGCATATGAACGGAACGGTGGAAAGTTGCATGGCAATATATCTCGGAATGGCTATGGAAATGTGTCGGTGTACTAAAGTAGGGGTACCTTAGTATCCCGAACTTGTGCATGGGCAGTCGCAGCGTCCCGTGGCAGGGCTTGCCGCATCCGCCAAGGCCCACTGTGTTTCCTTTGGAGCCATTCAAGGACAAAGTATTCAAGTTAAATAGACAAGGCCCCGGCAAGAGGAGCTTGCCGGGAAGGCCGCCCCAGGCTCAAGACCACTTCTTTTGCACAAGACCCTGGCAAGAAGAGCTTGCCGGGAAGGCCAAACGTAGCATTTTCAAGAGACTTGCCGCGACGCGCCACGCGTCCCGGCAAGGCCCGGAGAGCGACAAGCTCCCAGGCGCGGCAAGATGGCGGCCGCGGCAAGGCGCTTGCCGCGGCAAACTTCCACTAGGTACCCGCGCTCCACCTCATCCGCCCACGCGTCGCCCTGGGGCCCTTCCAGGCACACGTGGCGGAAGGCTGTGCGGCCTGGGGTACACGGTGGCGAGCTGCGATGACGAGGCCACCTTCGTGGCGAACGGAGACGCCCTGACGGACTCTTTTTGCACTATTTGGGGCGACGGCGACGTGCATTTAATGCCCTTGTCCCGTGCCGTCAGGGTTAGGTATAGAGCACTATACATACACTATTCCAACTACCATCGTTTTTACATTTTTACCCTCGACTGCGTTGCCACCTGTCGGTGACCCCTTTGACCTATAAAAGGAGGCCCATGCGCAACGTAGAGGGGGTTCCGATCTTTGATCACTCTCACGCTCGGTGTTGCTAGCGATAAGTACTGTAGCTCTTCTCGCTCCCGAGCCAAGAACGCAATACAAACCAAAGCAGGGGTAGGGTTTTACGCATCCGTGTGGCCCGAACCTGGGTAAACTGCTCGCGTGTTCATCTCGACCCGCTCTTCGTGCTCCCTCCGCTCCCTTGCCGTACCGAAAAGGGGCTCCGGTCCCATAGGTGTTCGTGGGCGATCAGTTTCCCTGACATCTTTGGTGCGCCAGGTAGGGGGCGTCGAGGTTGTGAGAACCTGATCCGGCGTTCACGCGGGCGAAATCATCAGCAACTTCATCGACTTCATCGACATGCCGCCGAAGAAGAAGGCTTCGGAGGTAGCAGGCCCATCCGCGTCGATCCCGCCGCCACCGGAGCCAACGGTCGGTGGGGTAAACGCTGGCGGAAGGGCGGACGCCGGCGAGGAAACTCACGGCGCCGCCAAGTCTAAGGACAAGACGGACGACCGGGCGCACTCCAAGACCTCGGCGTCCATGCACGCACCGCGCCTCTCTCAGGAGGTGCCGGACCGGCAGCGACGTGGTACGCAAGGTACCATACGCTTGTTGGGACAAGGTCAAACTGGCGGGTCGCGGGACGCTCAAGGCCAACGTGCCGGTACAAGCAAGGTGCGGTCGCCGGGATGAGACCCTGCTCCTTCTAACGTAGTTAGAAGTCCGAGCATATCTCGCTCCTCGCACCGCTCGCCACCGCTACCCTCCACCCCAGCAGAAGCTCTAGCTTGAGCTCAACTGCTCCTCGACTTCCCTCCAGCGGCGGACAAGGCCGAAGACTGGAGGGCCACCATCCAGAGCCTCATCGCCTTCGCCAACAACGACACGCCGCAGCAGCCGACGACGTCGCGGCCGCGGCAAGTTAGCCAGGCGCGGGCTGATGGAGACAAGACCGTCGGGGGTGCAACTACCGTGCACTCCCCGCCTCGAAGGCTGAAATCGCCGACTCGCCGGATCAACATCAACGACGACTCTACGGCGTCGTCGGATCCACGAGCTCGCCGCGATCAATGCCAAGTCCTTGACGACAGACGACAAGAAGACGCTCGAACTCGCATCGAGCGTCGAAGAGAGGCGCGGCGACAATCCGACCAGCGCACTGGGCCCGCTGTCGACAGGCACGCGCCCGGAGAACCAGGCGACTTGCCGTACGCGGCGGGTTGTCCTGCGTTCACCCGTGAGCTGCGGAAAGTCTAGTGGCCCAGCATGAAGAACTTCAAGCCCGACGTACCCGAGAAGTACGATGGCAAGACACATCCGTCAGAGTTTCTTAGCATCTACACCATCGCAGTGCAGGCTGCCGGGGGACGAGACGAGAACATACTAGCAAACTACTTCCCGCTCGTGCTCAAGCCAAACGTCAGATCTTGGCTCATGCCCTTGCCGGAAAACTCCATCTCTTCTTGGGCCGACCTGTGCCATCAGTTTGTCGGCGCCTTCACGGGAAGGAAGGAGAGTCCCTGCGAAAGTACATCCAAAGATTCAGCCGCGTCTAGCACAACATCCCAGATGTCCACCCTGCCGCGGTTATTAGCGCGTTCCACCAGAACGTGCGTAACCGCAGGATGAGGGAGGAAATGGCGATGTGCAAGATCCGAGACGTCAGTGAGCTTTATGCCCTGGCCAACAAGTGCGCACGCGCTGAGGAGGGGAGGAGACTCCCCGGAGAGGATACTAGAGCAGGGGGGACAGATAGTGAGGATGCCGCCCCGGCAAGGAAGAACCGGCGGTGGAACAACAAGAAAAAGAAGAGCAAAGAAGTACTGGTCGTCGAGCAGTCCGGCAAGGAGGCTGGCGCCAAGAAAGGCCCAGGCTGGTGGCTCCGGCAAGGAAGCTGCCGCTGTGGCAGCCGCCGACAAGCAGGACGGCTCCGACAAGCAGTACTGCAAGATCCACCGCACCATGGGCCATAACCTCCAGAACTGCAAAAGGGTCGAGTACCTCGTCGAGCAGCAAAAAGCTGAGTACGAGCGACGCGACAAGGAGAAGGCCCGGGGAGGTGGTGGAGAGTCCGGCAAGAAGCGGCCACTCAATGGCCGGGGAGGACGCCGCGGCAAGGCCAAGCAGCGGCAAGGAGACAGGCCTCCCCGCGGCCGCGACAAGGACGAAGACGAAGACGACGACGAAGACATGGACGACGGGGACAACAGCGAGCAGGAGTTCCAGAAGGCCACAGAAGTTTTGTGCGTCGATGGAGGTGCCTCTCTGCATACTTCCCACCGCCAACTCAAACAATGGGTGCGGGAAGTTAATGCAGCAGAGCCACCCGTCGAGTCGCGCAAACTTCTGAAGTGGTCCAGCACGCCCATCATCTTCGACATTGAGGATCACCCTGACCACACAACGGCGGTCGGATGTTTTCTGATGTCGGTTTCACCAACCATCCGCAACCTCAAGGTCACCAAGATGCTAGTTGATGGCGGGGCGCGCCTCGTTCGCCAGCTGTGTATGGATCCTTTCCCGGAGCTGCTGGAGGGCCGGCTCCACTCCCCTGAAGAACAAGCTTAGCTTGGCGCTGTGAGGGAGATTCTCGTTGGTAGAGTACCCGAGGTGCTCCGTCCCCAGCCCCGCCAACTCCTGGTCAATATCAGCGGCGGCGGCGACAAGCCCCTCGGTCCATTGCTCCACCGTCAGCCTGAAGTTGTTTTGGGAGATAGCGGCACTCTCCAACAGTGCCCTCTCATCCCAGAGATCCTCCTTCAGCTTCGTCTCCCGCTCTCTGGCGTCGTCGAGCGATGCGGTGAGGGTGGAAAGTTTCAACTCCAGATCGGCGATGAAGTCCTTGGCGACGGCAAGCTCCTTGCCCTTGTCGGAGAGGCGGACCTGCAGCTCGGAGTGACTATGGGCGTCTTTCTCCCTCTCCGACGCAAGTGCAGCAACCTTCTCTTCGCTCGCCTTCAAGTGGACCTCCAGTTGTGCCACCCTCGCCTCCAAGTCTCTCTTGGCGGTCTCAGCAGCTGCAGCGGCGTCCTTTGCTTCCTGCAGAGCTCCGCCAAGAGACTGTTCACGCGCGACAAGGTCGTCCTTGTGGCTGTCGAGGTCGACCTTCCGCTGTGTCAGTTCGCCTTCTCGCCGGGACAGCTCCTCGGCGGCGATCCGTTGCTGCTCCTCTGCTTTGGCCTTCTCAAGAATAAACGCCTGATGCGCCTCAGCGAGCTCCTCCCGCTCCTCCGCCAAGGATCGGAGGGCTGCTTGGTTGGCGGCCCGGAGCTCTTTAGCGCGCTTCTCCAAGTCAGTGCCCGCCTTGGCGGCCAGAGCCTCTAGGGACTCCAACTTGGCCTGCCTGGCGTGGTACAGGGCCAGAAGCCTCCGCAGAAGCCGCTCCTCCTCGAGCTCGCTACTGCTGCCGGGCGCATCGACGAACTTCAAGCCGGCGGAGGCGAGGACTTCCCCGTCGAAGACCTCTCCCTCCGCGGGCGCCCTTGACGTGGACGCCCACGGGAGCTGGATGAAGACTCCATTGCCAACCTCCAGATAAACGCCGGACTCAGCCACGGCAGCAGAGGGGTCGGCAGCCGGCGCAGCGTCTGACGCTCCTGCGGCCTCAGGGCCGTCAGTGCGACTGCCGGATTCCCCCTCAGCTGCCACGCCGGCAGCCTCGGTGGTCTCGTCGGCGGCAGGCTCGTTAGCACCAGCCGCCCCTTCATCGGCTGCGACGTCGCCGGTGTTGTCGTGCGCGCCCTCCTCGGTGGTGGCCTCTGTCTCCATCGGCTCTGCGACGGACGGGTCTGACAGAAGAAAAAGAAGAAGGAAAATAGTCAAGCAAATATCCAAAAAGAGAAATTCAGAAAAAGAAAAGTCCAAGGATTTTACCTGCGCGGACCTCCTCTTCGATGGGGTTCCTTGCCGGGGAGTTCTCCCTCGGCGGCGTGGTGGTAGCTCCCGCCGGCGGAGGGTCGCTTGCGCCTTCCCTTGGCGGGGTGCCTTCCCTTGGCGGAGTGTGCGCCATTGGCGGGGTGCTCGCCCTTGGCGGAGTACTCGCCCTTGGCGGAGTATCCTCCCTCGCCTGGGGGCTCCTCCTTGGCGGAGAGGTCGAGACGTGCGGCTCGTCGGGAGCAACCTCTTGGCGCTCCTGAGGCTGCTGCTATGCTTCTGCGCAAGTCAACAAAACAAACGAAGCGTCAACAAGGATAAGAAGCCCGCGCACGCGCACCCGACGAGCGGAGAATAGACAGAAGACTCACGCTGGGGGCTGCGCTGGGGGCTGCTCTGAGGAGCAGTTGCCTGGTCCGGCAAGCTTGTCGCAGGCGCATCCCCTGCTGCTGCGACGGGCTCGTCCTCAAGATCGACCACCGGGATCTTGGCCCTCTTCGCCGCCCTCTGGGCCAGGGTCCTGGAGGACAGACAAAATCAGAATCAGGCAAAGGAGATTCAAAACAAGTGCAACGAAAATCAAAGGAAACAAGATTTGCCAGTACTTACTCTTCCTCCTCCTTGTCAGAACTGAGCGCGGAGAAATCAAAGTCCGCCTCACGCGTCCTGACGCGAGGAGCTGGAGGAGCAGGCTCCCTCGGCCGCTTGGTGGGGGCCGGGACGGTGGTCTGAGAAGACCCCGCTCCGGTTGCCGCCGAAGCTCAAGGGGTGGTGGGCACGGGGGCGCCAGTCCGGGAAGATCCCCCTCCTGTTGCCGCTGAGGCACGGGGCGCTCCCTTGGCGGCCTTGCTCGTCGTGGTGGCGCGTGTCGGGCGGCGCTGCGGTTGCTGGCTCGTCTGCCGCCCCTTCACGCATGCGGCCTTGCGGAGGCGCCTTTTCGGTGCAACTAGAGGACTTGGTGGTGGTGGCGAGCTCCCCGAGGACGAAGAAGAAGAGTCAAGGTTCAGCGACCTGCCTGAGTCTTTGGCAGGATCGCTTGATCCGACGCCCTGCTTGGTGGGCCCGCTCGACTCTGTGCCTTGCTCGGCAGCCTCGCTTGTCCCAGCAGGTGGCCCAGCAAGCTTTGCCACTTTTAGGAACTCTTCCTCCTCGGCCAAACTTACCGCCTCCGCTGCGTCCGCCTCTTCCACAGTATATCCAAATTCGCCCGCGGCCCTGGCTGCAGCTGCCTCCTCCAACCTGGTGGCAATATACGCCATCTCCTCATCGGTGGTGTCACGGGTGAGGCCCCTCTTCTCGTCGGGCTTGACTGGTTGCTCCACCAAGTTATCGAAGAACGTTTGCACGGCTTCGTCAGAAGGCTCCCGCCAAGTGGGGTCAATCCCATGGGAGTCACACCACGGCATCGCCGCATGGATAGCGCTGAGCGACGAATTGTTGCATAGCGGAACTACGCCCCGCGGCAGCGCAAACCACTCTGGATGGGCGGAGTCATACTTGAATAGCGCTCGGAGCATCCCGTTGAGTTCCATGACAGTGAAATTATAGTTGAGGCCCGGGTGCAACCTCATGATGTCTGCCGCGTTATCAAACTCCCAAGCAGGCCTCTTCCTCTCCTGCAAGGGAGCGATGTGGCGGCGAAGGAAGTCTGCCCCGACGGCACCTACAGTGAGCTTGGCTTGCCGGAGGCGAAGAATCCTAGTGGTGGCTATTTTCAGCTTGTCGTCCTCAGGAGCCAGGTCACTCCAGTCATTGCCGCGCACTACTGCAACTTGGCGCCGGGAAGTGAACTGCTGTGGGTCGTCCTCCATGATCCAGCACCAGTTGGCCCTCCACTCATCCCACTTGCCGCGGAGCTCCCCCGTCAAGTAAGCCTCTTTCTTATGAAGCCTAAAGATCCAAGAGATCCCGCCGGACAGAGGAGACCCAGACTCAACTCGAGGAATGAAGTAATGGCGGAAGAGGGCTACATTGGGGTAAACTCCGACGAAATTTTCGCACAGATGTGCGAAAACGGCCATGGTCAAGACAGCGTTTGGGGTGAAGTCAAGAAGATGAAACCCGTAGGTATTCATGATATCGCAGAAGAATTCGGAATATGGCGGGCAGAGTCCGCAATAGAAGAAAAGAGCAAAAAAGGCATATCCGCCCTGGAACATGTCGCAGGCCACGGCGGGGAGTACCTTGGTGCGTGGGTGCGCTTTGGTCTCCCTCGACCAAAAGAGATAGTAGTTTTCCTTCAGCTCCTCCGCGCTTAGCTGTGGCGGAAAGACCGCCATCTTCTTCCGCATTGACGCTAGCCGCAGCGCCTTGGCAGTCTTCGCGGCCTTCGCCTTGTCGCTCTTCGGGGCCATGGCAGGGACGGCGAGGGAAGCCGACGGCGCTGGAAGTGTTGGCGGCGGCGGACGGGGGGCAGAGCGCTGCTCTCTTTCGATCCTCAGGACGAGGGGAGCGGCGGGGGTTTCTGGAGGTTGAAGAAGCAGCGGGCGAATGGAAAGAACTGCCCCTGCTTCCCCTGCTTTTAAGGGGGAGGAGGGGACGTTCCGCATTTTCCCCATTAAAGAAACAAGCCACGATCTCTCCCACGACGCCGCGATTGACGCGTGCCGTTGGGGAGGGGCGCGGTGGATACGGAGTGGGATACGGCGGGCCGTGGGCCGCGTGTGCCCGTGCACTGATTTGGGCCTGTCCCAACAGCGCTCGGCACCGTGTGTGGCCCAGGCCCGGGGGCTCCTGTCGGTGTACTAAAGTAGGGGTACCTTGGTATCCCGAACTTGTGCACGGGCAGTCGCAGCGTCCCGCGCATCCGCCAAGGCCCACTGTGTTTACTTTGGAGCCATTCAAGGACAAAGTATTCAAGTTAAAGAGACAAGGCCCCGGCAAGAGGAGCTTGCCGGGAAGGCCGCCCCAGGCTCAAGACCACTTCTTTTGCACAAGACCCTGGCAAGAGGAGCTTGCTGGGAAGGCCAAAAGTAGCATTTTCAAGAGACTTGCCGCGACGCGCCACGAGTCCCGGCAAGGCCCGGAGAGCGACAAGCTCCCGGGTGCGGCAAGATGGCGGCCGCGGCAAGGCGCTTGCCGCGGCAAACTTCCACTAGGTACCCGCGCTGCAGCTCACCCGCCCACGCGTCGCCCTGGGGCCCTTCCAGGCACACGTGACGGAAGGCTGTGCGGCCTGGGGTACACGGTGGTGAGCTGCGATGACGAGGCCACCTTCATGGCGAACGGAGACGCCCTGACGGACTCTTTTTGCACTATTTGGGGCGACGGCGACGGGCATTTAATGCCCTTGTCCCCTGCCGCAGGGTTAGGTATAGAGCACTATACATACACTATTCCAACTACCATCATTTTTACATTTTTACCCTCGACTGCGTTGCCACCTGTCGGTGACCCCTTTGACCTATAAAAGGAGGCCCATGCGCAACGTAGAGGGGGTTCCGATCTTCGATCACTCTCACGCTCGGTGTTGCTAGCGATAAGTACTGTAGCTCTTCTCGCTCCCGAGCCAAGAACGCAATACAAACCAAAGCAGGAGTAGGGTTTTACGCATCCGTGCGGCCCGAACCTGGGTAAACTGCTCGCTTGTTCATCTCGATCCGCTCTTCGTGCTCCCTCCGCTCCCTTGCCGTACCGAAAAGGGGCTCCGGTCCCATAGGTGTTCGTGGGCGATCAGTTTCCCCGACAAAATGCCATGATAGGTAGGTATGGTGGCTGTTTTGAGGTAGGTATGGTGGCTGTTCTGAGGAAGGATATATAGTGGGTTTATGGTACCGGCGAAAGTTGCGCAGTACAAGAGAGGCTAGCAATGGTGGAAGGGTGAGAGTGCGTATAATCCATGGACATGACATTAGTCAAAAGAACTCATATACTTACTGCAAAAACCTATGAGTCTTCAAAACAAAGCAATCAATGCATGCTCCTAGGCGGGAGGTTGGTAGGAGTTAACCATCGCGCGCCCCCGACCTCCACACAAAGGTTGACACTTTACAAATACCGCATGCTCTAACTTCGTCACATAGCGGTTCACCATACGTGCATGCTACGGGAATCACTGACCTTAACACAAGTATTTCTCAATTTCATAATAACTCCACTAGCATGACTCTAATATCACTATCCTCATATCTCAAAACAATTCTCAAGCATCCAACATCTCATCATATTTAATGCACTTAGTGTGAAAGTTTTTACTACATTGACATTGGATGTCTATCTTGTGAAGACTAGGTTTTTTTAGCCTAAACACGTTACCATGCTGTTTTAATAGACTCTCAAAATGATATAAGTGAATCATGAGAGTTCAACAATTTCTTCAAAATATTATCACCGCCGTGCTCTAAAAGATATAAGTGAAGCACTAGAGCTAAAACTATTCAACTCAAAATATATAAGTGAAGCATATATAGAGTGTTCTAACAATTCCTAGGCCATATTTAAATCTCTCAAATAGGTGTGTCCAGCAAGGATGATTGTGGAAAACTAACAAGCAAAGACTCAAATTATACAAGATGATCCAAGCAAAACACATATCATGTGGTGAATAAAAATATAGCTCCAAGTATAGTTAGCGATGGATGAAGACGGAAGAGGGGATGCCTTACCGGGGCATCCCCAAGCTTAGGCTTTTGATTGTCCTTGAATTTTACTTGGGGTGCCATGGGCATACCCAAGATTAGGCCTTTGCTACTCTTTGTTCCATAGTCCATCAAAGCAATACTCAAAACTTGAAAACTTCACAACACAAAACTTAGACAAAAATTCTCATGAGCTCCGTTAGTATAAGAAAGCAAATCACTACTCGAAGGTACTGCAATGAATTCATTCTTTGTTTATATTGGTGTTAAACCTACTATATTCCAACTTCTCTATGGTACATACTTGCCAATACTACTCATAGATGCATTGAAATAAGCAAACAACACACGAAAAACAGAATCTGGCAAAAACAGAACAGTCTGAAGTAATCTGCAGGTTTCACAAACTTCTGTAACTCCAAAAAATTCAAAAAAAAAATTGCTAAACATGAGGAATTTGTCTATTAATCATCTGCAAAAAGAATCAACTAATAAGCACGCTCCAGTAAAATCTGATGACCGTTCTAGCGAGCGCTAACGATTCTGTTTAACACAGCAAGATCACATAAACTTCACACAAGTCTTCCCAAAGGTTCTACTTGGCACAAACACCAATCAAAATATGAGACCACATCTAAACAGAAGCTAGATGCAATATTTATTCCCTAACAGCAAGAAAAACAAAAAATATAAAATTGGGTTGCCTCCCAACAAGCACTATCGTTTTACGCCCCTAGCTAGGCACGATACACGATAGATCTAGGTATTGCCATCTTTGGAAGGCAATCCATAAGTGGCTCTCATGATAGATTCATATGGTAATTTGATTTTATTTCTAGGAAAGTGTTCCATACCTTTATTTAACGGAAATTGGAATCTAATATTTCCTTCCTTCATATCAATAATTGCACCAATTGTTCTAAGGAAAGGTCTACCAAGAATAATAGGACATGAAGGATTGCAATCTATATCAAGAACAATGAAATCTACGGGCACATAATTCATATTGGCAACAATAAGAACATCATTAATCCTTCCCATAGGTTTCTTAATAGTGGAATCTGAAAGATGCAAATTTAAAGAACAATCATCAAGCTCATGGAACCCTAGCAAATCACACAAAGTTTTTGGGATAGTGGAGACACTTGCACCCAAGTCACACAAAGCATAGCATTCATGATCTTTTATTTTTATTTTAATAGTAGGTTCCCACTCATCATAAAGCTTTCTAGGGATAGAAACTTCCAACTCAAGTTTTTCTTCATAAAATTGCATCAAAGCATCAACTATGTGTTTGGTGAAAGCTTTTTTTTTCTTATAAGCATGCGGAGAATTTAGTACGGATTGCAACAAGGAAATACAATCAGCCAAAGAGCAATTATCGTAATTGTATCCCTTGAAATCCAAAGTAGTGGGTTCATCACTATGCAAAGTTTTAATCTCTTCACTCCCACTTTTAACAATTCTAGCATCAGGATAAAAAAACTCTGAATCATTGGGACACCTTAAAGCAGAATCATCTCCTATCCTATCTTCATCAAGATTTATACTAGAAAACAAAGATCTAATAGGAGACACATCAATAACTTTCAGATCTTCATCCTTATTTTCATGATAACTAGAAGAGCACGCTTTAATATAATTCTCTCTTTTAGCACGCATCCTAGCGGTTCTTTCTTTGCATTCATCAATGGATATTATCATGGCTTTGAGAGACTCATTGAAATCATGCTTAGGTGGGATAGATATAAGTTTCAAAGAGTTGTTGTTGGAATTACCATAATTATTAGAGGAATTACTAGGAAAAGGCCTAGGATTAAAATTCCCTCTATAAGCATTGTTACCAAAATTATTCTTACCAATAAAATTCACATCCAAAGATTCATTGTTATTTTCAATCAAGGTGGACAAAGGCATATCATTAGGATCAGAAGAAGCACTCTTAGCAGCAAATAATTTCATAAGTTCATCCATCTTTCCACTCAAAACACTAATTTCTTCAATAGCATGCACTTTTTTACTAGTAGATCTTTCGGTGTGCCATTGCGAATAATTAACCATAATATTATCTAGGAGTTTGGTAGCTTCTCCTAAGGTAGTTTCCATGAAAGTGCCTCCTGCGGCCGAACCTAAAAGATTTCTAGAAGCAAAATTCAAGCCAGCAAAAAAGTTCTGAATAATCATCCATAGATTCAAACCATGTGTAGGGAAATTACGTATCATTAATTTCAATCTCTCCCAAGATTGTGCAACATGCTCATGATCTAGTTGCTTAAAATTCATAATATCGTTTCTAAGAGAGATGATCTTAGCAGGAGGGAAATATTTAGAGATAAAAGCATATTTGCACTTATTCCACGAATCAATACTATTTCTAGGCAAAGAGGAAAACCAAGTTTTAGCACGATCTCTAAGTGAAAACAAAAATAACTTCTATTTGACAATATTGTTATCCGTATCTCTTTTATTTTGCATATCACACAAATCAACAAAGTTGTTTAGATGGGTAGCGGCGTCTTCACTAGGTAGGCCAGAGAATTGATCTTTCATGACAAGATTCAACAAAGTAGCATTGATCTCACAAGATTCAGCATCGGTAATAGGAGCAATCAAAGTGCTAATAAAATCATTATTGTTGGTATTGGAGAAGTCACACAATTTGGTATTGTTCTGAGCCATAGTGACAAGCAAGCAATCCAACACACACAAGCAAACAAGAAGCAAGGGAACGATAAACACACGACAGAAGAAGGGCAAATAAAACGGCAAGGGTGCAGTGGGGGAGAGGAAAATGAGAGGCAAAAATGTAAATGTGAAGGATAAGGGTTTGTGATAGGTACTTGGTATATGACTTTTGCATAAGCCTCCCCAGCAACTGCACCAGAAATTCTTCTTGCTACTTCTCAAGCTTGTGTTGTATTCCCTCGAAGAGGAAAGGGAGATGCAGCACAGTAGCGTAAGTATTTCCCTCAGTTTTTGAGAACCAAGGTATCAATCCAGTAGGAGACCATGCGCGAGTCCCTCGCACCTGCACAAACAAATAAGAACTTCGCAGCCAACGCGATAAGGGGTTGTCAATCCCTTTACGGTCACTTATGAAAGTGAGATCTGATAGAGATGATAGTTTTTAAATTATTGGTATTTTTGTTTATAAGAACAGAAAGTAAAAGCGTAAAAAAGTAAAGTAGATGTAGATTGATATGTTGAGAATAGACCCGGGGGCCATAGTGTTCTCAAGTGGCTTCTCTCATGATAGCGATATTCTATGGCTGGTAAACAAATTACTGTCGAGCAATTAATAGAAAAGCGAATAATTATGAGACTATCTAGGCATGATAATTGCATATAGGCATCACGTCCGAGACAAGTAGACCGACTCCTGCCTGCATCTACTACTATTACTCCACACATCGACCGCTATCCAGCATGCATCTAGTGTATTGAGTTCAAAAGAACAGAGTAACGCCTTAAGCAAGATGACATGATGTAGAGGGATAAATTCAAGCAATATGATGTAAACCACATCTTTTTATCCTCGATGGCAATAATACAATACGTGCCTTGCTGCCCCTACTATCACTGGGAAAGGACACCGCAAGATTGAACCCAAAGCCAAGCACTTCTCCCATTGCAAGAACTATAGATCTAGTAGGCCAAACCAAACCAATAATTCGAAGAGACTTGCAAGGATATTATGAGCACACATAAAGAGTTCAGAGAAGAACCAAATATTTCTCATAGATAATCTTGATCATAAACTCACAATTCATCGGATCTCGACAAACACACCGCAAAAAGAGATTACATCGAATAGATCTTCCCGAAGACCGAGGAGAACTTTGTATTGAGATCCAGAGAGAGAGAAGAAGCCATCTAGATACTAGCTATGGACCCGAAGGTCTGTGGTAAACTACTCACAACTCATGGTGAGGGCGATGATGATGATGTAGAAGAACTCCGTGATGGATCCCCCTCGGGCGGAGCACCAGAACAGGCTCCAAGATGGGATCTCACGGGAACAGAAGGTTACGGCGGTGGAATTAGGGTTTTCTCTCTGTTGCTGATGGTTTCGGGGTACGTAGACTTATATAGGAGGAAGGAGGACACCGGGGGACGCTCGGGGGGCCCACAAGGCAGGGGCGCGCCCTGGGAATGGGGGTGCGCCCCCACCCTCGTGGACACCTCGTGGCTCCCCTTCCGTGGTTCTCAAGTCCCCTGTGCGTGATTTTCTCCAAAAATTATCTCTCACGAAGGTTTTATTCCGTTTGGACTCCATTTGAATTCCTTTTCTGCAAAACCCTGAAACAGGGAAAAAACAACAATATGGACTGGGCCTTTGGGTTAGTAGCTTAGTCCCAAAAATGATATAAAAGTGTATGATAAAGCCCATTAAACATCCAAGACATCATAAATAATAGCATGGAAGAATAAAAAATTATAGATACGTTGGAGACGTACCAATCTGCTCCCCGCTTTAACACTTAAAGCACTCGAGCAGACGAGTTGTAATAAGAATCCTTCAGTTTGCTTATGAATGACAAGTTTTTGGCGGTATCATAATGATTGTTGTTCCAAAAGCACATGTGTTCAAATCCCCCTGTGGGTGGCATAGCCGCAAATCCGATTCGCCTAAGTTCCAAAAAACTCTCCGAGTGAATAACAATCCTTTCACTCGGGTGCTTAGGTGTGACCCCGTACTCGCCTAAGTTCTACAAAACACTCCGAGTGAAGAGTGATCCTCTCACTCGGGGGCTTAGCTGCGACCCCGTACTCGCCTAAGTTTTGCAAAACACTCCGAGTGAAGAGCGATCCTCTCACTCGGAGGCTTAGCTGCGACCCCGTACCCGCCTAAGTTCTACAAAACACTCCAAGTGAAGAGCAATCCTCTCACTCAGAGGCTTAGCTGCGACCCCGTACTCGCCTTAGTTCTACAAAACACTCCGAGTGAAGAGCGATCCTCTCACTCGGGGGCTTAGCTGCGACCCCGTACTCGCCTAAGTTTTACAAAACACTTCGAGTGAAGAGCAATCCTCTCACTCGGAGGCTTAGCTACGACCACGTACTCGCCTAAGTTCTACAAAACGCTCCGAGTGAAGAGTGATCCTCTCACTCGGAGGCTTAGCTATGACCCCGTACTCGCCTAAGTTCTACAAAACACTCCGAGTGAAGAGCGATCTTCTCACTCGGGGGGCTTAGATGTGACCCCGTACTCACCTAAGGTTCCAAAACAATATGAGTGAAGAGCAATCCTCGTACTCAGGGGCTTAGCTGCGACTCCGTACTCACCGAAGTTTCACAAAATACTTCGAGTGAAGAGAAACCCTCTCACTCGGGGGCTTAGCCGCGACCCCGTACTCGCTTAAGTTTCACAAATACTCCGAGTGACGAACAACCCTCTCACTCAGAGACTTGCTAGCACTCCGAGCTACGCCATAAGTACAATGTACCTTTGCTCTCCGAGCTGATCCATAAGTACTATGTACATTTTCTCTCCGAGCTGCGCCATAAGTACAATTTACCTTTATTCTCCGGGTTGCGCCATAAGTACAATGTTCGTTCCAAGTGAAGAACCAAGGTCGACTCGGAATCAAGAGGTCAGAAAGCAGTGGAAACGAAGCAAGCATATTCCAAAGAAAACCAAGTTCAGATAAATCCCGCAAGGTTCGGACAGAAGTACTTAGGCATCGGGCCTGAAAGAGTTTAATAGTTACAAAATCACTCGGCATTCAGAGGAAAATTGAACCAAGGCATAAAGATTGTTCACTCCTCAGGAGGAGGAGGGCTTGCAGGCTCAACAAATTCAACCAGGTCAATTCCGTCAGCAATGCGGGTGGCAGCATCAAGGAAAGTCTTTATGAAAGACTGGAATTGAAGCTTCTTGTTGTTGGCGACATTGAGAGCCGCCGAATTTTCTTCCTTGGCCTCCTTACAATGGACACGGACCAGAGACAGAGCCATGTCAGCACCACACCGGGCAGATGACTTCTTCCATTCCTGCACTCGACCGGGGATCTCATTAATTCGAGTCATTAGAGACTCGAGGTCATTTTCGAGCACCATTCCCCTCCAGAGCGCCGTGTTGATCCGTGACATCGCCACCTTCAGTCGTGCAAGATAACCAGTGACGCTGGAGAGGCGAGATTCCAGTCGCAGTACGTTCAATGCAACTACATCCTTGATAAGAAATTGGTGGGATCTAGACCCGTCTCGATCCGTCCTGTCTCTTCCTCGAAGTTTTGGCAGAATCTTGCACATTCAGAGATATGGTGAGTCGACAGTTATGAATCAGTCGGACAAAGGAGGATACCTTCAAGCATGAGGGACATCTTTTTGGCAAGTCCTCCCAGATAACTATCCAGCTCATCCCTCTTCCGGGTGAGACCTCCAACTTTGTCATCCAGATCCAGCTTATCCTTCTTAAGTCGTGTCACTTCTTTGTTGGCTTCGTCAAGGGCAATATTCAGATTAGCATTTTCTTCTTCCAACTTGTCGACTGAAGCCAGCTTCTGGTCAGCAAGTTCGTTCTTCTCCTACGCCTTCTGCTGCGCTGCCGCCAAGTCGATATCCTTCTGCTCCAAGGCTTGCTTCATTTGATCTATAAGAGATAACGCTCGTCGGATGAGCCTGAAGTGGTCGGTTTTTCACTATACATGTTCATTCAGATATTGTCGGTGTACTAAAATAGGGGTACCCTTAGTATCCCGAACTTGTGCACGGGCAGTCGCAGCGCCCCGCGGCAAGGCTTGCCGGGTGATCGCCAAGGTCCTCCGTGGTTCCTTTGGAGCCATTCAAGAACAAAGTACCCAAGCCAAGGACACAAGGCCCCGGCAAGAGGAGCTTGCCGGAAAGGCCACTCAACGCACAAGGCCACTCAAGGCGCAAGACCCTGGCAAGAGGAGCTTGCCGGGAAGGCCAACCAAGGTATCTCAAGAAACTTGCCGCGACGCGCCACGTGTCCCGGCAAGGCTCGGTGAGCGACAAGCTCCCGGAAGCGACAAGATAGCGACCGCGGCAAGGCGCTTGCCGCGGAAAGCTTCCACTTTGTACCCGCGCTCCAGCGCATCCACCCACGTGCCGCTCTGGGACCCTTCCAGGCGTACGTGGTGGGACGCTGTGCAGCCAGGGGTACGCCGTGGCAAGCGGCGCTGACAAGGCTGCCATCGTGGCGAACGATGGCGCCCCTAACGGCCCCTTTTTGCACTGTTTGGGCGACGTCGATGGGCATTTAATGCCCTTGTCCCCTGCCGTCAGGGTTAGGTATGGAACACTGTACAAGTAGTTGTACCAACCACAATACTTTCCATTTTTACCCTCAACTGCGTTGCCACCTGTCGGTGACCCCTTGAGCATATAAAAGGAGGCCCGTGCGCAACGTAGGGACGGGGTTCGAACACTCTCACGCTCGGTCTCGTTAGCTGCTGAAGTGTACTGTAGCTCTCAGCGCTCCCGAGCAAGAACTCAATACAAACCAAAGAAGGAGTAGGGTTTTACGCATCCGTGCAGCCCGAACCTGGGTAAACTGCTCGTGTGTTTCGCCTCGATCTGCTCTTCGCGCGATCTCCGCCCCCTGCCGTACCGAAAGGGGCTCCGTCCCCATAGGTGTTCCTGGGTGGATCATTTTCCCCGACATCTTTGGCGCGCTAGGTAGGGGTGCGTCGAGGTTGTGTGAACCTGATCCGGCATTCACACGAGCCAGATCTTCATCATCTTCATCACCATGCCGCCGATGAAGAAGGCTTCGGAGGCAGCTGCTCCGTCCATGTCAATCCCACCACCGCCAGAGCCAACGGTTGGTGGGGTAGACGCCGGCGGAAGAACGGGCGCCGATGAGGGAGCTCACGGTGCGGCCAAGTGCAAGGACAAGGCTACGCTGCCCATCGGCGGCGTAGTCGACTCCCACAACGACCGGGCGCACTCCACGACCTCGGCGTCCGTACATGCACCGCGCCCATCTGAGGAGGCGCGAGACCGGCAGCATCATGGTACTCTCGGTACCATACGCTTGCTGGACCAAGATCGAGCTGGTGGATCTCGGGACGCTCAAGACCAGCATGCACGCCAACATGCCGGCACGAGCAAGGCACGGTCGCCTGGAGGGGATACTGCTCCTTCTAACGTAGTTAGAAGTCCGAGCATATCCTGCTCCTCACACCGTTCGCCACCACTACCGACCACTCCAGCAGAAGCTTTGGCACGAGCTCAACTGCTCCTAGACTTCCCTCCAGCGGCAGACAAGGCCGACGACTGGAGGGCCACCATTCAGAGTCTCATCGCCTTCGCCAACGGCGACACTCCGCGGCAGCCGTGTACATCGCAGCCGCGGCAAGTCAGCCAGGCACGGGCCGATGGCGACAAGACCGGTGGGGGTGCAACCACCGTGCACTCTCCGCCCCGAAGGCCAAAATCGCCGACTCGCCGGATTAACCTCGACAGCGACTCCACCGCGTCGTCAGATCCACGAGCTCGTCGCGATCAGTGCCAAGTTCTCCACGAACGACAGCAAGAAGACGCTCGTACTCGCATCGAGCGCCGAAGAGAAGCGCGGCGTCCATCAGACCAGCGCGCTGGGCCCACTGTCGACATGCATGCGCCAGGGGAACCAGGCGACTTGCCGTACGTGGTAGGTTGCCCTGCGTTTACTCGTGAGCTGCGGCAAGTCCAGTGGCCCAGCATGAAGAATTTCAAACCAGACGTACCAGAGAAGTACGACGGCAAGACGCACCCGTCGGAGTTCCTCAGCATCTACACCATCGCGGTGCAAGCTGCCGGGTGGCGGGACGACAAGATCCTTGCCAACTACTTCCCGCTGGTGCTCAAACCCAACGTCAGGTCCTGGCTCATGCACTTGCCGGACAACTCCATATCCTCCTGGGCAGACTTGTGCCATCAGTTTGTCGGCGCCTTTACGGGCGGCCACAAACCCCATGGCCAAGAGAGTGACCTTCATCTGCTCACCCAGAAGGAAGGAGAGCCCCTGCGCAAGTATATCCAGAGATTCAGCCGTGTACAGCACAACATCCCAGACGTCCACCCTGCCGCGGTCATCAGCGCGTTCCATCAGAACGTGCGTAACCGCAGGATGAGGGAGGAGATGGCGATGTGCAAGATCAGGGACGTCAGTGAGCTGTACGCCCTGGCCGACAAGTGTGCACGTGCTGAGGAAGGGAGGAAACTCCCCGGAGAGGATACAGGAGCAGGGGGATCTAACAGTGAGGATGCTGCCCCGACAAAGAAAAACCGGCGGCGGAGCAACAAGAAGAAGAAAAACAAAGACGTGCTAGTCGTTGAGAAGTCCGGCAATGGAGGTGGCGTCGAGAAAGCCAAAGTTGGTGGCTCCGGCAAGGAGCTTGCCGCATGCACCAACTGCCAGGCTGTGGCGGCCGCCGACAAGCAGGACGGCACCGACAAGCAGTACTGCAAGATCCACCGCACAAAGGGTCATGACCTCCAGAACTGCAAGAGAGTCGAACAGCTTGTCGAGCAGCAGAAGGCTGAGTACGAGCGACGCGACAAGGAGAAGGCCCAAGGAGGTGATGGAGGATCCGGCAAGAAGCGGTCATTCACCGGCCGGGGAGGACGCCGCGGCAAGGCCAAGCAGCGGCAAGGAGATAAACCTCCCCGCGGCCACGACAAGGATGAAGATGACGAAGACGAAGAAGACATGGATGATGTTGAGACCAGTGAGCAGGAGTTCCAGAAAGCCACAGAGGTCTTGTGCGTTGATGGCGGTGCTTCTCTGCATACTTTGCATCGCCAACTCAAGCAGTGGGTGCGGGAAGTTAATGCAGCAGAACCACCCGTCGAATCGCGCAAGCTTCTGAAATGGTCCAGCACGCCTATCATCTTTGATATTGAGGACCAACCCGATCGCACAACTGCGGTCGGGTGCTTGCCGATGTTGGTTTCACCAACTATCCGCCACCTCAAGGTCACTAAGATGCTAGTTGACGACGGGGCCGGCTTGAACTTGATCTCCTCCGCTGTACTCCAGAAACTCCAGATCCCTGACAGCGAGCTCGAAGAAATCGGTACATTCCAAGGAATCAACCCGGGAAGGAGCAAGCCGAAGGGGAAGATCACGTTGCCAGTGACATTTGGCGGCGAGCTGAACTTTAGGACTGAGAGGGTCACTTTTGACGTTGCCGATTTTCCATTGCCATACGATGGGATACTCGGCCGTCCAGCACTCGCCAAGTTGATGGCAGCCTCTCACTACGCATACAATATGCTGAAGATGCCAGGCCCGATAAGTGTCATCTCTGTCCCTGGCGACAAGAAAGATGCCCTTATCTGCGCCGACAAGATCTACCGGGAAGCAGCAGCCGCAACAGATCACAAGTCACTTGCCGTTGAAGCTCCCGGGGGGAAGAAGACCAAGTCCGTCAAAAGCTCTGGGGCCCACTCCGGCAAGCGCACCTCTTCGGAGTGCTGCGCTACCGTCGAGGACGCACCATCAAGCTCCACCGGCAAGTGTAAGAAGACGATGGCAGCTCCGCCAGAGACCAAGAAGGTGTCCGCAAAGGAGGACGGCACTGGTGGTACCTTCACCATCAGTGCCACACTTGACCCTAAATAGGAAAGCGCGCTCATTGCTTTCCTGCGGGCGAACGTCGACGTGTTTGCATGGCAACCGTCTGACATCCCCGGTGTTACCAGGAAAGTAATTGAGCACAAGCTTGCCGTCTGTCCTCATGCGCGGACCGTCAAGCAGAAAGTCAGAAAACAAGCAGTGGAGCGTCAAGAATTTATCGCAGAAGAAATCAAGAAGTTGGAAGCAGCAGGCCTTGTTAGAGGAGTGCTCCATCCTACGTGGTTGGCCAATCCTGTAGTCGTGCGCAAGGCAAACGGGAAATGGTGGCTTTGTATCGACTTCACCGATGTGAATAAAGCTTGTCCCAAAGACCCATTTCCCTTGCCGCGCATTGACCAGATTGTTGACTCCACGGCCGGATGTGACTTGCTTTCATTTCTTGACGCATACTCAGGATACCATCAAATCTTCATGGAAGAAGAGGATGAGGAGAAGACCGCATTCATCATTCCATGTGGCACGTACTGTTTCATACGGATGCCTTTCGGTTTGAAGAATGCTGGTTCAACATTTGCAAGGGTAGTCCATACAGCTTTTGAGCCACAGATTCACAGAAATGTGGAAGCCTACATGGATGACATAGTGGTCAAGAGCAAGGACAGGGCGACCCTGATTCAAGATTTAGACGAGACCTTTGCAAATCTGCGCAAGATCCAGCTCAAGCTCAATCCCGAGAAGTGTGTGTTTGGAGTCCCTTCCGGCAAGCTTCTCGGGTTCTTCGTGTCTCAGAGGGGAATTGAAGCCAATCCCGACAAGATCAAGGCCATTGAGCAGATTGAAGCACCAAAGCGCGTCAAGGATGTACAAACACTTGCCGGTTGCGTGGCTGCTCTCAGCAGGTATATCTCTATGTCAGCTGAGCGCGCCCTGCCGTTTTTCAAAATTTTGAAAAAGGCAGGTCCAATGAAATGGACTCCGGAAGCGGAGGCTGCGCTGCAAGACTTGAAGAGGTACATGTCCTCCACTCCAATACTTGTCGCACCTAAGCCACAAGAGAAGTTGCTGCTATATCTAGCGGCAACCAATCAAGTGGTTAGTGTTGCGTTAGTAGCAGAGAGGGAGGCAGATGATGAGCCAGCAACCACGGCAGGCGCATCCAGCGACAAGCACGGGGCTTCCCCGACAAGCTCTGGTCCCGACAAAGATGGATCTGCGCAGGCGCAAGAGGAGATACGGAAGAGAATGGTGCAGCGCCCAGTTTACTTTGTCAGCTCCCTTCTGCAGGGGACTAGGTCAAGGTACTCTGGTGTGCAGAAATTGCTTTTCGGCCTTCTCATGGCCTCGAGAAAGCTGCGCCATTACTTCCAAGCACATGAGATCACAGTTGTCACTCGCTTTCCGCTGAAGAGGATACTGCAGAATCCAGAAGCAACAGGCAGGATTGTTGAGTGGGCACTGGAACTGTCAAGCTTTGGCCTCAAGTTTGAGAGCACTTCAACTATCCAAAGCAGAGCATTGGCAGAATTCATAGCAGAGTGGACGCCAACACCAGATGTAGAAATTCCAGAAATGAGCATCCCCGTCAAGGAAGCGAGCAAAAAGTGGCTGAAGTACTTTGATGGTGCCTTCTCGCTGCAAGGCGCCGGTGCTGGCGTGCTGCTTGTCGCACCCACCGGAGAGCACCTCAAGTACGTAGTCCTGATGCACTTTCCCAAGGAGCAAGCAACAAACAATACTGCAGAGTATGAAGGTTTTCTTGCCGGTCTCAGGATCGCGACAGACCTTGGGATCAAGAAGCTCATTGTCAGGGGTGACTCGCAGCTTGTCGTCCGCCAAGTGAACAAGAATTATCAGAGTCCGTTGATGGAAGCCTACGTTGATGAAGTGAGAAAGCTTGAAGAGCACTTTGACGGCCAACAGATGGAGCATGTTCCAAGAGCTCAGAACGACATCACCGACGGCCTGTCGAAGTGCGCCGCACTTAAGTTACCTGTGGAACCAGGGATCTTTGTGCTCAAGCTGACTCAACCGTCCGTAACGCCATCGATTGGACAGAGCAAGAAGAGGAAGTTGATCTCTGGCGACTATTTTCCGGCAGAGCTTCCCGAAGCCGCCGCCAAGAAGGTCCCCAAGATCAACACCAAGAGTGCTGAGGAGTAGTCTGCTCCGGCAAGCCCTAGGGTTTGTTCTGTTGAAGCAAACGCTCCCGACAAGTTTTGCTCCGGAAAGATTGCTGGGGAATGTCAAGCTCCGGCTGAGCCGCAGGTTCTCGCCGTAGAAGCGGATGTTCCCGCAGCAGCAGATGTGCCTTTAGTCCTTGTTGTCGAGCCACAAGCTACAGCATGGGCACAGCAGATTGTCCGTTTCCTCCAGACAGGAGAACTTCCCGAAGAGCAAGAAGAAGCAGAAAGAGTAGTATGTACCAGTTTGTTGACAACACACTGTACAGAAGAAGACTCAACGGTGTGAAATTGAAGTGTATTCGCCGGGAAGACGGACAATAGCTGTTGGCAGAGATACATGGAGGCATATGTGGTCACCACATTGGCGCAAGAGCACTTGCCGGCAAAGCATTCCGGCAAGGTTTCTTTTGGCCGACAGCCCTCCAGGATGCAAGTGCACAAGTAACCAAGTGTGAAGCGTGCCAGTACATTCCAAGTAGATACACCAGCCAGCTCAAGCTCTCCAGACGATCCCTTTATCCTGGCCATTTTCGGTCCAGGGGCTTGACATCCTCGGCCCCTTTCCCCGTGCAGCCGGGGGCTTTGAGTACTTGTACGTTGCCATCGACAAGTTCACAAAGTGGCCGGAAGTGGAACCAGTGAGAAAGGTGACCACACAGTCAGCAGTCAAGTTCTTCAGGTCGATTGTTTGCTGCTTCGGGATCCCTAACAGGATCATCACCGACAACGGTACGCAATTCACGAGCCGCACCTTCATGCAGTACGTCCAAGATCTTGGCGCCAAGGTCTGCTTCGCTTCTGTTGCTCACCCGAGAAGCAACGGTCAAGCGGAGAGGGCAAATGCTGAAGTGCCGCGTGGCCTCAAGACCAGAACTTTCGACAGGCTGCACAAGTGCGGAAGAAACTGGATCGATGAGCTGCCGGTGGTTCTTGGTCGATAAGGACGACGTCAAATCGAGCCAGTGGACAGACACCTTTCGCTCTAGTCTATGGAGCAGAGGCAGTTTTTCCCCACGGAACTCGTATACGGGTCACCTCGAGTGCTCGCTTATGATGAGCTCGAGCAAGAGCAGCTGCGACAAGATGACGCGCTGCTCCTTGAGGACGACCGTCTTCAGGCTGCTGTACGAGCTGCTCGTTACCAGCAAGCTTTGTGCCGCTACCATAGCCGCAAAGTTAACGCCAGAAGTCTCGAGGAAGGCGACCTTGTTCTTCGGCGCGTTCAGTCCGCCAAGAATTCCAACAAGTTGACGCCGAAGTGGAAAGGCCCTTACCGGGTGAAACGAGTCACTAGGCCTGGCGCTGTCCGCCTTGAGACCGAAGATGGCTTTCCGGTGAGCAACTCCTGGAACATCGAGCATCTTCGTAAGTTTTACCCGTAAGGTGCGGTTGCCGCGACCCGCTCCGGCAACCACCTTTTGTACAAGTCTTGCCGCTGTTGCATGTAATCCTTTGTACAAAGCCGGGCGCAGACCCCGTGCATAAGTAAAGCTCATGTGCTCCGCACATCTTGTCAATTTCATGCTTTTTATTTTTTGCATGTATTATCTGACACTTTGTGCAGCACCTACCCCCGGTAAGCAATAACGAGCCCAAAGGCTCCATATCTGTATTTTCTCTTCTTTCTTTTTTCTCAAGGAAAGGAAAGTTCCCTCGCGCACAAGTTTGCCGGGGGGGAGGAGAAGATAGTGGTATGGACCAAGTGCCGTTCAAGAAAGTTTCGCCTTGCCGGGAAGCAAACAACACAAAAGCTAAGTTGCCAAAGTTTGAGCAAACATATTTTTAAATTTTTAAGTTATCTTCCTTGAACGACCGTGCTTTGTATGGAAAACCTGTGCACGGAGGAACCAACTCGTAGCTAGTTGCGCCCTTACTTTGTTTCGAGTCCGCTCAACGACTTAAGTGTGCTGCGACTAATGTCGCACCCTTACTTCGTTTTCGAGCACGCTCAACAACTTAAGTGTGCTGAAACTAGTTGCGGCAAGGTTTCTTGTCGGTAGCGGCACCGCCAGCAGGCTGCTTATGTTCCGCACTCAGCGCTCGCGGCTAAGGTGCCTGCGCCGACAAGTTCCCTAAAAGCATAGGGCAGAACATACAAAGGAAGGAGTCAAGTAAAGGAAATAACATAGCAACCACTACCCAAAATAGAGTTATATTACAAGATAGCTTGTCGCAGCTCTAACAGATTGTTCTCCTAACAGGATAAGCAGCGACAAGGAAAGAAGAAAATGGGCGAGCCTAGTCCGCGCGATCCCCTCGACCCTCTTGATCCCGCTCAACTTGTCCACAATGGGTGCGACAAGGGCCTTGAGCGCCTCCTGATCAGCGTCCGGCGGCAGGGACCTGAGGACGTTGGTGAGGTTGAGGCCCGGGTTGCGGAAGGCCACCTTCACCAACACCTTTTGAAGGGCTCCCGCGCAAAGCTTGCGCGACTCGTCCGCCAGCTGCTTTGGGATCCTCTCCCGGAGTTGCTGGAGGGCCGTCGCCACGCCTTTGAAGAACAAGGTGAGCTTGGCGCTGGGGTGGAGGTTCTCGTCGGAGGAATACCCGAGATACTCTGCCCCCAGCTGCGCCAGCTCCCTGTCGATATCTGTAGCAGCATTGACGAGACCCTCCGTCCAGTGCTCGACTGTCTCCCTGAAGATGTTCTGGGTGACGCCAGCACTCTCCAGCAACGCCTTCTCGGCCCTGATCTCCTCCTTCAAGGCCGCCTCCCGCTCCTTGGCGTCGTCTAGCGTCTTGGTCAAAATGGTCAGCTTCAACTCAAGATCAGCGTTGGAGTCCTTGGCGGCGGCAAGCTCCTTGCCCTTCTCGGCGAGACGAACCTGCAGCTCTGAGTGGCTGTGGGCGTCCTTCTCCCGCTCAAGCTTGAGCACGGAGATCTCCTCACCTCTCGCCTTGAGATCGGCCTCGACCTGCGCCACCTTCGTCTCCAGCTCCTTCTTGGCGATCTCAGCAGCTGCGGCAGTGTCCTCTGCTTGCTTGAGGGCTCCGCCAAGTGATTGCACGCGCGCGGCAAGATCCTCCTTGTGGCTGTCGAGGTTGACCTTCCGCTGCACCAGCTCGCCTTCCCGCACAGATAGCTTCTCGGCGGCAAGCCGCTGTTGCTCTTTGACTTCGGCCTTCTCGAGGAAGAAGGCCGTCTGCTCTTCGGCAAGTTGCTCCCGCTCCTCTGCGAGGGACCGGAGAGCTGCCTGGTTGAGGGACCGGAGCTCCTCCGCTCGCTTCTTGATGTCAGCTCCCGCCTTCGCGGCAAGAGCCTCTCGGGACTCCAGTTTGGCCTGCCGAGCGCGGTAGAGCGACAGCAGCTTCCGCAGCAGCCGCTCCTCCTCAGGCTCGCCGCTGTTGCTGCTCGGCGCGTCGACCAGCGTCAGCCCAGCGGAGGCGAGCACCTCTCCGTCGAAGATTTATCCCTCAACCGGCGCCCTGGAGCTTGAGGCCCAGGGGAGTTCTATGAAGACGCCGTCGCCGGCCTTCAAGTAGGCGCCTGGGTCGGGCTCTTCGGAGCCTGGGGCTGTGGCAGCGGAGGAGGGCTCGGTGGTCGGTGTAGCACCTGGCGCTCCTACGGCCTCAGGGCCGTCAGTGCGATCGCCGGACCCCTCGCCAGCTCCTGCGGCGGCAGCCTTGGCGGCCTCGTCGCCGGCGGGATCGTCAGCACCGGCCGCCTCTTCGGTGGCAACGGCGTCGCCGGTGTTGGCGTGCGCGTTCTCTTCATCAGCAACCTCTGTCTCCATCGGCTCCGCAGCAGATGGATCTGATGGCCGGAAAGGGGAGAAAAACAGTCAAGCAAATATCCAAAAAGAAGAATCAAAAGAAGAAAAGACCAAGGGAAGCTTGAAGCAAGGAGATTACCTACGCGAGCCGGCTCTTCGGCAGTGTCCCTTGCCGGGGAACTCTCCCTTGGCGGCGTAGTCATGGTCTTCGCTGGCGGAGGGCCGCTGGTACTGTCCCTCGCCGGAGAGCTCCCCCTTGTCGCAGGACTCTCCCTTGCCGGGGAAACCCTTGCCGGAGAGCTTTCCCTTGGCGGCGTAGTTGAAGCAGATGGCACATCGGGGCGGTCTCCGTGCGCTCCTGGTGTGGCTGCTTTGCTCCTACACAGATCAACGAACAAATATCAGCAAAGAAAGAACGACCACGCGTGCCTAACAGCAGAAAGTGAACCATACACTTACGTTGGTGGCTGCGCTGGGGGCTGCTCTGAAGATCAGTTGCCGGGTCCGGCAAGTTTGTCTCAGGCGCACCCCCTGCTGTCACGGTGGGCTCGTCCTCGATGACAATCACCAGGACCTTGGCTCTCTTTGCCGCCCTCTGGGCCAGAGTCCTGAAAAGGAATAAGTTCAGAGTGAGGCAAATGAGATACAAGACAAAAGCAGAAAATTGAAGAAATACAAGAACGACAAAATCTTACTCTTCTTCTTCCTCGTCGGAGCTGAGCGCGGAGAAGTCGAAATCCGGCTCACGCCCGGCGCGAGGAGGCGGAGGAGTAGGCTCCCTTGGCCGCTTGGCGACCGCAGCGGCGGTGGTCTGAGACGACCCCGCTCCGGCTGTCGCCATGGCGAGAGGGACGGCAGGAGCAGAAGCGGCGGTCCGAGAAGATCCCGCTCCAGTTGCCGCAGAAGCGCGAGGTGCTCCCGCGGCAGCCTTGCTTGCCACGGTGGATCGTGTCGCGCGGCGCGGCGACTGTTGACCCGTCAGCTGCTCTGTTACATCCCCGGCCTTGCGGAGATGCCTTCTTGGTGGAGCTGGAGGCTCTGCTAGCGGCGAGCTGCCCGAAGATGAGGAGGAAGAGGAGTCGATCTCCAGCGAGCCGCTCGTATCCTCGGCGGGCTCGCTCGACTCGTCGCCCTGCTCGGTGGGCTCGCTCGACCCGACACCCTACTCGGCGGGCTCGCTCGACTCGGCGTCTTGCCCGGCAGGCTCTCCCTCGCCGACAAACTCCCCTCGCTCGGCAAGGCTTGCCGCCTTTGCTGCATCTACCTCCTCCGGGGTGAAACCGAACTCGCCCGCAGCTGCGGCTGCCGCCGCCTCTTCCAGCCTAGCGGAGATGTACGCCATCTCCTTATCAGTTGTGTCGCGGGTGAGGCATTTCTTCTCGTCGGAGCGGATCGGTACTTCTTCCAAGCTGTCAAAGAACGCCTGCACGGCGTCATCTGCAGGCTCTTGCCAAGTTGGGTCGATCCCGTGCGAGTCGCATAGCGGCATCATCGCGTGAATGCGGCTCAGCGCGGAGTTGTTGCACAGCAGGACGACGCCCCTCGGCAACCTGGACACTTCGGGATGATCGGGGTCATACTTGAACAGTTCCTGGAGCATCGCGTTGAGCTCCAGGACAGTAAAGTTGAAGTTGAGGCTCGGGCGCAGCTTCATGATATCTGCCGCATTCTCGAACTCCCAGGCGGGCCTCTTCCTCTCCTGCAAGGGGGCGATGCGGCGGCGAAGAAAATCTGCGCCAACTGCGCCTACAGTGAGCCCGGCAAGCCTGAGGCGTCGGATCCGGGCAGTGGCAATCTTCAGTCTACCGTCTTCCGGGGCCAGGTCGCTCCAATCGTTGCCGTGCACTACTGGGGCTTGGCGCCGGGCGGTAAACGGTTGTGGGTTCTCCTCTACAATCCAACACCAATTGGCTCTCCATTCCTCCCATTTGCTGCGGAGCTCTCCCTCTAGATAAGCTTCCTTCTTGCCGGTCCTCGAGATCCAGGAGACTCCGCCAGATAAAGGCTCTCCTCTCTTCACTCGGGGCGTAAAGAAGTGGCGGAAAAGGGCGACATTGGGATGGACTCCGACAAAGTTTTCGCATAGATGTGCGAAAACTGCCATGGTCAGAACGGCGTTGGGGGTGAAGTCAAGGAGGTGGAACCCGTAGGTGTTCATAATGTCGCAGAAGAATTCAGAGAAAGGCGGGCAGAGCCCGCAGTAGAAGAACAAGGCGAAGAACGCATATCCGTTCGGAGCCATTTTACAAGCAATGGCTGGGAGTACCTTGGTGCGCGGATGTGCCCGCGTCTCCCCTGACCAGAAGAGGTAGTAGTTCTCCCTTAGCTTCCTCGTGGCAAGCTTGGGGGGGGGGAAGACAGCCCGCTCCTTTCGCAGCGCCGCGAGCCGCAGCGCCTCGGCCGACTTCGCGGCCTTCCCCTTGTCGCCTTTCGGAGCCATGGCGGAAGCGGTGAGGGAGGTCGACGGCGCTGGTGGTGCTGGTGGCGATGGGGGGCGGTGTGCTGCTCTCTTTCAAGCTTTGGGAAGAAGGGGAGCGGCGGAGGTTTTCGAGGTTGGAGTAGCAACGGGCGGATGGATGAACTGCCCCTGTTTCCCCTGCTTATAAGGAGGGAGGGGGCGGACGTTCCGCATTTCCGATTAAAGAAGCCACCCACGATCTCTCCCACGACGCCGCAATCGACGCGTGCTGTTAGGGGAGGGCGCGGTGGATAGGGAGTAAGATACGGCGTGAACCAGGCCGCGCTTGCCCGTGCCCTGTTATGGGCCTGGCCCAACAGCGCTCGACACCGTGTATGGCCCAGGCCCGGGGGCTCCTGTCGGTGTACTAAAGTAGGGGTACCCTTAGTATCCCGAACTTGTGCACGGGCAGTCCCGGCGCCCCGCGGCAAGGCTTGCCGGGTGATCGCCAAAGTCCTCCGTGGTTCCTTTGGAGCCATTCAAGAACAAAGTACCCAAGACAAGGAGACAAGGCCCCGGCAAGAGGAGCTTGCCGGGAAGGCCACTCAACGCACAAGGCCACTCAAGGCGCAAGACCCTGGCAAGAGGAGCTTGCCGGGAAGGCCAACCAAGGCATCTCAAGAAACTTGCCGCGACGCGCCACGCGTCCCGGCAAGGCCCGGTGAGCGACAAGCTCCCGGAAGCGACAAGATAGCGACCGCGGCAAGGCGCTTGCCGCAGCAAGCTTCCACTCTGTACCCGCGCTCCAGCGCATCCACCCACATGCCGCTCTGGGACCCTTCC
Organism: Secale cereale; assembly: GCA_902687465.1. Lineage (NCBI taxonomy): Eukaryota > Viridiplantae > Streptophyta > Magnoliopsida > Poales > Poaceae > Secale > Secale cereale. The sequence continues at coordinate 80,521,984 of LR738710.1, read as the reverse complement.
AGGCGTACGTGGCGGGACGCTGTGGAGCCAGGGGTACGCGGTGGCAAGCGGCGCTGACAAGGCTGCCATCGTGGCGAACGGTGGCGCCCCTGACGGACCCTTTTTGCACTGTTTGGGCGACGTCGATGGGCATTTAATGCCCTTGTCCCCTGCCATCAGGGTTAGGTATGGAACACTGTACAAGTAGGTGTACCAACTACAATACTTTCCATTTTTACCCTCAACTGCGTTGCCACCTGTCGGTGACCCCTTGAGCATATAAAAGGAGGCCCGTGCGCAACGTAGGGACGGGGTTCGAACACTCTCACGCTCGGTCTCGTTAGCTGTTGAAGTGTACTGTAGCTCTCAGCGCTCCCGAGCAAGAACTCAATACAAACCAAAGCTGGAGTAGGGTTTTACGCATCCGTGCGGCTCGAACCTGGGTAAACTGCTCGTGTGCTTCGCCTCGATCTGCTCTTCGTGCGATCTCCGCCCCGGCCGAATCGAAAGGGACCCGGTCCCATAGGTGTTCGTGGGTGGATCAGTTTCCCCGACAGATATAGTCGACAGGCTTTGTACCTTTCATACGAGATGCTTCATCTTTGGCTTTCTACAAGTTCTCCCTGCCCAGCCCCAAGTCAAGATTGAGTTGGATCTTCTTCTTCTCTAGTTCCGCGAACTGAGTCCCGAACTCGCAAGATTTCTACCGTCAACAAAAAAGACAAGTCAGACGACAAGGATAAAGGCAGTTGCGTTCGATTAATAAAGTGCAGAGATCAAATTACTACACCAAAAGAGTTCTAAGACTACTACCGAGTTAAACATTCAATAGTAGCCTCGGGGACTACACGCAATGGGTGCACTTGGCGTGCCCCCACTGGTTTCCACTCGACTAGATCCATCTAGCACGAGTGGAAGGAGTTCAAAAAACATTTATTCTCAGACCACGGCCGACTGCCAGCAGTCGACCACGGTCTCAGGGACTACACCCAGTGGGTGCACTTAGCATGCCCCCACTAGTTCCCACTCGACTAGATCTATCCAGCACGAGTGGAAGGAGTTCAAAAAACAACAATGGCATTCGTTCTGAGACCACAGCCGACTACCCGCAGTTGACCAGGGTTTCAGGGACTACACCCAGTGGGTGCACTCTGCATGCCCCCACTGGTTCAATTGACACAACAGGGCCGATTGAAATACAAGACTTACATAGCAGAAGCTAGAACACCCGGTGGGTGAATGAAACAAGGACAGTCTTAGGACAGACATCCAGTAAAGGTTTCAGACGCTCATCCACGGACATTATCTTACAAACAAAGCAGCGGTTTTCAGGTAGAATATCCTAGCAGAACAACAACCAGTCAAAAGAGAACTCAGTCGGAAAAGAACTCACCTAGACGTTGGTCCGAAGAGCTGAACTGTCATTATAAGCAGCCATGCTAGCCACGTACGCTACCCTCGTTTGTTCCATCATCAGACCCGCTTGATGTATAGCTTCCTTAGCTGCATTCATTGGGTCCTCCCGGACATGGTGGGTAGCAAAGAGCGAAGATGATGGAGCAGTCGGAGCAGCCAGAGGATCCGAAGCTTGGGGTTGCACGGGCAAGGCAAGAACTTGAGCAGTCGGCGCCGAAGGATGATCAGTCGACACAGGAACGGCAAAAGAAACAGCAGCCCGAACTGTGTCGCCCTGTTGTTGAGCGTCTGAAGCAGCAGGCACCTTCCTGCCCCTCCTTTCTGTGTTCCTCCGAGGCACTTCTACATACTCATCATCATCATCCGGCAGCTCGATAACGTTGGGTGGTGCTGCAAAACATTCAACCAAGACGAACAATCTGTCAACCAACAGAGCGACCAAAAAAATGAAGACATGGCCGAAGAGCTATACCTGCGCTAGAAGTAGCCACGTCCACAGTCTCCTCATTGTTGTGGCCCATGTCAATCTCCATAGAAGTCCCAGAAGCAGCAGCACTAGAAGTTTCAGAACTCACTCGGTCAAACAGGCAGACGAATCGACAAGATGCATTTGATTTCTCAAACAAGAGGAGAACAGGTAAGAATAACACTCACGTGGAAGCAATCGGAACGTCCACCTTGATCTTAGGCAGGCCCTTCCAAGGATTTAAAGGCGCAACCTTAAGCTGCTTAGGGGCTTTCTCACTCAGATTAGGTGAAGTCATCCGAGTGTGTTTCTGTACCTGAGTATTGGAGGGAGCTGCCTTGGTGTGCGCGCTCTCTGGGTCATGCGTCAGCTTGGAGTGCCTCTCGATGTGAGGCGGCGATTTGACCTCCTCACCACTGCTTGAGTCCTCCATTTCCTCATCGATCTCTTCATCAGACCTCCAGTCGGTGACCTCGCCGACGCCCTCCACTCCCTCCTAGACTTGCTCTCCGTTGGGCACCAAATACATCTCAGTATAAATCTGCAGGGCAAAGAGTTGATCAAACATCAATCAGATTCAGAGACAGCTACAAATCGAAACAGAAAATTCACTCGGAAACAGAAGTCAAACCTTGTCTGGCTCGTGGGCTGCATCGAATGGACGGACTCTCCTGGTCCCCCTGGGGTTGTCCTTTTTCCCGGTGACGCTCCGCAACCACTGCTCCACCGTATTCTCGGTGACCTCCTCCACGTGGACCCAAGTGGTGTCATTGGTGCCCGAATACATCCACATCGGATGATCACAGGCTTGGAGAGGCTGAATTCGTCGACTGAGAAATACCTCCAGCAGGTCCATCCCAGTCACACTGTGGCGGACTAGCTGGACCACTCGCTCGACCAACATATCCACTTCTACTTTCTCATCCCAACTCTCAACCAACGAGAGAGGCTGACTGACTCGGTCTAAGGTGAAAGGAGGAAGACCGGTCGACTGACCAGGGGTCGGAATATCCTTGCAGTAGAACCAGGTCGACTGCCACCCTCTGACCGACTCAGGAAGGGTCATGGTGGGAAAGGTGCTCTTACCCCTAGTCTGTATACCCAAGCCGCCGCACATCTGGATCACACGGGTCTTCTCGTCAGTCGGGTTTGCTTTCTTGACGGCTTGGGAACGGCAAGTGAAAATGTGTTTGAACAGACTCCAATGCGGCCGGCAGTCCAATAAATTCTCACACAAAGAGACAAGGCAGCGAGATATGTGATAGTGTTGGGAGAAAAGTGGTGCAGTTAGGTGCCGTAGAAGATCAGAAAACCCCGGAAAAAGGATGCGGGGGCAAGGAGAAACCTCGGTCGACGTGGTCGCGAGGAGGACACACTCGCCCTCCTGTGGCTGCTGCTCGATCACGTCCCTCGGCATCCTCCAAGACTTGTGGGCAATCAGGCCCCCATCAACCAGCTCCTCCAAGTCCTCCTGCTGCATCGAAGGCCGGATCTAGTCCCCCCTGGATCCAATCGGGCGGCAGCCCAGTCCTCGGCGTCGACCCCCGGTTCACCTTCTTGCCCTTCCCCGTCGCCGGCGCCTTCTTTGCGTCATTGCCCATGGTGGCGAGCTGTGCGCGGGCAGAGTGGTGGTGGGCGAGGAGCAGAGGTGCGGTGGAGAAGCAGAGGAGGAAGAAGGAGTATGAAGCGCATAGTGCCTACGCACCGGTCGCGGCGCCCTTTTATGGACTTGCGGTAAAGTGACTGACTTGTGGTCCCGTGCAATCCTGTCAAATCATGCAACAGCCGCACGCCCTATACGTGGCGAAAAAGGTGGTGTGGGAATCGAGGCATCCGTGTATATCCGGTCCGATTACCGTGGTTCGCTCCGTCCCGCGCACTTCCACGAAATTCGAATCCCCAAATTCCGGGAACCGCAAAGCAGCCAATCGCGCCGAAAATCTCGCGCCTCGTCAACACTCGAAGGTTTCTTGCAAAGTTCACTCGACGATTTCTGAATTGATCAAGGCGACTGAAATAAGGTTAAAGAAACAGCTTGATTCCCAGGTTCAAAGAGGATGCCTCCGGAGCACAACAATCGGATCGGAATCCACTTCAACTCTCTTTTCACTTGGACCTCAATCCATTCGGGGGCTACTGACGATACCATAGACCTAGGGTAGGGTCATAGGCCTGACCTAGACGCCCTACCCAAGGTCACTACCCTAGGATCATTGTCGGAGATATTCACCACGGGTGTCCTCAGCGACCGCCCTTGGTATTTCAAGACAATTTGTGGCTGCCTGCTCCCCCCCTCCCCAGGCCGTCTGCTCATCGGGCCGCCTCCTAGGGCAGCTTGCCCTAGGAGCCGACTGCCAGCAGGCGGCAGGGACCCAAACAGGCGGCAACATCACAGCTAGTAGCTAGCAGACGGTCCCACACTCCTCCCTCGGGATGCGTGCTAGGGGGCCACCACGCAGCTAAGGCATGGCTACAGATGAATACGTCCTTAGAGAAACTATAAGGGTCTAGCTACTGTGAACATGTACCTTATGGACATCTCCTAAGCGGCGAATCACTGTAGCCACACTGCTCGTGACCAAGCTTCGGTCATAGGAGGCCACGATCCCACTACCCGCAGACGGCGGGGCCAGCAGGCGGCTGGCCCCACTGGCTAGTGAGTAAGTCATAGACCAGCCACCCCTGGCAGATGGCCAGGGGAGGCGGCCGCCTGGTAACAGACGGCGAATCCTGCCCTAGAAGTCTGAACCTCATCAAGACGACAAGACAGGGCGTGGCGGCAGTGTACGGCAGGAGACGGCAGCACTGTAGCCACGTCCCTCCTGACAAGGCTGTCGTCAGCAGAAGCACGTCTATAGTAAAAGGCAATCACATGGGCCCGCAGGCGGCGGGCCCCAGCAGACAGGCGCCAAGGCGGGCACAAGAAGGTGCTGACAGCCGGGGCCCACTCTGTCGAGATTACAATTGTACCCCTGGGGGTAGGCCTATATAAACCCCCCAGGGTCCTCCATGTTGGAGTGTTGGAAGATTGAACCCGGAGAAGAAGAAGAAGAAGATAGAGAGAGAGAAAGGAACCCTAGCAATCCC
>LR738710.1:80489677-80516908 GCA_902687465.1 Secale cereale | reverse complement strand
CCCCCCCCGATTCCTAGAGCGAAGGTACTGAGCAGCCTTGTTCATCTTCCTCCTCTAGACCGCACAGCTCGAGAAGCAACCTTGTAGCTACCATAGTGACATTAGTCATGACGCGGAGTCCCCGCAGAGCTGGACTAGGGGTGTTATCTCCACGGAGAGCCCCGAACCTGGGTAAGATCCGTAGGCGTCCTAAGTTTTGTCTTATCCCGCTTCTAGGGCCCGGCGACGTTTTATTGCCCCCATGCATGATAAGCCATCCGTTGGCATATGTCACCCCAAAACCCCGACATTTGGCACCCATCGTGGGGCGAGGTGCACCGTCGTCCGGAGACATGTTCTGGACGAGAACTTTGTTCCTCGCTGGCGAGAGCAGCTAGCCCGGCACGCCTATAGGCGTGGAAACCGGGATGCTTCGCGATGCTGAGGCCGCATGTGCCGCGTGCGGACTCGCCGACCTTCTCGGCGGCATCCGCATTCATGACGAGCCCTCTCCGACGGTTGAGCCAGTAGCGCCGGAGAGCTGCCACGTCGAGCTCCTCGAGAAGCTCCACATCGTCGACGAGCGCGCCTCTGACGTAGAGTCAGTAGGCTCTTTTGACCCACCAGTAGACATGATCATCGACCTCAATGCAGAGCCCGTTGATTCCTTCCCCGAGCAGGTGGTGATCATCGACGGCCCCATCCTCGCTCCAACGGCCAGCAGTGCCATTAGCACCGTCACAGAGGTGCTCGTCACCAACCACGGCGAACCGTCCGGCGGGGCGGACCAAGACCCGCTCGAGGCCACTCTACAGCACCTCGCCGCTCCTGTTGTGGCGGGGGCAGACGGTGCGGCATTGGAGGCGCTCCGCGTCTCGCTCCTCGACAGCGCCACCAAGCTGGCTGCTTCGCGACGCCTCACTGAAGCCTACCGCCGCGAGATGGACCGTGCCATTTGCGGCATGCCGGCTGCTGGCGAGCCTAGCCGAGTTGGCGCTGTTCGTGATCACGGCGGGCTGCTAGCAGACATGCTGGGGGCTCCGCGGCCTGTGTACCTCACTCCATCGGAGAACCTAAGGGCTGCCCAGGCAGCAGTCGATGAGATGGGCCACTTGGAGGAAGACAAGCTTCGTTGCGTGATTCAGCGCGCCCGCCAGCTCCTCGACGATGTCGCCATGCAGCAGGAGGCCCATCGCCGGGTATCAGAGGCCGGCGCGCACGCTGACAACCGCCCTCTTCGGCGGGAGCAAGGAGCCATGTCTCGCTCTCCAACAGTCGGCGCCCCAACCGGCGAGGCTCAGAGCCGGCTGCTAGCCACAGCCAGCAGACTCGTATCACCATCGAGCGCGATGAAGACGGCCGCCCAAGGGCTGTAGAGTGGCGAGGGGAACATTCGCCTCCTCCTAGGCGGGAGAGGCGCGTGTCTCCTCCGCCTGTTGACCATCCCTCTATGGCAGGCCGCTTGGGTCGCCGCGAGGGGATTGGGGAGAACGATGCCCGCCACCACCTGGACCGACTAGCTCGGTCCCAGGCGGTCGAAGAAGAAGATGACCTCGGTCCGGCCTGTTTCGGCCCCGCATCCGCAATGAGCCTTTCCCCAAGGGCTTCTCGCTCCCCAGAGATACCCCCAAGTACAACGGATCAGTGAAACCAGAGGACTGGCTGGTGGACTACTCCACAGCCGTCAGCATAGCCACCGGCAATAGGCGTGTTGCGGTGAAGTACGTGCCACTTATGCTCCAGGGCATGGCCCGGACATGGCTGAACAGTCTTAAACCCAATAGCATCAACGGCTGGTTGGACTTCACCGACGCATTCACTCGCAACTTCACCAGCACCTACAAGCGTCCTCCCAAGCCGCGCCAGCTCTCCCTATGTGTCCAAGGCCCAGATGAGACGGCGCGCGATTAACTGACACGTTGGGCAGAGCTTCGAAACTCTTGTGAAGGAGTGCACGAGGTACAAGCCATCGAGTATTTCATGGCCGGGTGCAGAGAAGGCACCTTACTCAAACACAAACTCCTCTGTGATGAGCCAGCCACGCTGGACGAGCTATTGAGCAAAGCAGACAAGTATGCCACCGCCGATTCCTCCATGAAGACCGAGCTGCAAGTGGATGCTTCTGGCAAGATGACTCCTCCAACTCCCAAGACTCCGGCTGGAGAGTCCAGTCGACGCCAGCAGCCGAACAACCACAAACGCAAGACCCACGCGCCGGCTGCCAACAGTCGGCTGGTGGCAGTAGTCGACGGCCAGCAGCCAGAAGCTCAAGCAGGACCCAAGCGCCAAAAGGGCGGCAAGCTAGTCTGGCAGCCAGCTTTCTCCTTCGACCAAGCTCTGGACGCCCCCTGCAAGTTCCACAGCGGCGCGAAGCATTCCAACCATACCACGCGAAAGTGTCATTGGCTCGCAAGGATTGTCAGGGGAGAAGCTCTGCCACCACCGCCTGCTGGGCAGCCAACCTCGCCTCCCAATCCACTGGCTGCACGTCCTGGCGGCCAGGTCTAGGATGAATTCCCAGAAGAGAACGGGGCCTATGTCGTCTTCACCAGCTAGACGGACGATAGGCACAGCCGGCGCCAGCAGCGCAGAGAAGTCAACACCGTTGCCATCAAAGACCCCGAATTCATGCACTGGTCTGAGAGGCCTATCAGCTGGAGCCGAGAGGATCACCCGGCTGTCATGCCGTCACCAGGGGCCTATGCCTTGGTCCTGGATGCGACCCTCTCCACTGACAGGCGGGCCTGTTGTTTCTCCCGAGTACTGGTAGACGGCGGCAGCAGCATCAACATCATGTACCGCGACACCATGGAGAAGTTGGGTATCATAGAAAAGCAGCTTCAGCCTACCAGGACTGTGTTACATGGCATTGTGCCAGGCCTCTCTTGCTCACCAATCGGCAAGGCCAAGATCGATGACCTGTTTGGTGACAAGATGCATCTCCGGAGGGAGCCGGTCTGGTTTGAAGTGGTGAACCTGGAAAGTCCCTATCACGTGATCTTGGGTCGGCCTGCTCTTGCGAAGTTCATGGCAGTACCCCATTATGCCTACCACAAGATGAAGCTGTCGGGTCCCAAGGGAATAATCACCATAGTCGGGGACTACGAGAAGTCCATCGCATGCGCAACAGCCAGCAGCCGTCTGGCCGAGTCCCTTGTCGTAGCTGAGGAGAAGCGCCGCCTGGAACGGCTGGTGGCAATGGCTGGCGAGCAGCTAGCCATACCAGCCGGCCAAGGAGACAGAGAAGATTGCCTTGGATCCATCTCACCCAAAGCGATTTGTTGTCATAGGGTCAAACCTAGACAACAAATAGGAAAGCGAGCTCGTCGATTTCCTCCGTGAGAATCGGGACATCTTTGCATGGTCGCCCAAAGACATGTCGTGTGTCCCGACGGATTTCGCCGAGCACAAACTTCATGTGAGAGGAGATGCAAAGCCTGTCAGGCAACCGCTACGCCGCCTGTCAGAAGAGAAGTGAAGAGTTGTTGGGGAAGAAGTTGCCCGCCTGCTAGCAGTCGGCTTCATTATGGAAGTTTTTTATCCAGAATGGCTCGCAAATATAGTCCTAGTACTGAAGAAGAACAACAAATGGCGCATGTACATTGATTACACCAGCCTCAATAAAGCTTGCCCTGAAGATCCGTTTGCTCTGCCGCGAATAGATCAAGTGATTGACTCCACAGCCGGATGCGAGCTGCTGTCATTCCTTCATGCTTATTCCGAGTATCACCAGATCAAGCTTGATCCAGCTGACTGCCTTCCTCACGCCATTTGGGGCCTTCTGCTACGTGACCATGACGTTCGGCTTGAGAAACGCCGGCGCCACCTTTCAGCGTTGCATGTAGAAGTGTCTCCTCGAGCAACTTGGCAGAAACGCCCATGTTTATGTGGATGATATCGGGGTGAAGCCGGAGAAGAGAGGAACTCTTTTGGAAGATCTCCAAGAGACATTTGAGAACTTGCGCCGCTTTCGGATCAAGCTAAACCCGGAGAAATGCGTCTTTGGGGTACCAGCCGGCCAACTCCTTGGCTTCTTGGTATCTGAACGCGGCATCGAGTGCAACCCTGCAAAGATCAAGGCCATTGAGAGAATGGAGCGGCCAACCCGTGTGCGAGATGTCCAGAAATTCACGGGGTGCCTGGCATCTCTCAGCCGTTTCATCAGCCGGCTGGGAGAAAAGGCACTCCCCAGTATTAACTGATGAAGAAGACCACTTGCTTCGAGTGGAACGACCAGGCAGATGAAGCTTTCTAGCAGCTCAAGAGACTGTTGTCCACCCCGCCTGTCCTGGCGGCGCCAGCAGACAAGGAACCCATTTTCCTTCACATAGCCTCCACCAGCCGGGTGGTTAGCACTGTCATTGTGGTCGAGCGCCCAGAAGACGGCATAACCTTGCCCGCCCAAAGGCCGGTCTACTACTTGAGCGAGGTGTTGTTAGTGTCCAAGCAGAACTACCCCCACTACCAGAAGATGTGCTACGGTGTGTACTTCACGGCCAAGAAACTCAAGCAGTACTTTCAAGAGCATTCAGCCACGGTCGTCTGCACGACCCCGCTTGCTGAAATCATGGGCAATAGAGTTGCCTCAAGAAGAGTGGCCAAGTGGGCCATAGAGCTGGCCCCTTCACCATCTTCTACTAGCCACGCACCACCATCAAGTCGCAAGCATTGGCCGACTTCCTCGTCAACTGGGCCTAAACCCAGTACCTGCCGCCTGTTCCAGACTCAACCCATTGGCGGATGCACTTTACCGGGTGAAAGATGTGCACTGGCTTGGGAGCCAGCGTCGTCCTCACTTCCCCCAAGGGCGACAAGCTCAAGTACACCCTGCAGATCCACTTCGCTGCCTCCAACAACATGGCCGAGTATGAGGTACTTATCCACGGGCTCCGGATGGCCAAAGAGATTGGTATCCGCCGAGTGTTGTGCTATGGTGACTCGGACTTGGTTGTCCAGCAGTCGTCTGGGGACTGGGATGCCAAAGATGCAAACATGGCAAGCTATCGTTTCCTTGTCCAGCATATCAGTGGACACTTTGATGGCTGCAAGTTCCTCCATGTACCGCGAGCCGACAACATGCAAGCCGAGACCTTGGCACGAATCAGCTCCACCCGCCAAGCAATACCAGCCGGCGTGTCTCTTCAATGCCTGTGCAAGCCGTCTATCAAGCCTTCACAAGAGTCAGAGTCAATCTTCATACCAGCCGATCCTGGAGCAGACGGCCCGGCAACTTCAGCAGCCGGCCCGGAGACTGCTCCATCAGGCGGTCTTGATACTCCAACCCTAGTAGACGGTCCACCAGTAGCTGCGCCGGTTCCTGGCCCGGGGACTGCTCCAGCACGCGGCCAAGAGGCGCCGGCCATAGCAGACGGCCCGGGGACCGCCGCAGCCGGCTCGGGGACTTTGGAAGCACAGCAGACGGCTCAGCCCAGTCCTCCGCCTCCCAGCCCAACCTCCCTGGTCTCTCTGGCAGAAGCAACAGGAGTCTCAGCGCCATCTTGGGCACATCCAATCCTCACCTTCCTACTCAGAAGAGAGCTGCCAGCAGATGAAACCTTGGCACGACAAGTTCAACGCCGAGCTTCAGCATACACCATAGTCAACAAAGAGCTTGTCAGAAGAAGTGCAACAGGTGTCTTCCAGCGCTGCGTGGAAGCAGAAAAGGGTCTGGCTATCCTGAAGGACATTCACCAAGGGGAATGTGGCCATCACGCGGCCTCAAGATCCCTCGTCGCCAAAGCCTTTCACCACAGTTTCTTCTGGCCGACTGCTTTGGACGATGCCAAAGATTTGGTAAAAAAAAGTGCAACGGCTGCCAGTGCTTCAGTTCCAAGCAACACTTGCCGGCTTCTGCACTCAAGACCATTCCGATCACTTGGCCATTTGCCGTCTGGGGGATGGATATGGTGGGCCCCTTCAAGACAGCCAGAGGCGGCTTGACACATTTACTCGTGGTAGTGGACAAATTCACCAAGTGGATCGAAGCAAAACCAATCAAGAAACTCAACGGCCCACCTGCTGTGACATTCATCGCAAACATCAGAGTCCGGTATGGCATACCGCACAGCATCATCATCGACAATGGCACAAATTTTGCCAAAGGCGCACTTGCCCGTTTCTGTGCAACACAAGGCATCCGACTGGACCTAGCGTCCGTTGCCCACCCACAGTCCAACGGCCAAGTTGAGCGTGCCAACGGCCTTATCCTGTCTGACATCAAGCCCCAGCTGGTCGAACCTTTGGAATGATCAGCTGGCTGCTGGATTGAAGAGTTGTCGTCTTTCCTCTGGAGCCTTAGAATCACTCCGAACAAATCCACTGGCTTCACTCCTTTCTTCCTCGTGTATGGGGCCGAGGCCATCATCCCAACAGATGTTGAGTTTGACCCACCTCACGTCACCATGTATACGGAAGCTGAAGCCAAAGAAGCACGCGAAGACGGCGTAGACCTGCTGGAGGAGGCCCGACTGGTAGCAATCAGCCGCTCCACCATCTACCAGCAGGGTCTCCGCCGCTATCACAGCCGGCGAGTCAAGCCACGCTCCTTCCGCGAGGGGGACCTTGTGCTCCGGCTAATCTAGCAAACAGCCGGCCAGCACAAGCTCTCAGCTCCTTGGGAAGTACCATTCATCATCAGCAAAGTACTAGGCAACGACGCCTACTACCTCATTGATGCCTAGAAGCCAAGAGCACGCAAGAGAGACGACTCAGGCAAGGAGTCGGAGCGCCCATGGAACGCAAACCTACTTCGTCGCTTTTATAGCTGAAAGACAGTATGTGTCGCGCTGTCTATTTTATTTTGAGAACCAATGGGACCCCCGAGGAGTTCTCAGGGACTGCCCAACCCTTTATCTATATGATAAGAATTATGCCTGTGAATGTGTAATTGTTCATTCCTTTGTTCGGCACCAGAGCCTAGCAGACGGCCCGGGGACTGGCCGCCTAGCCCTATGTTTAAAAACTTCTCCTGAAAATAGTTGGACAAGTAATGTGATGGCATCCAAGCCCTCTCCCGCCTTCAGTCACAGACTCGCAGAACGCGGCTATCCAACTGGCAGGAGCCAAAGGCGAGAAGTGGTGCCCACATGAAAAATGGCTAAGGAAAACAGACATAGGGCAAGACGGTCCTTCATACAAATAGCCGGCTGTTACACAGCCGGCCAGCCGGCTTTGGGCTTAGCCACGCCGCCTTCCAGAGGGCGGGATACTTGCCCATCCGGAAAACAGCCAAGTACCTGACCCAGCCACAGAACCATACAGTGGTTGTCTGGCTGGCAGGACGGCAGTTAAAGGAGACAACAAAGGAAAATCACCCTAAGGAACCAAAGGCGGGACTAATCCCAAGACTCGGCACAATTGCATAAACACCATGCAGCATTAAAAGAATATTTACATCAAACAGGCCTCAAGGGCCGCCTCCCAGTAGCAGCTTACTTATACACCCAGCGGGTGGAATTGTACGGACTAATCCTACCAAGTCTTACAAAGAAACGGGAACCAAAAGATACAAGAATAAAAGCTTAGGGCGCAGCAGGCGGAGCGGGCGGCACGACGGAGCCGGCTTCCGAGGGGGCCGCCTGGCAAGTCTCGGCCTGGCCGCTTCTGGCAGCAGGCGGGGCCACCACACCTGGTCCACTTGTCGAGGATCGGTCAGGATGGTGGCCAGCAGATGGATCCGCCTCCTGGGAGTTGGCCTCCTCGTCGCTGTCTTCCTCCTCCTCGCCCTCATCTCTGGAGGTGATCTCCTCGTCCGGCTCCTCCGGCGCCGCCAGGTCCAGCCCGAAGTTGTTGGTTGGCACCACATGGCCCTTATCATCCAACTCTGGGACGAAGATGGAGGTGTCGGCGTACTCGGCAAGGGCGGCGACACGTTTGACGAGGTCCTTTTACGCCGCGGCCAGCTCAGGATGAGCCTCCGCACGAAAGGTCTCCTGCTGTTCGAAACTCAAGTCCGGGTACGAGTTCTTGGTAAACTCCAGGGCAGTCCGCGCACCAGCCCTCGCTGCGGAACCTTTCCAGGCCTCGAAGCGGTGACCGGCCTCCTCCAGCTAGTCGGCAGTCCGACTGGGAGTGCGGAGTACCGGAGCGCCTGGCCAGAGGGCGGCCAGCACCTGGGCACCAGCGCGCTGCAGCCGGCGCAGCAGGCGGCGGACCGGTTGGAGGCGCACCCTGACAGCAAGAAGCTCCTCGGCTAGGGTGCTGGGCGCGTTAGGTGCGATCACCCGGCCCGCCTTGCGCCTCTCGTCACGCTCGGCCTCGATGGCCAGGGTGGCGGCCACAGAGTAGCCCGGGAAGAACTCTGCCAAAACTAGAAGAAGAATCAAAAGAAAAGAAAGGCCTCTGTAACAGATGGCAAGTACAAGAAGAAAGGGCAGACATCTCACCGTCGTCCATGTCTGCAATGGCTACATAGCCATCTTGCAGAGCCGCCTCCTTCTCGACCCAGTTTGAGCGCTCGGCCTCGAATTCTGCCCGAAGAAGCGTCTCGGCGTCCGACATCTTCCCGAGCTCAACCTTGTGGGCCGCCGCCCGGTGTGCCAGCTCCTTGGCCAGGCGGTCACGGTCCTGAGCAGCGAGATCGCGCTCTCGCTCCCTGGCAGCTAGCTCCGACTGGGCCTCGCCCAGCTGGTTGCGGAGGTTGGCTGCGACCGCTGGCAAGAGAAAAAGAAGAATAATAATGTCAGCAGCAGCAAAAAAGGTAACCTTGGAGTTCTAAGCCGCCTGCTCAGTAGCCGGCTCGGAACTCGGGGACTACATCCAGCGGGTGCGCTGACGCGCCCCCGCAAGGAGGAGAAGGAAAGCACTCACCTTGGTTGTCTGCCAGGGCAGCCTGCAGTTGCGCCAGCTCCCGGTACTGGGCATTGTAGGAGGCCACACGGAGGTTGTGGTAGTCCTGCAATGAGACACAAGATCAGCCCACGACGTACACTTTGGAGTTCCAAGCCGCCTGCTCAGTAGCCGGCTCGAAACTCGGGGACTACACCCGGTGGGTGCGCTGATGCGCCTCCACAGAAGAAATTGAAGAAATAAAGGCGAAAGAACATGAAGCCTACATACCCGAACAAAAGACCGCGCAGCCACGAACTCCTGCATCACCGTGTGCAGGACGTTGCCCAGGGAGTTAAAGCGGTCGAGGACGTCCCGCGACGAGACAATCAGCGAGTCGCCGCCTCTAGGCCTCCAACCCGACGGCGCCGCGCTGGTGGCCTCATTCTCTCGCGCGGACGAGCTGGCGCTGCCGGCCTCCACCTGCTGCGGCACGGAGATCGCCCTCGCAGGGCAATGGCGGGCTGGGGCTTGGGGGCCGGCTGCGGGCCTGTCACCAGCATGCCCTCAGCTGGCAGCACCTTTGCCCCTGCAGGCCGGCTGCCCTGCGCCCTTGCAGGCGGCATGGGGGGCGGCGCCTGTGTCTCCATGATGACACAGTAGTCCCCCTCGTTTTCTGGAACCAGCTGCTCGTCAGCAGCCGGCACTTGGGCGGATGGCTCCAGAGAGCCCGCCTCTGGGAAGATGGTGCGGCCCGCTGGCTGCTGGGAGCCCGCTTCCTGCTCCTGGGCTCGGGCGGCGTCTGCCTGGGCCTTCTTAGCCGCTTCGGCTTCCACCCTAGCTGCGGCATCAGCCACCGCTCGCTCGCGGTCCGCGGCCTCCCGCTCCTCGCGCGCCTCGCAAGCGTTCCTCTCCGTCGACTCCCGGAGCGTGGCGGCTGGAACCACGCGGCGGGGCATAGGGGGGCATCCGTGCTCTCCACAATGGAGCCCACTGGCGCCCGCGAGAGGGAGAGCGGCGCGCTGCATGGATATCCCGAAGAAAATGGGGAGTCAGCCAAGAGGGGAACGGCTGAGAAGGATAAGCATCAAACAAAAGAAGGATACAAATCACTTACCCGGATACGACCGGCCTGGCCTTGGGTACCCTGGGCACGATCGCCCTGGCGGCCGCATCCTGGCGCCTGGTGGCGGCGGTCGACAGCCGGAGTTTCTTGGGCGGGGCACCAGACGGCCCTGATGAGGACCGCCGCTTCACGCCACCGGCTGCGCCAGATGGCCCCGCCTGCTGGCTGCCGTGACCAGGCGGAACTGCCTCCTGGACGCGGACGGGCGCTTCCTCCTCCTCCTCCTCATCTGGCCAATTCTTGACGCCGCCTCCTAGCAGGCCGCCCGATGGTTGGCCCCCGCCGCCTGTCACCTCCTCCTCCATCGCGGCGGCCCCAAGATTGGGGTCGCTCGTATTGCTCTGGGAGCGATCTGGTTCCAGGGGCAGCCTGGTTGGTCAGAACCCGACGCTGGCTGGCCGGGGAAGATCCGAAGATGGCACCAGGATCAGACGGCTACAACAGCCGGACAAAAAAGAAAGAAAAACAAGAGAGGGCAGTGGAACTTACTGCAGGCGGCTAGTTGTTGCGGCTGTATGGCGGCTTGCCAAAGGCCCAGCCGGAGTCGGAGACCTTGCAGTTACAAATGTAGTTCACCAAACGCACCACCTCCCTGTATGGCATTGGCTTGGTGCATGTCCGGCTGGGATCCCGGCGCCCGCTCATGTCACAAATCAGATGAGGGCGGTGCTGCAGCGGCAGCACTCGGCGCTCCGCAAGCATGAGCAGCAGATCTTCGAAGACCAGACCCTCGCCGTCCCTCAGCTCCCGGAGACGCCGCATCGCGATGGAAGCGCCAGCCGTGAGGGAGGTAGGCCGGGTCTTCCAGGAGTCGCGAGGCTCGGCAGGCGGGCCTGGCGCCCAGTCCGGCAGGCAGATAAAGTCTTGGTCGGGGTTGATGTTGGAGACGTAGAAGTATGTCTTCTGCCACTGTTTCACCGATGCCATGAGCTGCGGCGCCGGGAAGAAGTTTATCGATCCACTACGCTTCACCGCAATGCACCCCCCGCACTGGGCGGCCACGCTCTGGATTGCAGTGCCGAGCTTCATGTAAAAAAGCTCGGTCCATAGCTCCAGGGTGGGGAGGATGCCGAAGTATGCCTCGCACAGGACGACAAAGGAAGATAGCGTCACCACCGTGTTCGGCGTGAGGTGGTGGGGTTGGATGTTGAAGAATTCCAAAAAATACCAGAAGAAGCCGCTCGCCAGGAGGTCGAAGCCGCACGGGAAGTGCGAGCGGAAGACGACCCGCTCGCCCAGTCGTGGGGCCGGCCTGATCTCCGTCGCTGGTGCTAGGCGCACGGCGACCTTGTCGGTGGGAGGCAGCTTCCGCGATCGGCGGAGGATGTCGATGTGCTCCTCCAGGACGTCGCTGCCGTCCCACTAGCCGTGGTGGCGGACTGGCGGTACGGCGGCCATGCCTCAGGTGGCAGCTCGCTGCGGAATTGGCAAGAGGAGCAAACGAGAGCGAGGAAGAAGAAGAAGGAAAGCGGGGAGGGGCGAGCGCGAGAACGGTGCTAACCCCTCTCCCCCCGCTTACATATAGGCTCAGGGCGGCGATGCCGAGTGGGCGGGCGTGGGATCAACTGCTCCATGCCCCGCACGACCCCCACCTTTTGCATGCCTAATCCGCGCGCATTAAATGCGCGTGGGAGGGCAATCGATTATCGCTGCCACACTGGATCCGCGCGGGGACCGTGACCCTGTAGTGGCGGGCCCCGGTCCACTGTTACGTCCCGTCACGTGCGTGGGCTGGCAGGCCGACGTGACGGGGCAATGACACGTGGGGAGCCGCCAACGGTCGGCAGGCCTGCGCGACTGCCTGCTGGCCAGGCGGTGCCTTCCTCCCGAAGATTTGAAGACAGAGGTTCGGCTGCCAGAAGCCGGCCCCCTCAACGCAGACCCGGCTGCCAGCAGACGGATCTCTACGGAAGACGGACGAAAGACGCTGATCCTGCCTAGGGAGGGAAGCCGCTGGAACCCCGGAGCCCTCCAATACTAGCCGCGGAGTTCCACCAGCTTCGGGGACTACTGTCGGAGATATTGACCACGGGTGTCCTCAGCGACCGCCCTTGGTATTTCAAGACAATTTGTGGCCGCCTACTCCCCCCCCCCCCCCCCCCCCCCCCCCCCCCCCGCCGGGCCGTCTGCTCATCGGGTCGCCTCCTAGGGCAGCTTGCCCTAGGAGCCGGGTGCCAGCAGGCGGCAAGGACCCAAACAGGCGGCAGCATCACAACTAGCAGCTAGCAGACGGTCCCATGCTCCTCCCTCGGGATGCGTGCTGGGGGGCCACCACGCACCTGAGGCATGGCTATAGATGAATATGTCCTTAGAGAATCTATAAGGGTGTGGCTATAGTGAACGTGTACCTTATGGACATCTCCTAAGCGGCGAATCACTGTAGCCACGCTGCTCGTGACCATGCTTCGGTCAGAGGAGGCCACGATCCCACTACCCACAGACGGCGGGGCCAGTAGGCGGCTGGCTCCACCGGCCAGTGAGTAAGTCATAGACCAGCCGCCCCTGGCAGACGGCCAGGGGAGGCGGCCACCTGGTAACAGATGGCGAATCCTACCCTAGAAGTCCGAACCTCATCAAGACGACAAGATAGGGCGTGGCGGCAGTGTACGGCAGGACACGGCGGCACTATAGCCACTTCCCTCCTGACGAGGCTATTGTCAGCAGAAGCATGTCTACAGTAAAAGGCAATCACATGGGCCCGCAGGTGGCGGGCCCCAGCAGACAGGCGGCAAGGCCGACACCAGAAGGCGCTGACAGCCGGGGGCCACTCCGTCGAGATTACAATTGTAACCCTGGGGGGTAGGCCTATATAAACCCCCCAGGGTCCTCCATGTTGGAGGGTTGGAAGATTGAACCCGGGGAAGAAGAAGAAGATAGAGAGAGAGAAAGGAACCCTAGCAATCCCCCCGATACCTAGAGCGAAGGTAGTGAGCTAGCCTTGTTCATCTTCCTCCTCTAGACCGCATAGCTCGAGGAGCAACCTTGTAGCTACCATAGTGACATTAGTCATGACGCGGAGTCCCCGCAGAGCAGGACTAGGAGTGTTATCTCCACGGAGAGCCCCGAACCTGGGTAAGATCCGTAGGCGTCCTAAGTTTCGCCCTATCCCGCTTCTAGGGCCCGGCGACGTTCAATTGTCCCCATGCATGATAAGCCATCTGTTGGCATATGTCGCCCCAAAACCCCGACAATCATAGGCATTCCAAGGATGACCAAAGGTACCGACTGAAGTGACCAAAGAGTGCAATCCACTCGACCATATATCTCACTCGGATACCGCAATTCCATTCGACCAAGACGAAGTCACTCGACCGTGCAAGAAACCACTCAGAGCGCAGAAGATCTAAGGTCACACAAGACTAGCAACGGTCGGGCATTCACTCTATTGCCTTAAAGGCCATTACAGCTCTTTATTACAGGCGTTATCAGTAACGCCATGTCTTTATGTACATTGAACCCTCTGTAACGTGGGGCGGCTGGGGTCCTGGCGCACTCTATATAAGCCACTCCCCTCCTTCGGTACAAGGGTTCACACCCCCTGTAACACACACACACACCCATATTCCAGTCGACAGCCTCCGGGCACCGAGATGTATGGCTTTTACCTCCTCCGAGAGGGGCCTGAACTCGTAAAACTCGTGTGTACAACCTTGCCATAGTTAGGACCTTGCCTCCTCCTACGTACCCCCTACCCTCACTGTCAGGCCTAGCACCACGACACTCAGTAATTATGAAAATAAAACCTTGTGATTTATGCACACATCTTTGGGCAGCAGTTAATCCGTGTTTTAATGTTGTTGTTTTGTTTTTAATTACCATCCGTGTGCTGCAGATGGAACGATCTCGATGGATGAAGAATCGGAAAACCGCGGATTTTATCAATGGCGTGACAGAGTTCATGAATTTAGTTGAAAGTACAAAGAGGAGAATTGGTGATGCAGATTACATCCTGTGTCCATGTACTGATTGTGTCAATACAAAGTCACATGAAGTTGTAGATGTCCAGATGCACTTAGTCTCTAGGGGATTCATGGATGAATATACATGTTGGACTAGAATCGGTGAAGAGGAGGTCATGGATGAAGATACCCAGGGCAGCGAGATGCCAAACCCCAATCAGTGTCACATGGATGTTGAATGTAACATCGGGGCAGAGGCATCAAGTTACCAATACAACACCGGAAAGCTGAAACGCACACTGGAAAACCAAGACGTCGACGCAGATGACGACGATCTTGATATGCCAAATTTTGCTGCTATGATTGCAGATTTTGAGGGCCCAAAAACGGATATGATTGGGTACAAGGATCTGCCAACCATTGATGCGGACTCCAAGAAAGAATTGTATCCAAGTTGCAAAAAGAAATATTCCAAGTTGAGTGCCACCCTGGCGCTTCTTAGATTTAAAGCAGCAAACGGTCTATCAAACAAGGGCTTCACAGAGATGTTAGGTCTTTTCAAAGAAATTCTTCCGGAAGATAATGTGCTCCCAAGAAGCACGAATGAACCGAAGAAAATTGTTTACCCACTGGAACTTGATGTACAGAAGATACACGCTTGTGTGAATGATTGTATATTGTGCCGTGGTGAGTACAAAGTTTTGTGTGCATGTCCCACATGCAAGCATGCATGATTCAAGCATAGGAGAGCAAAGGACAAGTACAAATTGGGTGACGAGATCAAGATAGGAATCCCATTCAAGGTTGTTTGGTACTTGCCTTTAATTCCAAGGTTGAGGCGTTTGTTTGCAAACCCTAAAGAGGCAAAGTGGTTGCGGTGGCATCATGATGCGCGAATTGCGGATAACTTTATGAGGCACCCGAAAGATGGGGCTCAGTGGGAATTAATCGACAACAAGTTTGGAAAATTTGCCAAGGATCCTAGAAGTATAAGGCTCGGGAAGTGTACTAATGGGATGAATCCTTTTGGCGACATGAGCACCAATCACAACACATGGCCGGTGCTTCTGTGCATATATAACCTAGCTCCTTGTTTGTGTATGAAGAAAAAATACATTATGATGTCAATTGTTATCCAAGGCCCGAAGCAACCTGAAAATGACATCGACATTTACTTTCAGCTACTGGTAGAAGAACTGCTGACAATGTGGATAGATGCGCCGGCTATAAAATGTTATGATGCTTACAAAAAGGAGATTTTCGATCTACATGCGATGCTGGTGCACACCATTCAAGATATGCCGGCATTAGGCAACACATCGGGGTAGAAAACAAAGGGAGATGTAGGGTGTTTCACATGCATGGATAGGACAGCTAGCAGAAGACTTCCCAACTCGCACAAAACCGTGTATTTGCATCATCGTATGTTCTTACGGAAAACTCACCCATACCTAAAGATGAAAGTTGAATTTGATGGTACGTCAGAGGAAGGTGTGGGCCCAAGACCCTATGAAGGGGAGGTGGTCCACAACATGGCTAAAGAAATTAATGTTGTGCTTGGCAAGAACCACCCTTTGACGGTGAAACAAACACCCAAGTGTCAAGTGTTTAAGAAGAAATTGGTGTTCTAGAAATTACCTTACTAGGAGATTCTACGTGTACGTCACTGCATCGATGTCATGCGCATAGAGAAGAACGTATGTGAAAGCACCCTTGGTACTCTGCTCAAGATTAAAGGTAAAAGAAAGGATGGTGATGGTGTTGGAGTAATCTAGCAACGATCATAAAGGAGAGTGGATCTACATACCCTTGTAGATCGCGATGCGGAAGCGTTACAAGAACGCGGATGAAGGAGTCGTACTCGCTGCGATTCAGATCGCGGTTGATTCCGATCTAAGCGCCGAACAACGGCGCCTCCGCGTTCAACACACGTGCAGCCCGGTGACGTCTCCCACGCCTTGATCCAGCAAGGAGAGAGGGAGAGGTTGGGAAGGACTCCATCCAACAGCAGCACGACGGCGTGGTGGTGGTGGAGGAGCGCGGGACTCCAGCAGGGCTTCGCCAAGCACTGCAAGAGATGAGGAGGGAGAGAGGTAGTGCTGCGCCATGCGACAGAGGTCAAAACATGTTATGGGCAGCCCCAAACCTCACATATATATAGGGGGAAGGGGGGCTGCGCCCCCTTTAGGGTTTCCCACCCCTAGGGGTGCGGCCAGCCCTAGATCCCATCTAGGGGGGCGACCAAGGGGGAGAGATGGGGAGGCGCACCACTATGTGGGCCTTAGGCCCATCTGAGCCTAGGGTTTCCCCCTTTTTTCTTCCCTCTTTGCCTTGGGCCTGGTTAGGGGGGCGCACCAGCCCACCTGGGGCTGGTCCCCTCCCACACTTGGCCCACGCAGCCTTCTGGGGCCGGTGGCCCCACCCGGTGGACCCCCGGGACCCTCCCGGTGGTCCCGGTACGCTACCGATAGCGCCCGAAACTTTTCCGGTGACCAAAACGGGACTTCCCATATATGAATCTTTACCTCCGGACCATTCCGGAACTCCTCGTGACGTCCGAGATCTCATCCGGGACTCCGAACAACATTCGGTAACCGCGTACATAGTTTCCCTATAACCCTAGCGTCATCGAACCTTAAGTGTGTAGACCCTACGGGCTCGGGAACTATGTAGACATGACCGAGACAACTCTCCGGCCAATAACCAACAGCGGGATCTGGATACCCATGTTGGCTCCCACATGTTCCACGATGATCTCATCGGATGAACCACGATGTCAAGGATTCAATCAACCCCGTATACGATTCCCTTTGTCTATCGGTATAGCACTTGCCCGAGATTCGATCGTCGGTATACCGATACCTTGCTCAATCTCGTTACCGGCAAGTCTCTTTACTCGTTCTGTAACACATCATCCCGTGATCAACTCCTTGATCACATATTGTGCACATTATGATGATGTCCTACCGACTGGGCCCAGAGATACCTCTCCGTCATACGGAGTGACAAATCCCAGTCTCGATTCGTGCCAACCCAACAGACACTTTCGGAGATACCTGTAGTGCACCTTTATAGCCACCCAGTTACGTTGTGACGTTTGGTACACCCAAAGCATTCCTACGGTATCCGGGAGTTGCACAATCTCATGGTCTAAGGAAAATATACTTGACATATAGAAAAGCTTTAGCATACGAACTACACGATCTGTGCTAGGCTTAGGATTGGGTCTTGTCCATCACATCATTCTCCTAATGATGTGATCCCGTTATCAACGACATCCAATGTTCATGGTTAGGAAACCGTAACCATCTATTGATTAACGAGCTAGTCGTCTAGAGGCTCACTAGGGACATGGTGTTTGTCTATGTATCCACACATGTATCTGAGTTTCCTATCAATACAATTCTAGCATGGATAATAAACGATTATCGTGAACAAGGAAATATAATAATAACCAATTTATTATTGCCTCTAGGGCATATTTCCAACAGTCTCCCACTTGCACTAGAGTCAATAATCTAGTTCACATCGCCATGTGATTAACACTCACAGGTCACATCGCCATGTGACCAACATCCAAAGAGTTTACTAGAGTCAGTAATCTAGTTCACATCAATATGTGATTAACACTCAATGAGTTCTAGGTTTGATCATGTTATGCTTGTGAGAGAGGTTGTAGTCAACGGGTCTGCAACATTCAGATCCCTATGTACTTCGCAAAACTTTATGTCATATCATAGATGCTGCTACCACGTTCCACTTGGAGCTATTCCAAACTGTTGCTCCATTATACGTATCCGGTATCTCTACTCAAAGTTATCCGGATAGGTGTTAAGCTTGCATTGACGCAACTCTTTACGTCGAACTCTTTATCACCTCCATAACCGAGAAACATTTCCTTATTATTCTAAGGATAATTTTGACCACTATCCAGTGATCTACTCCTGGATCACCTTTGTACCCTCTTGCCAGACATGTGGCAAGGCACCCATCAGGTGCGGCACTTAGCATGGCATACCGTATAGAGCCTATGACAAAAGCATAGGGGACGACCTTCGTCCTTCCTCTTTCTTCTGCCGTGGTCAAGTTTTGAGTCTTACTCAACTTCACACCTTATAACTCAGGTAAGAATTCCTTCTTTAACTGACCTATTTTGAACTCCTTCAAAATCATGTCAAAGGTGTGTGTTCCTTTTGAAAGTATCATCAGGCGTCTTGATCTATCTCTATAGATTGATGCCCAATTATGTAAGCAGCTTTATCCAGGTATTCCTTTGAAAAAGACCTTTCAGACAACCCTTTATGCTTTCCAGAAATCTTACATCATTTCGGATCAACAATATGTCATTCACATATACTTATCAGAAATGTTGTAGTGCTCCCACTCACTTTATTGCAAATACAAGTTTCTAACAAACTTTGTATACCCAAAAACTTTGATCACTCCATCAAAGTGTATATTCCAACTCCGAGATGCTTGCTCTAGTCCATGGAAGGATCGCTAGAGCTAGCATACCTTTTAGCATCCTTAGGATCGACAAAACCTTTCTGATTGTATCATATACAACCTTTTCTTACGAAAACTGGTAAGGAAACTTGTTTTGTCATCCATCTGCCAGATTTCATAAATGCAGCTAATGCTAACATGATTCTGACGGACTTAAGCATCGCTACGGGTGAGAAAATCTCATCGTAGTCAACTCCTTGAACTTGTGAAAAACTCTTTGCCACAAGTCGAGCTTCATAGACGGTGACATTACCGTCCACGTCCGTCTTCTTCTTAAAGATCCAGTTATCTCAATGGCTTGCCAATCATCGGGCAAGTCCACCAAAGTCCATACTTTGTTTTGATACATGGATCCTATCTCGGATTTCCCGGCTTCTAACCATTTGCCGGAATACGGGCCCACCATCGCTTCTCCATAGTTCGTAGGTTCATTGTTGTCCAACAACATGACATCTAAGACAGGATCACCGTACCACTCAGGAGTAGTACATATCCTTGTCGACCTACGAGGTTCGATAGCAACTTGATCTGGAGCTTCATGATCACTATCATTAGTTTCCTCTTCAACTGTCGTAGGTTCCACAGAAACATCTTTCTGTGTTGCACTACTCTCCGGTTGAAGTGAGGGTTCGACAACCTCATCAAGTTCTATCTTCCTCCCACTCAATTCTTTCGAGAGAAACTCCTTCTCGAGAAAGGACCCGCTCTTAGGGACAAACATTTTTTGCCCTTGGATCTGAGATAGGAGGTATACCCAACTGTTACCTTTGGGTATCCTATGAAGATGTATTTGTCCGCTTTGGGTTCGAATTTTTACCGGCTGAAGCCGTAAGCATCGCAGCCCCAAACATTGAGAAACGACAACTTTGGTTTCTTGCCAAACCTTAGTTCATACGGCGTTGTCTCAACGGACTTAGATGGTGCCCTATATAAAGTGAATGCAGCTGTCTCTAATGCATAACCTCAAAACAATAGCGGTAGATTGGTAAGATACATCATAGATCGCACCATATCTCATAAGGTTCGATTATGACGTCCGGACACACCATTACGCTATGGTATTCCAGGTGGCTTCAACTGTGAAACATTTCCACAATGTCTTAAGTGATTGCCAAACTCATAATTCAGAAAATCTCCCCTTGATCAGATCGTAGGAACATGATCTTCTTGTTATGATGATTCTTAATCTTCACTCTGAAATTGCTTGAACTTTTCAAACATTTCAGACTTTTGCTTCATTAAGTAAATATACCCATATCTACTCAAATTGTCAGTGAAGATGAGAAAATAACGATATCCACTACGCGCCTTAATTCTCATTGGTTCACACACATCAGCATGTATGATTTCCAACAAGTCACTTTCCCATTTCATTGTACCTGAACACGGGATCTTAGTCATCCTGCCCAAGAGGCATGGCTTGCATTTGTCAAGCGATTCAAAATCAAGTGACTCCAAACATCCATCAGCATGGAGTTTCTTCATGCATTTTATGCCAAAATGACCTAAGCGGCAGTGCCACAAGAAAGTGGTACTATCATCATTAACTCTACATCTTTTTGGCATTAATATTATCATCATGTGTATTACTATGATCGAGATTCAACGAACCATTGGGTGCATGACCATAACGGTATTATTCATGTAAACAGAATAACCATTATTCTCTAACTTAAAAGAATAACCGTATTGCGATGAACATGATCTAATCATATTCATGCTCAATGTAGACACCTGATAACATTTATCTAGGTTCAACACTAATCTTGAAAATAGAGGGAGCGTGCGATGGTGATCTTATCAACCTTGGAAACACTTCCAACACACATCGTCACCTCGCCCTTAGCTAGTCTCCGCTCAGTTCGTAGCTTTTGCTTCAAGTCACTAATAATAGCAACTGAACCGGTATCCAATACCCATGTGCTACAAGGAGTACTAGTAAGGTACACATCAATAACAATATACTTTGTTGAAGTTTCCAGCTATCATATCTACCATGTATTTGGGGTAGTTCCGCTACCATGTGACCGTTCCCCTTACAATAGAAGCACTTACTCTCGAGGTTTGGGTTTAACCATGGGTTCCTTCATCAGAGCGACAACTGGTTTGCCATCCATGAAGTTTCCCTTCTAGCCCTTGCCCTTTTGAAACCAGTGGTCTTTGTTAAACCATCAACACTTGATGCTCCTTCTTGATTTCTACTTTCGCGGTCTTAAGAACCGCTAATAGCTCCGGGATCATCTCCATCCTTTGCATGTCATAGTTCATCACGAAGTTCTAGTAGCTTGGTGATAGTGTCTAGAGAATTCTGTCAACCACTATCTCACCTGGGAGATTAACTCCCACTTGGTTCAAGTGATTTTAGCACCCAGACATTCTGAGCACATGCTCACAAGTTGAGCTATTCTCCTCCATCCTTTTGGCAAAAGAACTTGTCAGAGGTCTCATACCTCTCAGTACGGGCATGAGCCTGAAATCCCAGTTTCAGCTCTTAGAACATCTCATATGTTCTATGGCGTTCAAAACGTCATTGGAATCCCGATTCTAAGCCGTAAAGTATGGTGCACTAAACTATTAAGTAGTTATCAGGACGTGTCTGTCAGGTGTTCACAACATCCACAGACAACGTTGTAGGGGTTTGCACATCGAGCGGTGCATCAAAGACGTAAGCTTTCTGTGTAGCAGTGAGGACACTCCTCAGACTACGGACCCAGTCCGCATCATTGCTTACAATATATTTCAACTTAGTCTTTCTCTAGGATCGTATTAAACAGGGAGCTACAACGCAGTTATTGGTCTACAACATAATTTGCGAAGACAACTTAGACTATTGTTCATGACAATGAAGTTCATCTAATGAACTCCCACTCAGATAGACATCTCTCTAGTCATCTAAGTGATACATGATCCGAATCGACTAGGCCGTGTCCGATCATCACGTGAGACGGACTAGTCATCAACGGTGAACATCTTCATGTTGATCGTATCTTCTATACGACTCATGTTCGACCTTTCGGTCTTCCGTGTTTCGAGGCCATGTCTGTACATGCTAGGCTCGTCAAGTCAACCCTAAGTGTATCGCGTGTGTAAATCTGGCTTACACCCGTTGTATGCGAACGTTAGAACTTATCACACCCGATCATCACGTGGTGCTTCGGAACAACGAACCTTAGCAACGGTGCACAGTTAGGGGGAACACAATTCTTGAAATTTCAGTGAGAGATCATCTTATTCACTACCGTCGTTCTAAGCAAATAAGATGTAAAACATGATAAACATCACATGCAAACAAATAGTGACATGATATGGCCAATATCATCTTGCTCCTTTGATCTTCATTTTTGGGGCTCCATGATCATCATCATCACCGGCATGACACCATGATCTCCATCATCATGATCTCCATCATCATGATCTCCATCATCGTGTCTTCATGAAGTTGTCTCGCCAAACATTACTTCTACTACTATGGCTAACGGTTAGCAATAAAGTAAAGTAATTACATGGCGCTCTTCAGTGACACGCAGGTCATACAATAAATAAGACAACTCCTATGGCTCCTGCCGGTTGTCATTCTCATCGACATGCAAGTCGTGATTCCTATTACAAGAACATGATCAATCTCATACATCACATATATATCATTCATCACATCCTTTTGGCCATATCACATCACACGGCACATGCTGCAAGAACAAGTTAGACGTCCTCTAATTGTTGTTGCAAGTTTTTACGTGGCTGCTATAGGTTTCTAGCAAGAACGTTTCTTACCTACGCCAAAACCACAACGTGATATGCCAATTTATATTTACCCTTCATAAGGACCCTTTTCATCGAATCCAATCCGACTAAAGTGGGAGAGACAGACACCCGCTAGCCACCTTATGCAACTAGTGCATGTCAGTCGGTGGAACCTGTCTCACGTAAGAGTACGTGTAAGGTCGGTCCGGGCCGCTTCATCCCACGATGCCGCCGAATCAAGATAAGACTAGTAACGGCAAGTAAATTGACATGATCTATGCCCACAACTACTTTGTGTTCTACTCGTGCAAGATACTACGCATAGACCTAGCTCATGATGCCACTGTTGGGGATCGTAGCAGAAAATCGAAATTTTTCCTACGCGTCACCAAGATCTATCTATGGAGTAATCTAGCAACGATCATAAAGGAGAGTGGATCTACATACCCTTGTAGATCGCGATGCGGAAGCGTTACAAGAACACGGATGAAGGAGTCATACTCGCTGCGATTCAGATCGCGGTTGATTCCGATCTAAGCGCCGAACAACGGCGCCTCCGCGTTCAACACACGTGCAGCCCGGTGACGTCTCCCATGCCTTGATCCAGCAAGGAGAGAGGGAGAGGTTGGGAAGGACTCCATCCAACAGCAGCACGACGGCGTGGTGGTGGTGGAGGAGCGCGGGACTCCAGCAGGGCTTCGCCAAGCACTGCAAGAGATGAGGAGGGAGAGAGGTAGTGCTGCGCCATGCGACAGAGGTCAAAACATGTTATGGGCAGCCCCAAACCTCACATATATATAGGGGGAAGGGGGGCTGCGCCCCCTTTAGGGTTTCCCACCCCTAGGGGTGCGGCCAGCCCTAGATCCCATCTAGGGGGGCGACCAAGGGGGAGAGAGGGGGAGGCGCACCACTATGTGGGCCTTAGGCCCATCTGAGCCTAGGGTTTCCCCCTTTTTTCTTCCCTCTTTGCCTTGGGCCTGGTTAGGGGGGCGCACCAGCCCACCTGGGGCTGGTCCCCTCCCACACATGGCCCACGCAGCCTTCTGGGGCCGGTGGCCCCACCCGGTGGACCCCCGGGACCCTCCCGGTGGTCCCGGTACGCTACCGATAGCACCCGAAACTTTTCCGGTGACCAAAACGGGACTTCCCATATATGAATCTTTACCTCCGGACCATTCCGGAACTCCTCGTTACGTCCGAGATCTCATCCGGGACTCCGAACAACATTCGGTAACCGCGTACATAGTTTCCCTATAACCCTAGCGTCATCGAACCTTAAGTGTGTAGACCCTACGGGCTCGGGAACTATGTAGACATGACCGAGACAACTCTCCGGCCAATAACCAACAGCGGGATCTGGATACCCATGTTGGCTCCCACATGTTCCACGATGATCTCATCGGATGAACCACGATGTCAAGGATTCAATCAACCCCGTATACGATTCCCTTTGTCTATCGGTATAGCACTTGCCCGAGATTCGATCGTCGGTATACCGATACCTTGCTCAATCTCGTTACCGGCAAGTCTCTTTACTCGTTCCGTAACACATCATCCCGTGATCAACTCCTTGATCACATATTGTGCACATTATGATGATGTCCTACCGAGTGGGCCCAGAGATACCTCTCCGTCATACGGAGTGACAAATCCCAGTCTCGATTTGTGCCAACCCAACAAACACTTTCGGAGATACCTGTAGTGCACCTTTATAGCCACCCAGTTACGTTGTGACGTTTGGTACACCCAAAGCATTCCTACGGTATCCGGGAGTTGCACAATCTCATGGTCTAAGGAAAATATACTTGACATATAGAAAAGCTTTAGCATACGAACTACACGATCTGTGCTAGGCTTAGGATTGGGTCTTGTCCATCACATCATTCTCCTAATGATGTGATCCCGTTATCAACGACATCCAATGTCCATGGTTAGGAAACCGTAACCATCTATTGATTAACGAGCTAGTCGTGTAGAGGCTCACTAGGGACATGGTGTTTGTCTATGTATCCACACATGTATCTGAGTTTCCTATCAATACAATTCTAGCATGGATAATAAACGATTATCGTGAACAAGGAAATATAATAATAACCAATTTATTATTGCCTCTAGGGCATATTTCCAACAGATGGTTCACGGCTCGATATGCTTGTTGATCAATCAAAACGCAAGAGTGAAGCCGAAGATGATGAAAAATTCATCAGAGCTCGCTAGAGTTACAATTTCAGTACAAAGAAGCAACACAATTCTTCACCTATTTGTTGTCAGTTAAGACACCCTCTTCCTACTGCGCAAACATCAGAATTCTCGTGGATGTGAGCGCGGGTAAAATGAAGTTGGGACACATGAAGTCACATGATTGCCACGTAATTTTGACACAAATCCTCCAGGTCGCAATCAGGAATGTGATGGACAAAGATATAAGAAAAACACTCATTGACCTCTGTGATTTCTTCAACCAGCTATGGCGGAAAGTTGTAGATCCTGAAGAGTTGGATCATATGCAAGATGATATTGCAAGAATATTGTCCAACCTAGAGATGTTTTTCACCGTCATTCTTTGATCTAATGGTCCATCTCACTGTGCACCTTGTGCCGAGATAAAGTATTGTTGTCCTGTGTTTCTTCGCAACATGTATCCCTTTGAGCGGTTCATGGGAATACTGAAGCACTTTTATCGGAACCGAAACCATCCAGAGGCAAGCATCCTACAAGGTTATACCGCGGAGCAGGTGGTTGAGTTTTGCATCGAGTACATGAAACAAAGGCCTATAGGTTTGCCCCTCTCTCGCCACGAGGGAAGGCTGAAAGTTAAACCAGTCCTTGCTGGCATGCAAATGGTTGCACCCGGAGAATTGGCAGAGAAAGCCCATTTGACGGTACTGCTTAACAGCCCAGTTCTCAGTGCTTATGCCGAAGAACACTTGGCGGAGATATGCCAAAGCTTCTTACGAATGGTGCCTTCATCAGATCTGGAGATGAATGAGCACACTAAGAACTACGCCGAATGGCTGATGAATCGTTCGGCACAAGGATCCATCGATGACATTGCTACGTGGTTGGCACAAAATCCATTACCTATGGTGTTGACGTACCAAGAATATGACATAAATGGATACACGTTCTACACTGAGGAACATGATCAGGAGACCTCATATCAGAACAGCGTTGTTCGAATAGAATGCATGACTGTAGATGAAGCTGATAAAAGGGTATACTATAGAACCATCAAAGAGATTTGGGAGCTTGACTATGTGAAAGCTAAGGTGGCATTATTCAGGTGCGCATGGATCCCTCTTGGCCATGTAAAGGTTGATGATTACAGGAAGACCTGTGTTAACAGGACAACGATGGCATATCACGTGGGCCTGTTCATTCTTGCCAGCGATGCTACCCAGATTTTCTTTGTGGAAGACCCTTTGAATAAGAACTACCATGTAGTGATGCATGGGAAGAGAAGGGTACTGGGTGTCGACGATGTTGTCGATGAGGACGAGTACGATGAATTTGATGAGTTGCCAACCAAGGGATCATGCACCACTCTAACAGAGAATAGTAAAATCATCATAAAACCAAAGTTCATTCGGGGTAAACATAATGATCCCAATTCCCCCATGTACATGGGAATTAAGCCATAAGACTAGTCTTTATGCCTGCCCTGTAACTTAATTCATTCAATTTAGAACTGTCGCGTGTACTGAATTTATGAGTTATGCTCGGTTTTCTGTGGATGCATGTAAGAACCGTTAATATGTTGACCTTGATATGTTGTCAGCTCAGGCAATTAATATGAACTATTTTATTATTATTATCATTATTATTATATCATAGAGGTAGCACACTCAATTGATCTCACTATAGTAGGTTGTATTGCTTGGGCGTCAATTACCAGGGAGCGAATACGCTTGACCTAGTTCTCGCTCTCTTGTTTCTTGCCCTAAACCGCCGCTGGGTCATCCCTTCATATACACAGGTTGACGCCCGATGGCTGACAGAGTCCCGGCCGGCTCATCACAATGTGTCCGGCTCGGTGACTAACTACACTTGCCTTATAGTACAAGTCACACATACATGGCGGTTCACCCTCCTGGGCCTTGAATCACCTCTGGGTATTGGGCCGTCAATAGGCTCGTATGATCCGCCATCTCCAAGGTTTAAGTCGTCAGTGGTGTAACTCGGCCCCTCCTGGGCGGTTCGTACCCAGTAGTTATATCCCCAGCAGTCTCCTATGTTGTCACTTTCATATACTAGTGGGAATTTTCGCTATAGAACTTGGCTTGTATAATCCAACGATGGGCTTCCTCAAAGGCCCTAGGTCTTCATGAGCAAGCAAGTTGATGCACAGCCACTAGTATTCTTTTGAGCTTCCATACACTTATAGCTCTAGTGCGTCCGCTACATGGCAATCCCCACTCACTCACATTGATGTCAATTGATGGACATCTCCATAGTCCATTAATTTCCCTAGTTGATGTGAGATTTTCTCCCCACTTTTGTCTATTACCGCCTTCTGTTCCACCCATAGTGCTATATCCATGGCTCATGCTCATATACTGCGTGAAAAGTTAAAGGCTGAAGCGCGTTAAAAAGTATGAACCAATTGCTTGGCTGACACCGGGGTGGGCATCATTACCTTGTGTTGAGAAGAGGAAGCATAATAAGACTATATGATTTTGTAGGGATAACATTCTTTAGCCATGTTATTTTTGAAGCTTAATGATTTACTATCTAGTATGCTTGAAATATTATTGTTCTCATGTCAATATAAACTTTTGCTTGGAACATATGGATTTGAATATTCATGTCACAATAAAGAGATTGCATTGATAAATATGTTACGTAGCATTCCACATCAAAAATTCTGTTTTTATCATTTACCTACTAGAGGACGAGCAGGAATTAAGCTTGGGGATGCTTGATATGTCTCCAACGTGTCTATAATTTTTGATTGTTCCATGCTATTATATTATTTGTTTTGGATGTTTTATATGCATTTATATGCCATTTTATATGATTTTTGGGACTAACCTATTAACCTAGAGCCCTGTGCCAGTTTCTGTTTTCCCTTGTTTTTGATTTTCGCAGAAAAGGAATATCAAACGGAGTCTAAACGAGCTGAAAATTTACGGTGATTTTTTATGGACCAGAAGAAGCCCCCGAAGCAAAAGAGTTGGGCCAGAAGAGCCACGAGGCCTCCATAAGGGTGGAGGG
>LR738710.1:80409280-80489640 GCA_902687465.1 Secale cereale | reverse complement strand
CCCCCAAGTGCACGCCACCTGTCCTTATGGTTGACTCGTGGGCCCCCTAACTTTTTCTTGACGCCAAAATTTCTTATAAATACTGAAACCCCCAAAAGTAAACCTAGATCAGGAGTTCCACCGCTGCAAGCCTCTATAGCCATGAAAAACCAATCAGGAGCCCGTTCCGGCACCCTGCCGGAGGGGGAAACCATCACCGGTGGCCATCTTCATCATCCCGGCGGTCTCCATGATGAGGAGGGAGTAGTTCAACCTCGGGGCTGAGGGTATGTACCAGTAGCTATGTGCTTGATCTCTCTCTCGTGTTCTTGATTTGGCACGATCTTGATTTACCACAAGCTTTGCTATTAAGTTGGATCTTATGATGTTTCTCCCCCTCTACCTTCTTGTAGTGGACTGAGTTTTCCCTTTGAAACCATCTTATCAGATTGAGTCTTTAAGGATTTGAGAACACTTGATGTATGTCTTGCATGTGCTTATCTGTGGTGACAATGGGATATTCACGTGATCCACTTGATGTATGTTTTGGTGATCAACTTGCGGGTTTTGTGACCTTCTGAACTTACGCATAGGGGTTGGCACACGTTTTCGTCTTGACTCTCTGGTAGAAACTTTGGGGCACTATTTGAAGTTCTTTGTGTTGGTTTGAATAGATGAATCTGAGATGGTGTGATGCATATCGTATAATCAAACCCGCGGATACTTTTGGTGACAATGGAGTATCTAGGTGACATTAGGGTTTTAGTTAATGTGTGTCTTAAGGTGTTATTTTAGTACAAACTCTAGGGCTGTTTGTGACACTTATAGGAATAGCCCAATAGATCGATTAGAAATAATAACTTTGAGGTGGTTTCGTACCCTACAATAATCAATTCATTTGTTCTCTGCTATTAGTGACTTTAGCGTGACTCTTTGTTGCATGTTGAGGGATTGTTATATGATCCAGTTATGTTATCATTGTTGAGAGAACTTACACTAGTGAAAGCAGGAGCCCCAGGCCTTGTTTCGAAGCATTACAATACCGTTTTCGCTCACTTTTGTTACTTGCTACCTTGCTGTTTTTATATTTTCAGATTACTAAAACTTGTATCTACCATCCACATTACACTTGTATCACCATCTCTTTGTCGAACTAGTGCACCTATACATTTTACTAGTGTATTGGGTGTGTTGGGGACACAAGAGACTCTTTGTTATTTGGTTGCAGGGTTGCTTGAGAGAGACCGTCTTCATCCTACGCCTCCCATGGATTGATAAACCTTAGGTCATCCACTTGAGGGAAAATTGCTACTGTCCTACAAAACTCTGCGCTTGGAGGCCCAACACGAGTCTACAAGAAGAAGGTTGTGTAATAGACATCACTCCGCCAGAGGTTCTATAAAGTTTCCCATGTTGTGTACCAAACCTATTGTGTACCTTGCCATGAGTTTGGCAAGGAGGTACAATAGTGATCCAGGAGTAGATCACTAGACAGCGGTCAAAATTATCCTTAGAGGACTAAGGAATATATTTCTCGATTATGGAGGTGATAAAGAGTTCATCATAAAGAGTTACGTCGATGCAAGCTTTTACACGGATCCAGATGACTTTGAGTCTCAATCTGGATACGTATTAAAAGTGGGAGCAATTAGTTGGAGTAGCTCCATGCATAGCATTGTAGACATAGAAATTTGCGAAATACATACATACCTGAATGTGACAGACCCGTTGACTAAACTTCTCTCACAAAGAAAAACATGATCACACCTTAGTACTCTTTGGGTGTTAATCACATGGTGGTGTGAACTATATTATTGACTCTAGTAAACCCTTTGGGTGTTGGTCACATGGCGATGTGAACTATGGGTGTTAATCACATGACGATGTGAACTATCGGTGTTAAATCACATGGCGATGTTAACTAGATTATTGACTCTAGTGCAAGTGGGAGACTGAAGGTAATATGCCCTAGAGGCAATAATAAAGTTGTTATTTTATATTTCCTTATATCATGATAAATGTTTATTATTCATGTTAGAATTGTATTAATCGAAAACTTGATACATGTGTGGATACATAGACAAAAACCGTGTCCCTAGTAAGCCTCTACCAGACTAGCTCATTAATCAAAGATGGTTAAGTTTCCTAACCATAGACATGTGTTGTCATTTGATGAATGGGATCACATCATTAGGAGAATGATATGATGGACAAGACCCATCCGTTAGAAAAGCATATTGATCGTTCAGTTTTATTGCTATTGCTTTCTTCATGTCAAATTCATATTTCTTCGACTATGAGATTATGCAACTCCCGGATACCGGAGGAATACCTTGTGTGCTATCAAACGTCACTACTTCACCGGGTGATTATAAATATTCTCTACAAGCATATCCGAAGGTGTTTTTTGCGTCGGCATAGATCAAGATTAGGAATTGTCACTCCAAGTATCGGAGAGGTATCTGGGCCCTCTCGGTAATACACATCATAAGAAACCTTGCAAGCAAAGTGACTAATGAGTTAGTTGCAGGATGATGTATTACGGAACAATTAAAGAGACTTGCCGGTAACGAGATTGAACTAGGTATGAAGATACCCACAATCAAATCTCGGGTAAGTAACATACCGATGGACAAAGGGAATAACGTATGTTGTCATTACGTTCGACCGATAATAATCTTCGTAGAATATGTAGGAGCCAATATGAGCATCCAGGTTCCGCTATTGGTTATTGATTGGAGAGGCATCTTGGTCATGTCTACATAGTTCTCGAACCCGTAGGGTCTGCACACTTAACGTTCGATGACGATATTGTATTATATGAGTTATGTGATTTGGTGACCGAATGTTGTTCAGAGTCCCGGATGAAATCACAGACATGACGAGGAGCCTTGAAACTGTCGAGAGGTAAAGATTGATATGTAGGACGATGGTATTCGGACACCGAAAGTGTTTCGGGATGCACCAGGTACTTATCGGGTCACAAGAAGATGTTCCGGGCACCCTAGCAAAAGATATGGGCGTTATGGGCCAAGAGGGGACACACACCAGGCTCAAAGGGGCTGGTGCGACCCCCCATATGGGCTGGCCAAATTGGAGAAAGGAAGGGGAAGGAGGAAACACTACTGCAGGATGTTGCTAACACGACACTACGATCAAAGACCCTTCGACGAAACTATGTGCTATGCTATAATCACAAATGGGGGTGTAAAAAACCGTCAAAAAGGTGCATAACATTTGCAATGGAGGATGCATCAAACACGGTTCAGATTTTGGTTGCGTGTGCGATGAGGGGCGTACGGTTCAGTTCAATTGACTGTTTATGATGAGGAGGAACAAAAGAAACGGGCTGCCAGATTAAGGAGTGTGCGATGTACAACATACGGTTTAGTCGAATGAACTGTTTGTGATTAAGCAACACAAAAGAAACGGTCAGCCGGATTAAGGTGTGTGTGATATACGGCATGCGGTTCACTCGGATGAACTGTCTGTGTTGAGAGATGAGAACAGAAACGGTTCAACTTAACAAGATGTGTGTGATACGCGGCAAACAGGTCTGAAATCAGAAACGTGTGCGAAGACCTATAACAACACAGACGATCACTTCTAACAAGTCGTGTGTGTTGCGAGCAAACGATTGCTGGTATACAATTGTGAGTGATTGATGAAAACATCACCGACGGGTTCCATTGTTTAGTCCGTGTGCGACGTGATTTTCTTTGTCCGCGCAACATCTACACTCTGTCTACAGAGCATCAACATATATACTTCAAAAGACAGCATTGCATAACCAAATTAAGCATACAATTACAGAAGTGACTACACACATAACATTTCCACACACCAAAGTAAGCAATTACATGCATACTAAATTAGGAGAAACGAGGATCTAATCATCTACTTATTGTTGCAATGACGCTTGCCATTGCTCTACTTCCGGCTGGATCCCTGGCCGTTTTGGGGAAGGAGGCACTTCCTCATGTCAACGATCCGCATGTACATGTCGTAGCTCGTGTACGCCTCCTTGGCCGCGTACACGACGTGAGCTTCGTCGAGTTTCTCCATCCAGGCCGAGTGCCAGGCAAGCTTGTCCTTGTTGCACGAATCCTTCATGTCTCTATAGTAGGGGTCGATGATGGCCTCAGCGAGGTGAACCAGTGAGTCCTTCTCATGCTCCTTGCTGCCCCAGATCTTGTATTGGCCCTGGATGTCGACAAGATTCTGGCAGGCGATTACCGAATAATCGAGCGCCTTTACATCGTTGGCGATGTCCACCGTAGCGAACATGTAGTGGGGCCGGTTGACAAACCTGGCGAAACCCTCGCAAGGCCTTGTGGCCAAGCAGTAGTGGTAGATGAGGACGTGGTGGTGCACGCACATCTGGGCGACGGTGACCTTGGGACGAGACCCAGCTGATGACCCACAAGTGTAGGGGATCTATCATAGTCCTTTCCATAAGTAAGAGTGTCGAACCCAACGAGGAGCAGAAGGAAATGATAGGCAGTTTTCAGTAAGGTATTTTCTGCAAGCACTGAAATTATCGGTAAAAGATAGTTTTGTGATAATATAATTGGTAACAAGTGACAAATAGTAAAAGTAAATAAGGTACAGCAAGATGGCCCAATCCTTTTTGTAGCAAAGGACAAGCCTAGACAAACTCTTATATGAAGGAAAACGCTCCCGATGAAACATGGGAATTATCGTCAAGCTAGTTTTCATCACGTTCATATGATTCGCGTTCGTTACTTTGATAATTTGGTATGTGGGTAGACCGGTGCTTGGATGCTGCCCTTACTTGGACAAGCATCCCACTTATGATTAACCTCTATTGCAAGCATCCGCAACTACAAAAGAAGTATTAAGGTAAACCTAACCATATCATGAAACATATGGATCTAAATCAGCCCCTTACGAAGCAACGCATAAACTAGGGTTTAAGCTTCTGTCACTCTAGCAACCCATCATCTACTTATTACTTCTCAATGCCTTCCTCTAGGCCCAAACAATGGTGAAGTTTCATGTAGTCGACGTTCACATGACACCAATAGAGGAAAGACAACATACATCTCATCAAAATATCAAACGAATACCAAATTCACATGACTACTTATAGCAAGACTTCTCCCATGTCCTCGGGAACAAATGTATGTACTCGCAAAGCATATTCATGTCAATAATCAGAGGGGTATTAATATGCATAATGGATCTGAACATATGATCTTCCACCAAGTAAACCAACTAGCATCAACTACAAGGAGTAATCAACACTACTAGCAACCTACAGGTACCAATCTGAGGCTTTGATACAAAGATTGGATACAAGAGATGAACTAGGGTTTGAGAGGAGATGGTGCTGGTGAAGATGTTGATTATGATAACCCTCCCCAAGATGGGAGGGTTGTTGGTGATGATGACGGCGATGATTTACCCCTCCTGGAGGGAAGTATCCCCGGCAGAATAGCTCCGCCGGAGCCCTAGATTGGTTCCGCCTAGGTTCCGCCTCGAGACGGCGGCACTTCGTCCCGAAAACCTTCTTTTGATATTTTTCAGGTCAAAACACCTCATATAGCAGAAGATGGGCCTCGGGGGTTGCTAGGTGGCCCACGAGGCAGGGGGCGCACCCCCCCACCCTCGTGGACGGTGGGTGGCCCCCCTCCTGTACTACTTTCGCCAGATATTTTTTATATTTTCTGAAACAGAGTTTCGTGGAGTTTCAGGGCTTTTTGAGTTGTGCAGAATAGGTCTCCAATGTTTGCTCCTTTTCCACCCCAGAATTCCAGCTGCTGGCATTCTCCCTCTTCATGTAAACCTTGTAAAATAAGAGAGAAAAGGCATAAGTATTGTGACATGATGTGTAATAACAGCCCATAGTGCAATAAATATCAACATAAAAACATGATGCAAAATCGACGTATCAACTCCCCCAAGCTTAGACCTCACTTGTCCTCAAGCGAAAGCCGATATCGAAAAATATGTCCACATGTTTAGAGATAGAGGCGTCAATAAAAATAAAATACGGACATGAGGGCATCATGATCATTCTTATAACAGCAACATATATAAATTTTCATATGATTTCTTATGATAGTGTAACAATCCATGCATCAAGTCAAGTATGAATCAGAAACATCATTGAAAACTAACAAACTATAATCTCAGTCATTGAAGCAATTGCAATTTATCGTAACATCGGAAAGAGTCAATATAAGAGCTTTTTAGCAAGTCCACATACTCAACTATCATTTAGTCTTTCACAATTGCTAACACTCACACAATACTTATGGGTATTGAGTTTTAATCGGACACAGAGAAAGATAGGGGCTTATAGTATTGCCTCCCAACCTTTTACCTCAAGGGTAATGTCAACAGTAATAGATCATGATAACTTACATCCAAGTGGATTTATATGTCGGGATCTTTCCAACACAATGTGCTTGCCAAAGGATAAAACATAAAAAGGAAAGGTGAGGATCACCATGACTCTTATAAGGTAAGAACAATAGGTAGGCCCTTCGCAGAGGGAAGTAGAGGTTGTCATGTGCTTTTATGGTTGGATGTACAAAATCTTAGCACAAAATCTTAGCATGTCATATTTTAATGAGTGCTCACAATCATAAAAGATGTCCAAGATAGTATATTTGTATGTGAAAACCTCTCTTTCCTTGTTAATTCCTATTAATTGCAACGATGACCAAACTATGTTTGTCAACTCTCAACAACTTTTATTCATCATACTCTTATATGTAAAGTCATTACTATCCATAAGATCAATGTGATCTCTTTGATACTTTTTATATTTTCTTTTGTCCTCTCATGATCATAGTGAGATACTCAAGCCCTTGACTCAAAACTAATCTTTATTATATATAGCTCACGGACTCGATTACAAAGATAAAGATCATAAAGCAAAGCTCACAACTAGATCATACTAAACTTTATTCTACTAGATCAAGATATTACGAAAAGGATCGAACTAAGAAAAACGGTAAAGATAGGAGTGTGATGGTGATACGATACCGGGGCACCTCCCCCAAGCTTGGCAGTTGCCAAGGGGAGTGCCCATACCCATGTGATTATGTCTCTTTCTTTGGAGGTGGTGATGATGGAGTTGTTGATGATGTAGGCTTCTTCCTCAATTTGCGCTTGGGGGTAGAATTTTGCTCCCTTAGGTCATCGATCTCCTACTCAAGGCTTAATATATTTTTGCATAGTTCCTGCTTGTTTTCCTGCAAGAGGCGAAAAGGGATAAACTCGATTTTAGGTTTCTTTGCTCTATCAGGGAGGCTTGACTTTTTGAACTCCACATACATGTCCCCAGGTTGAGGTAATGGTACTTCGTCTTCATCTAAGCTCGTCTCCTCCTTTCTCCTAGGATCATAGTCTTATTCTTCCTCCGTGGTCCACCCACAATGATCCAAGTCCACGTAGACCTTAGGGTCTGCAAGGTAATCTGCCACATAGCTTTCTCCCTCTGAATCCTGGGATGACATGTTGCTCAAATCTGCGACAGAAAACGCTCGAAACAAGAACAGAAGATTTTGGCGTGGTGCGGTGATCAAAACCTTTGGGAGATTATATAATGAATTTTTACCGACCGAAAGAAGTAACGTGCAAGAAAACGGAGTCCAGGAGGCACATGAGATGCCCACGAGGTAGGGGGCGCGCCCAGGGGGTAGGGCGCGCCCTCCACCCTCGTGGACGCCCCTTGTCCTTCCCGGACTGCTTCTTATTTTTCTATTTTTCCAAATATTCCAAAACGGAGAAAAATTGCCACTAGAACTGTTTTGGAGTCGGTTTACTTACCATACCACATACCTATTCCTTTTCGGAGTCTGAATCATTCTGGAAAGTGTCCCTTATGTACTCCTCCGGGGTTACGGTTTCAATAACATTGGTTTCAACATTTATAGGATTACCTGAGATATAATGTTTGATTCTTTGACCGTTCACCGGATTTGTGCCTTCGAAGTTGTTGATTTTTATGGCACCGGAACGATAGACCTCCTCGATAACGTAAGGACCTTCCCATTTAGAGAGAAGTTTTCCTACAAAAAATCTTAAACGAGAGTTGCATAGCAAGACATAATCACCTATGTTAAACTGCCGCTTTTGTATCCTTTTGTCATGCCATCTTTTAACTTTTTCTTTAAACAGTTTGGCATTTTCATAGGCCTGGGTTCTCCATTCATCAAGCGAGCTAATGTCAAATAACCTCTTCTCACCGGCAAGTTTGAAATCATAATAGATCTCTTTAATAGCCCAATATGCCTTATGTTCTAGTTCAAGAGGTAAGTGACATGCTTTTCCATAAACCATTTTATACAGAGACATGCCCATATGATTTTTGTATGCAGTTCTATAGGCCCATAATGCATCATCAAGTTTCTTGGACCAATTCTTTCTAGATCTATTAACAGCCTTTTGCAAAATTAATTTCAGCTCTTTGTTACTTAGTTCTACTTGACCACTAGACTGTGGGTGGTAAGGGGATGCAATTCTATGATTAACATCACACTTAGAAAGCATCTTACGGAAAGCACCATGAATAAAGTGTGAACCACCATCAGTCATTAAGTATCTAGGGACTCCAAACCTCGGAAAAATAACTTCTTTAAGCATCTTAATAGAGGTGTTATGATCATCACTACTAGTTGGAATGGATTCTACCCACTTAGTAACGTAACCAACAGCAACTAAAATATGTGTATACCCATTAGAGGAAGGAAACGGTCCCATATAATCAAAGCCCCAGACATCAAATGGTTTAATAACAAGTGAATAATTCATAGGCATTTCTTAACGTCTACTGATATTACCAATTCTTTGACATTCATCACAAGAAAAGACAAACTTACGGGCATCCTTGAAGAGGGTGGGCCAATAAAAACCAGATTGCAGTACCTTATGTGCAGTTCTATCTCCAGCATGGTGTCCTCCATAAGCTTCGGAGTGACACTTACATAGGATCTGTTCATGTTCATGCTCAGGTACACAATGTCTAATAATACCATCTACTCCTTCTTTATAAAGGTGTGGGTCATCCCAGAAGTAATGTCTTAAATCATAGAAAAACTTTTTATTTTGCTGGTATGTGAAACTAGGTGGTATAAATATAGCAACAATGTAATTAACATAATAAGCATACCATGGAGCAGTACGAGAAGCATTTATGAAAGCTAATTGTTCATCAGGAAAGCTATCATCAATAGCTAGTGGGTCATCAAGAATATTCTCTAGCCTAGACAAGTTGTTTGCAATGGGGTTCTCACTCCCTTTCTATCATATGTAAATCAAATTCTTGTAGCAGGAGAACCCATCTAATAAGTCTAGGTTTACCATCTTTCTTTTCCATAAGATATTTAATAGCAGCATGATCAGTGTGAATAGTTACTTTAGAATCAACAATATAAGGTCTGAACTTATCACAAGCAAATACAACTCCTAAAAATTCTTTTTCAGTAGTAGCATAAATTCTCTGGGCACTGTCTAAAGTTTTACTATCATATTAGATAACATGCAATTTCTTATCAACTCTTTGTCCTAGAACAACACCTACAGCATAATCACTAGCATCGTGATACGTCTCCAACGTATCTATAATTTTTGATTGTTCCATGCTATTATTTACGAAGTCTTGGATGTTTAATGGGCTTTATCATACACTTTTATATCATTTTTGGGACTAACCTACTACCCCAAAGGCCCAGTCCAGATTGTTGTTTTTGCCAGTTTCAGGATTTTGCAGAAAAAGAATATCAAACGGAGTCCAAACGGAATGAAATCTTCGCGAGAGATATTTTTGGAGAAAATCACGCACATGGAAATTGGGAACCACGTCAGGGGAGCATCGAGGCGCCCATGAGGGTGGGGGCGCGCCCCCTGTCTCGTGGGCCCCTCGAGCACACCCCCGGTGTCCTCCTTCCTCCTATATAAGTCTATGTACCCCGAAACCTTCGACAACAGAGAGAAAAATCCTAATTCCACCGCCGTAACCTTCTGTTCCCGTGAGATCCCATCTTGGAGCCTGTTCCGGAGCTCCACCGGAGGGGGATCCATCATGAAGTTCTTCTTCATCATCATCATCGCCCTCACCATGAGTTGTGAGTAGTTTACCACAGACCTTCGGGTCCATAGCTAGTATCTAGATGGCTTCTACTCTCTCTCTGGATCTCAGTACAAAGTTCTCCTCGGTCTTTGAGGAGATCTATTTGATGTAATCTCTTTTTGCGGTGTTTTTGTCGAGATCCGATGAATTGTGGGTTTATGATCAAGATTATCTATGAGAAATATTTGGTTCTTCTTTGAACATTTTATGTGTGCTCATAATATCCTTGCAAGTCTCTTCGAATTATTGATTTGGTTTGGCATACTAGATCTATAGTTCTTGCAATGGGCGAAGTGCTTGGCTTTGGGTTCAATCTTGTCATGTCCTTTCCCAATGACAGTAGGGGCAGCAAGGCACGTATTGTATTGTTGCCATCGAGGATAAAAAGATGGGGTTTATATCATATTGCTTGAGTTTATCCCTCTACATCATGTCATCTTGTTTAAGGCGTTACTATGAACTCAATACACTAGATGCATGCTGGATAGCGGTCGATGTGTGGAGTAATAGTAGTAGATGCAGAATCGTTTCGGTCTACTTGTCTCGGACGTGATGCATTTATACAGTGATCATGCCTAGATAGTCTCATAATCATTGGCTTTTCTATCAATTGCTCGATAGTAATTTGTTTACCCGCCATAGAATATCGCTATCATGAGAGAAGCCACTAGAGAACACTATGGCCCCCGGGTCTATTCTCAACATATCAATCTACATCTACTTTACTTTTATCGCTTTTATTTGTTGTTCTTATAAACTAAAAATACCAAAAATATAAAGTATCATCTCTATCAGATCTTACTTTCGTAAGTGACCATAAAGGGATTGACAACCCCTTATCGCGTTGGCTGCGAAGTTCTTATTTGTTTGTGCAGGTGCGAGGGAGTCGCGCGTGGTCTCCTACTAGATTGATACATTGGTTCTCAAAAACTGACGGAAATACTTACGCTACTATGTTGCATCTCCCTTTCCTCTTCGAGGGAATACAACGCAAGCTCAAGAGGTAGCAAGAAGAATTTATGGCGCCGTTGCCGGGGAGGCTTACGCAAAAGTCATATACCAAGTACCTATCACAAACCATTATCCTTCGCATTACATTTATTTGCCTCTCGTTTTCCTCTCCCCCATTTCACCCTTGCTGTTTTATTTGCCCTTCTTCCGCCGTGTGTTTATCGTTCGCTTGCTTCTTGTTTGCTTGTGTGTGTTGGATTACTTGCTTGTCACTATGGCTCAGAACAATACCAAATTGTGTGACTTCTCCAATACCAACAACAATGATTTTATTAGCACTCCGATTGCTCCAATTACCGATGCTGAATCTTGTGAGATCAATGCTGCTTTGTTGAATCTTTTCATGAAAGGTCAATTCTCTGGCCTTCTAAGTGAAGATGTCGCTACCCATCTAAACAACTTTGTTGATTTGTGTGATATGCAAAAGAAAAGGGATACGGATAACGATATTGTTAAATTGAAGTTATTTCTGTTTTCACTTAGAGATCGTGCTAAAACTTGGTGTTCCTCTTTGCCTAGAAATAGTATTGATTCATGGAATAAGTGCAAAGATGCTTTTATCTCTAAGTATTTCCCTCCTGCTAAGATCATCTCTCTTAGAAACGATATTATGAATTTTAAGCAACTCGATCATGAGCATGTTGTACAAGCTTGGGAGAGAATGAAATTAATGATACATAATTGCCCTACACATGGTTTGAATCTATGGATGATTATTCAGAACTTCTATGCTGGCTTGAATTTTGCTACTAGAAATCTTTTAGATTCAGTCGCCGGAGGCACTTTCATGGAAACCACCTTAGGAGAAGCTACCAAACTCCTAGATAATATTATGGTTAATTATTCTCCGTGGCACACCAAAAGATCTACTAGTAAAAAAGTTCATGCTATCGAAG
This sequence comes from Secale cereale, assembly GCA_902687465.1. Taxonomy (NCBI): domain Eukaryota; kingdom Viridiplantae; phylum Streptophyta; class Magnoliopsida; order Poales; family Poaceae; genus Secale; species Secale cereale. Next base: position 80,477,649 of record LR738710.1, on the reverse strand, counting down.
CAATTAGTGTTTTAAGTGGAAAGGTGGATGAACTTATGAAATTGTTTGCTGCTAAGAGTGCCTCTTCTGATCCTAATGATATGCCTTTGTCCACTTTGATTGAGAATAACAATGAATCTTTGGATGTGAATTTTGTTGGTAGGAATAAATTTGGTAACAATGCTTATAGAGGTAATTTTAATCCTAGGCCTTTTCCTAGTAACTCCTCTAATAATTATGGTAATCCCTACAAAAACTCTTATGGAAAGATGCCTTCTGAATTTTAAACTAGTGTTAAGGAGTTTATGATCTCGCAAAAGAATTTCAATGCTATGCTTGAAGAGAAATTGCTTAAGGTTGATGAATTGGCTAGAAGTGTGGATAGAATTACTCTTGATGTTGATTCTTTGAAACTTAGATCTATCCCACCTAAGCATGATATCAATGAGTCTCTCAAAGCCATGAGAACTTCCATTGACGAATGCAAAGAAAGAACCGCTAGGATGCATCCTAAAAGAGAGGATTATATTAAAGTGTGTTCTTCTAGTTATCATGAAAATAAAGATGAAGATCTGAAAGTTATTGATGTGTCTCCTATTAGATCCGTGTTTGCTAGTATAAATCTTGATGAAGATAGGGTTGGAGATGATTCTGCTTTAAAGTGTCCCAATGATTCGGAGTTTTTAGATCTTGATGCTAAAATTGCTAAAAGTGGGAGTGAAGAGATTAAAACTTTGCATAGTGATGAACCCACTACTTTGGATTTCAAGGGATTCAATTATGATAATTGCTCTTTGATTGATTGTATTTCCTTGTTGCAATCCGTACTAAATTCTCCGCATGCTTATAGTCAAAATAAAGCTTTCACCAAACACATACTTGATGCTTTGATGCAATCTTATGAAGAAAAACTTGAGTTAGAAGTTTCTATCCCTAGAAAGCTTTATGATGAATGGGAACCTACTATAAAAATAAAAATAAAAGATCATGAATGATATCCTTTGTGTGATTTGGGTGCAAGTGTCTCCACTATCCCAAAAACTTTGTGTGATTTGCTAGGTTTCCATGAGCTTGATGATTGTTCTTTAAATTTGCATCTTGCGGATTCCACTATTAAGAAACCTATGGGAAGGATTAATGATGATCTTATTGTTGCCAATAGGAATTATGTGCCCGTAGATTTCATTGTTCTTGATATAGATTGCAATCCTTCATGTCCTATTATTCTTGGTAGACCTTTCCTTAGAACGATTGGTGCAATTATTGATATGAAGGCAGGAAATATTAGATTCCAATTTCCGTTAAGGAAAGGCATGGAACACTTTCCTAGAAAGAAAATCAAATTACCATATGAATCTATCATGAGATCCACTTATGGATTGCCTTCCAAAGATGGCAATACCTAGATTTATCTTGTATCGTGCCTAGCTAGGGGCGTAAAACGATAGCGCTTGTTGGGAGGCAACCCAATTTTATATTTTTTGTTTTTGTTGCTGTTAGGGAATAAATATTGCATCTAGCCTCTGTTTAGATGTGGTTTCATCTTTTGTTTAGTGTTTGTGCCAAGTAGAACCGTTGGGAAGACTTGTGTGAAGTTTATGTGATCTTGGTGTGAAACACAGAATCGTTAGAGCTCGCTAAAGTGGTCATCAGATTTTACTGGAGCGTGCTATTTAGTTGATTCTTTTTGAAGATGATTAATAGACAAAATCCTCAAATTTACCAATTTAGTCTGAATTTGTTGGAGTTACAGAAGTATGCGAAACCTGCAGATTACTACAGATTGTTCTGATTTTGACAGATTCTGTTTTTCGTGTGTTGTTTGCTTATTTCAATGCATCTATGAGTAATATTTGGAGGTATGAACCATAGAGAAGTTGGAATACAGTAGGTTTAACACCAATATAAACAAAGAATGAATTCATTGCAGTACCTTTGAGTAGTGGTTTGCTTTCTTATACTAACGGAGCTCACGAGAATTTTTTTCTAAGTTTTGTGTTGTGAAGTTTTCAAGTTTTGAGTATTGCTTTGATGGACTACGGAACAAAGAGTAGCAAACGCCTAAGCTTGGGGATGCCCATAGCACCCCAAGTAAGATTCAAGGATAATCAAAAGCCTAAGCTTGGGGATGCCCCTAGAAGGCATCCCCTCTTTTGTCTTCATCCATCGGTAACTATACTTGGAGCTATATTTTTATTCACCACATGATATGTGTTTTGCTTGGAGCGTCTTGTATAATTTGAGTCTTTGCTTGTTAGTTTGTCACAATAATCCTTGTTGTACACACCTATTTGAGAGAGTTAAATATGGCCTAGGAATTGTTAGAACACTCTATGTGCTTCACTTGTATCTTTTGAGTTGAATAGTTTTTGCTCTAGTGCTTCACTTATATCTTTTAGAGCACGGTGGTGGTCATACTTTGTAGAAATTGTTGAACTATCATGCTTCACTTATATCTATTTGATAGACTATTAAAACAGCATGATAATGTGTTTAGGCTAATAAAACTAGTCTTCACATGATAGACATACAATGTCAATGTAGTAAAAAAAATCACACTAAGTGCATTGAATATGATGAGATGTTGGATGCTTGATAATTGTTTTGAGATATGAGAATAGTGATATTAGAGTCATGCTAGTGGAGTTATTATGAAATTGAGAAATACTTGTGTTAAGGTTAGTGATTCCCGTAGCATGCACGTATGGTGAACCGATATGTGACGAAGTTAGAGCATGAGGTATTTGTAAAGTGCCAACCTTTGTGTGGAGCTCGGAGGCATGCGATGGTTAACTCCTACCAACCTCCCCCCTAGGAGCATGCATTGATTGCTTTGTTTTGATGACTCGTAGATTTTTGCAATAAGTATATGAGTTCTTATGAGTAATGTGGAGTCCATGGATTATACGCACTCTCACCCTTTCACCATTGCTAGCCTCTCTTGTACCGCGCAACTTTCGCCGGTATCATAAACCCACTATATATCCTTCCTCAAAACAGCCACCTTATTATTCCTCAAAACAGCCACCATACCTACCTATCATGGCATTTCCATAGCCATTCCGAGATATATTTCCATGCAACTTTCCACCGTTCCGTTCATATGACACGCATCATATTGTCATATTGCCATGCATGATCATGTAGTTGACATCGTATTTGTGGCAAGGCCACCATGCATAACTTTTCATACATGTCACTCTTGTTTCATTGCACATACCGGTACACCACCGGAGGCATTCATATAGAGTCATACTTTGTTGTAGTATCGAGTTGTAAATATCGAGTTGTAATGAAAGTGTGATGATCATCATTATTAGAGCATTGTCCCATGGGACGAAAGGCTAAATCTATAAAGCCCCTCCGCAAAAAAAAAAGAAAAAAACGGCCAAAGAAAAAAAAAGGCCCAAAAAAAGGGACAATTCCTACTATCTTTTTCCACACTTGTGCTTCAAAGTAGCACCATGGTCTTCATTGTAGAGAGTCTCGTACTTAGTCACTTTCATATACTATTGGGAATTTTCATTATAGAACTTGGCTTGTATATTCCTACAATGGGCTTCCTCAAATGCCCTAGGTCTTCGTGAGCAAGCAAGTTGGATGCACACCCACTAGTTTCTTTTGTTGAGCTTTCATTCATATTTAGCTCTAGTGCATCCGTTGCATGGCAATCCCTACTCACTCACATTGATATCTATTGATGGGCATCTCCATAGCCCGTTGAAACACCTAGTCGATGTGAGACTATCTCCCTCTTTTTTGTCTTCTCGACAACCACCTCTATTCCACCCATAGTGCTATGTCAATGGCTCATGCTCATGTATTGCGTGAAAGTTGAAAGGTTTGAAAGAATAGAGTATGAAAACAAGTGCTTGGCTGAAATCGGGGTTGTGCATGATATGAATATTTTGTGTGATGAAGAGGGAGCATAGCCAGACTATATGATTTTGTAGGGATAACTTTCTTTAGCCATAGTATTTTGAGAAGACATGATTGCTTTGTTAGTATGCTTGAAGTATTGTTATTTCTTAGGTCAGTATAGACTTTTGTCTTGAATCTTTTAGATCTGAACATTCATGCCACAATTAAGAGAATTACATTGAAAAACTATATTGGTTAGCATTCCACATCAAAAATTATTTCTTTATCATTTACCTACTCGAGGACGAGCAGGAATTAAGCTTGGGGATGCTTGATACATCTCCAACATATCTATAATTTTTTATTGTTCAATGCTATTATTTATGAAGTCTTGGATGTTTAATGAGCTTTATCATACAATTTTATATCATTTTTGGGACTAACCTACTAACCCAAAGGCCCAGTCCAGATTGTTGTTTTTTGCCTGTTTCAGGGTTTTGCAGAAAAAGAATATCAAACGGAGTCCAAACGGAATGAAACCATCGCGAGAGATATTTTTGGAGAAAATCACGCATAGGGAACTTGAGAACCACGTCAGGGGAGCATCGAGGCGACCACGAGGGTGGGGGCGCGCCCCCTGCCTCGTGGGACCCTCGAGGACCCCCCCCCTGTGTCCTCCTTCCTCCTATATAAGTCTATGTACCCCGAAACCTTCGACAACAGAGAGAAAAACCTTAATTCCACCGCCATAAACTTCTGTTCCGATGAGATCCCATCTTGAAGCCTGTTACGGAGCTCCACCGGAGGGGGATCCATCACGGAGTTCTTCATCATCATCATCATCGCCCTCACCATGAGTTGTGAGTAGTTTACCACAGACCTTTGGGTCCATAGCTAGTATCTAGATGGCTTCTTCTCTCTCTCTGGATCTCAATACAAAGTTCTCCTCAGTCTTCGAGGAGATCTATTTGATGTAATCTCTTTTTGCGGTGTGTTTGTCAAGATCCGATGAATTGTCGGTTTATGATCAAGATTATCTATGAGAAATATTTGGTTCTTCTCTGAACTTTTTATGTGTGCTTATAATATCCTTGCAAGTCTCTTCGAATCATTGGTTTGGTTTGGCCTACTAGATCTATAGTTTTGCAATGGGAGAAGTGCTTGGCTTTGGGTTCAATCTTGCGGTGTCCTTTCCCAGTGATAGTAGGGGCAGAAAGGCACGTATTGTATTGTTGCCATCGAGGATAAAAAGATAGGGTTTATATCATATTGCTTGAGTTTATCCCTCTACATAATGTCATCTTTCTTAAGGCGTTACTCTGTTCTTATGAACTCAATACACTAGATGCATGCTGGATAGCGGTCGATGTGTGGAGTAATCTCTACTATTAAAGGGGGATCGAACGTCGTGATGGTTCGACCTCCTTCGATCCCCCTCTTATAAGTGAAAAAAGGACCTACTCGCACGGAAAAAACAACCACGTTCTCGATCACCTCCCCACCTCCCTTCGTACGACTCTGAAGAAAAAATTGCAGGAGAAAAAGCCCACGTTCTCCGCCTCCTCCCCCGACCTGCCAGTTTCCATCGTCAAACTCTCTCTCTCGCTCTTCCTAATCTGAACCACCCAGGCGACCCTATCCCCCGACCTCCACCACTCCGTATTGCGGTAGCTAGGCGTCCACCATCTCACATCTTTGTGAGCGCAGATGCCGCAGTGCCCTGGATCACGTTCAGGTGGAGCGTCGCTTCACCTTCGCTGCCCGACCCAAGATGGAGTAGGCGCCGCTTCGTAGGCCGGCGATCTGCCGGCGGGGGCTACTCTGGGGAACATCTGCACCAACCTCACACTGCGTCCATCGTTCTTCCATGTGCAGCCTAGCCCCAATCCGCAGAACTGCCGCCGCATCTTCCTACCCCCCTTCTCGTCGCCCTTGCATGGAAATCGTGTCCTCTTACCCTTCTTAACCTCATGGTCTTCGTCTCCCATTCCTCAAGCTCCAGCAATGGCTGCCTTGAGAGGTACAAACGGTCACAATGACGGCTGCAACGACGGGCGGAGAAGAACCGGTCTTTTGTGCTCGGAATTTTTTACTCGCATGTCATGTGTTTGTTAGAGTGCTCCACACAAAGATAAAACATTGTCTATGCACGTTCTTCTCCTTTTATCAATGCTTGGAAAGTGATTACCAATGAGTCTTGCTATGTTTGCAGATATGATGATTCTGGTAGGTCTTCTAGGATGAAGGAGATGGAGAGCTATCGGCTCAAATTTGATGGTGCAAGTCCAATTGGTGGCTGGCCTTTTCTTGTGTTAGTCATTGGATATTGGTTCTCTATAATTTTCTTCTAGCCAATTGTTCTCTCACGAGTCCTGTGATATTTATATGGTACATGATCTGAGCTTAATATAAATTGTTTTTCTTTTCAGAAGTTACTATCATTCTTGGATTGTTGAGAAATGAGAATAATTGGCTATGAAAGGGATACGAAATGGCATGGATATTAGCCTCAAGAATTTCACTGATTTGTACTAAAATTATATTTATGATAAATGATGGATTCCTTAATTGCTTGTGCAGGTGTTAGTTTTACACTTATAGAAAACATGATCTGAGCATGCCATTTTTAGTTCAACAGAGAAATGAATAATTAGTTTAGCATGGGCTCCAACGGTGGGAATTTATTTTTATACATGATGAGACTGCCCCAATCAGAATAATGAAACATCAGCTTATCAATCTTGGCAGTCAGGACTTACTATAGAGAATTTCTTCTCCGGTAAGGCAAAGTCTACCGATAACCAAATTGCTTCATATTTAATGCCAGCAGTTGAGATGTTATTACACTCCCAAAACGCCTATGGATTAATCCGTAGCAACTAACTGATGGTTTCTGTACGAAAGCATGTTCTGTTGGTTGCAAGTGGAACTCTGAATATTTTTATACATAATTGCTAGTTATTAGTTCACCTTGTGAATTCATTAAAACGAATTATTGTGTTATACATGCCTAACGCCAAACTTTCATGTCTTACAACTTTGGATGTGACATGCTCAAGGAATTTGAAGATGAAGCCGCCAAGAACGTGGTGAGATGCATCTCTTTAATATGGGCATACAACTTAACAAAGGTTTAACAAAAGATGTTTACTTGCCTGTTCATAAATTGTGGTAGCACGTACTCTACCAGATTTCTATCGTCTCGACTTTGGATAGACAGTTCAATGGCTTATGTACTTCAACATTTATTAGGATATGAGAGTAAACACTAGATCGTTTTGGTTTGTCTTACTTTGCCATATCCCTGTGTAAACTTGGTTTTCCTCATAAATTTGTTAGGTCATAACCTCGAAATTAATGAACATGCCAGACATTCAGCAAATTATGGCCGTCTTGATGTCACAAGATAGACCATCCGATGAAGTTTTACACAAGGTATATCTATTTTCAAGGAAATTATAATAAGTGCTTACTTTTGTTGTCATTTTACTGCACATTCTTCTTATACCCTATTTTTTAGGGTTGTTATACCATGTAGGTATTCAGACAAAGTGCATTCTGACACCCTAAGATTTAACAGTCTTATTTAGACAATTTAGAGTTCTTTTTCACTATCTTAGTTGTTTCCTTGTCAAATTTAGGAAAGAAGTTTAGTTCTAACAACGCAAAGTTCCTTCCTAGGCCGAGCTACACGGTGCTCACTATCACCAGCGTCGGTTCACTTTGAGATATGTGCAGTGGTCAGAGACAAGGTCAGATAATTAGCAGCTGTAGCTATCTTATCCTCTTTGCTGGACATTTCTCTCCCATCACGTCTTGCCTCATCCCCACATTAAATATTCTGCATGCACATGCAACATCTGCCTGACATTTCTCTCTGTCCTCATGGTCCCGTTTCTCACCCTCTCATCAATATTCGCATGCACCGGAGAAGCTCTGTCTAGCATGTTTATTAAACTTTCACTGTTTACTCCCACAGGTGCTAAAGGAGTTGATTTGATGTTTTTACGTTATTTTAAAATCTGGACATTTTTCATACTTCGACTTTTTCTCACTGAAGTTATCTGACAAAACAAAGTTATCTGATATGCATGCACATGCATACTCTCTCTCCTCACCCTCCCTCTCTCATGAAAAGCCTGACTGCCAGGGCGAGAATGTTGTAGTACTGTTCATAACATGAGTTTGCAGAAGGTTAAAGAAGAGAGATTAGCAGAGAAGAGAGCATAGAGGTAGAGAGCGAAGAATTGTGCAGGAAGAACGAGAGAGCGAGAGCATATGCAACATCATGTCATGAACAGTTCCCTCACATCAACTCCACTGCAACAGTCCATTCGGAAAATGACAAATGTCCACGGTCCACTGTTGCTTCTGCTAATCACTACCAGATCAACACTCAATAGCACAGAATGGCTCAGATCTCGATGAAAGGCCGACGGACATGATAGAAGGTACCATGGAGCTCGGCCTACAAAAAACCACTCTCTTCTAACAATCATGCTGCCAATCTCCAAAATGGAATCATTCCTTACAGTCAACTGTTAGTTTTACTAATGGATACTGCTGGTTAGAATGATTATAAAAGGTTTTTGGTCCTGGAAAGTAAACACGAATGTAAACGTGAATATCACTGTTATGGTAAACGGAATCGAGCAAAAACAGAAAATGTTTGGTTACTCAAGTGAAACGTTAATCTGTATCATGATCCATGATTTAGAGGCAACACCTAAGCATGCTGGCGCCCTTGATGGCGATGAAGTAGATCTTGAAGAGGTCTGAGGCCACCTCCCGAAACTTGGCCTCGTGCGCCTTGTTATTCGGGGTGGCCTGGTACTACTGTAGCTTATGTACGAAGAAGCCTCAGAGATGTAGGCATGATTGTTGGCGAAGTCAGCATGGTTGGCAACTTCCTTGGCTTGAAGAAGCGGGAGAGGACGATGATGGCGAGGCTTTGGGGAGTGAGCATGGCTAGCAACTTCCTTGGCTTGACGAAGCGGGAGAGGACGATGATGTCGAGGCTTGGCGAAGTCAGAATGGGCTGGCGACTTCTTTGGCTTGACGAAGCGGGAGAGGACGATGATGGCAAGGCTTGTGAGGGCACATGTGCATTCCACCTAGGTCTGCGCCTTGATGTTGCTGATCTTGATGGTGCTAGCAGACGGGCAGTGGTGGTCGGGATGGACAAGTCATCCTGGCAAGGCCCTAGGTCTGGATTGATGTCCGAAAAGAGAACGACAGGGGCCGGACGTTCACGGGGTGCATGATACGGCTTTGGATGTGGTACTCCTTAGGCAGGTTCATGGCGTAGAGGGCAGCCTTGATGCGGCGTTGAGGAAGAAGCGGACACCATTCTTGGCAGGGGTGCTCCTGCACCGGGGGATATGAAGATCGTGGCAGAGAGTGTCAGGGAAGCTTTGGCAATGAGATGAGAAAGGTCATGGCAAGGGGAGAAGTAGACAACCGCATCCCTTTTCGGTTACGCCAGATTTAGCGGCATCACAATCGAATAGGGCGGGACCTGATACATGGGGTTATTAGTATACAGACAATCTGAAAAACATGAATTAACCTTTGGGATTTATTAACCAAAGAGATACGACTTTGAATTGAACTAAGGTTAGCTCAGCTCCAATCAAGAATCCCCAAGGGACCCCAAGAATTCTTGGTATACGCTCATCCCAATCCCCCATTCTCCTTTCAAGATACTCAAGTAACAGCATTGTTGGTCATTTTTTCCTTTGTCCTAGATTCCTATCGCTGTTACTAGATGGCGTTACAAATGAACGAAACACTTCCACGTATATTAAACAAAGTATCTATTGTATACCATATTCTAGATTGTGTGCTAATTTCTTGAAGGCATGCAACTCGTATCTTGTTCTTCAAAAACAATTACTACCTCAAATGAAGGTTCTTGACAACTATTCCCTCCGTTCCAAAATATTTGTCTTTCTAGAGATTTTAACAAGTGACTACATACGGAGCAAAATGAGTGAATCTACACTCGAAATTATGTCTACATACATCTTATTTGTAGTCTATTTAAAATGTCTAGAAATACAAATATTTAGGAACGGAGGGAGTAATATTGGTAGAGGAAGGGGGGTGTAGACGAAGAAAGATGAGAGAAAGAGGGGTGCGGGGACATGACACTTTATCCGTTTGCAACAAGTGACGATCGTCCATCTCACAAAAACAAGTAGAGAGAGGAAAGAGGCAAAGAGAACAAGTATATGTTGCTAGATGGACAACAAAGCCACATGCCATCATTTTGGAATAATTTTTTGTACTCGAACAATTTATTTGATTAGTGTATCTATTTATATATCCCGTGGCAACGCACTGGCACTCAACTAGTACTAGTAGATGCAGAATCGTTTCGGTCTACTTGTGTCGGACGTGATGCCTATATACAATGATCATGCCTAGATAGTCTCATAATTATTCGCTTTTCTATCAATTGCTCGACAATAATTTGTTTACCCGCCGTAGAATATCGCTATCATGAGAGAAGCCACTAGAGAACACTATGGCCCCTCGGTCTATTCTCAACATATCAATCTACATCTACTTTACTTTTATCGCTTTTATTTGTTGTTCTTATAAACTAAAAATACCAAAAATATAAATTATCATCTCTATCAGATCTCACTTTCGTAAGTGACCGTAAAGGGATTGACAACCCCTTATCGTGTTGGCTGCGAAGTTCTTATTTGTTTGTGCAGGTGCGAGGGACTCGCGCGTGGTCTCCTACTGGATTGATACCTTGGTTCTCAAAAACTGGGGAAATACTTACGCTACTGTGCTGCATCTCCCTTTCCTCTTCGAGGAAATACAACGCAAGCTCAAGAAGTAGCACATCGCACATAATTTCAAAGGGTAAATTCCAGTCAGGAGGCTAGACAATAGGTGCAGAGATCAATGCTTTCTTAAGTATTTCAAATGCTTCTACACAATCATCATCAAAGACAAAAGGAACATCTTTTTGTAAGACATTAGTCAGAGGCCTAGAGATTTTGGAGAAGTCCTTAATGAACCTCCTATAAAACCCGGCATGACCAAGGAAACTTCTTATACCTTTGATGTCCTTGGGACATGGCATCTTTTCAATAGCATCAACTTTAGCTTTATCAACTTCAATACCTCTTTCAGAAATTTTGTGCCCCAAGACAGTGCCTTCATTAACCATAAAGTGGCACTTTCTCAATTCAAGACAAGATTAGTTACTTCACATCTCTACAAAACTTGATCAAGGTTGCTTAAGCAATCATCAAAAGAAGTTCAATAAACGGAAAAATCATCCATGAAAACCTCAATAATCTTTGCACAAAAATCAGAGAATATAGCCATCATGCATCTTTGAAAGGTAGCAGGTGCATTACATACACCAAAAGGCGTACGTCTATAAGCAAAGGTACTGAAGGGACAAGTAAAAGTGGTATTTTCTTGATCCTCTTTTGACACACGTATTTAGGAGAAACCAGAATAGCCATCTAGAAAGCAAAAATGAGTATGTTTGAATAGCCGTTCTAGCATTTGATCAATAAAAGGTAGAGGGTAATGATCTTTCTTAGTAGCCTTATTTAATTTGCGGAAATCAATTACCATCCTATAACCGGTAACAATTCTTTGCAGGATCAATTCATCTTTATCATTAGGAACAACAGTAATACCTCCCCTCTTAGGGACACAATGGATAGGACATACCCACTGACTATCAGCAACTGGATAAATTATACCTGCCTCTAGAAGCTTTAGTATTTCTTTCCTTGCCACATCTTTCATCCTAGGATTTAAACGTTGTTGGTGATCAATAACCGGTTTAGCGTCTTTTCCAATTTTATCTTGTGTTGGTATAGAGTGGGACTAATGCCCTTAAGATCGTCAAGAGTATATCCAGTAGCAGCACAGTGCTTCTTCAGAGTTTTCAATAATTTCCCTTCTTCTTGCTCTGAGAGGTTAGCACTAATAATAACAGGATATATCTTCTTTTCATCAAGATAAACAGAGTATCAGGTAATGGTTTGAGTTAATTAAAAAACGGGAGCACCCTTGGGTGGAGGAGGATCCCCTAGAATTTCAACAGGCAAGTTGTTTTTCAATACGGGTCCCTGCTTAAAGATTATTTCATCTATTTCTCTTCTCTCATTCATAAACATATCATTTCCATTGTCTAGCAGATATTTTTCTAAAGGATCGTTAGAAGGCACAACAATAGAAGGAAGACCAATAATTTCATACTTAATAGGCAATTCTTTATTATGGGGTTGTCTACGAAATTTAGCAAAGTTAAAATCATGAGACATATCCCCTAATCCAACAATAACAATATCTTTTTCGCAGTCTATCTTAGCATTAACAGTATTCAAGAAGGGTCTACCAAATATATTGGGACAAAAATCATCTTGTGGGGAACCAAGAACAAGAAAATCAGCAGGGTATTTAACTTTCCCACACAAGACTTCAGCATCTCTAACAATCCCAATTGGTGAAATAGTGTCTCTATTGGCAAGCTTAATAGTAACATCAATACCTTCTAGCTCGGCAGGTGCAATATCATGAATAGTTTCTTCATATAAGGAAATAGGTATTACACTCGCACTAGCACCTACGTCACATAAACCATGATAGCAATGATCTCCTCTTTTAACGGAAATAACAGGCATGCCTACTACAGGTCTATGTTTATTCCTAGTATCGGGTCTGGCGATTCTAGCAGCTTCCTCATGGAGGTAAATAACATGCCCATCTATATTATCAACCAAGAGATCCTTAAACATAGCAACACTAGGTTCAACTTTAATTTGCTCAGAGGGTGTAGGTGTTCTAGTAATACTCTTACGAACCACAGTTGAAGTTTAGCATGATCCTTTATTCTAACAGGGAAAGGTGGTTTCTCAATATAGGCGGTAGGAACAATAGGATCAACATTATAAGTGATAGTCTTTTCTTCAACTATAACAGGTTCAACTACTTTTACTTCAATGGGAGGATGAAATTTAAACCACTTTTCCTTAGGGAGATCAACATGAGTAGAAAATGATTCACAGAAAGAAGCTACTATCTTAGAGTCAAGTCCATATTTAGTGCTAAATTCACGGAAAACATCGGTATCCATAAAAGATTTAACACAATCAAACTTAGGTGTTATACATGACTCCTTACCTTCATCGAGATCCCAATCTACAGAGTTGCATTTAATTCTTTCCAATAAATCCCATTTGAATTCAATAGTCTTCATCATAAAAGAACCGGTACAAGAAGTATCGAGCATGGAGCGATTATTCAGAGAAAGCCGAGCATAAATTTTTTAAATAATCATTTATCTTGAGAGCTCATGATTGGGGCATGAATATAACATTGACTTGAGCCTCCCCCAAGCTTGAGCGATACTTTCTCCTTCGCGAGGCCAAAAATTATATATATAATTACGATCACGATGAACCTGATGCATAGGATAGAACTTCTGATGAAATTCCAACTTCAATCGGTTGTAGTTCCTGAAGGAAATATGCCCTAGAGGCAATAATAAAGATGTTATTTGTATTTCCTTATATCATGATAAATGTCTTTTATTCATGCTAGAATTGTATTAACCGGAAACTTAGTACATGTGTGGATACATAGACAAAACAGTATGTCCCTAGTATGCCTCTACTAGACTAGCTCATTGATCAAAGATGGTTATGTTTCCTAGCCATAGACATGAGTTGTCATTTGATCAACGGGATCACATCATTAGAAGAATGATGTGATGGACAAGACCCATCCGTTAGCATAGCACTATGATCGTTTAGTTTTACTGCTATTGCTTTCTTCATGACTTATACATGTTCCTATGACTATGAGATTATGCAACTCCCGAATATCGTAGGAACACCTTGTGTGCTATCAAACGTCACAACGTAACTGGGTGATCATAAAGATGCTCTACAGGTGTCTCCGAAAGTATTCGTGGTGTTGGCATAGATCAAGATTAGGATTTGTCACTCCGAGTGTCGGAGAGGTATCTCTGGGCCCTCTCGGTAACACACATCACAATAAGCCTTGCAAGCAAAAGACTAATGAGTTAGTCACGAGATGATGTGTTACGGAACGAGTAAAGAGACTTGCCGGCAACGAGATTGAACTAGGTATAAAGATACCGACGATCGAATCTCGGGCAAGTAACATACCGTTTGACAAAAGGAACAACGTATGTTGTTATGCGGTTATGACCGATAAAAGATCTTCGTAGAATATGTAGGAGCCAATATGAACATCCAGGTTCCGCTATTGGTTATTGACCAGAGATGAGTCTCGGTCATGTCTACATAGTTCTCGAACCCGTAGGGTCCGCACGCTTAACGTTTGATGACGATCGGTATTATGAGTTTTTGAGTATTGATGTACCGAAGGTAGTTCGGAGTCCCGGATGAGATCACGGACATAACGAGGAGTCTCGGAATGTCCGAGACATAAAGATTGATATATTGGACGGCTATATTCGGACACCGGAAGTATACCGGAAAAGTTTCGGATTTATCGGGAATGCCGGAGGGGGTTACCGGAACCCCCTACGAGAGGGGATGGTCCATAGTGGGCCTAAAGGGTGAGAGAGAGGCAGCCCATAGGGCTGGCCGGCGCCCCCACCTAGGAATCCTAGTTGGACTAGGATTGGGGGGGCGCCACCTCTCCTATTCCTTTCCCCCTTCTTCCTTTCGGTGAATCCTACTAGGAATAGGATTGCAATCCTATTCCTAGTAGGAGTCCCCTCCCTAGCCGCACCATAGGAGGTGGCCGGCCCCTCCTCCCTTGCTCCTTGATATACGGGGGCAGGGGGGCACCCAAAGACACACAAGTTGAATTGTTTTAGCCGTGTGCGGTGCCCCCCTCCACAGAATCACACCTCGGTCGTACCGTCGCGAAGCTTAGGAGAAGCCCTGCGCCGGTGTTCACATCATATCCGTCACCACGCCGTCGTGCTGACGAAACTCCCCCGTGAAGCTCAACTGGATCAAGAGCTCGTGGGACGTCATCAAGCTGAACGTGTGCTGAACGCGGAGGTGCCGTACGTTCGGTGCTTGATCGGTTGAATCGCGAAGAAGTTCGACAACATCAACCGCGTCACTTGACGCTTCCGCTCCCGGTCTACGAGGGTACGTAGACACACTCTCCCTTCTCGTTGCTATGCATCTGGTAGATAGATCTTGCGTGATCGTAGGAAAATTTTAAAATACTACGTTCCCCAACAATTGTTTCCTTTGTCTGGCAGGGCTTGGAAAAAATTCATCAAAAAAGCTCCGGGACTGCCGAAGAAGCTACAATTGAAGATACCCGAAAGTAAGTACTATATAGTAGCATGTTCCGCACGCGCATCTCCTATATCTTGATTCAAGCGCTAGTTTCATCAATACCAATTTGGCATTCTTGCTTATCAGTTTGATTGAGCTCTATTTCTTGTAAAGTGGTTGTGGCAGGAACCCGGGAATGATTATTGTGGATACTACATTTGCGAGTCCATCCGCCACACGACCTGTGAGCGGGGCTACACTGATGAACAATTTGAAGTGCGTAAGCAATCAATAATATTCACAAATTTATAGCATCATTTCATGTATTGACCCCCTACTTCAAATTAGATGTTTCGGATGCGGGATGAACTCCTAACACCAGATCGTCTGCGAGCAATTCAAGAGGAATTGGCGGCATTCTTCCTTGAACACGTGATCGCTGAAGACGGAGAATACTATGTGGACCATGCATCCATGTGTTAGGAGATTATTTTTGTAAGAGATAATTATTGTATATATGTGCCCGGTAGTGTCGGGATAGACGATATACGAGAACTTGTTGTTCGACCAATCTCTCGGAGAAGGAGAGGTGGTCGATATTACATCTCTCTGTATGCATATATATATATATATATGTTGATTATATATACGAGATCTTCTGTTCCTTCGTTTGCTTAGTATAGCTAGCAGCTAGCTAGCTAGCTAGCGTGACTCTAGTCCTCCATATACGTATGTGTAGTATATATGTAGCGTCGACCAAGCACGTGAAGGAAATATGCCCTAGAGGCAATAATAACGTTGTTATTTGTATTTCCTTATATCATGATAAATGTCTTTTATTCATGCTAGAATTGTATTAACCGGAAACTTAGTACATGTGTGGATACATAGACAAAACAGTAAGTCCCTAGTATGCCTCTACTAGACTAGCTCATTGATCAAAGATGGTTATGTTTCCTAGCCATAGACATGAGTTGTCATTTGATCAACGGGATCACATCATTAGGAGAATGATGTGATGGACAAGACCCATCCGTTAGCATAGCACTATGATCGTTTAGTTTTACTGCTATTGCTTTCTTCATGACTTATACATGTTCCTATGACTATGAGATTATGCAACTCCCGAATACCGTAGGAACACCTTGTGTGCTATCAAACGTCACAACGTAACTGGGTGATCATAAGGATGCTCTACAGGTGTCTCCGAAAGTATTCGTGGTGTTGGCATAGATCAAGATTAGGATTTGTCACTCCGAGTGTCGGAGAGGTATCTCTGGGCCCTCTCGGTAACACACATCACAATAAGCCTTGCAAGCAAAAGACTAATGAGTTAGTCACGAGATGATGTGTTACAGAACGAGTAAAGAGACTTGCCGGTAACGAGATTGAACTAGGTATAAAGATACCGACGATCGAATCTCGGGCAAGTAACATACCGTTTGACAAAAGGAACAACGTATGTTGTTATGCGGTTCTGACCGATAAAAGATCTTCGTAGAATATGTAGGAGCCAATATGAACATCCAGGTTCCGCTATTGGTTATTGACCAGAGATGAGTCTCGGTCATGTCTGCATAGTTCTCGAACCCGTAGGGTCCGCACGCTTAACGTTTGATGACGATCGGTATTATGAGTTTTTGAGTATTGATGTACCGAAGGTAGTTCGGAGTCCCGGATGAGATCACGGACATGACGAGGAGTCTCGGAATGTCCGAGACATAAAGATTGATATATTGGACGGCTATATTCGGACACCGGAAGTATACCGGAAAAGTTTCGGATTTATCGGGAATGCCGGAGGGGGTTACCGGAACCCCCTACGAGAGGGGATGGTCCATAGTGGGCCTAAAGGGTGAGAGCGAGGCAGCCCATAGGGCTGGCCGGCGCCCCCACCTAGGAATCCTAGTTGGACTAGGATTGGGGGGGCGCCACCTCTCCTATTCCTTTCCCCCTTCTTCCTTTCGGTGAATCCTACTAGGAATAGGATTGCAATCCTATTCCTAGTAGGAGTCCCCTCCCTAGCCGCACCATAGAGGTTGGCCGGCCCCTCCTCCCTTGCTCCTTTATATACGGGGGCAGGGGGGCACCCAAAGACACACAAGTTGAATTGTTTTAGCCGTGTGCGGTGCCCCCCTCCACAGAATCACACCTCGGTCGTACCGTCGCGAAGCTTAGGAGAAGCCCTGCGCCGGTGAACTCATCATATCCGTCACCACGCCGTCGTGCTGACGAAACTCTCCCGTGAAGCTAAACTGGATCAAGAGCTCGTGGGACGTCATCAAGCTGAACGTGTGCTGAACGCGGAGGTGCCGTACGTTCGGTGCTTGATCGGTTGGATCGCGAAGAAGTTCGACAACATCAACCGCGTCACTTGACGCTTCCGCTCCCGGTCTACGAGGGTACGTAGACACACTCTCCCCTCTCGTTGCTATGCATCTGGTAGATAGATCTTGCGTGATCGTAGGAAAATTTTAAAATACTACGTTCCCCAACAGTGGCATCATGAGCCAGGTCTATGCGTCGATGATATGCACGAGTAGAACACAATGAGATTGTGGACGATACTAGTCATACTGCTTACCAGCATGTCATACTTTGCTTCGGCGGTATTGTGAGATGAAGCGGCCCGGACCGACATTACGCGTACGCTTACGCGAGACTGGTTTCACCGTTACGAGCACTCGTTGCTTAAAGGTGACTGGCGGGTGTCTGTCTCTCTCACTTTAGCTGAATCAAGTCTGGCTACGCCCGGTCCTTGTGAAGGTTAAAACAGCACATACTTGACGAAACATCGTTGTGGTTTTGTATGCGTAGGTAAGAACGGTTCTTGCTAAGCCCGTAGCAGCCACGTAAAACTTGCAACAAACAAAGTAGAGGACGTCTAACTTGTTTTTGCAGGACATGTTGTGATGTGATATGGTCAAGACATGATGAGTTATACGGTTTTGTATGAGATGATCATGTTTTGTAAAGTTATCGGCAACTGGCAGGAGCCATATGGTTGTCGCTTTATTGTATGAAATGCAATCGCCATGTAATTGCTTTACTTTATCACTAAACGGTAGCGATAGTCGTGGAAGCAATAGTTGGCGAGACGACAACGATACTACGATGAAGATCAAGGTGTCAAGCCGGTGACGAAGGTGATCATGACGGTGCTTTGAAGATGGAGATCAAAAGCACAAGATGATGATGGCCATATCATGTCACATATTTTGATTGCATGTGATGTTTATCTTATTATGCTTGTTATTTTGCTTAGAACGACGGTAGCATTATAAGATGATCCCTTACTAAATTTCAAGGTATAAGTGTTCTCCCTGAGTATGCACCGTTGCGAAAGTTCGTCGTGCCGAGACACCACGTGATGATCGGGTGTGATAAGCTCTACGTTCAAATACAACGGGTGTAAGCCAGTTTTGCACACGCAGAATACTCGGGTTAAACTTGACGAGCCTAGCATATACAGATATGGCCTCGGAACACTGGAGACCGAAAGGTCGAGCGTGAATCATATAGTAGATATGATCAACATAAGATGTTCACCATTGAAAACTACTCCATCTCACGTGATGATCGGACATGGTTTAGTTGATTTGGATCACGTGATCATTTAGATGACCAGAGGGATGTCTATCTAAGTGGGAGTTCTTTAAATTAATGTGATTAAATTGAACTTTAATTTATCATGAACTTAGTCCTGATAGTTTTGCATATCTATGTCGTTGTAGATCAATGGCCCGTGCTACCGTTCCTTTGAATTTTAATGCATTCCTAGAGAAAGCTAAGTTGAAAGATGATGGTAGCAATTACACGGACTGGGTCCGTAACCTGAGGATTATCCTCATTGCTGCACAGAAGAATTATGTCCTTGAAGCATCGCTAGGTGACAAGCCCCCTTCCGCTGATGCAGACGCTTTGAACGTCTGGCAGTCGCGGTCTGATGACTACACGATAGTTCAGTGTGGCATGCTTTATGGCTTAGAACCGGGACTTCAACGACGTTTTGAACGTCATGGAGCATATGAAATGTTCCAGGAGTTGAAGTTAATATTTCAAGCAAATGCCCGAATTGAGAAATATGAGATTTCCAATAAGTTCTACAGCTGCAAAATGGAGGAGAATAGTTCTATCAGTGAACACTTGCTCAGAATGTCTGGGTACTACAATCATATGACTCAACTTGGTTGCAATGTTGACGAGGATAGTGTTATTGATAGAGTTCTTCAATCACTGCCACCAAGCTATAAAGGCTTCATGATGAACTATAACATGCAAGGGATGCAAAAGACAATTCCCGAGCTCTTCGCTATGCTCAAAGCTGCGGAGGTAGAAATCAAAAAGGAGCATCAAGTGTTGATGGTTAACAAGACCACTAGTTTCAAGAAAAAGGGCAAGGGAAAGAAAGGGAACTTCAAAAAGAATAGCAAGTCAGTTGCTACTTCAACGAAGAAACCCAAATCTGGAGCCAAGCCTGAAACTGAGTGCTTCTACTGCAAGGGGACTGGACACTGGAAGCGGAACTGCCCCAAGTATTTGGCGGATAAGAAGGATGGCAAGATGAACAAAGGTATATGTGATATACATGTTATTGATGTGTACCTTACTAATGCTCGTAGTAGTACCTGGGTATTTGATACCGGTTCGGTTGCTAATATTTGTAACTCGAAACAGGGACTACAGATTAAACGAAGATTAGCTAAGGACGAGGTGACGATGCGCGTGGGAAATGGTTCCAAAGTCGATGTGATCGCCGTCGGCACGCTACCTCTACATCTACCTTCGGGATTAGTTTTAGACCTAAATAATTGTTATTTGGTGCCAGCGTTGAGCATGAACATTATATCTGGATCTTGTTTATTGCGAGACGGTTATTCATTTAAATCAGAGAATAATGGTTGTTCCATTTTGATGAATAATATCTTTTATGGTCATGCACCCTTAAAGAGTGGTCTATTCTTATTGGATCTCGATTGTAGTGATACACATATTCATAATATTGAAACCAAAAGATGCAAGGTTAATAATGATAGTGCAACTTATTTGTGGCACTGCCGTTTAGGTCATATTGGTGTAAAACGCATGAAGAAACTCCATAAAGATGGACTTTTGGAATCACTTGGTGCTTGCGAACCATGCCTCATGGGCAAGATGACTAAAACTCCGTTCTCCGGAACTATGGAGCGAGCAACAGATTTGTTGGAAATCATACATACTGATGTATGTGGACCAATGAGTGTTGATGCTCGCGGTGGGTATCGTTATTTTCTGACCTTCACTGATGATTTGAGCAGATATGGGTATATCTACTTAATGAAACACAAGTCTGAAACATTTGAAAAGTTCAAAGAATTTCAGAGTGAAGTAGAGAATCATCGTAACAAGAAAATAAAGTTCCTACGATCTGATCGTGGAGGAGAATATTTGAGTTACGAGTTTGGTCTTCATTTGAAACAATGTGGAATAGTTTCACAACTCACGCCACCTGGAACACCACAACGTAATGGTGTGTCCGAACGTCGTAACCGTACTTTATTGGATATGGTGCGATCTATGATGTCTCTTACCGATTTACCACTATCGTTTTGGGGTTATGCTTTAGAGACAGCTGCATTCACGTTAAATAGGGCACCATCTAAATCCGTTGATACGATGCCTTATGAACTATGGTTTGGCAAGAAACCAAAGTTGTCGTTTCTTAAAATTTGGGGCTGCGATGCTTATGTGAAAACACTTCAACCTGATAAGCTCGATCCCAAGTCGGAAAAATGTATCTTCATAGGATACCCAAAAGAGACTGTTGGGTACACCTTCTATCACAGATCCGAAGGCAAAATATTCGTTGCTAAGAACGGATCCTTTCTTGAAAAAGAGTTTCTCTCGAAAGAAGTGAGTGGGAGGAAAGTAGAACTTGATGAGGTAATTGTACCTTCTCCCATATTGGAAAGTAGTACATCACAGGAAATTGTTCCAGTGATTCCTACACCAATTAGTGAGGAAGTTGATGATAATGATCATGAAACTTCGGTTCAAGTTTCTACTGAACGTCGTAGATCAACCAGAGTACATTCCGCACCAGAGTGGTACGGCAACCCAGTTCTGGAAATCATGTTACTAGACCATGATGAACCTACGAACTATGAGGAAGCGATGATGAGCCCAGATTCCGCAAAATGGCTTGAAGCCATGAAATCTGAGATGGGATCCATGTATGAGAACAAAGTATGGACTTTGGTTGACTTGCCCGATGATCGGCAGGCCATCGAAAATAAATGGATCTTCAAGAGGAAGACCGACGCAGACAGTAATATTACTGTTTACAAAGCTCGACTTGTTGCGAAAGGTTTTCGACAAGTTCAAGGAGTTGACTACGATGAGACTTTCTCACCTGTAGCGATGCTTAAGTCTGTCCTAATCATGTTAGCAATTGCCGCATTTTATGATTATGAAATCTGGCAAATGGATGTCAAAACTGCATTCCTAAATGGATATCTCAAAGAAGAGTTGTATATGATGCAACCAGAAGGTTTTGTCGATCCAAAAGGTGCTAACAAAGTATGCAAACTCCAGCGATCCATCTATGGACTGGTGCAAGCATCTCGGAGTTGGAATATACGCTTTGATGAGGTGATCAAAGCATATGGTTTTATACAGACTTTTGGAGAAGCCTGTATTTACAAGAAAGTGAGTGGGAGCTCTGTAGCATTTCTAATATTATATGTAGATGACATATTGTTAATTGGAAATGATATAGAATTTCTGGATAGCATAAAAGGATACTTGAATAAAAGTTTTTCTATGAAAGACCTCGGAGAAGCTTCTTACATATTAGGCATCAAGATCTATAGAGATAGATCAAGACGCTTAATTGGACTTTCACAAAGCACATACCTTGATAAGATTTTGAAAAGGTTCAAAATGGATTAGTCAAAGAAAGGATTCTTGCCTGTTTTACAAGGTATGAAGTTGAGAAAGACTCAATGCCCGACCACTGCAGAAGATAGAGAGAAAATGAAAGTCATTCCCTATGCCTCAGCCATAGGATCTATCATGTATGCAATGCTGTGTACCAGACCTGATGTGTGCCTTGCTATAAGTCTAGCAGGGAGGTACCAAAGTAATCCAGGAGTGGATCACTGGACAGCGGTCAAAAACATCCTAAAGTATCTGAAAAGAACAAAGGATATGTTTCTCGTATATGGAGGTGACAAAGAGCTCGTCGTAAATGGTTACGTCGATTCTAGTTTTGACACTGATCCGGATGACTCAAAGTCACAAACCGGATATGTATTTTTATTGAACGGTGGAGCTGTCAGCTGGTGCAGTTCCAAGCAGAGCGTCGTGGCGGGATCTACGTGTGAAGCGGAATACATAGCTGCTTCAGAAGCAGCAAATGAAGGAGTCTGGATGAAGGATTTCATATCCGATCTAGGTGTAGTACCTAGTGCATCGGGTCCAATGAAAATCTTTTGTGACAACACTGGAGCCATAGCCTTGGCGAAGGAATCCAGGTTTCACAAGAGAACAAAGCACATCAAAAGACGCTTCAATTCCATCCGCGATCTAGTCAAGGAGGGAGACATAGAGATTTGCAAAATACATACGGATCTGAATGTTGCAGACCCGTTGACTAAGCCTCTTCCACGGGCAAAACATGATCAGCACCAAGACTCCATGGGTGTGAGGATCATCACTTTGTAATCTAGATTATTGACTCTAGTTCAAGTGGGAGACTGAAGGAAATATGCCCTAGAGGCAATAATAAAGATGTTATTTGTATTTCCTTATATCATGATAAATGTCTTTTATTCATGCTAGAATTGTATTAACCGGAAACTTAGTACATGTGTGGATACATAGACAAAACAGTATGTCCCTAGTATGCCTCTACTAGACTAGCTCATTGATCAAAAATGGTTATGTTTCCTAGCCATAGACATGAGTTGTCATTTGATCAACGGGATCACATCATTAGGAGAATGATGTGATGGACAAGACCCATCCGTTAGCATAGCACTATGATCGTTTAGTTTAACTGCTATTGCTTTCTTCATGACTTATACATGTTCCTATGACTATGAGATTATGCAACTCCCGAATACCGTAGGAACACTTTGTGTGCTATCAAACGTCACAACGTAACTGGGTGATCATAAAGATGCTCTACAGGTGTCTCCGAAAGTATTCGTGGTGTTGGCATAGATCAAGATTAGGATTTGTCACTCCGAGTGTCGGAGAGGTATCTCTGGGCCCTCTCGGTAACACACATCACAATAAGCCTTGCAAGCAAAAGACTAATGAGTTAGTCACGAGATGATGTGTTACGGAACGAGTAAAGAGACTTTCCGGTAACGAGATTGAACTAGGTATAAAGATACCGACGATCGAATCTCGGGCAAGTAACATACCGTTTGACAAAAGGAACAACGTATGTTGTTATGCGGTTCTGACCGATAAAAGATCTTCGTAGAATATGTAGGAGCCAATATGAACATCCAGGTTCCGCTATTGGTTATTGACCGGAGATGAGTCTCGATCATGTCTACATAGTTCTCGAACCCGTAGGGTCCGCACGCTTAACGTTTGATGACGATCGGTATTATGAGTTTTTGAGTATTGATGTACCGAAGGTAGTTCGGAGTCCCGGATGAGATCACGGACATGACGAGGAGTCTCGGAATGTCCGAGACATAAAGATTGATATATTGGACGGCTATATTCAGACACCGGAAGTATACCGGAAAAGTTTCGGATTTATCGGGAATGCCGGAGGGGGTTACCGGAACCCCCTACGAGAGGGGATGGTCCATAGTGGGCCTAAAGGGTGAGAGAGAGGCAGCCCATAGGGCTGGCCGGCGCCCCCACCTAGGAATCCTAGTTGGACTAGGATTGGGGGGCGCCACCTCTCCTAATCCTTTCCCCCTTCTTCCTTCCGGTGAATCCTACTAGGAATAGGATTGCAATCCTATTCCTAGTAGGAGTCCCCTCCCTAGCCGCACCATAGGAGTTGGCCGGCCCCTCCTCCCTTGCTCCTTTATATACGGGGGCAGGGGGGCACCCAAAGACACACAAGTTGAATTGTTTTAGCCGTGTGCGGTGCCCCCCTCCACAGAATCACACCTCGGTCGTACCGTCGCGAAGCTTAGGAGAAGCCCTGCGCCGGTGAACACATCATATCCGTCACCACGCCGTCGTGCTGACGAAACTCTCCCGTGAAGCTCAACTGGATCAAGAGCTCGTGGGACGTCATCAAGCTGAACGTGTGCTGAACGCGGAGGTGTCGTACGTTCGGTGCTTGATCGGTTGGATCGCGAAGAAGTTCGACAACATCAACCGCGTCACTTGACGCTTCCGCTCCCGGTCTACGAGGGTACGTAGACACACTCTCCCCTCTCGTTGCTATGCATCTGGTAGATAGATCTTGCGTGATCGTAGGAAAATTTTAAAATACTACGTTCCCCAACAGTTCCATGAACCAATATCATCGCATAGCCTAAACCATGTCAATGCCTCTCCCTCAAAGATAAATGGAAGACATTCTTCTTGATAACATCCTCGGGCATACCTGCAAGCTTAAAAAATCCACAAACTTCATCCACATAGATTAGGTGCAAACCAGGATGCAATGTTCCATCTCTTGTAAAGGGATTAGCTAGGAGTTTCTCTATCATACCCGAAGGAATTTCAAAGCAAACATTTTCAGTAGGTTCAGTAGGTTGAGGAGCAACTCTTTGCTCTGCTGGTCGGGGTGAAGATACCCCGAACAAGCCCCTCAAATGATTAAGTTCCATGGTAACAAGTGATAGTAAATTTCAGCACACTATATAAATTTTACCTTACCAAAGGTGCTTCACTCCCCGACAACGGCGCCAGAAAAGAGTCTTGATGACCCACAAGTGTAGGGGATCTATCGTAGTCCTTTCGATAAGTAAGAGTATCGAACCCAACAAGGAGCAGAAGGAAATGATAGGCAGTTTTCAGTAAGGTATTTTTTGCAAGCACTGAAATTATCTGTACCAGATAGTTTTGTGATAAGATAATTGGTAACAAGTGAAAAATAGTAAAAGTAAATAAGGTGCAGCAAGATGGCCCAATCCTTTTTGTAGCAAAGGACAAGCCTGGACAAACTCTTATATGAAGGAAAACGCTCCCGAGGACACATGGGAATTATCGTCAAGCTAGTTTTCATCACGTTCATATGATTCGCGTTCGTTACTTTGATAATCTGTTATGTGGGTGGACCGGTGCTTGGGTGCTGCCCTTACTTGGACAAGCATCCCACTTATGATTAACCTCTATTGCAAGCATCCGCAACTAAAAAATAAGTATTAAGGTAAACCTAACCATAGCATGAAACATATGGATCCAAATCAGCCCCTTACGAAGCAACGCATAAACTAGGGTTTAAGCTTCTGTCACTCTAGCAACCCATCATCTACTTATTACTTCCCAATGCCTTCCCCTAGGCCCAAACAGTGGTGAAGTGTCATGTAGTTGACGTTCACATGACACCACTAGAGGAAAGACAACATACATCTCATCAAAATATCGAACGAATACCAAATTCACATGACTACTTATAGCAAGACTTTTCCCATGTCCTCAGGAACAAACGTATCTACTCGCACAGCATATTCATGTTCACAATCAGAGGGGTATTAATATGCATAATGGATCTGAACATATGATCTTCCACCAAGTAAACCAACTAGCATCAACTACAAGGAGTACTCAACACTACTAGCAACCTAGCTACAGGTACCAATCTGAGGCTTTGATACAAAGATTGGATACAAGAGATGAACTAGGGTTTGAGAGGAGATGGTGCTGGTGAAGATGTTGATGATGATAACCCTCCCCAGGATGGGAGAGTTGTTGGTGATGATGAGGGCAATGATTTCCCCCTTCCAGAGGGAAGTATCCCAGGCAGAATAGCTCCGCCGGAGCCCTAGATTGGTTCCGCCAAGGTTCCGCCTCGAGACGATGGCGCTTCGTCCCGAAAACCTCCTTATGATTTTTTTTCCAGGTTAAAACACCTCATATAGCAGAAGATGGGCATCGGGGAGCTGCCAGGTGGCCCACGAGGTAGGGGGCGCACCCCCACCCTCGTGGACGGTGGGTGGCCCACCTCCTGTACTCTTTCGCCCGATATTTTTTATATTTTCTGGAACGGAGTTTCATGGAGTTTCAGGGCTTTTTGAGTTGTGCAGAATAGGTCTCCAATGTTTGCTCCTTTTCCAGCCCAGAATTCCAGCTGCCGGCATTCTCCCTCTTCATGTAAACCTTTTAAAAATAAGAGAGAAAAGGCATAAGTATTGTGACATAATGTGTAATAACAGCCCATAGTGCAATAAATATCAACATAAAAACATGATGCAAAATGGACGTATCACCGGCACGAGCACAGGTGTATTCAAGGTCGAACCCGACCACCTTGTACTTCTCGTCGGCAAGCAATAGCTCCATGATGTGGATGGAGTGCTCCACTCAAACCGGGTCATTGGTTTACACCACCAATAGGTCCATGAACCTTCTGTGGGTGTCCACCACGGCATGCATGGTGAACTATTGCTCGTCGTCGGCAGCCGCTCGGAGCGCCATTGGAGCCGCGCAGGATACCCTCTAAGATTTTCTCGTGGTGGGTGTGCTTCTGGCAATGGTGGGGCGCGATCGAAAGGTTGGCCGATGTAATAAATGGGGGCCGGCCGGCCTGTAATCGTCATGTCTTGTCACAGCATTCATAGCGGAGGATTCCAGTGCACGCTAGACAACACCGCACCACGCGCGTGGGCTCGAAGAGGCGCCAAATGTATCGTCGGTGATCCTGTTCCCGCTCTACCGCGTAGTTTACCGCGCAAGGTTCCCACCCGGCAAGTTTGGCCACGCGTCGGCTAGAAGTGGAAGAAACCAACTATGTGCAATAATGTCGAAGATCGCAGTCGAGTTAGCTATACAGATCGTGTGCTGTGAGATCGACAAGGTAAACAGATTCGAGAATGGTTAATAAAATCTAAGACCATTGCATATTAAGGTCAAAATAGTGCTACCAATATACGAATCTCATATGATGCCATTTCAACGATTGTACTACAAAAGCTCGGAATATTACAAGGTTCAAATTCCAGAGTTATATGGCTCAAATTCAAAGATTACAATGTTCAAACTGATATTAGAAATGAAATTCAGCTCATCAGCTGCAAACGCTCGTGCTTATCCACTGAAAATGGATATCAGAGAGGTTCAAACTAATATTACCACTTCTTAGTCTGGTTTCGAAACCTCACAATTTTTGCAAAGGGTCAGCCACTGAGAAGTCATGTATGGGGTTGACACGATGACTTCCGATTACTCTGTCATTTAAAGTTCCCTAATGAAATTCAGCATTTTTGGAGCCTATTCCATTCTGCCGCAGGCGCCGGCGCTGATCAACAAACCATTCATTTTTGCGAAATAAATGTAGGGCAAACCTCATTTCCTTCAGCACCCTTTCTCTGAGAACAAAGAATCTGGCGAATATAATCTCCAGTAAGGTCCCTCTTGTGATTTCTTCCTACCGCACCAGCAACACACATAAATAGTCCGGAGAGTCATGGAGGTGATGTGGAAGGTACCCAACCCATTGATCGCGTGAAGACGAAGGTACTCGAGTGCAGTACAGCCACGGAGTAGGCACTCCAGGTCACCCTTTGAGAGGCAGACGGCGATGAGCTCGAGGTGCTTCAGTCGTGGTAGAATAAGAGCGGGTGCATCATTAAGGGGCGGGAAATGGCAGTTTCTAAACTTGGCGACGCGCAGCGTTAGTGTGAGACAGAGTGCGGACGTTGGCAGCAACCGCATATGCCCATCATCAAAAGTGAGCTCCTCGAGCTGATCTAGGGCGGGGGATCGGAACCAGTCGTCAAGCTTGGCTCGGTCCTTGTCGTTGGAACGGAACTTTCCCATTCTAAGGCCTTTGGTTGGGCCAAGGTGACTGCCGAGGATCTTGGAGAATGCATCCAAGCTTTTGCGATAGCCATGGCAGAGCTCGTGGGTGTCGATGAGGTCGAGAGGGCTGGAGTTCCATAGGGGGCGCCACCGCCGGGAAAGGAGGGTTGTCCGCGCCTCATATTTGATTGGGAGGAGGGAGACGATGACTCTCAACATATCATTGAGGAGGCTGCTGATTTAGTCTAGGCATGATGGAGTCGCTTGCGATTCTAGTTCGCCCCTCCTCCGCTTGTTGGCAACCCCGTTCTCCACCTCTAGAGTCTCCTTATCAGCGGCGCTTTCTGATAGAAATGGGAGTACAGTGAATATTCAGTTAAAACAGGGCAATAGAAAAGTGTATTGGTAACTAGAAATTATTAGGTAGGAATATAGTAAGAAAACGGAATAACCATTGGTTGCTCAAATACTACACAATTCATTTGACATTGCTGGGTAAGTCAACATATGCAGATAGTTGAAAAGAAAACTTACTTCGAACAAAGTCTGGACGAATGATTTTGTCGGGGAAGTTAGCATATATCTCATGACCAGGCCCTTTTATGTGCAGTGCAATTTTAGTGCCAGCTTTCAGTACATAAAACTTTGCAATTTCATTCCAAAAGCCAGTGCCAAAATAGGAGTCACCACGTTCATCAAGTCTTACAATAGCAACGATTGTAAATCCATGGTTTGAGTGCAGTATGACATCCGTGGAGCCTTGATCTATGTAAAGGGAAAAATTGTGCACTACATAATCTGTTGCATAGCGAGGGATGCTCTGCAGAAAATGGTAGGATTGTTAAAGAAAATATGGTAACATGCAAATATGGGCCCAAATTGAAAGAACTGTACAACAGTTGAAATCGAAGGACAAAAATCTATAATTAAACAGATAGGGTAAACATGATGTCATGGAAAAATGAGAGTAATCGAAAGAACAATACATCATTAATTTTCCTAATATAGAAGAAGCGGGGGGGGATCACCTTTGACGTATATGGTGCATGTGGCACATTTTATCCAAATGTAGCAATATTTAGAATATGTTCAGGAAAGTAGGCCATGCCAACCGATTTAGGGTGAGTTTGAACATACCGCGCGCGTCCTCAAGTTATCTGGTACGATGAGATGGAATCTCTGGCGACGGTCGCAAAGTCCTGAAGTGTCGGCACACTGTACATTCTATGAATGAAATAAAACCCTCAAATCAGCTTGAATAAAAATGAATTCACGACGATTTCCACCGGGTGATTAAAGGAGGCAGATGAACTGTGATAAAAGATGAGATAATATCTCGTTAAATTAGTTACCTTATCGTCCATGAGAAAGAACCCTCAGTACAGCAGATTCCCCAACCGAGCGGAGCTTGGTCGACCGCGAGTAGCTTCGAGAAAGTCGATTGCGTTAGGCGGAGGCAAGCGGAAGTGGCGAAATGCGGTGGGCTTTGTCGGCAGCCTGGCGGCGGCCGCAGGCATGGAGCTAAGTGTTTACCGCCGCGATAGGCGGTGCCATGGCATAGACGTAGAGGAGCTTGTGCAGGTGTGAATGGGGAACGTACCGAATGGGCCGATAGGGTGGCAGGCGGGGTGAGGGTTTTTGTGACGTGGGGAAGGGGAGGGTTTTCTTTTTTCTTTTTTGAATTGGGTGGTGAGGGTTTTCTGTCCCACAAAGAATTTTGAGGGCGATGGTTTGCTAGAGTGAACCATGTGTGATTGGCGCAGTAGGAAAAATGAAAGTCATTGCATTTTGGGAACCGTGTGTGATTGACGTACTACCTCCGTCCTGGTTTATTGGTCCCCGTTGTAATTTTTAACAAAATTTGGCAAAATAGTTCAACCATAAGTACATAGTTCAACCGTCATTAAGCATACTCAAGCTACATAGTTCGATCCATCACACATCTCATCTCACATGCGGCCGGCACGATCCTGAAGCTTCTCCAGGTACTCGGTGTACGCGTCGTGCGCCACCCTGCGAGAATACTTCTGCTTGAAGGAGCGAGTGGCCCGTCCTCTTGCATGCGCCAGAACATTTAGATACATGTGATGAAGCTTGTGGTTGCAAAATGGTCATCCATAGCCGCCGTCCCAGGTCCTAATACGCCTGTTATGCATTCCCGCACAAAGCTCCCTCATGATTCGCCTCTTGTACCTCCTTTGGGCATATTGATCCTCGCTATCCACATCATCAGACAACACCTATACAAATAGTAAAACAAATTTGGCATCAAATCACTGATTACATGTCGTGAAGTAGGATTAGGAATTTATGGCTATTTATTTATACATATCCAGAGATTATGGTTCAATTTTTAAGCACGGTTGTCTATGTACAGACCAATCTTGAAGAAAATAATGTCACAAACATATGTAGGTCATTCAAAATCAATTGTCAAGTCCTGGCTAGGAATTATTAGCATGAACAGTAACCCTAGTCGGATTACTAGCAGAAATCATTTGCACAGATGAAACAACTAATCACTTATCACCTGTACCATTCAAACAGTCAATACACTACACGGATCTAACGAAACTTACTCAGATTTCATGGATTGGGAGAACATAACCACATGATTTCTATTCCAAAAAGGGGGAGGCAGGAGTAACCAGAGAAACCCAATGATCTATTTGACACATAAATGGGTATAGATGACTAACCAGCTATCCGTTGTCGTCGGAGTCGTCGCCAGAGTGGTTGTCGGAGTCATCGCTGGAGTGGTCGTCGGAGTCGGTATGGAACTCCACCTCCGGCTGTGGAAGCTCGACGCCGTCGACGACGTCGGGGTGCAGCGATAACTCGCCGCCGGTGACGACAACCTCTGTCTCCATCTCCACGCCATGCTCTGGTGCTTTAGCAGCCCCGACGTCGCCACTCCCTCCGATGGGGCGCTTCGGCGGCATCCTCTGACGGTTTTGAGGACTGAGAGCGTCGTCGAGGATGCAAGCGGAGAGAGAGGATTGTGTGTGCGTAGCAAGGATAGGGGTGCGGCCGCTCAGGCGCACCATTAATATGGAGTTGTGGGAGTTTGGGGAGAGAGGCGGGTGAGGGAGTCATGTATTCAGGGGTCCTCAGGTATCCGAGTCGTTGAAGCTGGGCTGTACAGATGGGCCACGTAAAGAAGAAGCAGAAGACCCACCCCCGTATTCGGTCAGGACTCTTATGTATGTAGAAAGGAAAGTGTAGAATCCGGATGTATCAATTACCTCCTCCCCAAGTCACCCTTGTAACCCTAGGTCCCCTCAGGCGTGTATATAAGCTGAGGGGTTGAGTCTGTAGAGGGGATCATCATCACAATACCCCCACATGCTAGACTTTAGGGTTTAGCCAATACGATCTCGAGGTAGATCAACTATGGTACTCATATTCATCCATATTAATCTAGCAGGAAGTAGGGTATTACCTCGATCGAGAGGGCCTAAACCTGGGTAAATATCGTGTCCCTAGCCTCCTGTTACCATCGATCCTCTAAACGCATAGCTTGGGCCCCCCTACCCGAGATCTGCCGGTTTTGACACCGACAATGGTGCTTTCATTGAGAGCTCTGTTGTGCGCTCGTAATGAGTGATCGATGGCTCGTCTCGTCATCAACTAAGGGATCACCTTCGGAAACAACTTGGCTATTGGCTAGGTTCTCCAACTCGGCAGGTTCGCTGTATGCGCCCGCATGGCCTCTGGGCCGGCCTCACTCCCTGTGGCCATCAAGCACCACCTTTATGTCGATTCCGACAACTCCGATGACGCAACCTCGGCAGAATTCTCGCCCTTGAACGAGCTGCTGGATCGCATCGCCGCCCTGGGGCTTTCATCGCCAGGAGACCAGATCGAATCTAAATCCGGCCACGATGAGATCGATCCTTTCCCGATCACTCACCTAGTGGCAACAGTTGAGGATGGAGCCGAAAATACTCCCCCTCTCAAGACGAAGATCGACATAGTTCGGATATCCGAACCCATCGAGCCGAACACGCCCCTGTCGGGAGACACCTCATGTTTTTTGAACTCTGGGATTAGCGTCGGGCCCATGGGACGATTAGGCACCAACAAGCCCAGATTGCCCACATCGAAAGTTGTCCAGACTCCGATTATCACTTTGGGTTGGGATTCAAAAATTCCAGCACCCGCCCACCCTGGGAAAAATTCTCCAAGTAAATCCGGATTCACAAACATGGATGATCTTGCGAACATACAATAGCAGCCCGAGGAAACGGTCAACCACTTTGGGGTCAGATTCCTGCTTGTTAAAAACAAGATCAAGGACTGTTGCGACAACGAGGTGGTCCCTCTATTTCACCGCAACTGCACGGACGAGGGAGTCTTGAATGCCCTCAACCGACATCGTGTTCTGAGCTTCACAGAACTGTCGCATTTAGTACAGAAGTACTGCGCAATGGGAAATACTTGGAAAGCCTAGAATACACCTATAGAATAGTCCATATCCGAACAGTACATTATCAAGGCTAAACGGACATACCCTAGCAGGTCATCCACTTACATGCCTATTGTCAAGAAGAACAAATCTTTTTTTAAGTACATGTCTGTACTAGACGAACTACTCGACACACCTTGCCAAATACATGCAACCCCGGAAAATGTCCCTAACCATTGCCTTAGAGCATGTTGGGCACTCCGACAGGTAGGAAAGAGCGGTACGGCAATTCTTGCCACCACCGTACCAAGGGAGAGGGATGTCGACGTCTTCACCGTCTTCGGGACGTTCTCCTCAAACAACAGCCGCAAGAGAGCAAATCACGAACTTGCTGAGGTTTACCAAACTAGCTCTGTAAGCCCATGGAGTGACACGGCAATCAATTTTTCTGCCGATGACGCACCTCTAGTCCGGCCGATCCGAGCATCAGCAGCACTTGTACTAGATCCAATAGTGGACGGCTTCCGCCTCACTAAAGTACTTATGGACGGAGGAATCGGACTAAAACTCATATGTGAGGAAACGCCTGCAAAGATGCAGGTTGAGAAATCTCGCATTGAGCACACCAACACAACCTTTAGAGTAATTATACCAAGCCGCGAAGCCCGGTGTTCGGGAAGCATTAAGCTCGACGTAGTATTCGGCACACCCGATAACTACAGATCGGAGGAACTACTCTTTCACATTGTTCCCTTTCATAGCGGATACCACGCCCTTCTAGGACGGGACGCTTTCTCGCGCTTTCAAGCTACACCCCATTACGGGTACATGAAGCTTAAAATGCCAGGGCCCAATGGAGTGATCACATTAACAAGTGATCCGGATAGAGCACTCTGCACCGAAAACAAGACGGCATCCTTAGCCTTAGAGGCATTATCCGAAGCCCTCGCGGCCGAAGAATTAACTACCCTACGATGAAAGGTAGATAAGGACGATGTGACCCTCGCCAAAAGATCGAAGTCTACCTCCTTCAAGACAGTAGATGAAATCATCAAATTCCAAATGCACCCAACGGACCCTAATAAGACATCATCCATTGGGGCACAGCTGGATACGGCGGTGGACAGCACGTTACGCGCCTTCCTTCGGGAAAATTGGGATATATTCGCGTGGTACCCTTCAGATATGTCGGGAATCCCACGCAGGCTGGCCGAACATAGCCTCAATATTATCAAAGGGTTCAAACCGGTCAAGCAGTCACTGCGACGGTTTTCTAAACCCAAAAGACAAGCAATGGGAGAAGAGCTAGCCAAGCTATTAGAAGCCGGATTCATCAGAGAAATTAAACACCCAGATTGGCTAGCCAACCTGGTCATGGTACCGAAGAAGGATAATTCCTGGAGCCTCCGCGTCGACTTCACAGGCCTGAATAAGGCCTGCCCAAAGGATCCCTTTCCTTTGCCCCGCATTGATCAAATTATCGATGCGACGGCCGGACACAACTCGCTGTGCTTCATTGATGCTTATTCCGGATACCATCAGATAAAGATGAAGGAATCCGATCAGGCCGCAACGACATTTGTCACCCCGTACGGCCCTTTTTGTTTCAACACTATGCCCTTTGGACTTAAAAACGCTGGCGCCACATATCAATGCATGATTCAAACATGCTTAGAAAAGCAAATTGGCAAAATAGTGGAGGCATATGTTGACGATGTAGTCGTATAGACCAAACACGTCAAGACTTTGGTGGATGATCCCCACCTTACGTTTGCCAACCTCCGAGAATATGACATAGGGCTCAATCCGGAAAAATGTGTCTTCGGCGTTCCAGCCGGAAAGCTACCAGGGTTCATTGTATCCCATAGAGGAATCAAAGCTAACCCAGCCAAAATGCGGGCCTTGTCAGAACTCAAAATACCAATCGATCTCAAGCAAGTGCAAAAACTAGCAGGCTGCGTTGCGGCCTTAAGCCGCTTCATCTCCAGATTAGGAGAAAAAGCATTGCCACTCTACAGATTGCTACAACGCACTGACAACTTCGAATGGACAAATGCGGCCACAGCTGGATTGGAAGAAATAAAAGCTCTACTAGAGAGCAACCCAATCCTATCCGCCCCCGGTGTTGGCGAACCAATGTTGCTGTATATATCAGCTACTCACCAGGTAGTGAGTGTCGTGCTCGTTGTCGAACGAGCCGAAGAGGGACATAAATTCCCCATTCAAAAACTCGTATACTATGTATCTGAGGTTCTAACACCGTGCAAGTCACGGTACCCCCACTATAAGAAAATTGCCTATGCGGTCTTCATGTCATCTCGAAAACTCCGACACTACTTTCAAGAGTGTCCGATCACAGTGGCATCTGAGGTACCACTCAACGATATTATCAACAATAAAGATGCCACAGGATGCATAGCCAAATGGGCCATCGAGCTCTTACCGTTCAAAATAACCTATAAACCACGCCGGACTATTAAATCCCACGTGTTGGCCAACTTTGTCGCAGAATGGACCGAAGCCGAACTCCCTAAAGAGTACGGCTCATATTCCCACTAGACAATGTACTTCGATGGTTCCAAAATGCTAGCCCGATTGGGGGCCTGCGTAATATTGATATCTCCAACTGGGGATACAGTCCGGTACGTCCTACAGATTATGTATATGGACTCGAACAATGCGGCCGAATATGAGGCCCTATTACATGGTCTCCGCCTTGCTGTATCCATGGGCATACAACACCTCGAGGTACGCGGAGACTCCAACCTTGCTATCTCCCAAATCAACGGAGATTTTGATGTGAAGGTTTTAAAAATGGCAGCTTATCGCAATGCTATATTGAAAATGCCAGCCCAATTTGATGGGTTGGAATTCCATCACGTAGCCCGGGATAATAACCAGGCCGCTGACGTACTCGCTCGTATGGGTGCTAAACATGACCCCGTCCCACCTAACACATTCGTGGGAAGGTTGTTTAAGCCATCGGTAACATGGCAGGATGCGAGTAGCGATACGAATTCGGATCCGAACACACTCCCGACCGAACTTAACCAGGACGTCATCGGAGACGCAGATATGGATATAACTCCTTCGGCTCACGAAATCATGGCTGCCCTAGCCCCCTGGACAGAGCCATTCCTAGCTTACCTTCAAAGGCAGGAACTCCCAGATGACCAAAACGAGGCCCGCCGCATAGTTCGGCGTTCTAAAGCCTACAAGGTTCACGAGGGTGAACTATATAATAAAAGCACAACTGGTATTCTACAAAGGTGCATCTCCGAAGAGGAGGGAAGGCAAATTCTCACTAAAATACACGCTGGAATGGGCGGTGATACATCTCTAACGTATCTAGTTTTCCAAACCCTTTTGCCCTTGTTTTGGACTCTAATTTGCATGATTTGAATGGAACTAACCCGGACTGACGCTGTTTTCAGCAGAACTGCCATGGTGTTGTTTTTGTGCAGAATAAAAAGTTCTCGGAATCGCCTGAAAATCAACGCATAATTATTTCGGAAAATATAAAAAATACCTGCAAGAAGATCCACACCAGGGGACCTTGGGACAGTCCACGAGGGTGGGGCGTGCCCTCCTGCCCAGGGCACGCCCCCTGCCTCGTGGGCCCCCAGGTGCCTTACCAAAGTATCCCCAGATCCTATATCTTCACGTTCGTGGAGAGAAAAATCAAGGAGAAGGAATTATCGCGTTTCACGAGACGGAGCCGCCGCCAAGCCCTAATCTCTCTCGAGAGGGCTGATCTGGAGTCCGTTCGGGGCTCTCGAGAGTGGACATCGTCGCCATCATCATCATCAACCTTCCTCCATCACCAATTCCATGATGCTCACCGCCGTGTGTGGGTAATTCCATCATAGGCTTGCTAGATGGTGATGGGTTGGATGGGATCTATCATGTAATCGAGTTAGTTTTGTTAGGGTTTGATCCCTAGTATCCACTATGTTATGAGATTGATGTTGCTATGACTTTGCTATGCTGAATGCTTGTCACTAGGGCCCGAGTGCCATGATTTCAGATCTGAACCTATTATGTTTCATGAATATATGTGTGTTCTTGATCCTATCTTGCAAGTCTATAGTCACCTACTATGTGTTATGATCCGGCAAACCCGAAGTGACAATAATTGGGACCACTCCGGGTGATCATGACCATAGTTTGAGGAGTTCTTGTATTCACTATGTGTTAATGCTTTGGTCCGGTACTCTATTAAAAGGAGGCCTTAATATCCATTAGTTTCCAATAGGACCCCGCTGCCACGGGAGGGTAGGACAAAATATGTCATGCAAATTCTTTTCCATAAGCACGTATGACTATATTCGTAATACATGCCTACATTGCATTGATGAACTGGAGCTAGTTCTGTGTCACCCTAGGTTATAAGTTCTACATGATGAATTGCATCCGACGTAATTTCCCATCACTGATCCAATGCCTACGAGCTTTACCTATATTGCTTGTCGCTTATCTACTTTTCCATTGCTACTATTACAAAAAACTATAAAAACACTACCGCTACTTTTATTGCTGCTACCGCCACTATCATATTACTTTGCTACTAAACTATCTTGCTGTAGATACTAAGTTTCCAGGTGTGGTTGAATTGACAACTTAGCTGCTAATACTTCAGAGTATTCTTCGGCTCCCCTTGTGTCGAATCAACAAATTGGGTTGAATACTTTACCCTCGAAAACTGTTGCGATCCCCTACACTTGTGGGTTATCAAGACTATTTTCTGGCGCCGTTACCGGGGACCATAGCTCTATTCTTTAAGTCACTTGGGATTTATATCTATTGATCACTATGAAGAATTTGAAGGACTCAAAAACCAAGATCTTACCCTCAACTACGAGGGGAGGTAAAGAACTGCCATCTAGCTTTGCACTTGATTCTCCTTCTGTTATGAGTAAACTTGCGACACCTACTCCTGCTATTGAATCTGATATGTCGTATGTTCTTGATGATGCTACTTCTGTTATGTATGATGAAACTACCTCTATGCCTGATACAGTGCCACTAGGTGAATTTCTAGATGAACAAATTGCTAAGGTTAGGGAGAGTGCAAATGTTGAAAATGATGATATTTATGAAAGTGATGATGAAACTACTCCCAATAGATATGAATTGCCTGTTGTGCCTGAGGGTTATGTTATGGATGAAGAAACTGCTAGAGACTTTCTTGCTTGCAATGATATATATGATCTTAAGAAATTGTTAGCTAAGCTGAAAGAAAAATCCTTGAATGCTAGAATGAAACATGACCCTGCTTTTGCTACTTCACCTATCTGTGTTACTGATAAGGATTATGAATTCTCTGTTGATCCTGAGTTAATTACTTTGGTTGAATCTGATCCTTTCCATGGCTATGAGACTGAGACTGTTGTGGCACATCTTACTAAGTTGAATGATATAGCCACCCTGTTTTCCAACGATGAAAAGATTCGTTGCTACTATATCCTTAAGTTATTTCCTTTCTCGTTAAAGGGTGATGCTAAGACTTGGTTTAATTCTCTTGATCCTGGTTGTGTGCGTAGTCCCCATGATATGATGTATTACTTTTCTGCTAAATATTTTCCCGCTCATAAGAAACAAGCTGCCTTACGGGAAATATATAACTTTGCTCAAACTGAAGAAGATAGTCTTCCACAAGCTTGGGGAGGCTTCTTTAGTTACTTAATGATTTGTCTGATCATCCTCTTGAGATGCATGATATACTTGATGTCTTTTATAATGGACTAACCGATGCTTCCAGAGACCACCTGGATAGTTGTGCTGGTTGTGTTTTCAGGGAAAAAACAGTTAAACAAGCTGAATTACTATTGAATACTATGCTGGCCAATGAAAATAATTGGACACTTCATTAACCAGCCCCTAAGCCAACTACGAAGAAAAGGGGTGTTCTATTTCTCAGTCCTGAAGATATGCAAGAGGCAAAGAAATCTGTGAAAGAAAAAGGTATTAAAGCTGAAGATGTTAAGAATTTACCACCTATTGAAGAAATACATGGTCTTGATAACCCGACACAGGTATTAAAGGTAAATTCTCTTTATAGATTTGATGAAGG
This sequence comes from Secale cereale, assembly GCA_902687465.1. NCBI lineage: Eukaryota > Viridiplantae > Streptophyta > Magnoliopsida > Poales > Poaceae > Secale > Secale cereale. The sequence continues at coordinate 80,439,128 of LR738710.1, read as the reverse complement.
CGATATTCCTCGTTATAAGCCTGCTAGCCAATGTTTAGATGAGTTTGACAATTTCTTTGTGAAACAAGAAAACTTCAATGCCTATGTTGGTAGACAATTGCAACACAATGCTTATATGATTGAACGCTTGAGTGATTATCTGTCTAGAGCTAAAGGTGAACTGAAACTTATTAGTATACATGCTTCTATGGTCACCACTCAAGTAGAACAAGTACTTAAGTCTCAGAACGATTTGCTCAATGAATTAAATAGCAAGAATAATTATAATGCCATTAGAGTTGTGACTAGAGGTGGTAGAATGACTCAGGAACCTCTATATCCTGAAGGCCACCCTAAGAGAATTGAGCAAGATTCTCAGAGAGCTAATTTAGATGCACTTAGTTCTTCTAAGAAGAAGAAAAAGAAAAATGATAGAACTTTGCATGCTCCTAGTGAACCTATAGCTGACACACACCTGAGAATCCCAATGATATATCTGTTTCTGATGCTGAGACACAATCTGGTAATGAACATGAGCCTAGTGATAATATTAATGATGATGTTCACGCGGATGCTCAACCTAGCAATGATAATGATGTAGAGATTGAACCTATTGTTGATCTTGATAACCCACAATCGAAGAATCAACGTTATGATAAGAGAGACTTTGTTGTTAGGAAACACGGCAAGGAAAGAGAACCATGGGTTCAGAAACCCATGCCTTTTCTTCCTAAACCATCCAAGAAAAAGGATGATGAGGATTTTGAGCGCTTTGCTGAAATGATTAGACATATATTTTTGCGTATGCGTTTGACTGATGTGCTTAAGACAAATCCTTATGCCAAGTATATGAAAGATATTATTACCAACAAAAGAAAGATACCTGAAGTAGAAATTTCCACCATGCTTGCCAATTATAATTTTAAGGGTGGAAAGCCTAAGAAATTAGGAGATCCAGGAGTACCTACTATACCTTGCTCCATTAAGAAAAACTATGTTAAAACTGCTTTGTGTGATCTTGGAGCTGGTGATAGTGTTATGCCTCTCTTTATATCGTAGACTTGACTTGAGTAAGTTGACACCTACTGAAATATCTTTGCAAATGGCCGATAAATCAACTGCTATACCTGTCGGTATCTATGAGGATGTCCCTGTTGTAGTTGCAAATGTTACTATTCTAACGGACTTTGTTATACTTGATATTCCCGAGGACGATAGTATGTCTATTATTCTTGGAAGACCCTTTTTGAATACTGCAGGGGTTGTTATTGATTGCAACAAAGGCAATGTCACTTTTCATGTCAATGGTAATGAGCATACGGTACACTTTCTGAGGAAACAACCTTAGGTCCACAGTATCAATTATATTGGAAAAACTTCAACCATTGCTATTGGAGGTTTTGAGTTTCGTATTCCTACTATCAAGAAGGCATATGACATACTTATTGTTGGGGTCATACATATCCCCATTGAGGTAACCTAGTGTTATTCGAAAATTCTCCGGTTTCATGTTACTCGGAAAGAGTTTATTAACAAGACATGATCAACCTTGTTAATGGATTCCTTTTGATGAGCACGGGATAGGTGAATCTAGATAGCACAACCTTCTGTACCCTCTTTTTTTACTTTCTATTAATTAGGATAAATAAAAGAAAAATAGCATTTTCTGTTTGTTTCCAGACTTACCTGTGCAATAAAAAATATCTCGAAAATAAAAGTTCTCCAAATGCCATGAAAATGAAATATGATTTTTTCTAGAATATTTGAGGAAATATGGCACTGAACACACAGCAAGGGGAGCCAGCACGTGGCCACGAGGGTCCAAGGCGTGCCCCCTGCCTAGGGCGCGCCCCACTGCCTCGTGGGCCCCACGTGGCCCCCTCCACTTATTCCTGCACCCATGCTCTTCTTCTTCCTCCCAAAAAAATCCCCAACCATCTCAAACCCGAGTTCTAGCTCATCTTGCTGCCATTTTTTATCTCCTTGCTCAAAGCACCATTCACCAAACTGTTTGGGGAGATTGTTCCTTGGTATGTGACTCATCCATTGGTCCAATTAGTTTTTGTTCTAGTGCTTTATTCGTTGCAAATTTATGTTGTTGTGGTGACCTTGTTCTTGAGCTTGCATGTCAAATTTTCTTGGTCCCAAGTAGTTCTAATGCATGATATAGTCTCTAGGCACTTATAGGAGTTGTTGCTATCAATCTTATTGAGTTTGGTTAACTTTTATTTTGAAGTTACTAAAAATTTCAGAAATTTTCAGAAAAGGAAAATGTTAAAAATATTATTGAGGGGCTCCTCCAGCAAGAGTTCAGAGGAGAAAAAGAAAGAAGAAAATAAGAAGCCCAAGTATAATCTTCCTCGTATGGCAGAAGTTCGACCGTGTGAATGGCCTTGTAATGATTTCATGATGTCCACCGGTATTTACGAAGACTTTTGTTGGTTGGCAAATAATGCAGGCCTCATTGACTTCCTCAACAACCAGAAAGAACAGTATCTCTTACTCACCAATATTTTCACGTAAAGCTTTCATTTTCATTCTAGGAAAACACCACCTACGGTGGAGTTTCGGTTATATGATGTGATTAAGGAGATATCACTCTTAGACTTTTGTGAAATATGCAAAGTACCCTTTGGAGGTAGACTTGATGAACCACGTCGTGAAGACGTTGAAGGGTTCATTGACATGATAGCCGTGGGGAAACGAGACAAGTTTCAGGGGCAAGAATCACTAGTATGCACTTCCCTGTTCTACGCTACTTTGCTTTATTTGCTAGTAGATGCTTAATTGGTCGCGGGAACAGTGGGAATCTTAGTGCCCCTGATATTATCATTTTACGCCATGCTTTGTTTCAAGACATAATTTTTAGCTTGGGCACCATCGTTGCCAAACGATTGAGTCTGAACCGCTCAAAGGGGCCCGTCTTTGGAGGCATCTTTGCTTCTCACCTTGCTGAATATTTTAATATACCTATTAGGCATCATGAGAAGGAAGAAAAATTGCTTGCCCCTGTTTATCTAGACTACAAGAGCATGGTAGCTCATGATTTTCTTGTTAAAGACAAGAATATGCAGCTTAATTATAAATTAAGATTTGATGAAATATACTGTGAAATTCTTACCTTGCCTGCACCATCTTTGTTTGATCTGTCCATAGGCAAGTATCTCATTACATCATATGCCTTCTACAAGTACCAAGACCAGGCACAAGCTTCAGAGCCTGAGCCGGAGCCACCCCTTGATCCTTCCCGTCAATCTGTTTATTGGTGGGAACTGGATGAGCTCGCCAACTAGTGGCACCAAGAGGACACATCTCAGTACACTGGACGTAGTGGCTTCAATTTGTGGCCATAGACCAACTTAGGCCAAAAGCCTAAGCTTGGGGGAGTACGTGTTTCTCACCGACTATACATTCATGTTCACACTTATTCTAGTTGTTGGTGCTCACACTCTTTCACTGTACCATCCATGCTTAGTTTCAATTTCTTTTTCTTAGTCTTTTTCTTGTGTGCTAGAAAAACCCAGAAAAACAAAAAAATATTAGTAGTAGCTTCTAGTTAGTTTACTTTCTTTGCTTGTAGTAGTAGTAAAAAATGAAAAACCAAAAAGATTTCCCGTTCTTCTTTTGCTTGTTGGGAGCTTTCCCATGTAAAGAGTTTCTTTTCTTTTCTTTGGGGGGTTAAGAGTAGAAGACCATGATTAAAATGCTTAATGGCTCTCATATGCTTTGTTGTGGAATTAACCCTGAGCCATATTACCCTGTGTTCTCTCTTGTATTAAATGCCTGCAGATTCCAGCTTAGTCCAATGCACGTGCACTATTATTATTATCCACATCGTTTGGTCATGCGAGTGAAAGGCAATAAGGATGATATATGATGAACTAATTGAGATGAGAAAAGCTGGTATGAACTCGACCTCTCTTGTTTTTGTAAATACGATAGCTCATCGTTCCTGATTTAGCTTGTTATGAATGAAACATGTTTGCAATGACAATTAGAGATCATAGTTGCTTATGCCATGCTTAATTAGCTGAGAGTTTATAATGGTCTATCATGTGTGCCAACATGATATTAAAATGGTTGTGATGTGGTATGATGGGTGGCATCCTCCTTTGAACGATTTAAGTGACTTGACTTGGCACATGTTCACACATGTAGTTGAAACAAATCAACATAGCCTTCACAATATTTATGTTCATGGTGATTTATATCCTACTCATGCTTGCATTCATTGTTGATTAATTTTAATGCATGTTCATGACCGTTGTTGCTCTCTAGCTGGTCGCTTCCCAGTCTCTTTCTAGCCTTCACCTGTACTAAGCGGGAATACTGCTTGTGCATCCACTTCCATATACCCCAAAGTTATTCCACATGAGTCCACTATACCTTCCTATATGTGGTATTTACCTGTCGTTCCAAGTAAATTTGTATGTGCCAAACTCTAAACCTTCCAATGAAATTCTGTTTTGTATGCTCGAACAGCTCATGTATCAACTAGGTCTGTCTATATCTTCCATGCTAGGTGGGTTATTCTCACAATGAGTGGACTCCGCTCATCATTCATGATAAAATGGCTGGTAATCGTGCTGCCCAGTCCCATGCTCAAAATCATAATAATTAAACAAAACTCCCCCAGGGCTGCTGCTGGTTTGGACGGTACCCGTTGTTTCAGGCTAGCCGTGGAGTGTGGTTGTTGGTGGTTGGGGGAGTATAAACTTTACCATTCTGTTTCGGAACTGCCTATAATGTGCGTAGCATGGGAGATATCGAGATTATTGGTTGTTATGTTGACAATGAAAGTATACCTCTCAAAATGTTATGCGGTCTCTATTTAAAAATCGAGCTCTGGCACCTCTACAAATCCCTGCTTCCCTCTGCGAAGGGCCTATCTATTTACTTTTATGCAGAGTCATCATCCTCTTATCAAAGAGCACCAGTAGGAGAGCACCTCTGTCGTTGCATGTATTACTATTAATTTGCATTGAGTATGATCATGACTGGATCTCTTTTACCATGAATTACAATGTCTAGGCAGTCCTTGATCCATAAAGATGCTCTGCATTTATGTTTTGCGGTCTCAGAAAGGGCTAGCGAGATACCATCCTGTTATATCTTATCATGATTATTTTGAGAAGTGTTGTCATCCGAGGTTTATTATTATTGCTCGCTAGTTGATGATGCCATTGATGTGAGTAGTATTGAGACCTGAAAGTTATTGTGAATATGGTTAGTTCATGATCTTGTTGAAAACCTGAATGCTAGCTTACATATTTACAACAACAAGAGCAAACAGAGTTTGTCAAAGTTTTTCTTTCTCACTTTCAGTTTATCAACTGAATTGCTTGAGGACAAGCAAAGGTTTAAGCTTGGGGGAGTTGATACGTCTCCAACGTATCTACTTTTCCAAACCCTTTTGCCCTTGTTTTGGACTCTAATTTGCATGATTTGAATGGAACTAACCCGGACTGACGTTGTTTTCAACAGAACTGTCATGGTGTTGTTTTTGTGCAGAATAAAAAGTTCTCGGAAAATATAAAATATACCTGCAAAAAGATCCACACCAGGGGCCTTGGGCCTGTCCACGAGGGTGGGGGGCACGCCCCCTGCCCAGGGCGTGCCCCCTGCCTCGTGGGCCCCCTGGTGCCTTACCGGCGTATCCCCAGATCCTATATCTTCACGTTCGGAGAGAAAAAATCAGGAGAAGGAATTATCGCATTTCAAGAGACGGAGCCGCCGCCAATCCCTAATCTCTCTCGGGAGGGCTGATCTGGAGTCCGTTCGGGGCTCCGGAGAGTTGAGATCGTCGCCATCGTCATCATCAACCTTCCTCCATCACCAATTCCATGATGCTCACCGCCGTGTGTGAGTAATTCCATCGCAGGCTTGCTGGATGGTGATGGGTTGGATGGGATCTATCATGTAATCGAGTTAGTTTTGTTAGGGTTTGATCCCTAGTATCCACTATGTTCTGAGATTGATGTTGCTATGACTTTGATATGCTTAATGGTTGTCACTAGGGCCCGAGTGCCATGATTTCAGATCTGAACCTATTATATTTTCATGAATATATGTGTGTTCTTGATCCTATCTTGCAAGTCTATAGTCACATACTATGTGTTATGATCCGGCAACCCCGAAGTGACAATAATCGGGACCACTCCCGGTGATGACCATAGTTTGAGGAGTTCATATATTCACTATGTGTTAATGCTTTGGTCCGATACTCTATTAAAAGGAGGCCTTAATATCCCTTAGTTTTCAATAGGACACCGCTGCCACGGGAGGGTTGGTTAAAAGATGTCATGCAAGTTCTTTTCCATAAGCACGTATGACTATATTCGGAATACATGCCTACATTGCATTGATGAACTGGAGCTAGTTCTGTGTCACCCTAGGTTATAACTTCTACATGATGAATTGCATCCGACGTAATTTCCCATCACCGATCCAATGCCTACGAGCTTTACCTATATTGCTTGTCGCTTATCTATTTTTCCATTGCTACTATTACAAAAAAAACTATAAAAACACTATAGTTACTTTTATTGCTGCTACCGCCACTATCATATTACTTTGCTACTAAACTATCTTGCTGCAGATACTAAGTTTCCAGGTGTGGTTTGCTACCTATTGAGCTTGCGTTGTATTCCCTCGAAGAGGAAAGGGAGATGCAGCACAGTAGCATAAGTATTTCCCTCGGTTTTTGAGAACCATGGTATCAATCCATTAGGAGACCACGCGCCAGTCCCTCGCACCTGCACAAACAAATAAGAACTTCGCAGCCAACGCGATAAGGGGTTGTCAATCCCTTTACAGTCACTTACGAGAGTGAGATCTGATAGAGATGATAGTTTATATTTTTGGTATTTTTAGTTTAATAAAACAGCAAATAAAAGCGGTAAAAGTAAAGTAGATGAGATTGATATGTTGAGAATAGACCCGGGGGCCATAGTTTCTCTAGTGGCTTCTCTCATGATAGCGATATTCTACGGCGGGTAAACAAATTACTATCGAGCAATTGATAGAAAAGCGAATAATCGTGAGACTATCTAGGCATGATCATTGTATATAGGCATCACGTGCGAGACAAGTAGACCGACGACTGCCTGCATGTAATACTATTACACCACACATCGACCGCTATCCAGCATGCATCTAGTGTATTGAGTTCATACGAACAGAGTAACGCGTTAAGCAAGATGACATGATGTAGAGGGATAAACTCAAGCAATATGATGTAAATCCCATCTTTTTATCCTCGATCGCAACAATACAATACATGCCTTGCTACCCCTACTGTCACTGGGAAAGGACACCGCAAGATTGGACCCAAAGCCAAGCACTTCTCCCATTGCAAGAACTACAGATGTAGTAGGCCAAACCAAACCAATAATTCAAAGAGACTTGCAAGGATATTATGAGCACACATAAAAAGTTCAGAGAAGAACCAAATATCTTTCATAGATAACCTTGATCATAAACTCACAATTCATCGGATATCGACAAACACACCGCAAAAAGAGATTACATCGAATAGATCTCCTCGAAGACCGATGAGAACTTTGTATTGAGATCCAGAGAGAGAGAGAATAAGCCATCTAGATACTATCTATGGACCCGAAGGTCTGTGGTAAACTACTCACAACTAATGGTGAGGGCGATGATGATGATGAAGAAGGCCTCCGTGATGGATCCCCCTCCGGTGGAGCTCCGGAACAGGCTCCAAGATGGGATCTCCAGGGGAATAGAAGCTACAGCAGTGGAATTAGGGTTTTCTCTCTGTGTACGGAGTTTCTGGGGTATGTTGACTTATATAGGAAGAAGGAGGGCACCGGGGGCCACTTGAGGGGGCCTCGAGGCAGGGGGCGCGCCCTGGGAAGGCAGGCGCGCCCCCCACCCTCGAGGGCCACCTCTCTGTCCCTTGACTTGGTCCTCAAGCTCCGCATGTGTGCTTTTCTCCAAAAATATCTCTCGCGAAGGTTTCATTCTGTTTGGACTCCGTTTGATATTATTTTTCTGCAAAACCCTGAAATAGGCAAAAAAAACAGCAATCTGGACTAGGCCTTTGGGTTAGTAGGTTAGTCCCAAAAATGATATAAAAGGGAATGATAAAGCCCATCAAACATCCAAGACTTCATAAATAATAGCATGGAACAATAAAAAATTATAGATACGTTGGAGACGTATCAAGCATCCCCAGGCTTAATTCCTGCTCGTCCTCGAGTAGGTAAATGATAAAGAAAGAATTTTTGATGTGGAATGCTAACCAATATAGTGTTTCAGTGTAATTCTCTTAATTGTGGCATGAATGTTCAGATCTGAAAGATTCAAGATAAAAGTCAATATTGACATAAGAAATAACAATACTTCAAGCAATACTAACAAAGCAATCATGTCTTCTCAAAATACAATGGCTAAATAAAGTTATCCCTACAAAATCATATAGCCTGGCTATGCTCCCTCTTCATCACACAGAATATTCATATCATGCACAACCCTGATTTCAGCCAAGCATTTGTTTTCATACTCTATCTTTTCAAATCTTTCAACTTTCATGCAATACATGAGCGTGAGCCATGGATATAGCACTATGGGTGGAATAGAGGTGGTTGTGGAGAAGACAAAAAGGAGGGAGATAGTCTCACATCGACTAGGCGTATCAACGGGCTATGGAGATGCCCATCAATAGATATCAATGTGAGTGAGTAGGGATTGCCATGCAACGGATGCACTAGAGCTAAATATGAATGAAAGCTCAACAAAAGAAACTAGTGGGTGTGCATCCAACTTGCTTGCTCACGAAGACCTAGGGCATTTGAGGAAGCCCATCGTTGGAATATACAAGCCAAGTTCTATAATGAAAATTCCCACTAGTATATGAAAGTGACTAAACATGAGACTCTCTACAATGAAGAACATGGTGCTACTTTGAAGCACAAGTGTGGAAAAGGATAGTAGCAATTGTCCCTTTTTCTTTTCTTTTTTCCCTTTTTTTCTTTTTTTTTTGGGCCTTTCTTTTTCTTTTCTTTGGCATTTCTTTTTTATTTTCTTTTTTTTTTGCAGAGGGGCTTTATGGATTTAGCCTTTCCTCCCATGGGACAATGATCTAATAATGATGATCATCACACTTTCATTACAACACGAAATTACAACTCGATACTACAATAACAAAGTATGACTCTATATGAATGCCTCCGGCGGTGTACCAGTATGTGCAATGAAACAAGAGTGACATGTATGGAGTTATGCATGGTGGCTTTGCCACAAATACGATGTCAACTACATGATCATGCATGGCAATATGACAATATGATGCGTGTCATATAAACGAAACGGTGGAAAGTTGCATGGCAATATATCTCGGAATAGCTATGGAAATGCCATGATAGGTAGGTATGGTGGCTGTTTTGAGGAACAATATGGTGGCTGTTTTGAGGAAGGATATATAGTGGGTTTATGGCACCGGCAAAAGTTGCGCGGTACAAGAGAGGCTAGCAATGGTGGAACGGTGAGAGTGCATATAATCCATGGACTCAACATTAGTCATAAGAACTCATATACTTATTGCAAAAATCTATGAGTCATCAAAACAACGCAATCAACGCATGCTCCTAGGGGGGAGGTTGGTAGGAGTTAACCATCGCGCGCCCCCGACCTCCACACAAAGGTTGGCACTCTACAAATACCTCATGCTCTAACTTCGTCACATAGCGGTTCACCATACGTGCATGATACGGGAATCACTAACCTTAACACAAGTATTTCTCAATTTCATAATAACTCCACTAGCATGACTCTAATCTCACTATCCTCATATCTCAAAACAATTATCAAGCATCCAACATCTCATTCTATTCAATGCACTTGGTGTGAAAAACAATTACTACATTGACATTGGATGTTTATCATGTGAAGACTAGTTTCTTTAGCCTAAACACATTACCATGCTGTTTTAATAGACTCACAAATAGATATAAGTTAAGCATGAGAATTCAACAATTTCTACAAAATATTACCACCACCGTGCTCTAAAAGATATAAGTGAAGCGCTAGAGCAAAAACTATTCAACTCAAAAGATATAAGTGAAGCACATAGAGTGTTCTAACAATTTCTAGGCCATATTTAACTCTCTCAAATAGGTGTGTCCAGCAAGGATGATTGTGGAAAACTAACAAGCAAAGACTCAAATTATACAAGACGTTCCAAGCAAATCACATATCATGTTGCGAATAAAAATATAGCTCCAAGTATAGTTACCGATGGATGAAGACGAAAGAGGGGATGCCTTCTCGGGGCATCCCCAAGCTTAGGCTTTTGATTATCTTGAATTTACTTGGGGTGACATGGGCATCCCCAAGCTTAGGCCTTTGCTACTCCTTGTTCCATAGTCCATCAAGGCAATACTCAAAACTTGAAAACTTCACAACACAAAACTTAGACAAAAATTCTCGTGAGCTACGTTAGTAAAAGAAAGCAAACCACTACTCAAAGGTACATCAAGGAATTCATTATTTTTTTATATTGGTGTTAAGCCTACTGTATTCCAACTTCTCTATGGTTCATATCCTCCAATACTACTCATAGAAGCATCGGAATAAGCAAACAACACACGAAAAACAGAATCTGTCAAAGAAAGAACAGTCTGTAGTAATCTGCAGGGTTCGCCTACTTCTGGAACTCCAAAAAATTGAAACTAAAATGGTAAATTTGCGCAATTTGTCTAACAATCATATGCAAAAAGAATAAACTAAAAAGCACGCTCCAGTAAAATCCCACGACTACTTTAGTGAGCGCTAACGATTCTGTTTTTCACAGCAAGATCACATAAACTTCACACAAGTCTTCCCAAAGGTTCTACTTTGCACAAACACTAAACAAAACATGAAACCACATCTAATCAGAGTCTAGATGCAATATTTATTCCCTGACAGCGGCAAAAACAAAAAAATATAAAATTGGGTTGCCTCCCAACAAGATCTTTCTTTATAGCCATTAAGATAGGCTTGAGAATTCAATGATGCTCACATGAAAGATAAGAATTGAAGCACAAAGAGAGCATCATAAAACATGTGACAAACACATCTAAGTATAACATACATCCTATCCATAGGCATTTTATAAGCAAACAAATTATCATAGCAAGCAAGATCTAGCGTATACAAGGAACAAGAAAGAAACAAGATCAATCTCAACATGAAGAGAGGTAATTTAGTAACATGAAGATTTCTACATCCATATTTTCCTCTCTCATAATAATTGCATGTAGGATCATGATAAAATTCAATAAAATAGCTATCACATAACATATTCTCAACACGATCCACATGCATGCGAACTTGACACTCTTCCAAAATAGTGGGATCAATATTAACTAAAGTCATGACCTGACAAAACCCACTTTTATCAATATTATTGCAAACATTATAATCAATCTCATATTCATCATGGGGCTTAAATAAATTTCCAAGATCATAGGAAGAATCACCCCAATCATGATCATTGCAACAAGTAATGGGCATAGCAATACTAGCATCCCCAAGCTTAGGGTTTTGCATATTATTAGCACAATTGACATCAATAGAATTTTTCATAACATCATTGCAATCACGATTTTTATTTAAGGAGCTAACATGAATCACTCTTTCTGTTAGCAATTTCTCACAATTTTCAGATTCATAAATTTCAAGCAAAACCCCATAAAGATAATCTAGTGCACGCAGCTCACTAGCAATAGGTTCAACATAATTGGATCTCTTAAAGAGATTAGCATGTGGATGAGGATTCATACTTTAGCAAGCGAAGATGCAAGCTAATTGAGGGCACATAGCACACAAGAAAACAAGAAGCAAGCGGACGATAAACACACAGTAGAAGAAGGGCGAATAAAACGGCAAGGGTGAAGTTGGGGAGAGGAAAATGAGGGGCAAAAAATGTAATGCGAAGGATAAGGGTTTGTGATAGGTACTTGGTATATGAATTTTGCCTAAGCCTCCCCGGCAACGGCGCCAGAAATTCTTCTTGCTAACTTTTGAGCTTGCGTTGTATTCCCTCGAAGAGGAAAGGGAGATGCAGCACAGTAGCGTAAGTATTTCCCTCATTTTTTGAGAACCAAGGTATCAATCCAGTAGGAGACCACGCGCCAGTCCCTCGCACCTGCACAAACAAATAAGAACTTCGCAGCCAACGCAATAAGGGGTTGTCAATCCCTTTACGGTCACTTACGAGAGTGAGATCTGATAGAGATGATAGTTTATATTTTTGGTATTTTTAGTTTAATAAAACAGCAAATAAAAGCGGTAAAAGTAAAGTAGATGTAGATTGATATGTTGAGAATAGACTCGAGGGCCATAGTTTTCTCTAGTGGCTTCTCTCATGATAGCGATATTCTACGGCGGGTAAACAAATTACTGTCGAGCAATTGATAGAAAAGCGAATAATTATGAGACTATCTAGGCATGATCATTGTATATAGGCATCACGTCCGAGACAAGTAGACCAACTCCTGCCTGCATCTACTACTATTACTCCACACATCGACCGCTATCCAGCATGCATCTAGAGTATTGAGTTCATACGAACAGAGTAATGCCTTAAGCAAGATGACATGATGTAGAGGGATAAACTCAAGCAATATGATGTAAACCCGATATTTTTATCCTCGATGGCAACAATACAATACGTGCCTTGCTGCCTTTGGGTTAGTAGGTTAGTCCCAAAAATGATATAAAAGTGAATGATAAAGCCCATTAAACATCCAAGACTTCATAAATAATAGCATGGAACAATCAAAAATTATAGATACGTTGGAGACGTATCATGGTTGAATTGACAACTCGGCTGCTAATACTTAAGAGTATTCTTTGGCTCCCCATGTGTCGAATCAACAAATTGGGTTGAATACTTTACCCTCGAAAACTATTGCAATCCCCTACACTTGTGGGTTATCAGGCGGCCACCACGCCGCAACACGGGCGCTCGTAGGCAAAGCTTTTCGCGCTGGCTTTTATTGGCCCACTGCCCGAGTAGATGCCCAAACATTAGTCCAACACTGCGTTGGCTGCCAGCTCTTTGCAAATGAAAGTCGCATGCCTCCCACCGCTCTGAGAAAAATCCCCATTACTTGGCCTTTTGCGGTCTGGGGGCTTGATATGGTCGGACCTCTTAAAGGGGGAAGCCATACAAGGAAATACTTACTGGTGATGATAGATAAATTCACTAAATGGATAGAAGCCAAGCCAGTAAAAATAGCTGAGGCAGGGCCTGTGATAGATTTTATATCAGGTGTGGTACACCGTTATGGTGTCCCGCATAGTATTATCACGGATAATGGCTCCAACTTCACAGCTCACGAGGTAAGAAATTGGTGCGCAAAGTTAGGTATTAAACTTGACTGTGCTTCTGTATACCATCCCCAAATAAACGGTCAAGTAAAAAGTGCCAATGGTCTGATAATGAGGGGCATTAAACCCCGACTAGTGTGCTCCCTACGGGAGTCTGGTAAACACTGGGTCGAAGAGCTTGACTCCGTACTCTGGGTGCTGCGGACCACACCTAATTAGACGACCGGATATACACCTTTTTCATGGTGTACGGTGCAGAGGCAGTTCTGCCCTGCGGCATAATTCATGACTCGCCTCGAGTGCACACGTACGAGGAGAAAGAAGTCGAGCTAGACTGGCAAGACGACCTAGATAGACTTGAAGAGGAGCGCGATACGGTGCAAGCACGTTCCGCATTTTACCAACAACAGGCTAGGTGATACCAGAGCAAAGAAGTGTGGGCCAAGACATACAACGTCGGCGAACTCGTTTTACCCCTCCCGGAGAAGAAGGAGGGCAAGCTCAAACCAACATGGGATGGCCCCTTCATTATCGACGAAGTACTCACCGGTGGAGCCTATCGCCTTCGCAATGCATAGGACAACCGCCTTGAGCCAAACCCATAGAACGCTGCCAGGCTCCGACGATTTTATGGATAGTTCGGTAGCACCTCTTTTCCTCCTTGTAAGTTTGGTCTTGTCGTATACCTTCTATTTTTTCTCCTTTTCTTTTCTTTTTCTCTTTCATTTTTTGGCAAGTATTCGGCTCGCCTGAACTACCAGAGGATAAGTACATCTTAGAATGTATCTACCCCATATATACCTAGGGGCTTCTTTAACGAAGCCCATTATAAATAAAGCTTATTGCTCAAAATGTCGTTTGTTTTTACAGTTCTTCCTTGCCATTATATGCACCGATATGACTTAAGTTCTGGCCAAGCTGGGTTGCCTGGCTCCTATGCTTAACCCTACGTTCCTGATTGTTCGGCTAGGGTGTAAAGGGAGCACCTCTGCGATTGTTACAACCGGGTAATTCGGATATGTACCTCAGATTGGGTGAAGCCGAAAGCTAGCGCTCTTAAGGGAATAATTGGTCGGTGGATACACGACATATCGCATTCTAAAGCATATTCTAAACTACCACAGGATATGGCATCCTACAATCCTTTTCATAAGGATTAAAAGCCTAGGCCTGCATTTTTTATGCACGCCGACCCAGGGAAAGGAACCCCTAACGGAACTATTTTCTCTGGAAGATGTTTCTTACGTTAAATAGTAATATAACATAACTCCCCGAACACAGTCTGTCTATTCAAGCAATTATGACCGGATTGCCTGGTTTCCGAACATATCACGTGTTTTTACCACACATATAGTATTCGGAAGCACTCCAGCCTTTGGGTTTATGGAGGTTGAAGCAGATGATCGGCCATGACAAACTTTTTATAAATTCGGCCGGAGATAGGTTTGATGGTAAAGGTACATTGATACATAGAATCAAACGACTACTCATTTTCTATTCCCTCTATAAGGTTGTCTAGCTTACAGTCCTGTTGGGAAAGTCTGACAGCTATCTCTACTTGGTCATATACCAAATGCGGAGGAATTTCTTGTCCATCGGACCCTCGAGGTCCCACCCGGGCCATGTGATTTGGATCAAGACTAGTGTAGCACATCTTCACCATGGCCCAGGCTTCTCGAGCACCCATGCGGCATGCTGATGCTTTCCATAGTTCGAAGCGGCGTCGAGCCCCTTTGAACAGGTCCGCCAAATCCTCCATAGTTTCTGGAGGTGAGTTGCCAGGCCATAGAGCTCTGGCCATACTCTTCATGGCCTTCCGAGTCCGTTCATGGACCCTGGAAAGCTCTTGCGGCACGTCACCCTCAAAATCGGACACTCCGCCTTCAGGCTGCCCAGTCAACAAACCTGCAGGAAAAGTTTTATAAGAAACTTTCACAATAAGAGACTATAAGGAGAGCTAGGTATAAGAGACATACTAAACATGTCGCTTTTTAGCCTCCAGTTCTCTTCCAATGCGCTTGAGAGTTGGGCCTTTACGCCCTTTAGCTCCTGTTCCAGCCTAATATTTCTATCCTGCGCTTGGTTCCCTTTCTCTATAGCTTGCGTCAGCACACGCTCGCCAGCGGTTGTTTCCTATTAGGCAAATCTTTTGTCTGTCAAAGAAAGAACAGTCTGTAGTAATATGCAGGGTTCGCCTACTTCTGGAACTCCAAAAAATTGAAACTAAAATGGTAAATTTGCGCAATTTGTCTAACAATCATCTGCAAAAAGAATAAACTAAAAAGCACGCTCCAGTAAAATCCCACGACTACTTTAGTGAGCGCTAACGATTCTGTTTTTCACAGCAAGATCACATAAACTTCACACAAGTCTTCCCAAAGGTTCTACTTGGCACAAACACTAAACAAAACATGAAACCACATCTAATCAGAGTCTAGATGCAATATTTATTCCCTGACAGCGGCAAAAACAAAAAAATATAAAATTGGGTTGCCTCCCAACAAGCTCTTTCTTTATAGCCATTAAGATAGGCTTGAGAATTCAATGATGCTCACATGAAAGATAAGAATTGAAGCACAAAGAGAGCATCATAAAACATGTGACAAACACATCTAAGTATAACATACATCCTATCCATAGGCATTTTATAAGCAAACAAATTATCATAGCAAGCAAGATCTAGCGTATACAAGGAACAAGAAAGAAACAAGATCAATCTCAACATGAAGAGAGGTAATTTAGTAACATGAAGATTTCTACATCCATATTTTCCTCTCTCATAATAATTGCATGTAGGATCAGGATAAAATTCAATAAAATAGCTATCACATAACATATTCTCAACACGATCCACATGCATGCGAACTTGACACTCTTCCAAAATAGTGGGATCAATATTAACTAAAGTCATGACCTGACAAAACCCTCTTTTATCAATATTATTGCAAACATTATAATAAATCTCATATTCATCATGGGGCTTAAATAAATTTCCAAGATCATAGGAAGAATCACCCCAATCATGATCATTGCAAGAAGTAATGGGCATAGCAATACTAGCATCCCCAAGCTTAGGGTTTTGCATATTATTAGCACAATTGACATCAATAGAATTTTTCATAACATCATTGCAATCACGATTTTTATTTAAGGAGCTAACATGAATCACTCTTTCTTTTAGCAATTTCTCACAATTTTCAGATTCATAAATTTCAAGCAAAACCCCATAAAGATAATCTAGTGCACGCAGCTCACTAGCAATAGGTTCAACATAATTGGATCTCTTAAAGAGATTAGCATGTGGATGAGGATTCATACTTTAGCAAGCGAAGATGCAAGCTAATTGAGGGCACATAGCACACAAGAAAACAAGAAGCAAGCAAACGATAAACACACAGTAGAAGAAGGGCGAATAAAACGGCAAGGGTGAAGTTGGGGAGAGGAAAACGAGGGGCAAAAAATGTAATGCGAAGGATAAGGGTTTGTGATAGGTACTTGGTATATGAATTTTGCCTAAGCCTCCCCGGAACAACGGCGCCAGAAATTCTTCTTGCTAACTTTTGAGCTTGCGTTGTATTCCCTCGAAGAGGAAAGGGAGATGCAGCACAGTAGCGTAAGTATTTCCCTCAATTTTTGAGAACCAAGGTATCAATCCAGTAGGAGACCACGCGCCAGTCCCTCGCACCTGCACAAACAAATAAGAACTTCGCAGCCAACGCAATAAGGGGTTGTCAATCCCTTTACGGTCACTTACGAGAGTGAGATCTGATAGAGATGATAGTTTATATTTTTGGTATTTTTAGTTTAATAAAACAGCAAATAAAAGCGGTAAAAGTAAAGTAGATGTAGATTGATATGTTGAGAATAGACTCGAGGGCCATAGTTTTCTCTAGTGGCTTCTCTCATGATAGCGATATTCTACGGCGGGTAAACAAATTACTGTCGAGCAATTGATAGAAAAGCGAATAATTATGAGACTATCTAGGCATGATCATTGTATATAGGCATCACGTCCGAGACAAGTAGACCAACTCCTGCCTGCATCTACTACTATTACTCCACACATCGACCGCTATCCAGCATGCATCTAGAGTATTGAGTTCATACGAACAGAGTAATGCCTTAAGCAAGATGACATGATGTAGAGTGGTAAACTCAAGCAATATGATGTAAACCCCATATTTTTATCCTCGATGGCAACAATACAATACGTGCCTTGCTGCCCCTACTGTCACTGGGAAAGGACACCGCAAGATTGAACCCAAAGCCAAGCACTTCTCCATTGCAAGAACTATAGATCTAGTAGGCCAAACCAAACCAATAATTCGAAGAGACTTGCAAGGATATTATGAGCACACATAAAAAGTTCAAAGAAGAACCAAATATCTTTCATAGATAACCTTGATCATAAACTCACAATTCATCGGATCTCGACAAACACACCGCAAAAAGAGATTACATCGAATAGATCTCCTTGAACACCGAGGAGAACTTTGTATTGAGATCCGGAGAGAGAGAGAGAAGAAGCCATCTAGATACTAGCTATGGACCCGAAGGTCTATGGTAAACTACTCACAACTCATGGTGAGGGCGATGATGATGATGATGAAGGCCTCCGTGATGGATCCCCCTTCGGTGGAGCTCCAAAACAGGCTCCAAGATGGGATCTCCACGGGAACAGAAGCTACAATGGTGGAATTAGGGTTTTCTCTCTGTGTACGGAGTTTCTGGGGTATGTGGACTTATATAGGAAGAAGGAGGGCACCGAGGGCCACTTGAGGGGGCCTCGAGGTAGGGGGCGCGCCCTGGGAAGGGGGGCGCGCCCCCACCCTCGAGGGCCACCTCTATATCCCCTGACTTGGTCCTCAAGCTCCGTGTGCATGATTTTCTCCAAAAATATCTCTCACGAAGGTTTCATTCCGTTTGGACTCCGTTTGATATGCTTTTTCTGCAAAACCCTGAAATAGGCAAAAAACAGGAATCTGGACTGGGCCTTTGGGTTAGTAGGTTAGTCCCTAAAATGATATAAAAGTGAATGATAAAGCCCATTAAACATCCAAGACTTCATAAATAATAGCATGGAACAATCAAAAATTATAGATACGTTGGAGACGTATCATGGTTGAATTGACAACTCGGCTGCTAATACTTAAGAGTATTCTTTGGCTCCCCATGTGTCGAATCAACAAATTGGGTTGAATACTTTACCCTCGAAAACTATTGCGATCCCCTACACTTGTGGGTTATCAGGCGGCCACCACGCCGCAACACGAGCGCTCGTAGGCAAAGCTTTTCGCGCTGGCTTTTATTGGCCCACTGCCCGAGTAGATGCCCAAACATTAGTCCAACACTGCGTTGGCTGCCAGCTCTTTGCAAATGAAAGTCGCATGCCTCCCACCGCTCTGAGAAAAATCCCCATTACTTGGCCTTTTGCGGTCTGGGGGCTTGATATGGTCGGACCTCTTAAAGGGGGAAGCCATACAAGGAAATACTTACTGGTGATGATAGATAAATTCACTAAATGGATAGAAGCCAAGCCAGTAAAAATAGCTGAGGCAGGGCCTATGATAGATTTTATATCAGGTGTGGTACACCATTATGGTGTCCCGCATAGTATTATCACGGATAATGGCTCCAACTTCACAGCTGACGAGGTAAGAAATTGGTGCGCAAAGTTAGGTATTAAACTTGACTGTGCTTCTGTATACCATCCCCAAATAAACGGTCAAGTAAAAAGAGCCAATGGTCTGATAATGAGGGGCATTAAACCCCGGCTAGTGTGCTCCCTACGGGAGTCTGGTAAACACTGGGTCGAAGAGCTTGACTCCGTACTCTGGGTGCTGCGGACCACACCTAATTAGACGACCGGATATACACCTTTTTCATGGTGTACGGTGCAGAGGCAGTTCTGCCCTGCGGCATAATTCATGACTCGCCTCGAGTGCACACGTACGAGGAGAAAGAAGTCGAGCTAGACTGGCAAGATGACCTAGATAGACTTGAAGAGGAGCGCGATACGGTGCAAGCAAGTTCCGCATTTTACCAACAACAGGCTAGGCGATACCAGAGCAAAGAAGTGTGGGCCAAGACATACAACGTCGGCGAACTCGTTTTACCCCTCCCGGAGAAGAAGAAGGGCAAGCTCAAACCAAAATGGGATGGCCCCTTCATTATCGACGAAGTACTCACCGGTGGAGCCTATCGCCTTCGCAATGCATAGGACAACCGCCTTGAGCCAAACCCATGGAACGCTGCCAGGCTCCGACGATTTTATGGATAGTTCGGTAGCACCTCTTTTCCTCCTTGTAAGTTTGGTCTTGTCGTATACCTTCTATTTTTTCTCCTTTTCTTTTCTTTTTCTCTTTCATTTTTTGGCAAGTATTCGGCTCGCCCGAACTACCAGAGGATAAGTACATCTTAGAATGTATCTACCCCAAATATACCTAGGGGCTTCTTTAACGAAGCCCATTATAAATAAAGCTTATTGCTCAAAATGTCATTTGTTTTTACAGTTCTTCCTTGCCATTATATGCACCGATATGACTTAAGTTCTGGCCAAGCTGGGTTGCCTGGCTCCTATTCTTAACCCTACGTTCCTGATTGTTCGGCTAGGGTGTAAAGGGAGCACCTCTGCGATTGTTACAACCGGGTAATTCGGATATGTACCTCAGATTGGGTGAAGCCGAAAGCTAGCGCTCTTAAGGGAATAATTGGTCGGTGGATACACGACATATCGCATTCTAAAGCATATTCTAAACTACCACAGGATATGGCATCCTACAATCCTTTTCATAAGGATTAAAAGCCTAGGCCTGCATTTTTTATGCACGCCGACCCAGGGAAAGGAACCCCTAACGGAACTATTTTCTCTGGAAGATGTTTCTTACGTTAACTAGTAATATAACATAACTCCCCGAACACAGTCTGTCTATTCAAGCAATTATGACCGGATTGCCTGGTTTCCGAACATATCACGTGTTTTTACCACACATATAGTATTCGGAAGCACTCCAGCCTTTGGGTTTATGGAGGTTGAAGCAGATGATCGGCCATGACAAACTTTTTATAAATTCGGCCGGAGATAGTTTTGATGGTAAAGGTACATTGATACATAGAATCAAACGACTACTCATTTTCTATTCCCTCTATAAGGTTGTCTAGCTTACAGTCCTGTTGGGAAAGTCTGACAGCTATCTCTACTTGGTCATATACCAAATGCGGAGGAATTTCTTGTCCATCGGACCCTCGAGGTCCCACGCGGGCCATGTGATTTGGATCAAGACTAGTGTAGCACATCTTCACCATGGCCCAGGCTTCTCGAGCACCCATGCGGCATGCTGATGCTTTCCATAGTTCGAAGCGGCGTCGAGCCCCTTTGAACAGGTCCGCCAAATCCTCCATAGTTTCTGGAGGTGAGTTGCCAGGCCATAGAGCTCTGGCCATACTCTTCATGGCCTTCCGAGTCCGTTCATGGACCCTGGAAAGCTCTTGCGGCACGTCACCCTCAAAATCGGACACTCCGCCTTCAGGCTGCCCAGTCAACAAACCTGCAGGAAAAGTTTTATAAGAAACTTTCACAATAAGAGACTATAAGGAGAGCTAGGTATAAGAGACATACTAAACATGTCGCTTTTTAGCCTCCAGTTCTCTTCCAATGCGCTTGAGAGTTGGGCCTTTACGCCCTTTAGCTCCTGTTCCAGCCTAATATTTCTATCCTGCGCTTGGTTCCCTTTCTCTATAGCTTGCGTCAGCACACGCTCGCCAGCGGTTGTTTCCTATTAGGCAAATCTTTTGTCTGTCAAAGAAAGAACAGTCTGTAGTAATATGCAGGGTTCGCCTACTTCTGGAACTCCAAAAAATTGAAACTAAAATGGTAAATTTGCGCAATTTGTCTAACAATCATCTGCAAAAAGAATAAACTAAAAAGCACGCTCCAGTAAAATCCCACGACTACTTTAGTGAGCGCTAACGATTCTGTTTTTCACAGCAAGATCACATAAACTTCACACAAGTCTTCCCAAAGGTTCTACTTGGCACAAACACTAAACAAAACATGAAACCACATCTAATCAGAGTCTAGATGCAATATTTATTCCCTAACAGCGGCAAAAACAAAAAAATATAAAATTGGGTTGCCTCCCAACAAGCTCTTTCTTTATAGCCATTAAGATAGGCTTGAGAATTCAATGATGCTCACATGAAAGATAAGAATTGAAGCACAAAGAGAGCATCATAAAACATGTGACAAACACATCTAAGTATAACATACATCCTATCCATAGGCATTTTATAAGCAAACAAATTATCATAGCAAGCAAGATCTAGCGTATACAAGGAACAAGAAAGAAACAAGATCAATCTCAACATGAAGAGAGGTAATTTAGTAACATGAAGATTTCTACATCCATATTTTCCTCTCTCATAATAATTGCATGTAGGATCATGATAAAATTCAATAAAATAGCTATCACGTAACATATTCTCAACACGATCCACATGCATGCGAACTTGACACTCTTCCAAAATAGTGGGATCAATATTAACTAAAGTCATGACCTGACAAAACCCACTTTTATCAATATTATTGCAAACATTATAATCAATCTCATATTCATCATGGGGCTTAAATAAATTTCCAAGATCATAGGAAGAATCACCCCAATCATGATCATTGCAACAAGTAATGGGCATAGCAATACTAGCATCCCCAAGCTTAGGGTTTTGCATATTATTAGCACAATTGACATCAATAGAATTTTTCATAACATCATTGCAATCACGATTTTTATTTAAGGAGCTAACATGAATCACTCTTTCTTTTAGCAATTTCTCACAATTTTCAGATTCATAAATTTCAAGCAAAACCCCATAAAGATAATCTAGTGCACGCAGCTCACTAGCAATAGGTTCAACATAATTGGATCTCTTAAAGAGATTAGCATGTGGATGAGGATTCATACTTTAGCAAGCGAAGATGCAAGCTAATTGAGGGCACATAGCACACAAGAAAACAAGAAGCAAGCGAATGATAAACACACAGTAGAAGAAGGGCGAATAAAACGTCAAGGGTGAAGTTGGGGAGAGGAAAACGAGGGGCAAAAAATGTAATGCGAAGGATAAGGGTTTGTGATAGGTACTTGGTATATGAATTTTGCCTAAGCCTCCCCGGCAACGGCGCCAGAAATTCTTCTTGCTAACTTTTGAGCTTGCGTTGTATTCCCTCGAAGAGGAAAGGGAGATGCAGCACAGTAGCGTAAGTATTTCCCTCAAT
This sequence comes from Secale cereale, assembly GCA_902687465.1. Taxonomy (NCBI): domain Eukaryota; kingdom Viridiplantae; phylum Streptophyta; class Magnoliopsida; order Poales; family Poaceae; genus Secale; species Secale cereale. The sequence goes on along the minus strand of LR738710.1, from coordinate 80,416,537 downwards.
TTTTGAGAACCAAGGTATCAATCCAGTAGGAGACCACGCGCCAGTCCCTCGCACCTGCACAAACAAATAAGAACTTCGCAGCCAACGCAATAAGGGGTTGTCAATCCCTTTACGGTCACTTACGAGAGTGAGATCTGATAGAGATGATAGTTTATATTTTTGGTATTTTTAGTTTAATAAAACAGCAAATAAAAGCGGTAAAAGTAAAGTAGATGTAGATTGATATGTTGAGAATAGACTCGAGGGCCATAGTTTTCTCTAGTGGCTTCTCTCATGATAGCGATATTCTACGGCGGGTAAACAAATTACTGTCGAGCAATTGATAGAAAAGCGAATAATTATGAGACTATCTAGGCATGATCATTGTATATAGGCATCACGTCCGAGACAAGTAGACCAACTCCTGCCTGCATCTACTACTATTACTCCACACATCGACCGCTATCCAGCATGCATCTAGAGTATTGAGTTCATACGAACAGAGTAATGCCTTAAGCAAGATGACATGATGTAGAGGGATAAACTCAAGCAATATGATGTAAACCCCATATTTTTATCCTCGATGGCAACAATACAATACGTGCCTTGCTGCCCCTACTGTCACTGGGAAAGGACACCACAAGATTGAACCCAAAGCCAAGCACTTCTCCATTGCAAGAACTATAGATCTAGTAGGCCAAACCAAACCAATAATTCGAAGAGACTTGCAAGGATATTATGAGCACACATAAAAAGTTCAAAGAAGAACCAAATATCTTTCATAGATAACCTTGATCATAAACTCACAATTCATCGGATCTCGACAAACACACCGCAAAAAGAGATTACATCGAATAGATCTCCTTGAAGACCGAGGAGAACTTTGTATTGAGATCCGGAGAGAGAGAGAAGAAGCCATCTAGATACTAGCTATGGACCCGAAGGTCTATGGTAAACTACTCACAACTCATGGTGAGGGCGATGATGATGATGATGAAGGCCTCCGTGATGGATCCCCCTCCGGTGGAGCTCCGAAACAGGCTCCAAGATGGGATCTCCACGGGAACAGAAGCTACAATGGTGGAATTAGGGTTTTCTCTCTGTGTACGGAGTTTCTGGGGTATGTGGACTTATATAGGAAGAAGGAGGGCACCGAGGGCCACTTGAGGGGGCCTCGAGGCAGGGGGCGCGCCCTGGGAAGGGGGGCGCGCCCCCCACCCTCGAGGGCCACCTCTATATCCCCTGACTTGGTCCTCAAGCTCCGTGTGCATGATTTTCTCCAAAAATATCTCTCACGAAGGTTTCATTCCGTTTGGACTCCGTTTGATATGCTTTTTCTGCAAAACCCTGAAATAGGCAAAAAACAGGAATCTGGACTGGGCCTTTGGGTTAGTAGGTTAGTCCCAAAAATGATATAAAAGTGAATGATAAAGCCCATTAAACATCCAAGACTTCATAAATAATAGCATGGAACAATCAAAAATTATAGATACGTTGGAGACGTATCATGGTTGAATTGACAACTCGGCTGCTAATACTTAAGAGTATTCTTTGGCTCCCCATGTGTCGAATCAACAAATTGGGTTGAATACTTTACCCTCGAAAACTATTGCGATCCCCTACACTTGTGGGTTATCAGGCGGCCACCACGCCGCAACACGGGCGCTCGTAGGCAAAGCTTTTCGCGCTGGCTTTTATTGGCCCACTGCCCGAGTAGATGCCCAAACATTAGTCCAACACTGCGTTGGCTGCCAGCTCTTTGCAAATGAAAGTCGCATGCCTCCCACCGCTCTGAGAAAAATCCCCATTACTTGGCCTTTTGCGGTCTGGGGGCTTGATATGGTAGGACCTCTTAAAGGGGGAAGCCATACAAGGAAATACTTACTGGTGATGATAGATAAATTCACTAAATGGATAGAAGCCAAGCCAGTAAAAATAGCTGAGGCAGGGCCTATGATAGATTTTATATCAGGTGTGGTACACCGTTATGGTGTCCCGCATAGTATTATCACGGATAATGGCTCCAACTTCACAGCTGACGAGGTAAGAAATTGGTGCGCAAAGTTAGGTATTAAACTTGACTGTGCTTCTGTATACCATCCCCAAATAAACGGTCAAGTAAAAAGAGCCAATGGTCTGATAATGAGGGGCATTAAACCCCGACTAGTGTGCTCCCTACGGGAGTCTGGTAAACACTGGGTCGAAGAGCTTGACTCCGTACTCTGGGTGCTGCGGACCACACCTAATTAGACGACCGGATATACACCTTTTTCATGGTGTACGGTGCAGAGGCAGTTCTGCCCTGCGGCATAATTCATGACTCGCCTCGAGTGCACACGTACGAGGAGAAAGAAGTCGAGCTAGACTGGCAAGACGACCTAGATAGACTTGAAGAGGAGCGCGATACGGTGCAAGCACGTTCCGCATTTTACCAACAACAGGCTAGGCGATACCAGAGCAAAGAAGTGTGGGCCAAGACATACAACGTCGGCGAACTCGTTTTACCCCTCCCGGAGAAGAAGAAGGGCAAGCTCAAACCAAAATGGGATGGCCCCTTCATTATCGACGAAGTACTCACCGGTGGAGCCTATCGCCTTCGCAATGCATAGGACAACCGCCTTGAGCCAATCCCATGGAACGCTGCCAGGCTCCGACGATTTTATGGATAGTTCGGTAGCACCTCTTTTCCTCCTTGTAAGTTTGGTCTTGTCGTATACCTTCTATTTTTTCTCCTTTTCTTTTCTTTTTCTCTTTCATTTTTTGGCAAGTATTCGGCTCGCCCGAACTACCAGAGGATAAGTACATCTTAGAATGTATCTACCCCAAATATACCTAGGGGCTTCTTTAACGAAGCCCATTATAAATAAAGCTTATTGCTCAAAATGTCATTTATTTTTACAGTTCTTCCTTGCCATTATATGCACCGATATGACTTAAGTTCTGGCCAAGCTGGGTTGCCTGGCTCCTATGCTTAACCCTACGTTCCTGATTGTTCGGCTAGGGTGTAAAGGGAGCACCTCTGCGATTGTTACAACCGGGTAATTCGGATATGTACCTCAGATTGGGTGAAGCCGAAAGCTAGCGCTCTTAAGGGAATAATTGGTCGGTGGATACACGACATATCGCATTCTAAAGCATATTCTAAACTACCACAGGATATGGCATCCTACAATCCTTTTCATAAGGATTAAAAGCCTAGGCCTGCATTTTTTATGCACGCCGACCCAGGGAAAGGAACCCCTAACGGAACTATTTTCTCTGGAAGATGTTTCTTACGTTAAATAGTAATATAACATAACTCCCCGAACACAGTCTGTCTATTCAAGCAATTATGACCGGATTGCCTGGTTTCCGAACATATCACGTGTTTTTACCACACATATAGTATTCGGAAGCACTCCAGCCTTTGGGTTTATGGAGGTTGAAGCAGATGATCGGCCATGACAAACTTTTTATAAATTCGGCCGGAGATAGGTTTGATGGTAAAGGTACATTGATACATAGAATCAAACGACTACTCATTTTCTATTCCCTCTATAAGGTTGTCTAGCTTACAGTCCTGTTGGGAAAGTCTGACAGCTATCTCTACTTGGTCATATACCAAATGCGGAGGAATTTCTTGTCCATCGGACCCTCGAGGTCCCACGCGGGCCATGTGATTTGGATCAAGACTAGTGTAGCACATCTTCACCATGGCCCAGGCTTCTCGAGCACCCATGCGGCATGCTGATGCTTTCCATAGTTCGAAGCGGCGTCGAGCCCCTTTGAACAGGTCCCCCAAATCCTCCATAGTTTCTGGAGGTGAGTTGCCAGGCCATAGAGCTCTGGCCATACTCTTCATGGCCTTCCGAGTCCGTTCATGGACCCTGGAAAGCTCTTGCGGCACGTCACCCTCAAAATCGGACACTCCGCCTTCAGGCTGCCCAGTCAACAAACCTGCAGGAAAAGTTTTATAAGAAACTTTCACAATAAGAGACTATAAGGAGAGCTAGGTATAAGAGACATACTAAACATGTCGCTTTTTAGCCTCCAGTTCTCTTCCAATGCACTTGAGAGTTGGGCCTTTACGCCCTTTAGCTCCTGTTCGAGCCTAATATTTCTATCCTGCGCTTGGTTCCCTTTCTCTATAGCTTGCGTCAGCACACGCTCGCCAGCGGTTGTTTCCTATTAGGCAAATCTTTTGTCTGTCAAAGAAAGAACAGTCTGTAGTAATCTGCAGGGTTCGCCTACTTCTGGAACTCCAAAAAATTGAAACTAAAATGGTAAATTTGCGCAATTTGTCTAACAATCATCTGCAAAAAGAATAAACTAAAAAGCACGCTCCAGTAAAATCCCATGACTACTTTAGTGAGCGCTAACGATTCTGTTTTTCACAGCAAGATCACATAAACTTCACACAAGTCTTCCCAAAGGTTCTACTTGGCACAAACACTAAACAAAACATGAAACCACATCTAATCAGAGTCTAGATGCAATATTTATTCCCTGACAGCGGCAAAAACAAAAAAATATAAAATTGGGTTGCCTCCCAACAAGCTCTTTCTTTATAGCCATTAAGATAGGCTTGAGAATTCAATGATGCTCACATGAAAGATAAGAATTGAAGCACAAAGAGAGCATCATAAAACATGTGACAAACACATCTAAGTATAACATACATCCTATCCATAGGCATTTTATAAGCAAACAAATTATCATAGCAAGCAAGATCTAGCGTATACAAGGAACAAGAAAGAAACAAGATCAATCTCAACATGAAGAGAGGTAATTTAGTAACATGAAGATTTCTACATCCATATTTTCCTCTCTCATAATAATTGCATGTAGGATCATGATAAAATTCAATAAAATAGCTATCACATAACATATTCTCAACACGATCCACATGCATGCGAACTTGACACTCTTCCAAAATAGTGGGATCAATATTAACTAAAGTCATGACCTGACAAAACCCACTTTTATCAATATTATTGCAAACATTATAATCAATCTCATATTCATCATGGGGCTTAAATAAATTTCCAAGATCATAGGAAGAATCACCCCAATCATGATCATTGCAACAAGTAATGGGCATAGCAATACTAGCATCCCCAAGCTTAGGGTTTTGCATATTATTAGCACAATTGACATCAATAGAATTTTCATAACATCATTGCAATCATGATTTTTATTTAAGGAGCTAACATGAATCACTCTTTCTTTTAGCAATTTCTCACAATTTTCAGATTCATAAATTTCAAGCAAAACCCCATAAAGATAATCTAGTGCACGCAGCTCACTAGCAATAGGTTCAACATAATTGGATCTCTTAAAGAGATTAGCATGTGGATGAGGATTCATACTTTAGCAAGCGAAGATGCAAGCTAATTGAGGGCACATAGCACACAAGAAAACACGAAGCAAGCGAACGATAAACACACAGTAGAAGAAGGGCGAATAAAACGGCAAGGGTGAAGTTGGGGAGAGGAAAACGAGGGGCAAAAAATGTAATGCGAAGGATAAGGGCTTGTGATAGGTACTTGGTATATGAATTTTGCCTAAGCCTCCCCGGCAACGGCGCCAGAAATTCTTCTTGCTAACTTTTGAGCTTGTGTTGTATTCCCTCGAAGAGGAAAGGGAGATGCAGCACAGTAGCGTAAGTATTTCCCTCAATTTTTGAGAACCAAGGTATCAATCCAGTAGGAGACCACGCGCCAGTCCCTCGCACCTGCACAAACAAATAAGAACTTCGCAGCCAACGCAATAAGGGGTTGTCAATCCCTTTACGGTCACTTACGAGAGTGAGATCTGATAGAGATGATAGTTTATATTTTTGGTATTTTTAGTTTAATAAAACAGCAAATAAAAGCGGTAAAAGTAAAGTAGATGTAGATTGATATGTTGAGAATAGACTCGAGGGCCATAGTTTTCTCTAGTGGCTTCTCTCATGATAGCGATATTCTACGGCGGGTAAACAAATTACTGTCGAGCAATTGATAGAAAAGCGAATAATTATGAGACTATCTAGGCATGATCATTGTATATAGGCATCACGTCCGAGACAAGTAGACCAACTCCTGCCTGCATCTACTACTATTACTCCACAAATCGACCGCTATCCAGCATGCATCTAGAGTATTGAGTTCATACGAACAGAGTAATGCCTTAAGCAAGATGACATGATGTAGAGGGATAAACTCAAGCAATATGATGTAAACCCCATATTTTTATCCTCGATGGCAACAATACAATACATGCCTTGCTGCCCCTACTGTCACTGGGAAAGGACACCGCAAGATTGAACCCAAAGCCAAGCACTTCTCCATTGCAAGAACTATAGATCTAGTAGGCCAAACCAAACCAATAATTCGAAGAGACTTGCAAGGATATTATGAGCACACATAAAAAGTTCAAAGAAGAACCAAATATCTTTCATAGATAACCTTGATCATAAACTCACAATTCATCGGATCTCGACAAACACACCGCAAAAAGAGATTACATCGAATAGATCTCCTTGAAGACCGAGGAGAACTTTGTATTGAGATCCGGAGAGAGAGAGAAGAAGCCATCTAGATACTAGCTATGGACCCGAAGGTCTATGGTAAACTACTCACAACTCATGGTGAGGGCGATGATGATGATGATGAAGGCCTCCGTGATGGATCCCCCTCCGGTGGAGCTCCGAAACAGGCTCCAAGATGGGATCTCCACGGGAACAGAAGCTACAATGGTGGAATTAGGGTTTTCTCTCTGTGTACGGAGTTTCTGGGGTATGTGGACTTATATAGGAAGAAGGAGGGCACCGAGGGCCACTTGAGGGGGCCTCGAGGCAGGGGGCGCGCCCTGGGAAGGGGGGCGCGCCCCCCACCCTCGAGGGCCACCTCTATATCCCCTGACTTGGTCCTCAAGCTCCGTGTGCATGATTTTCTCCAAAAATATCTCTCACGAAGGTTTCATTCCGTTTGGACTCCGTTTGATATGCTTTTTCTGCAAAACCCTGAAATAGGCAAAAAACAGGAATCTGGACTGGGCCTTTGGGTTAGTAGGTTAGTCCCAAAAATGATATAAAAGTGAATGATAAAGCCCATTAAACATCCAAGACTTCATAAATAATAGCATGGAACAATCAAAAATTATAGATACGTTGGAGACGTATCATGGTTGAATTGACAACTCGGCTGCTAATACTTAAGAGTATTCTTTGGCTCCCCATGTGTCGAATCAACAAATTGGGTTGAATACTTTACCCTCGAAAACTATTGCGATCCCCTACACTTGTGGGTTATCAGG
>LR738710.1:80380027-80409270 GCA_902687465.1 Secale cereale | reverse complement strand
CGTTGGCTGCCAGCTCTTTGCAAATGAAAGTCGCATGCCTCCCACCGCTCTGAGAAAAATCCCCATTACTTGGCCTTTTGCGGTCTGGGGGCTTGATATGGTCGGACCTCTTAAAGGGGGAAGCCATACAAGGAAATACTTACTGGTGATGATAGATAAATTCACTAAATGGATAGAAGCCAAGCCAGTAAAAATAGCTGAGGCAGGGCCTATGATAGATTTTATATCAGGTGTGGTACACCGTTATGGTGTCCCGCATAGTATTATCACGGATAATGGCTCCAACTTCACAGCTGACGAGGTAAGAAATTGGTGCGCAAAGTTAGGTATTAAACTTGACTGTGCTTCTGTATACCATCCCCAAATAAACGGTCAAGTAAAAAGAGCCAATGGTCTGATAATGAGGGGCATTAAACCCCGACTAGTGTGCTCCCTACGGGAGTCTGGTAAACACTGGGTCGAAGAGCTTGACTCCGTACTCTGGGTGCTACGGACCACACCTAATTAGACGACCGGATATACACCTTTTTCATGGTGTACGGTGCAGAGGCAGTTCTGCCCTGCGGCATAATTCATGACTCGCCTCGAGTGCACACGTACGAGGAGAAAGAAGTCGAGCTAGACTGGCAAGACGACCTAGATAGACTTGAAGAGGAGCGCGATACGGTGCAAGCACGTTCCGCATTTTACCAACAACAGGCTAGGCGATACCAGAGCAAAGAAGTGTGGGCCAAGACATACAACGTCGGCGAACTCGTTTTACCCCTCCCGGAGAAGAAGAAGGGCAAGCTCAAACCAAAATGGGATGGCCCCTTCATTATCGACGAAGTACTCACCGGTGGAGCCTATCGCCTTCGCAATGCATAGGACAACCGCCTTGAGCCAAACCCATGGAACGCTGCCAGGCTCCGACGATTTTATGGATAGTTCGGTAGCACCTCTTTTCCTCCTTGTAAGTTTGGTCTTGTCGTATACCTTCTATTTTTTCTCCTTTTCTTTTCTTTTTCTCTTTCATTTTTTGGCAAGTATTCGGCTCGCCCGAACTACCAGAGGATAAGTACATCTTAGAATGTATCTACCCTAAATATACCTAGGGGCTTCTTTAACGAAGCCCATTATAAATAAAGCTTATTGCTCAAAATGTCGTTTGTTTTTACAGTTCTTCCTTGCCATTATATGCACCGATATGACTTAAGTTCTGGCCAAGCTGGGTTGCCTGGCTCCTGTGCTTAACCCTACGTTCCTGATTGTTCGGCTAGGGTGTAAAGGGAGCACCTCTGCGATTGTTACAACCGGGTAATTCGGATATGTACCTCAGATTGGGTGAAGCCGAAAGCTAGCGCTCTTAAGGGAATAATTGGTCGGTGGATACACGACATATCCCATTCTAAAGCATATTCTAAACTACCACAGGATATGGCATCCTACAATCCTTTTCATAAGGATTAAAAGCCTAGGCCTGCATTTTTTATGCACGCCGACCCAGGGAAAGGAACCCCTAACGGAACTATTTTCTCTGGAAGATGTTTCTTACGTTAACTAGTAATATAACATAACTCCCCGAACACAGTCTGTCTATTCAAGCAATTATGACCGGATTGCCTGGTTTCCGAACATATCACGTGTTTTTACCACACATATAGTATTCGGAAGCACTCCAGCCTTTGGGTTTATGGAGGTTGAAGCAGATGATCGGCCATGACAAACTTTTTATAAATTCGGCCGGAGATAGGTTTGATGGTAAAGGTACATTGATACATAGAATCAAATGACTACTCATTTTCTATTCCCTCTATAAGGTTGTCTAGCTTACAGTCCTGTTGGGAAAGTCTGACAGCTATCTCTACTTGGTCATATACCAAATGCGGAGGAATTTCTTGTCCATCGGACCCTCGAGGTCCCACGCGGGCCATGTGATTTGGATCAAGACTAGTGTAGCACATCTTCACCATGGCCCAGGCTTCTCGAGCACCCATGCGGCATGCTGATGCTTTCCATAGTTCGAAGCGGCGTCGAGCCCCTTTGAACAGGTCCGCCAAATCCTCCATAGTTTCTGGAGGTGAGTTGCCAGGCCATAGAGCTCTGGCCATACTCTTCATGGCCTTCCGAGTCCGTTCATGGACCCTTGAAAGCTCTTGCGGCACGTCACCCTCAAAATCGGACACTCCGCCTTCAGGCTGCCCAGTCAACAAACCTGCAGGAAAAGTTTTATAAGAAACTTTCACAATAAGAGACTATAAGGAGAGCTAGGTATAAGAGACATACTAAACATGTCGCTTTTTAGCCTCCAGTTCTCTTCCAATGCGCTTGAGAGTTGGGCCTTTACGCCCTTTAGCTCCTGTTCGAGCCTAATATTTCTATCCTGCGCTTGGTTCCCTTTCTCTATAGCTTGCGTCAGCACACGCTCGCCAGCGGTTGTTTCCTATTAGGCAAATCTTTTGTCTGTCAAAGAAAGAACAGTCTGTAGTAATCTGTAGGGTTTGCCTACTTCTGGAACTCCAAAAAATTGAAACTAAAATGGTAAATTTGCGCAATTTGTCTAACAATCATCTGCAAAAAGAATAAACTAAAAAGCACGCTCCAGTAAAATCCCACGACTACTTTAGTGAGCGCTAACGATTCTGTTTTTCACAGCAAGATCACATAAACTTCACACAAGTCTTCCCGAAGGTTCTACTTGGCACAAACACTAAACAAAACATGAAACCACATCTAATCAGAGTCTAGATGCAATATTTATTCCCTGACAGCGGCAAAAACAAAAAAATATAAAATTGGGTTGCCTCCCAACAAGCTCTTTCTTTATAGCCATTAAGATAGGCTTGAGAATTCAATGATGCTCACATGAAAGATAAGAATTGAAGCACAAAGAGAGCATCATAAAACATGTGACAAACACATCTAAGTATAACATACATCCTATCCATAGGCATTTTATAAGCAAACAAATTATCATAGCAAGCAAGATCTAGCGTATACAAGGAACAAGAAAGAAACAAGATCAATCTCAACATGAAGAGAGGTAATTTAGTAACATGAAGATTTCTACATCCATATTTTCCTCTCTCATAATAATTGCATGTAGGATCATGATAAAATTCAATAAAATAGCTATCACATAACATATTCTCAACACGATCCACATGCATGCGAACTTGACACTCTTCCAAAATAGTGGGATCAATATTAACTAAAGTCATGACCTGACAAAACCCACTTTTATCAATATTATTGCAAACATTATAATCAATCTCATATTCATCATGGGGCATAAATAAATTTCCAAGATCATAGGAAGAATCACCCCAATCATGATCATTGCAACAAGTAATGGGCATAGCAATACTAGCATCCCCAAGCTTAGGGTTTTGCATATTATTAGCACAATTGACATCAATAGAATTTTTCATAACATCATTGCAATCACGATTTTTATTTAAGGAGCTAACATGAATCACTCTTTCTTTTAGCAATTTCTCACAATTTTCAGATTCATAAATTTCAAGCAAAACCCCATAAAGATAATCTAGTGCACGCAGCTCACTAGCAATAGGTTCAACATAATTGGATCTCTTAAAGAGATTAGCATGTGGATGAGGATTCATACTTTAGCAAGCGAAGATGCAAGCTAATTGAGGGCACATAGCACACAAGAAAACAAGAAGCAAGCGAACGATAAACACACAGTAGAAGAAGGGCGAATAAAACGGCAAGGGTGAAGTTGGGGAGAGGAAAACGAGGGGCAAAAAATGTAATGCGAAGGATAAGGGTTTGTGATAGGTACTTGGTATATGAATTTTGCCTAAGCCTCCCCGGCAACGGCGCCAGAAATTCTTCTTGCTAACTTTTGAGCTTGCGTTGTATTCCCTCGAAGAGGAAAGGGAGATGCAGCACAGTAGCGTAAGTATTTCCCTCAATTTTTGAGAACCAAGGTATCAATCCAGTAGGAGACCACGCGCCAGTCCCTCGCACCTGCACAAACAAATAAGAACTTCGCAGCCAACGCAATAAGGGGTTGTCAATCCCTTTACGGTCACTTATGAGAGTGAGATCTGATAGAGATGATAGTTTATATTTTTGGTATTTTTAGTTTAATAAAACAGCAAATAAAAGCGGTAAAAGTAAAGTAGATGTAGATTGATATGTTGAGAATAGACTCGAGGGCCATAGTTTTCTCTAGTGGCTTCTCTCATGATAGCGATATTCTACGGCGGGTAAACAAATTACTGTCGAGCAATTGATAGAAAAGCGAATAATTATGAGACTATCTAGGCATGATCATTGTATATAGGCATCACGTCCGAGACAAGTAGACCAACTCCTGCCTGCATCTACTACTATTACTCCACACATCGACCGCTATCCAGCATGCATCTAGAGTATTGAGTTCATACGAACAGAGTAATGCCTTAAGCAAGATGACATGATGTAGAGGGATAAACTCAAGCAATATGATGTAAACCCCATATTTTTATCCTCGATGGCAACAATACAATACGTGCCTTGCTGCCCCTACTGTCACTAGGAAAGGACACCGCAAGATTGAACCCAAAGCCAAGCACTTCTCCATTGCAAGAACTATAGATCTAGTAGGCCAAACCAAACCAATAATTCGAAGAGACTTGCAAGGATATTATGAGCACACATAAAAAGTTCAAAGAAGAACCAAATATCTTTCATAGATAACCTTGATCATAAACTCACAATTCATCGGATCTCGACAAACACACCGCAAAAAGAGATTACATCGAATAGATCTCCTTGAAGACCGAGGAGAACTTTGTATTGAGATCCGGAGAGAGAGAGAAGAAGCCATCTAGATACTAGCTATGGACCCGAAGGTCTATGGTAAACTACTCACAACTCATGGTGAGGGCGATGATGATGATGATGAAGGCCTCCGTGATGGATCCCCCTCCGGTGGAGCTCCGAAACAGGCTCCAAGATGGGATCTCCATGGGAACAGAAGCTACAATGGTGGAATTAGGGTTTTCTCTCTGTGTACGGAGTTTCTGGGGTATGTGGACTTATATAGGAAGAAGGAGGGCACCGAGGGCCACTTGAGGGGGCCTCGAGGCAGGGGGCGCGCCCTGGGAAGGGGGGCGCGCCCCCCACCCTCGAGGGCCACCTCTATATCCCCTGACTTGGTCCTCAAGCTCCGTGTGCATGATTTTCTCCAAAAATATCTCTCACGAAGGTTTCATTCCGTTTGGACTCCGTTTGATATGCTTTTTCTGCAAAACCCTGAAATAGGCAAAAAACAGGAATCTGGACTGGGCCTTTGGGTTAGTAGGTTAGTCCCAAAAATGATATAAAAGTGAATGATAAAGCCCATTAAACATCCAAGACTTCATAAATAATAGCATGGAATAATCAAAAATTATAGATACGTTGGAGACGTATCATGGTTGAATTGACAACTTGGCTGCTAATACTTAAGAGTATTCTTTGGCTCCCCATGTGTCGAATCAACAAATTGGGTTGAATACTTTACCCTCGAAAACTATTGCGATCCCCTACACTTGTGGGTTATCAGGCGGCCACCACGCCGCAACACGGGCGCTCGTAGGCAAAGCTTTTCGCGCTGGCTTTTATTGGCCCACTGCCCGAGTAGATGCCCAAACATTAGTCCAACACTGCGTTGGCTGCCAGCTCTTTGCAAATGAAAGTCGCATGCCTCCCACCGCTCTGAGAAAAATCCCCATTACTTGGCCTTTTGCGGTCTGGGGGCTTGATATGGTCGGACCTCTTAAAGGGGGAAGCCATACAAGGAAATACTTACTGGTGATGATAGATAAATTCACTAAATGGATAGAAGCCAAGCCAGTAAAAATAGCTGAGGCAGGGCCTATGATAGATTTTATATCAGGTGTGGTACACCGTTATGGTGTCCCGCATAGTATTATCACGGATAATGGCTCCAACTTCACAGCTGACGAGGTAAGAAATTGGTGCGCAAAGTTAGGTATTAAACTTGACTGTGCTTCTGTATACCATCCCCAAATAAACGGTCAAGTAAAAAGAGCCAATGGTCTGATAATGAGGGGCATTAAACCCCGACTAGTGTGCTCCCTACGGGAGTCTGGTAAACACTGGGTCGAAGAGCTTGACTCCGTACTCTGGGTGCTGCGGACCACACCTAATTAGACGACCGGATATACACCTTTTTCATGGTGTACGGTGCAGAGGCAGTTCTGCCCTGCGGCATAATTCATGACTCGCCTCGAGTGCACACGTACGAGGAGAAAGAAGTCGAGCTAGACTGGCAAGACGACCTAGATAGACTTGAAGAGGAGCGCGATACGGTGCAAGCACGTTCCGCATTTTACCAACAACAGGCTAGGCGATACCAGAGCAAAGAAGTGTGGGCCAAGACATACAACATCGGCGAACTCGTTTTACCCCTCCCGGAGAAGAAGAAGGGCAAGCTCAAACCAAAATGGGATGGCCCCTTCATTATCGACGAAGTACTCACCGGTGGAGCCTATCGCCTTCGCAATGCATAGGACAACCGCCTTGAGCCAAACCCATGGAACGCTGCCAGGCTCCGACGATTTTATGGATAGTTCGGTAGCACCTCTTTTCCTCCTTGTAAGTTTGGTCTTGTCGTATACCTTCTATTTTTTCTCCTTTTCTTTTCTTTTTCTCTTTCATTTTTTGGCAAGTATTCGGCTCGCCCGAACTACCAGAGGATAAGTACATCTTAGAATGTATCTACCCCAAATATACCTAGGGGCTTCTTTAACGAAGCCCATTATAAATAAATCTTATTGCTCAAAATGTCGTTTGTTTTTACAGTTCTTCCTTGCCATTATATGCACCGATATGACTTAAGTTCTGGCCAAGCTGGGTTGCCTGGCTCCTATGCTTAACCCTACGTTCCTGATTGTTCGGCTAGGGTGTAAAGGGAGCACCTCTGTGATTGTTACAACCGGGTAATTCGGATATGTACCTCAGATTGGGTGAAGCCGAAAGCTAGCGCTCTTAAGGGAATAATTGGTCGGTAGATACACGACATATCGCATTCTAAAGCATATTCTAAACTACCACAGGATATGGCATCCTACAATCCTTTTCATAAGGATTAAAAGCCTAGGCCTGCATTTTTTATGCACGCCGACCCAGGGAAAGGAACCCCTAACGGAACTATTTTCTCTGGAAGATGTTTCTTACGTTAAATAGTAATATAACATAACTCCCCGAACACAGTCTGTCTATTCAAGCAATTATGACCGGATTGCCTGGTTTCCGAACATATCACGTGTTTTTACCACACATATAGTATTCAGAAGCACTCCAGCCTTTGGGTTTATGGAGGTTGAAGCAGATGATCGGCCATGACAAACTTTTTATAAATTCGGCCGGAGATAGGTTTGATGGTAAAGGTACATTGATACATAGAATCAAACGACTACTCATTTTCTATTCCCTCTATAAGGTTGTCTAGCTTACAGTCCTGTTGGGAAAGTCTGACAGCTATCTCTACTTGGTCATATACCAAATGCGGAGGAATTTCTTGTCCATCGGACCCTCGAGGTCCCACGCGGGCCATGTGATTTGGATCAAGACTAGTGTAGCACATCTTCACCATGGCCCAGGCTTCTCGAGCACCCATGCGGCATGCTGATGCTTTCCATAGTTCGAAGCGGCGTCGAGCCCCTTTGAACAGGTCCCCCAAATCCTCCATAGTTTCTGGAGGTGAGTTGCCAGGCCATAGAGCTCTGGCCATACTCTTCATGGCCTTCCGAGTCCGTTCATGGACCCTGGAAAGCTCTTGCGGCACGTCACCCTCAAAATCGGACACTCCGCCTTCAGGCTGCCCAGTCAACAAACCTGCAGGAAAAGTTTTATAAGAAACTTTCACAATAAGAGACTATAAGGAGAGCTAGGTATAAGAGACATACTAAATATGTCGCTTTTTAGCCTCCAGTTCTCTTCCAATGCGCTTGAGAGTTGGGCCTTTACGCCCTTTAGCTCCTGTTCGAGCCTAATATTTCTATCCTGCGCTTGGTTCCCTTTCTCTATAGCTTGCGTCAGCACACGCTCGCCAGCCGTTGTTTCCTATTAGGCAAATCTTTTGTCTGCCACAGCAGCTCTTAGCTCCCTCTCTAGTTGGTTGGTCAACCCTGTTGTATTACAAATTAGTACATACACAATAGTAATTGGCAGAACTATCATAGTTTTGGACACCATTGCTCTTACCATCAGCATCCTTTCCGGATTCCTTCGAATTTTTCAATTCGGCGAGCTGGGTCCGGCACTCTTCAAGTTCCTTGGATAAAGATTTATTCTTTTCTCGAATGACCTATAAAAACACAACGATCCTCAAATCAGTTGTACCAACTGCTTTAAGTCTCAGGGGCTACTGGCATGGGAACACTCAAAATAAACACTTACCCGCATATCTTTGGAAAGCTAATGAGTGGCTCTGGCAAGTCCGTCTTGGGCGGCTCGGATATAGGCATCTGCAGAACTGAGGGCGTTCAACGCCTCCTAAGAAAAAGCGGGGTCACGCATGGCTGCTTTCCGCCGCCGGTGGATCATCGCAACCTCCACTTCGGAATTGGTAGCTGACACTTCGTCTGAATCCTCCTGGAGAGGACAATCCGGCACCGAATTAGCATTTACCCCTGATGGGCCTAATGCCGGATTGACTGGAGCTTGGCATGCATTGCCGCTAGAGACAGTCCGGTGTGTACTACTCCTAAAAGAAAAAAACAAAGCGGAAGTTTTTAATACCGATCTCACCACTGTTGGGGAACGTAGTATTTCAAAAAAATTCCTACGATCACGCAAGATCTATCTACTAGATGCATACCAACGAGAGGGGAGAGTGCGTCTACGTACCCTCGTAGACCGAAAGCTGAAGTGTCTAGTGATGTGGTTGATGTAGTCGAACTTCTTCGCGATCCAACCGATCAAGCACTAAACGTACGGCACCTCCGTATTCAGCACACGTTCAGCTTGATGACGTCCCACGAGCTCTTGATCCAGTTGAGCTTCACAGGAGATTTTCGTCAGCACGACGGCGTGGTGATGGAGATGATGAAGCTACCAGTGCAGGGCTTCGGCTAAGCACTGCAACGGTATGACCGAGGTGTGTTTCTGTGGAGGGGGCACCGCACATGGCTAGAATAATGTTTCTTATGTTTCTTTGGGTGCCCCCCCTGCCCTCGTATATAAAGGAGCAAGGGGGGGTACGGCTGGCCAAGGGGCGCGCCAGGGAGTAGGATTCCTACTCCTAGTAGGAATAGGAACCCCCTTTTCCTATTCCTGCTAGGAGTAGGAAAGGAAAGGGGAGAGGAGAAGGAAAGGAGAGGGGGCGCCTCCCCCCCCCCTTTTCCTAGTCCAACTAGGAACCCTAGGGGGTGTGGCCAGCCCTAGGGGCTGCCCCTCTCTTTCCCTCAATGGCCCACTATGGCCCATACTCCCTCGGGGGGTTCCGGTAACCCCCTCTGGCACTACAGTTTTACCCGATAACACCCGGAACACTTCTGATGTCCGAATATAGTCGTCCAATATATTAATATTTATGTCTCGGACATTCCGAGACTCCTCGTCATGTCTGTGATCTCATCCGGGACTCCGAACTACCTTCGGTACATCAAAACTCATAAACTCATAATACCTATCGTCATCAAACGTTAAGCGTGCGGACCCTACGGGTTCGAGAACTATGTAGACATGACCGAGACTCATCTGCGGTCAATAACCAATAGCGGAACCTGGATGATCATATAATCATATTAGCTCCTACATATTCTACGATGATCTTTATCGGTCAAACCGCATAACAACATACGTTGTTCCTTTTGTCATCGGTATGTTACTTGCCCGAGATTCAATCATCGGTATCTTAATACCTAGTTCAATCTTGTTACCGGCAAGTCTCTTTACTCGTTCCGTAATACATCATCTCGTTACTAACTCATTAGTCATTTTCTTGCAAGGCTTATTATGATGTGTATTACTGAGAGGGCCCAGAGATACCTTTCCGACACTCGGAGTGACAAATCATATTCTTGATCTATGCCAACACCACGAACACCTTCGGAGACACCTGTAGAGAATTTTTATAATCACCCAGTTACATTGTGACGTTTGATAGCACACAAGGTGTTCCTCCGGTATTCGGGAGTTGCATAATCTCATAGTCATAGGAACATGTATAAGTCATGAAGAAAGCAATAGAAGTAAAACTAAACGATCATAGTGCTAAGCTAACGGATGGGTCTCGTCCATCACATCATTCTCCAAATGATGTGATCCCATTGATCAAATGACAACTCGTGTCTATGGCTAGGAAACTTAAACATCTTTGATCAATGAGCTAGTCTAGTAAAGGCATACTAGGGACACTCTGTTTTGTCTATGTATTCACACATATACTAAGTTTCCGGTTAATACAATTCTAGCATGAATAATAAACATTTATAATGATATAAGGAAATATAAACAACTTTATTATTGCCTCTAGGCATATTTCCTTCAGGGCACCCTCTCCGGCTCTTCCAGGGTGAAAGAGCCCATCTGCTCTTCAAAGGGGAAAGCGTCTGTCTGCGACATCAGGGATGGCACCCTACAGTCGTGCTCTTCCAAAAGGAAGGAGCCCATCTGCGCCAACATGGAGCGCATCTAGGGTCCGTGCTCTTCCCACGGGAACGAGCCCATCTGTGACAAGTGAGGAAACCCATGATTTGTTTTGTCGTGCCTCTTCACAGGGGGAAACCCATGATTTGTTTTGTCGAGTCCCTTTTGTAGTGTAGTGAGAATATGTCCAGTTTTAATTGCTATATCTGGTTGTTTGTAGTATGCCTTGTTTATTTCAGTTGTTCACAATGTGATGCTCTATATGTGCAATTATTTATTGTGCAGTACATTTCATCAATCCAGTTTTAAGCATACCGATAGGAATGCATATATTTGCTTGATGTTATGCCTGTTATAGCTAGCATATGCCTCTTTTAAAGTTTTTTGATTGTTCGGTTGTTTGTAGTTAGCATATGTTCAGTTTCAAATGCTATCTTTGGTTGTTCGTAGTATGCCTTGTTTATTCCAGTTAGTCACAACGTGATGTTCTATACGTGCAAGTATGAACTGTGCAGTTCAATTTCATCAGTACCGGTTTCAACAATACCACTATGAATGACTACATTTGGTTGTTGCATCTTGTAGTTAACACGCCTTTCCATTTTTATTTAACCATAACCAGTGTACTTAGACCGGCAAAATACCAGTTTGAATGACTATGTTTGCTTGTTGTTAAATGTTAGGCATGTTGCAGTTAGCACACCTTTCCACTTGTTTTGCTTTACTAGCGTGTTTAAACCTGCACACTGAAGCTATCTTTTGGAGATTATTTTGTCTGCAATGTACAATTTTTGTTGATGTTTAGCCTGTTGTGCTTAACATGCTTCTCGATGTACCTACACAGGACAATTTTGGGAACGACTGTTGTTTTCCATCGAGGTTAGTTTCATCCCATGGCTTATATCTGCTCACTGTTCAGGATATCGGTAGGTGGTACCATATAGGTCGGCGGCTGATAATGGCCTAATCGGTGAATAGGACTTTTAACTGAATGTATCTGCCACCCATTTTTCGTTAGGTTAACAAGGGCCATATGTAATATATCTGAGGCTACATAGCAATATGCACTGTACTTAATATCTAAATATGCAATCCTAGGCTACATAGCAACAAGAAAGAGTGTTACATTAATGTTCTAATGATGTCTAGATATACATAGAAGAGCAGTAGCAGCAACAGCAACAACACATCCCTCATGTTTAGATATACTTTAGGGCTATTTGAGCCCGACCTAGCTCAAACTAACTGTAACCCATGGATACAGCAGCAGTTAATCAGCCGATAATTTGTAAGAATGAACTAGACTCCTTCGGGCCCATAATATAAGATGTTAATTCATCTAATATGTGAGTATATTAGATGTTATAATATACTCCCTCCATTCCTCAATATTTGTCTTTTTAGAGATTTCAAATGGACTACCACATACAGATGTATATAGACATATTATAGAAGAGTGTTGTACTACATCATTGTGCAATTGTTGTTTAGCTTCTAATATTAACTTGGTACTTTAGGTACATATGTCATTGGTAAAGATCCGCGTTTCGACCCTTTCGGTATATGGGGCAATGAGATATCGATGCACCAGCATCAAGTGAGGAAGCTGATAAAGATTGTTAGTAAAATGGGTCCAAAGATGGCAATTAAACTATATGTTTACACTTTATCCAAGAGAACAACGAACTGCAGGATGGTAAGTAAGAACTATGCAGCCTTCTTTTTACTGCCCATAATGAGTTGTGTTAGATAACAATGTCTGAATCTTTTTCCTTTGTAGTGGTTGCCAAAGCAGTTTACTCAAGATTACCTCTCAAACTACATGATTGGTGGGCATGCAAAGGTTAAAGTATTTCTACCAGAACACGATGATTACCTAGAAGTTTTAATGAAGACCGTGAAGGATAGGCGGTCGGCCATCACAAGGGGTTGTACTAGAGTCGTGTGTTCCTTCTGCATGGAGGAGGGCACAATATGGGCATTTTGCTTCACCTTGTTCAGCAATCAGAATATATTTGGCCTCTTTCTTTCCCGTCTTTAATAGTACAAATATACAACTATGGCTCATCGTTCTTTATTTGGTTCTTATGTAATTTTCTTGAACATATGTACCTATGATCGAATAATGCATTGGTTGTTTGAACCTGATGGATATGAATAAAGCTGTAGCATACATTCAAATTCAAATTCAAATCCAAATCTGGTACAATTTGGAAAAGCAGCAATTAAATTACGGTGAATTTACGCTCTCCAGATTGTTACGGCACACACGGTTGGTAAAACACAAACGTTTGCGATATGCACCATAATCCGAGACGGTTCACAAAGAGGAAATATGTGCAAGTATGCACACAGTTGCCGTTTGCAAAGCGTGTGCGATGTCAGACAATATCACAAACGGTGCGGGCAAACTAAACGATTGTGTTAGTTGCCTTATCGTACACGATTCGCAACCATGAACTGTTTTTGATGAAGTATGCATCGTAAACGTTGCACCATAGAATAGTGTGTGCGATAGTTGTCGTGTACGATGATGTTACGACGGTCCAATGTTTCGTAACCCTGTTCGACACTCGTACGACGATTAGCTAATCTTCTTAACGGTGAATCGTTTGTGATGGGCCGCGCATCATACACGTTCTATAATAGGGAACCGTTTGTGATGGGTCGCGCATCGTAAATGTAGCACCATAGAATACCGACTGCAAAGGCAATGCGAATAGAAATGAGTAGGAGTACTGTATGGGCCCTATCCCCGACGGTTTCTAGGTCGTGTGGGAAGGACCCCCCTATCGCCCACACTCACTTGCCGACGACTCCAAATGCCGTCGCGGAAAGGGGTTTAAAACCGTTTGTATAGCACCGACGCGTACTAGTGAAAGGAAAAAGGGAATAGGATTCCCCCTTCCCCCTCTTCCCTTCCTAATTCGAATAGGAATAGGAAAGGGGGTTTTGACAGAATTGGAGAGGACCTGTCGGGGATATACGCCGCGGCATGACCCGGCCGGAAATATGACCCTGCCGTACTTGGCGGTTTACTTGACGGTTTACACTTGGCGATTCACTAGCGACCCGTCCTGACCAGACGGTTTACAAGCAACCTGCCTGAACATTATTATTCACTGGTAACCCGGCGGGCGGATCACGGATGACAAGGCCCAAGGCCCAGAAGGCCGGTTCAAGTTATGGTGGGCCGGTTTATGAGAAAAGCACAAGGAATATTCTCCTACAAAGGAAGCAAGACTATGACTCCACTTGTAATAGAGTAATCCTAATCCTACTAGGACTAGTCATGTAACCCGCCCCTTAACATATATAAGGAGGGGCGGGGCTCCTCAAAAGAGGGACAGGCAAGAAGAAACAATTTCTAGGGCTAGACACAAAGAGCCGGTTTATCGGCGACTCTCTCGTGATGATAATGAGACCTAGCCACAAACAACATGTAGGGTTGTTACCGGATGATGTTTCCCGGGGCCCGAAGCTGTATAAACACTTGTCTTGTGTTGCGTCTCTCGATTCCGCTCAACCCCTCTCAAGCTACCACATAGATGTGCGGCCTCACGACTAAGTCCGCACACTAGGACATCTGCCGTGACAATTCCACGACAGTTGGCGCCCACCGTGAGGCTGCGCACCGTGGTGTTGAGTTCTTGAAGGGCACTTTCCCGGGGATCGAGAAGTTTGCAATCTTCCGGATGAGCCGGTTTGTAGGGATTTATGATCTGTGAGGTTAAAGGGTTCAAGGAAAATTAGGGTTGCAATTTGTTTTATTGTCACAGTCGCCGAGATCCTGTGCGCCGTCACATGACCAAGGTGATTCGTCAGTTCAAAGCCAGATAGGTTTCAAGCGCCGCCTGCAAGTCACTGGTTGGAGGCGTGCCAGAATTTTCGTTATAGTATTGATGTGTACTATAGCTGCGTCCAACACTGACGCGAAGATCAAGTCGCGAAACCGCGGTCAAACTTTCAGGATCAGAAGGACTCAGATCATTAAACTGTCGCATCCAATAATATTTTAGGGACTGCGTCACGTGAACATGCATGTTCGGACCACAACCCGAAGGAAGTCACAGATGCCAATTGGTAAAAGAGCAACCACGGCCACGACCCAGATTCGCGTCGGTTTGACTCCGAGTCATCGCCGAGAGCCGCCTGTGAGACGCTGGACCTACCGCTCTAATCCGAATCCCGTCTGCTGAGTTGCTCCGGATGTAAGCCTCTGAATCGCTGCACCTCGTGCCGCAAGTCGCGCTATCAGCCGCTCCGGTGGATCCCTCTTCTATACTGTCCACGGCTGCGGCCGAGTATTCACCCTCGCCGAAGCAGACCGTTGGCCGCATCCACCAATTTGCCTGCTTAGATCAGCCTGTCGCGGCCCTCTGCTACTTCAAGTCGCCTCACCTAGCCTCGCCTCAGTCATCGTCTCGGATTCGACCTCACCTCGTTGACACCGCGAGAAGCTCCGCCCGCAGAAGGAAGTCACGGACTCGGTCTCGTAGCCGATGCGGCCTCAAGACACCTTCAAGTCGCCGGCCTTGCTGCCGCCTTGCACCGCCCTTGCCGGAGCCGCCGGTCTCTATCAAGCTGCCGCCGCAGCTAGCCGGCCGCCCTCACCTTGCTGGCTCACCTCCACCGCCATGGGCTTGGCCTCACGGCCTCCACAGCCATCTCTCCACCTCCGAGCTGCCCTGGTTGTGCTCGCCTCGCCGCCGCGGCCATATCTCGAGCCGCCTCCTTCGCCGGCCTGTTCCGTCATTGAGCCGCTACATCAAGTCACCGTTCGACCCGCCTCTGAGCACCTGCAAGCCGGCCTTCCTCCTGCATTTGAGCCGCTACCGCCACTCGTCGGCAGCGTGCGACCCGCCCGCACCTACGTTTGCTCCGGCCAGCAATCTCCGCGCATCAAGACCGGCTGTGCCGGGCCACCAGCCCCTGCCGCTGCGGGGCCAGAGTCGTCGGCCGTCTTCGCTGTCAAGCCAGCCGCATGCCTCTTCCTCCATCAAAAATTCTTCGGTATGTACATATGCAAAGATAGGTTGAGCAGAGAAGTTTTTGTGCCGGCATCTCCTACGTCGACTTCTTCGCCACCCCGGATCCAAGTTGCCTCGCCGGCCTTGTCGAGACGCCTTGTGACTCCATCGTGTCGAGCTGCCAACCTCGCCGTGGTTCACCTCGCCTCCAAGCGGCCCGCGTGGGCCACCTCCTCCGCCAAGAGCCGTCAAGAGCAGTCGCCTCCGACGCCACGGTCCCTCATCAAGTCAGCTGTTCAGCGACCACGGCGTTGGCGCCGCCCGGGTCGTGTTGGGCTCCTGGCGTTGGACATGCGGCGGTCTGCAGTGGTGGCCTCTCAAAACAAGAATAGACATTCTACCATGCACGGTATATACCGTGCATGTATCAGCCACCGGTTATCTTTGAGATTCGGATCCGTGCATGCATCTGATCTTTGTGTTGCTAAGCTAACCTC
This sequence comes from Secale cereale, assembly GCA_902687465.1. Classification (NCBI taxonomy): domain Eukaryota; kingdom Viridiplantae; phylum Streptophyta; class Magnoliopsida; order Poales; family Poaceae; genus Secale; species Secale cereale. Next base: position 80,393,213 of record LR738710.1, on the reverse strand, counting down.
AATTTATGACCCCTTGTCCTATTAATTATGTCATATCAATCAGTCACTATTTCTCCTGACAACTTTTCCCTAGTTATTACGAAGACCTGCAATATCTCTCCTCTCACTCACAAAGTAGAGACGAGTAGTACTACACCCACTCATTTTTTTCATATGATTCTAAAATTTAAATTTATTTTATCTTTTGAACAGTAAGTTTGATTTATGATACATTTGCAAATTTATGTTCCTTGTGAAGAGAACATTGAAACAAGATCACTCTTGAATATATTTTCACAAAATTTAAAATTCAAATATGAAACATGGAGAGACCTTATGAAACTATAAAAAAACTACTGTATGTACCAAGTTTCATCGAGTTTTTTATAGATTAGTTTTGTATAAGTTTTGTTTAAAATATCTCGTCGGTATAAGCAAATTTGTCCAAATAGAATATAAGACAAACTTTTATTTCAGAAGATATCAAGCATCCAAATCTTTGAATAGAAAGAGAAAATATATTTTTGGGATAGAGTTGCAAAAGGGGGAGGCATCCAAACGGAAGAACACAATTTAAGAAAGGTTGACACACACAAACTGACCATGTGACAGAAAGATCGAGAAAAGTAAGACGTACAGCAGGTTAGTACATTGTGATTTCGGTCCGGGCAGTGAAATAATTAAGCGGTTAATCAATGCACGGTATATACCGTGCATGGTAGAAAAATCACTCTCCTCTCAAAACTGCTGTTGGTAACGGACAAAGATCAAAGGAAAATACTATACTACTACTATGGTGGTCGAGCCAGCCACAAGAATCAGAATAAAGAAAGCAATTTGTATTGCATGGCATTTGCTAGGCACTGCCATCTCCACTTTCTCGCGAGAAGTCAGAAGCAAAAGCAACTAGTATTAAAATACTAGTAGAGCACAGGATCGCATGGTCAAGGAATCAATTGATAGTACTCGCAGTACTCCAGGAAGACTAAAATACTGGCATGTCTACACTGCTATGCGGCCCAATTAAACTCTAGCCTACGCACGAATCATATGTCGTCCGGACAAATCAGGTGATATCCATTTAAATTTATCTTATTAACACTTATTGTTTTTATCAAAGAACTATTACTCTGGCTCGCAATATATTTTGTGCAGGATAATGATTCATTATAAAGGTGGTGTCATGTTGTGCCTATCAAAGTGCATTAGCATTGTCATGCGCTGGCGTCTGCGCCCGCTTGCTGCTCAATGGGTGTGCACAAGCCGCCGCCCCTGCGATCTGGTCTACATCGACTCACCCGTCTGCGCCGGTTTACAACGCGCAGACAACTCACCCGTCCGCCTCGTGGCCGGTTCACTAGACTGCACCGGCTTATAACGCTGTGGCCGACTCATGTGTCTGTGCTGCCTCTAAATGTTGCGGTTGTTTTTTCCGTCTGCCTCCGCGGTTCGGCATATGTCAACGCAAATGCAGCTCATTTACCTATTCGCACGGTTTACCGCACCGTTTTGCCATGATGGTCAACTGGTCATCAACTCTGCGGAGAATAAATACTAGCCTAATATATCAGGTGAAATCCATTCAGTATATTTTTATTATATATTGCCTCATTTAGAAAAGCAATTACTCCGGCTTGCAAAGTTATCTAATGCAGGACCCTAAACCGCCACGGTGTCGTTTTAAGCCGCCGGTCCATCGTCTCCCTTGCGGGTGTTGCATCCAAACCACCGCTGCGAGCTGCCTGTGGTCCTGCTCCTGCCACGCTCATCTTGCGGGCTTTAACCCACGGGTTATCTTTTGAGGTCTCCTCGAGAAAATGATTAAAGTGCCATTGAAATCACTGTGGATTATTCATGGACGGTATATGATATATATAAGGATCATCTATCATCCACACAAAGTCAGGTGATGTCTATCTAAGTCTATTTTATTGGCAAATATTATCTTTGTCGAAGAACAATTACTTTGGTCTATATATTTTCATGGGCAGGACAAATTGTCTGCTACAGAAGTGGCCACCATATCACCAAGTTTATTGAATGACTCATATGGGGATATACAATGAGTATTGTGAAGGTCATCAACTTGCCATCTTTGCCGATAAATTTCACTATATTACAGCGTTCCGCTGTTCAAATATATGCCGGTTTATATTACGGTCAATTATGGAGAATTTCTTGCGACCTGGTCTACAACAACATACCGGGCCGCACCTGTCTGCATGAGCTGTTTATTGAGTATAAAGCCCGTCACTGCTTGGGTAGCCCAGTTTTCTTCCAACAACTCTGGAGCAAATTATCATGCATTATCAACCATCGTCTGCACTGGATGTCTCAATGGGTAGTCGCACAAGTCGCCGCCACTACAGTTTGGTTAACTTCAAAACAGCCAGTTGGAAGGAACCATTGGCCGAGTTGATGACACGGCTCATACGGGATCATTTGTAACCCGCCGCAGTCACCTCAACCTTCTGTGGATTCACATCGCGCTATCGACACCAATGATATACACCTTATGTTATGGTCAAATATGGAGAGTCTCAAGCCAACTCCTCAAGTAGTCTCGAGACTAGGGGGCTACGATGACATGACTCAGCAAATCTTGGCAGTTTTCAGCAAATTAAAGAACCCGAGGACGATGGAGGGAAAGATAACCCGGTCCCAGAGGCAACTGCTATATTGATGAAAATTAAAAGGACATCGGTCTTACTGGAGCTCTCAAATATCCGATTTACAATCCGGCTCAAAGAACATCAGTCTTACTGAAGCTCTCAAATATTCGGTTCACATTCCGGTTCAAGGGAAATCTGTCTCCTACAAAGCTATGAAGCTCTCAAATCCGGTTTAAGAATTTCTAGTTCAAAAAGAATTAATCTCCCGCAAGTTCGAGTTTAAAGGCCGTTAGAAAAATTCTGGCTGAAAATGAAGATTCCGGTTTAAGATCCGGTTGAAGGGAAAGATGTCTCCCACAAAGCTTTGAAGCTCTCAATATCCGATTTAAGAATTTTCGGTTCAAAAGAATAATCTCTCGCAAGTTTGAGTTCTCAGGGAAAATTAAAGGGACCAAAGAGAGTTTGTTGCATAGCACAACTCAAACATAGGCACCCGGCGAGCACAGCTCGGAAATATATCACATGTGGGCTTCTGTTTATAAAGCGAAGTTCTAATTACCCTATTGGTCCGGCTATCAAGCCAATACTATCATAAGAGCACAGTTTTTGTTACTTTGGTAATTCGGCTATCAAGCCAACATTATCATAAGGGGCAAAAGAGAGTTTGATGCACAGCACAACTCAAACATAGGCACCCGCAGAGCACAGCTCAAAATGTTACTTGGGGGCTCCTGTCGCACAGCGGCAAAGAGTTTTTAACACCCTTGTAATAGGATATCAAGCCACGGCTTGGAAGCCTGGTGTATACACCTAAAACCCCGGGTTAACCTGCCTGCATCAAGTAAGTCACTCCGCCCAGGTAAACCTGGTATGACCCGTCGAACGATTGACAAGTCAATCTTATAACAGACCCTGAACTTGTCAGCGTTAAAACGACGATTGGTTAAGGATTGAGGACCATCTTAATAGGCTTTGTAAAATGGTTTAACTCAGCGGCCTGGCAGTCCATGAAAAGCCTCGAATTTGGAGCCTGGCAGCTCGTAAAAAGCCTCGACTACAAGTTTTTCATATGCTTTTGTTTGCCAAGTTTTTAATCCTTTAATGAGATTTTAGTATTCATCTGATATCTATCGATTCGGCCTAGTGGTTGACTACAAGTCACCACTGTCAAGTAAACCGATGTTCATTAACCCGGCTTGGCTTTCAACTACAAGTTGTCAGTACATGATCAGTTATAATGACCGGTGTTTATTAACCCGGCCTGGCTTTTGACTATAAGTCGCAAGATAAGATAATGACCGGTGTTTATTAACCCGGCCTGGTTTTGTTTATAAACCGGCAATCTATGATAATTACCAATGTTCAAATTTTGGGTTATCACCCTTACTACACTGGCTTGGTAAAACCAACAGTGTGATCAAATATCACTTGAACCGGTTTTCAAACCGGGTTATATTATTCAAATCTTTAAATAGCCAACACGGCTAGATTTTTATTATGGTTATCAATAACCAATATTATGATTGAGATTTTCAAAGTCGCTTCAGCGCAATGGATATTATTTTATCAATGGGTATGATTTATTCTACAAAGGAATAGTCCCGAGTCGTTGCAGGCTTACGACCCGGCACTTGGGGGCTACATTATTCAAATTGAGATTACATCAAATACGCAAGTCCCATGTCATTGCCAGCATGCACCATGGCACTTGGGGGCTAATGCAAAGTCATTTTTGCTCACCTTATTGAAGACCTGACTCATCACATTGTAATGAGCCGGCCCTTGGGGGCTACCAATTGCTCGTGTCAACAAAACAAGGTACACAAGTATTAATCCATTATATTGAAGAGTCCACTGCCCAGTTGGTAAAGCACAAATCTCTTAACCTTGTGGACATGTGTTCAAGCCACATGATGGGAGTTACATTATATAATGCTATTTTCACTGAAGCATATTTATAAAGTCCCTGCTCATTATTACATAATGACCCGGCCCTTGGGGGCTACACGTTGATGTTCAAGTCTAGATGATCATATATAAGTCCCTGCTCATTATTACATAATGACCCGGCCCTTGGGGGCTACATTGGTTGAAGTTTTTGTGCATCAGGCAATTAGAAGTCCCAGGTTGCTGCAAGCATGACAACCCGGCACCTGGGGGCTACATAATATGGAGTATTCAGTAATTACTAGTGACTGGGATGAACAATCTGGATTTCTTCAAGGTTGCAACATTTATATTCAAACAAGTCTTAAGATATCACTATGTTCTCCTCTTAAGACTTGGGGGCTACAGGTAATATGCATATAAAAGAGGAACATCTTCAAATTCTCAGTTTCGGGCAAATTAGGAAGATTAATTGTGTGACCCGGCGTTTGCAACAATCATAACCCGGCGTCCATAAACAGTCATGACCCGGGATCATCAGTTTTTATAAACCGACAATTTTGGCAATCATAAACCAGCAAGTTCTACATCTTCAAGCCGGCTGGATATCAATTGAATATTTCAAAGACCAATATATTTGTCAAGTCGGAGCATTGAAGGCCGACTCAAATGGATTCTTGATTTACAATATTTCTTATGCAAGCAAGTTGATTATGAAGCTGGTATGTTGACCCGGATTTTCTAGAAGAAGGAAAGGACAAGGACTTAAGGATGGTTAGGTGCCGGTTTACAAGAATTCTTAACCCGGAGCACAACCTGTCAAATTTGTTCTTGTGTTTATTTTGCAGCATAAGTTTACCATGGATAAAATCCAAGCTAAACTGGGGGCTAATGTCGGGGATATACCCCGCGGTATGACCCAGCCGGAAATATGACCCGGCCGGACTTGGTGGTTTACTTGACGGTTTACACTTGGTGATTCACTAGCGACCCGCCCTGACCAGACGGTTTACAAGCAACCTGCCTGAACATTATTATTCACTGGTAACCCGACGGGCGGATCATGGATGACAAGGCCCAAGACCCAGAAGGTCGGTTCATGTTATGGTGGGCCGGTTTATGAGGAAAGCACAAGGAATATTCTCCTACAAAGGAAGCAAGACTAGGACTCCACTTGTAATAGAGTAATCCTAATCCTACTAGGACTAGTCATGTAACCCGCCCCTTAACATATATAAGGAGGGGCAGGGCGCCCCAAAAGAGGGACAGGCAAAAAGAAACAATTTCTAGGGCTAGACACAAAGAGCCGGTTTACCGGCGACTCTCTCGTGATGATAATGAGACCTAACCACAAACAACATGTAGGGTTGTTACCGGATGATGTTTCCCGGGGCCCGAAGCTGTATAAACCCTTGTCTTGTGTTGCGTCTCTCGATTCCGCTCAACCCCTCTCAAGCTACCACATAGATGTGCGGCCTCACGACTAAGTCTGCACACTAGGACATCTGCCGTGAAAATTCCACGACAGGACCCCAGATAGGATTCCTCTTACTTGAGGCGCCCCCTTGGCTGCCTCTCCCCCCCTCCAACCTATATACATGGGGAGGGGGCGCCTAGAACACAGACCAACAATTGTTAGCCGTGTGCGGCGCCCCCCTTCATCGAATACTCCCATGACATATCTTCGTAGTGCTTAGGCGAAGCCCTGCGCGGATCACTTCATCGTCAATGTCACCACGCCGTCTACTTTCCTGACACCTTTGCTGGATCAAGAGTTCGAGGGACGTCATCGAGCTGAACGTGTGGAGAACTCGGAGGTGTCGTACGTTCGGTGCTTGATCGGTTGGAACGAGAAGAAGTTCGACTACATCAACCGTGTTGTCAAACGCTTCCGCTTTCGGTCTATGAGGGTACGTAGACACACTCTCCCCCTCTCGTTGGTATGCATCTCCTTGATAGATCTTGCGTGAGCGTAGGATTTTTTTTGAAATTGCATGCTATGTTTCCCAACAAGTAACGGTAACGATGGCAAAAGTAACAGTTGCAGTTTTGTAGTGATAGCGACAACATCAGGTAACGAAGCAAGTATCAATATGAACGAACTCGTAGGCAATGGATCAGTAATGATAGGTATCGGATAATATTCATCATGTAGCAGTTATAACCTAGGGTGACACAGAACTAGCTTCAATTCATTAATTTAATGTAGGCATGTATTCCGTATATAGTCATACGTGCTTATGGAAAAGAACTTGCATGGCATCTTTTGTCCTACCTTCCCGTGGCAGCAGGGTCCTATGGAAACTAAGGGATATTAAGGCCTCATCTTAATAGAGAATCGGAACAAAGCATTAAAACTTAGTGAATACATGAACTCCTCAAACTATGACAATCACCGGAAAGAATCCCAATTATTGTCACCTTGGGGTATACGGATCATAACTCGTAATACGTGTCTACAACTTGCAAGATAGGATCAAGAACACATGTATATTCATGAAAACATAATAGGTTCTGATATGAAATCATGGCACTTGGGCCCTAGTGACAAGCATTAAGCATAGCAAAGTCATAGCAACATCAATCTCAGAACATAGTGGATACTATAGGGATCAAACCCTAACAAAACTAACTCGATTACATGGTAAATCTCACCCAAACCATCACCGTCCAGCAAGCCTGCGATGAAATTACTCACATACGGCAGTGAGCATCATGAAATTAGTGATGAAGGAAGGTTGATGATGACGACGGTGACGATTTCCACTCTCCGGAGCCCCGAATGGACTCCAGATCTGGTCTCCAGAGGAAGAACAGGGGGGTGACGGCGGCTCCGTATCGTAAAACGCGATGAATCATTCTCTCTGATTTTTTCTCCCCGAACGTGAATATATGAAGTTGGAGTTGAGGTCGGTGGAGCTGCGGGGGACCCACAAGGTAGGGGGCGCCCCCCACCCTTGTGGGCAGCTGATACGTCCAAAACGTATCTATAATTTCTGCTTGCTCCATGCCTCTTTTGGGTGATATTGCTATGATATTTATACACTTCCATACACTTTTGATCATATTCGGACTAACCTATTAACTCAGTGCACCCCAGTGCCAGTTTCTGTTTTCGGCTGTTTTTGTATTTCAGGTTTTCACGTTACGAGAACTGCCAGGAAAAATCCAGAAAAATTATATAAAAAATCAGCGTTCCAGAAACTACCGTGCGCCCGAAGGACAGCCGGGGGGGCACCAGGGCTCCAGGCGCCCTGGCGGCGCGCCCCCCCTTGGGCCGCGTCGGGGGGGCGCCTGGGCCCCCCGAGGCTCCTCCGATGCCCCCCTTTGGCATATATTTAAAGCGTCTCCCGAAACCCTTGAGGGAGGAACTCTTTTGCGATCTCATCTCTGTTCCGCCGCCACCGCCGCTTCCAAGATCGGGAGCACCAGGAGAACTCTTCTCGGCACCCTGCCGGAGGGGAGGATCACCACCGGGAGCCTCTCCACCACCATGGACGCCTCCCGGATGAGTTGTGAGTAGTCTCCCTTGGACCATGAGTCCATGACCAGTAGCTATGTGATGTTCTCCTCCCGTTCTTGTGCTTCACTAATTAGTCCTCGTGAGCTGCCCTACATGATCGAGGCACATATGTAATCCTTATGCTGTTGCTATGATGAGTTTGCTGGGATCCGATGGATTATGAGATTATGTTCAGATTGTGCTTGAGTAATATATTTGATCTACCTCTTTTATATTTATGTTCGTAAGTAATTCTTGCATGTTCTCCGTTGTTATTTATTGCTTTGGCCAAGTAATAGGTAGTGACTCCAAGAGGGAACGTTATGCTTGATTGTAGGTTCATGCCCCTCCATGACTAGTTTGAGTGACAGAAACATGAGTCTAGGGGATGTGTTGTTGCCACAAGGGGGAAAACAACGGTGCCTGTGCCCGCGGGTGCAAGGATTGTTTACTTTACGCAAAGTTCTTTTAATGCAGTTGTCTGTTGCGTTGAGTTTACACTATGGGTGGGACTCGCAACTTAATACCAGCGAGATGTTCTGGATAGATATCTCAAGGTGGATGATTAGTAGTAGATATTGATGGATTTCGGTCTACTTACTTTGGCGTACCGCCCATGCTTTGAACCTCAACCTTTCTTGCAATGTAGTCAGCATTGGTTTGCGCACATGGTCCTGTCAATTGCCCAGCTGTAATTCGTTTACCTCACATAGTTGTTTTATCGTCTTTTGGGAGAGAGACATCACTAGTGAACATCATGAGACTCCGGTCCATATTACCATCATTGATCACATCCGCTATTTACTTTTCGCTTTTATTTACTATTGCAATTATATCTATCACTACTATCACTTGCGTTTAATCCTTTGTGAACTACAAGGCCGGAGGGATTGACAACCTCTCTGTACTCGTTGGGAGCAAAGTTATTTGTATCTGTGTGCAGGTCCACGTTGATTGCTAATATCTGGCGCCGTAGCAGTTGACACCTTCTTGTTGAACCTAGGAGTCTCTGGGGATTCGATCCTTGGTATCTTTGCCAAGGGAAAAACTTCCGCAACACTACATCTCACACCTTCCACTTGGGGTAACCAACGAGGGGCGAGAAGCCTAGCAAGAGTTTTTCTGGCTCCGTTGCCGGGGACTCCACTCTTCAAGATAGGGGAGTTGCACGCTATCTTTTACCTTTGCTTTTAGTCTTGTTAGTTTACCTTTCAGTTTCTGCTTTAGTATCTTTTATCGAAAATCACAAAAATAGTTATCTTGCTTGCTTGCTACTATGGGTTCCACCGAGAACACCAAGTTGTGTGACTTCACTAGTCACAACAACGATGACTTTATCAACACACCTATCACTACACCTGCCACTTCAGCACCTTCATATGAAATTAAACCTGCTTTACTGAATCTAGTTATGAAAGATCAATTCTCCGGTGCTGGAGATGATGCTGCTTTACACTTGAACAACTTTGTTGAACTTTGTGATATGCAAAAGTACCAAGAAATAGATGGTAATATTGTTAAGGTTAAGCTTTTTCCTTTCTCCTTGAGAGGAGGAGCTAAAATTTGGTTTCAGTCTTTGCCTAGAAATAGCATAGATTCATGGGACAAGTGCAAAGATGCTTTTATTGGAAAATACTATCCACCTGCTAAAATTATCCAACTGAGAAGTAACATAATGAATTTTAAACAATTGGATAATGGACACGTTGCCCAAGCTTGGGAACGTATGAAATCTCTTATCAAGAACTGCCCTACTCATGGTTTGACTACTTGGATGGTTATCCAAACTTTTTATGCAGGCTTGAACTTTACCTCGCAGAACTTGTTAGATTCGGCCGCGGGAGGAACCTTTATGTCAACTACACTTGGTGCTGCCACGAAGCTTCTTGATGAGATGATGACCAACTATTCCCAATGGCACACCGAATGCGCTCCAACAGGTAGGAAGGTAAACTATGTCGAGAAAATTTCCTCCCTTAATGAAAAAGTTGACATGATCATGTCTCTACTTTTGAAGCAATCCTCTGTTGATCCTCGTGATGTTCCTTTAAATTCTTTGATTGCTCAAGAACAAGTAGATGTGAACTTTATCTCTAGAAATTTTTTAACAACAATGCTTATAGGAGTAATTTTGGTAGCAATCCTAGACCGTTCCCCTCTAATTCTTATGGGAACAACAATGCTTACCCTAGCACCAAAAACTCCAATACTGAACTAGAGATTATGCTTAAAGATTTCATCACTACCCAAAAATCCTTTAATAAGAGTGTAGAAGAAAAACTACATAAACTAGATGATCTCTCTGTGAAGGTAGACCATTTAGCCAATGAGATAGAATTGCTTAAAATTAAAATTTCTCCTCTTGAGGAGAGGAAGGTCACTCCTATTAATGATACTCAAGTGCAAATTAATGAAAATATTAGGATGATGGCTTAACTTAAAGAAAGATGGGCTAGAGAAAGGGAGGAAGAGGATAGAATGAAGAGCCTTCCTACCCACCACACTGTTGCTACTATCCAAGTTGTTAAGGATATCCAAACTCTTAGCACCCAATGTACTCCTGGTCCCATTGGACCTATTGATGGTGATGCTATGACTATAGAAACTACCAAACATGTGAACCTAAAGGACACCACTACCACTTTACTTGATGCTAGTGACCTTGATTTTGATAATTGCACTCTTACCGAAGTTATTGATTTCCTTCACAAGATGTCTAGAGATCCCCGCACTAGCACGCTTAACCTTGCCTTCACTGAGCATATCACTAATGCTCTCATCAAAGCTAGGGAGGAGAAACTTAGAGTAGAAGCCTCCATACCTAGAAAGCTAGAAGATGGTTGGGATCCTATGATAAAAATTAAATTGAATGACTTCTCTTGCTATGCATTATGTGATGTTGGAGCTAGTACCTCTGTTATGCCCAAAAGAATATATGATATGCTTAAATTGAAACCTTATGATTCTTGTTCTTTTGGTGTTCGTCTCGTTGATTCTTCCATAAAGAAACCTTTGGGGAGGATCGACGATGTTCTTATCATTGTCAATGATAATTATGTTCCCGTTGATTTTACTATTATGGATATTGAATGTGATCCTTCTTGTCCAATTATTTTGGGACGTCCCTTTTTACGCACCGTTGGTGCTATCATTGACATGAAAGAGGGGAATATAAAATTTCAGTTTCCTCTCAAGAAAGGGATGGAACACTTCCCTCGAAAGAAGATCAAGTTACCTTTTGAGTCCGTTGTACGGGCTAGCAATTCTTTTACTCTTGAATAAAACTTGATCTATATGCATTATGCCTAGCTTAAAGGCATAAAAGAAAGCGCTTTTGGGAGGCAGCCCACATGAATAAATTTATTTTGCTTTTGTTGTGTCTTTATGTTGTTACTACTGTAGAATCATCATTGTATCTTTGCTTTCCAATTTTGTGCCAAGTGTAGCCTCTGATTGCTAGAAAGTTCAAAAGTTGTGAGGTGCTGTCTAGGAAACAGATTCTGTCCTTGGATAGAAAAATTCGTATAAAATCACCAGATCATCTTTTTGGTCTGAATTTTTTCGACAGCGTGCTCTATATAATTGTCTTTCGTGCATCTGTTCTGAGTTTTTTGATTAGAGTTGCAGAAGTGCCCCGAACAAATCAATTACTACCTGCTGTTCTGTTTTTCACAGATTCTGTCATGTTTTGCTTTTCCTTCATTTTGCAAACCAAGAGCTTGCTTTTTCTTTGCAAAAACCTTTTGGAAATCTTGAGAAACAGTAGACCTTCAAGAATATCTTTATTTCCAGCAAGGTATAATTATTTTATTATGGGTACTAACCTCGCTAATCTGATTATGATGAGTTATGTATGAAGGGAGTTTTCAAGTGTGCGAGGGAAGATGATAAAAAGATTCAGGAGTGTCAAACGCTCAAGCTTGGGGATGCCCCCATGCACCCCCAAGAAATATTCAAGGAGACTCAAGCGTCTAAGCTTGGGGATGCCCCCGTGCATCCCCTTCTCCATCAACATTATCAGTTCGTCTTTCGTTCCACTATATTTAAATCACTTCATGTGTTATGTGCTATGCTTGGAGCGTCTTGCTTTTAGTTTTCTTTAGTTTTTCATAACGAGTCGGAACTCAGTTTTCTTTATGTGGGAGAGAAACACGCTTCACTTCTACCTAGAACATAACATAGAATTTTCATGTCTATCCTTGCTGTGTGTGGTCTTTGTCTTTTAATAGCTACTATCATGTTCAGCTCTTAGCTTTCATGCTTATCTTTTCAAAGAGCTTTTGTTTAGTTGGTTGCTTGAACTCTCTTTAATTACCATGCTCACCTTAGTAAGAGAGTTTGCTTCCGTTGCATTGGTTGATATGTCTATGATAAAGATGCTACGTGCATGATGGCGCTTAGTAGTTCATGTTTTCTTATGGTTAGTCTCAAATAACTGGGGGGTTCCCAATGTGTTATTGGAGTACCAACATGATTTGTTTGCCTATGATGTGGTATGGTTTAGTAATATCTTCCTTCGAGAATTTATTTTGATTGACTTGGCGTATGCTCACGCATATTTAAGACTGTAAAGAAAGTCTGTCAAGCCTTGGTGATCTTTTGTTTCTGAGTAGCGATATAACTACCATGCCTGATTCAATGTTGCTTTGTTGCTCTGCATGATTATGACCGTCATTGCTCTCTTAGTTGGTCGCTCCCAGTCTTTTGCTAACCTTCGCCTGTACTAAGCAGACTGACTGCTTGTGCATCCACATCCTTTAATCCAGTTATGCCATATGAGTCCACCATACCTTCCTACATGGTATTTACCTGCCATTCCTAACGGAGACTTGCATGTGCCATCTCGAAATTATTCAAAGAAAAAAGCATTCTTATTTTGTGCCTCTGTTGTAAGTTCATGAGGAAGTAGTGGTTAATTCATGACCTTTTTAAGTTGGACAAGCTTCACCCCGGGATTGCATGTATAATGTGCAAACCCATAATACGAGAAGGAACTGGCATTGAGTGCGCCCGGCTCAAAAAGATAATATAACAAACAAACCCTCCTTCACGCTTTGTTCATGAGAAATCAGAAAACTTTGGCAGTGATAAACAAAGGAGATTAAGAGGATGTGATCGTCCTCATTCGGGAGCCGTTCCTCGAAACTTGTCCATCTCGAAAAGTGATTGAGTTGTCTGCTAGCATTCGTTGACGAAACATGCATGA
>LR738710.1:80306115-80377732 GCA_902687465.1 Secale cereale | reverse complement strand
TCCCTCGAACTCCGATCCAGCCGAGTGTCGAGGGAGAGTTCCGTCAGCACGACGGCGTGGTGACGATCTTGATGTTCTACCATCGCAGGGCTTCGCCTAAGCACCGCTACAATATTTATCGAGGAGAACTATGGTGGAGGGGGGCACCGCACACGGCTAAGAGATCAAGAGATCAATTGTTGTGTCTAGAGGTGCCCCCCTGCCCCCGTATATAAAGGAGGGAGGGAGAGGCCGGCCCTAGAGGGGGCGCACCAAGTGTGGGGAGTCCTACTAGGACTCCCAAGTCCTAGTAGGATTCCCCTTCCCTTTCCGGAGTAGGAGAGAAGGAAAGAGGGGGAGAGGGAGAAGGAAAAGGGGGCTGCACCCCTTGTCCAATTCGGACCAGAAGGGGGGTGCACGCCTCCTTCCTTTTGGCCTCTCTCCTCTATTCCCGTAACTCCCCGGTACTCCGAAAATACCCGAATCACTCGAAACCTTTCCGATGTCCGAATATAGTCGTCCAATATATCTATTTTTACGTCTCGACCATTTTGAGACTCCTCGTCATGTCCCCGATCTCATCCGGGACTCCGAACTCCTTCGGTACATCAAAACTCATAATAAAACTATCATCGAAACCTTAAGCGTGCGGACCCTACGGGTTCGAGAACTATGTAGACATGACCGAGACACGTCTCTGGTCAATAACCAATAGCGGAACCTGGATGCTCATATTGGCTCCCACATATTCCACGAAGATCTTTATCGGTCAAACCGCATAACAACATACATTGTTCCCTTTGTCATCGGTATGTTACATGCTCGAGATTCGATCGTCGGTATCTCAATACCTAGTTCAATCTCGTTACCAACAAGTCTCTTTACTCGTTCCGTAATACACCATCCCGCAACTAACTCATTAGCTGCAATGCTTGCAAGGCTTATAGTGATGTGCATTACCGAGTGGGCCCAGAGATACCTCTCCGACAATCGGAGTGACAAATCCTAATCTCGAAATACGCCAACCCAACAAGTACCTTCGGAGACACCTGTAGAGTACCTTTATAATCACCCAGTTACGTTGTGACGTTTGGTAGCACACAAAGTGTTCCTCCGGTATTCGGGAGTTGCATAATCTCATAGTCATAGGAACATGTATAAGTCATGAAGAAAGCAATAGCAGTAAAACTTAAACGATCATAGTGCTAAGCTAACGGATGGGTCTTGTCCATCATATCATTCTCCTAATGATGTGATCCCGTTGATCAAATGACAACTCATGTCTATGGCTAGGAAACATAACCATCTTTGATCAATGAGCTAGTCGAGTAGAGGCATACTAGGGACACTCTGTTTTGTCTATGTATTCACACATGTATTAAGTTTCCGGTTAATACAATTCTAGCATGAATAATAAACATTTATCATGATATAAGGAAATAAATAATAACTTAATTATTGCCTCTAGGGCATATTTCCTTCAGTCTCCCACTTGCACTAGAGTCAATAATCTAGTTCACATCGCCATGTGATTTAACACCGATAGTTCACATCGTCATGTGATTAACACCCAAAGGGTTTACTAGAGTCAATAAGCTAGTTCACATCGCTATGTGATTAACACCCAAAGAGTACTAAGGTGTGATCATGTTTTGCTTCATGAGAGAAGTTTAGTCAACGGGTATGTCACATTCAGATCCGTATGTATTTCGCAAATGTCTATGTGTCTACAATGCTCTGCATGGAGCTACTCTAGCTAATTGCTCCCACTTTCAATACGCATCCAGATTGATACTTAGAGTCAGCTGGATTTAGTGTCAAAGCTTGCATCGGCGTCACCCTTTACGACAAACTCTTTATCACCTCCATAATCGAGAAACATTTCCTTAGTCATCCAGTTACTAAGGATAATTTTGACCGTTGTACAGTGATCTACTCCTGGATCACTATTGTACCCTCTTGACAAACTCATGGCAAGGTACACAACATGTTTGGTACACAGCATGGCATACTTTATAGAACCTATGGCTGAGGCATAGGGAATGACTTTCATTCTCTCTATATTTTTCTGTCGTGGTCTGGCTTTGAGTCTTACTCAACTTCACACCTTACAAGTCAGGTAAGAACTCCTTCTTTGACTGATCCATTTTGAACTACTTCAAAATCATATCAAGGTATGTACTCATCAAAAGTCTTATCAAGTGTCTTGATCTATCTCTATAGATCTTGATGCCCAATATGCAAGCAGCTTCACCAAGGTCTTTCTTTGAAAAACTTCTTTCAAACACTCCTTTATGCTTTCCAGAAAATTCTACATCATTTCCGATCGACAATATGTCATTCACATATACTTATCATAAAGGTTGTAGTGCTCCCACTCACTTCTTGTAAATACAAGCTTCACCGCAAGTCTGTATAAATCTATATGCTTTGATCAACTTATCAAAGCGTATATTCCAACTCCGAGATGCTTGCACCAGTCCATAGATGGATCGCTGGAGCTTGCACATTTTGTTAGCACCTTTAGGATTGACAAAACCTTCTGGTTGCATCATATACAAGTCTTCTTTAATAAATCCATTAAAGAATGCAGTTTTGTTATCCATTTGCCAGATTTCATAAAATGCTGCAATTGCTAACATGATTCGGACAGACTTAAGCATCGCTACGGGTGAGAAAGTCTCATCGTAGTCAACTCCTTGAACTTGTTGAAAAACTTTCGCAACAAGTCGAGCTTTGTAAACAGTAACATTACTGTCAGCGTCAGTCTTCCTCTTGAAGATCCATTTATTTTCGATGGCTTGCCGACCATCGGGCAAGTCAACCAAAGTCCACACTTTGTTCTCATACATGGATCCCATCTCAGATTTCATGGTCTCAAGCCATTTTGCGGAATCTGGCCTCATCATCGCTTCCTCATAGTTCGTAGGTTCATCATGGTCGAGTAACATGACTTCCAGATTCGGGTTGCCGTACCACTCCGGTGCGGAACGTACTCTGGTTGATCTACGAAGTTTAGCAGTAACTTGATCCGAAGTTTCATGATCATCATCATTAGCTTCCTCACTAATTGGTGTAGGAATCACTGAAACCAGTTTCTGTGATGTACTACTATCCAATTCGGGAGAAGGTACAATTACCTCATCAAGTTCCACTTTCCTCCCACTCACTTCTTTCGAGAGAAACTCCTTCTCTAGAAAGGATCCACACTTAGCAACAAAGACCTTGCCTTCGGATCTGTGATAGAAGGTGTACCCAACAGTTTCTTTTGGGTATCCTATGAAGATTTACTTCTCCGATTTGGGTTCGAGCTTATCATGTTGAAACTTTTTCACATAAGCATCGCAGTCCCAAACTTAAAGAAATGACAGCTTAGGTTTCTCGTCAAACCACAGTTCATACGGTGTCATCTCCACGGATTTAGATGGTGCCCTATTTAACGTGAATGTATCTGTCTCTAATGCATAACCCCAAAAGCGATAGTGGTAGATCGGTAAGAGACATCATCGATCGCACCATATCTAATAAAGTACGGTTATGACGTTCGGACACACCATTACACTACGGTGTTCCAGGTGGCGTGAGTAGTGAAACTATTTCACATTGTTTTTACTGAAGGCCAAACTCGCTAACTCAAATATTTTACCTCTACGATCATATCGTAGAAACTCTTATTTTCTTGTTACGATGATTCTCCACTTCACTCTGAAATTCTTTGAACTTTTCAAATGTTTTAGACTTGTGCTTCATTAAGTAGATATACCCATATCTGCTCAAATCATCAGTGAAGGTCAGAAAATAACGATACCCGCCGCGAGCTTCAACACTCATTGGTCCACATACATCTGTATGTATGATCTCCAACAAATCTGTTGCTCGCTCCATTGTTCCGGAGAACGGAGTTTTAGTCATCTTGCCCATGAGGCATGGTTCGCAAGCACCAAGTGATTCATAATCAAGTGATTCCAAAAGTCCATCACTATGGAGTTTCTTCATGCGCTTTACACCATTATGACCTAAACAGCTATGCCACAAATAAGTTGCACTATCATTATTAACCTTGCATCTTTTGGCTTCAATATTATGAATATGTGTATCACCACGATCGAGATCCAACAAACTATTTTCATTGGGTGTATGACCATCGAAGGTTTTATTCATGTAAACAGAATAACAATTATTCTATGACTTTAAATGAATAACCGTATTGCAACAAATATGATCAAATCATATTCATGCTCAACGCAAATGCCAAATAACATTTATTTAGGTTTTACACTAATCCCGAAAGTATAGGGAGTGTGCGATGATGATCATATCAATCTTGGAATCACTTCCAACACACATCGTCACTTCACCTTTAACTAGTCTCTGTTCATTCTGCAATTCTCGTTTCGAGTTACTAATTTTAGCAACTGAACCGGTATCAAATACCCAGGGGTTGCTATGAACACTAGTAAAGTACACATCAATAATCTGTATATCAAAATATACCTTTGTTCACTTTGCCATCCTTCTTATCCGCCAAGTATCTAGGGCAGTTCCACTTCCAGTGACCATTTCCTTTGCAGTAGAAGCACTTAGTTTCAGGCTTGAGTTTTAGCTTTGGGTTTCTTCATGGGAGTGACAACTTGCTTGTCATTCTTCTTGAAGTTCCCCTTCTATCCCTTTGCCCTTTACTTGAAACAAGTGGTCTTGTTAACCATCAACACTTGATGCTTTTTCATGATTTCTACCTTCGCCGACTTCAGCATTGCGAAGAGCTCGGGAATTCCTTTCATCATCCCTTGCATATTATAGTTCATCACGAAGTTCTACTAACTTGGTGATAGTGACTAGAGAACTTTGTCAATTACTATCTTATCTGGAAGATTAACTCACACTTGATTCAAGTAATTGTAGTACCCAGACAATCTGAGCACATGCTCACTGGTTGAGCTATTCTCCTCCATCTTGTAGGCAAAGTATTGTCAGAAGTCTTATACCTCTCGACACGGGCATGAGTATGAAATACTAATTTCAACTCTTGGAACATCTTATATGCTCCGTGGCGTTCAAAACGTTTTTGAAGTCCCGGTTCTAAGCCATAAAGCATGGTGCACTTAAACTATCAAGTAGTCATCATACCGAGCTTTTGTCAAAACGTTCATAACGTCTACATCTGCTCCTGCAATAGATATGTCACCTAGCGGTGCATCAAGGACATAATTCTCTGTGCAGCAATGAGGATAATCCTCAGATCACGGAACAATTCCGCATCATTGCTATTAACATCTTTCAACTTAGTTTTCTCTAGGAACATATAAAAAATAAACGGGGAGCAACATCGCGAGCTATTGATCTACAACATAGATTTGCTAATACTACGAGGACTAAGTTCATGACAAATTAAAGTTCAATTTAATCATATTACTTAAGAACTCCCACTTAGATAGACATCCCTCTAGTCATCTAAATGATCACGTGATCCAAATCAACTAAACCATGTCCGATCATCACGTGAGATGGAGTAGTTTCAATGGTGAACATCTTATGTTGATCATATCTACTATATGATTCACGCTCGACCTTTCGGTCTCCAGTGTTCCGAGGCCATATCTGCATATGCTAGGCTCATCAAGTTTAACCCGAGTATTATGCGTGTGCAAAACTGGCTTACACCCGTTGTATTTGAACGTAGAGCTTATCACACCCGATCATCACGTGGTGTCTCGGCACGACGAACTTTCGCAACGGTGCATACTCAGGGAGAACACTTATACCTTGAAATTTAGTAAGGGATCATCTTATAATGCTACCGTCGAACTAAGCAAAATAAGAAGCATAATAAGATAAACATCACATGCAATCAAAATATGTGACATGATATGGCCATCATCATCTTGTGCTTTTGATCTCCATCTCCAAAGCACCGTCATGATCACCTTCGTCACCGGCGCGACACCTTGATCTCCATCGTAGCATCGTTGTCGTCTCGCCAACTATTGCTTCTACGACTATCGCCACCGCTTAGTGATAAAGTAAAGCAATTACATGGCGATTGCATTTCATACAATAAAGCGACAACCATATGGCTCCTGCCAGTTGCCGATAACTTTACAAAACATGATCATTTCATACAAAACCGTATAACTCATCATGTCTTGACCATATCACATCACAACATGCCCTGCAAAAACAAGTTAGACGTCCTCTACTTTGTTGTTGCAAGTTTTACATGGCTGCTACGGGCTTAGCAAGAACCGTTCTTACCTACGCATACAAAACCACAACGATATTTCGTCAAGTATGTGCTGTTTTAACCTTCACAAGGACCGGGCGTAGCCACACTTGATTCAACTAAAGTTGGAGAAACTGACACCCGCCAGCCACCTGTGTGCGAAGCACGTCGGTAGAACCAGTCTCGCGTAAGCGTACGCGTAATGTCGGTCCGGGCCGCTTCATCCAACAATACCGTCGAATCAAAGTATGACATGCTGGTAAGCAGTATGACTAGTATCGTCCACAACTCACTTGTGTTCTACTCGTGCATATCATCTACGCATAGACCTGGCTCTGATACCACTGTTGGGGAACGTAGTATTTTAAAATTTTCCTACGATCACGCAAGATCTATCTACCAGATGCATAGCAACGAGAGGGGAGAGTGAGTCTACGTACCCTCGTAGACCGAAAGCGGAAGCGTTAGAACAACGCGGTTGATGTAGTCGTACGTCTTCACGGCCCGACCGATCAAGCACCGAAACTACGGCACCTCCGAGTTCTAGCACACGTTCAGCTCGATGACGTCCCTCGAACTCCGATCCAGCCGAGTGTCGAGGGAGAGTTCCGTCAGCACGACGGCGTGGTGACGATCTTGATGTTCTACCGTCGCAGGGCTTCGCCTAAGCACCGCTACAATATTTATCGAGGAGAACTATGGTGGAGGGGGGCACCGCACACGGCTAAGAGATCAAGAGATCAATTGTTGTGTCTAGAGGTGCCCCCTGCCCCCGTATATAAAGGAGGGAGGGAGAGGCCGGCCCTAGAGGGGGGGCACCAAGTGTGGGGAGTCCTACTAGGACTCCCAAGTCCTAGTAGGATTCCCCTTCCCTTTCCGGAGTAGGAGAGAAGGAAAGAGGGGGAGAGGGAGAAGGAAAAGGGGGCTGCACCCCTTGTCCAATTCGGACCAGAAGGGGGGTGCACGCCTCCTTCCTTTTGGCCTCTCTCCTCTATTCCCGTAACTCCCCGGTACTCCGAAAATACCCGAATCACTCGAAACCTTTCCGATGTCCGAATATAGTCGTCCAATATATCGATTTTTACGTCTCGACCATTTTGAGACTCCTCGTCATGTCCCCGATCTCATCCGGGACTCCAAACTCCTTCGGTACATCAAAACTCATAAACTCATAATAAAACTATCATCGAAACCTTAAGCGTGCGGACCCTACGGGTTCGAGAACTATGTAGACATGACCGAGACACGTCTCTGGTCAATAACCAATAGCGGAACCTGGATGCTCATATTGGCTCCCACATATTCCACGAAGATCTTTATCGGTCAAACCGCATAACAACATACATTGTTCCCTTTGTCATCGGTATGTTACATGCCCGAGATTCGATCGTCGGTATCTCAATACCTAGTTCAATCTCGTTACCAACAAGTCTCTTTACTCGTTCCGTAATACACCATCCCGCAACTAACTCATTAGCTGCAATGCTTGCAAGTCTTATAGTGATGTGCATTACCGAGTGGGCCCAGAGATATCTCTCCGACAATCGGAGTGACAAATCCTAATCTCGAAATACGCCAACCCAACAAGTACCTTCGGAGACACCTGTAGAGTACCTTTATAATTACCCAGTTACGTTGTGATGTTTGGTAGCACACAAAGTGTTCCTCCGGTATTCGGGAGTTGCATAATCTCATAGTCATAGGAACATGTATAAGTCATGAAGAAAGCAATAGCAGTAAAACTTAAACGATCATAGTGCTAAGCTAACGGATGGGTCTTGTCCATCATATCATTCTCCTAATGATGTGATCCCGTTGATCAAATGACAACTCATGTCTATGGCTAGGAAACATAACCATCTTTGATCAATGAGCTAGTCTAGTAGAGGCATACTAGGGACACTCTGTTTTGTCTATGTATTCACACATGTATTAAGTTTCCGGTTAATACAATTCTAGCATGAATAATAAACATTTATCATGATATAAGGAAATAAATAATAACTTAATTATTGCCTCTAGGGCATATTTCCTTCAGTGCTGTTGCCACAAGGGGGAAAACAACGGTGCTTGTGCCCGCGGGTGCAAGGATTGTTTACTTTACGCAAAGTTCTTTTAATGCAGTTGTCTGTTGTGTTGAGTTTACACTATGGGTGGGACTCGCAACTTAATACCAGCGAGATGTTCTGGATAGATATCTCAAGGTGGATGATTAGTAGTAGATATTGATGGATTTCGGTCTACTTACTTTGTCGTACCGCCCATGCTTTGAACCTCAACGTTTCTTGCAATGTAGTCAGCATTGGTTTGCGCACATGGTCATGTCAATTGCCTAGCTGTAATTCGTTTACCTCACATAGCTGTTTTATCGTCTTTTGGGAGAGAGACATCACTAGTGAACATCATGAGACTCCGGTCCATATTACCATCATTGATCACATCCTCTATTTACTTTTCACTTTTATTTACTATTGCAATTATATCTATCACTACTATCACTTGCGTTTAATCCTTTGTGAACTACAAGGCCGGAGGGATTGACAACCTCTCTGTACTCGTTGGGAGCAAAGTTATTTGTATCTGTGTGCAGGTCCATGTTGATTCCTAATATCTGGCGCCGTAGCAGTTGACACCTTCTTGTTGAACCTAGGAGTCTCTGGGGATTTGATCCTTGGTATCTTTGCCAAGGGAAAAACTTCCGCAACACTACATCTCACACCTTCCACTTGGGGTAACCAACGAGGGGCGAGAAGCCTAGCAGCAGCCGGTGGGTCCCCTTTGGTAGATTCTATCGCCAATATTTTTTTTATTTTCCAAAAATATTCTCCGTGGATTTTCAAGTCATTCCGAGAATTTTTATTTCTGCACAAAAAATAACACCAAGGCAATTCTGCTGAAAACAGCGTCAGTCCGGGTTAGTTCCATTCAAATCATGTAAATTAGAGTCCAAAATAAGGGCAAAAGAGTTTGGAAAAGTAGATACGATGGAGACGTATCACCATCCTAACAACACCATATCATCCTAACATCACCATATCAGAACATCTTTGGAGCTTTTCAATTACAAAAAAATAAACCATGGAGGCTTGGAGTTGCAGGCTATAGCCGGCGGCGAGGAAGATCGTTGGTGTGGGTGGACGTCGAGGAAGCAGGGCGGCAACACACATCGGGGAGGGAACAGGGCCACCGCGATCGAGGAGGGAGCGGGGCCGCCGTGGTCGAGGAGGGGGCGAGGCCGCCATGGTCGGTGACGGTGCGGGGCCACCGCGGTCGAGGACGAAGCGGGGCCTCTGTGGTCGAGGATGAAGTGGGGCCGCCGCCGTCGGGGAAGCTATTGTCGTTGGTTGGACGGAGCTCGGTGGCCGCGGTCCAGGACGGAGGGCGGCAACCGGCAGGGCAAGCAAGGGTTCTACGTCGACGCTGCCATGTATGGGAGAAGGGGATCGAGATGGGGGCGTGGGAGGAGGGGATCGAGATGGGGACGTGGAGGTGGGAGTTAGGGCAATGAGGGAGTGTGATCAATCAGGCCATCAGGTGATCGCGATGTGGGACTGGGCCGCTCTTGGCCTGCTGTTTCCCATCGACCTTACCTCCTCCCTCGCTACAGAGGAGATGCTCGGGCCGGGCCGGGTCTAATTTTGGGCCAAGATTGAAGCCCAGGACCAGCCCGACTTGTTGTTCGGGCTGCATTTCGAGGCCCAGGCCTGGCCCGGAAATTTCGGGCCAGGTCGTGTCGGGCCGACCGGGCCGAGTATCCCATGGCCAGGTAGTATGCCCCTGGCGTGCCGCATTGGACCCGATCAACCCCCGCCCCCCCTCCTCTCGCTCCCGCTAAACCCAACTTCACACTAGCTAAATACCCGTGCGTTGCTACGGGATAAAACAATATTTGAAGAATGATGATGTGTGACCGATTGTCCTCAGTCATCACTGACATCTCGAAGGTGCGGTCAGAGACCTCGATTGTTACCATTGGTTGTCCTCAAGTGCCTAGTGCCCTCACCTGTGAACGTATCGACAACCATCAACTTGTGTATGTCATGCAAAGCACGATCATCATGGCCTTAGTCCATGTTGGTAACGCTGGTCCCTATATCGGTGAAAGCCTGCTGGCCGTCCTTGCCCACGAGCACTTTCAAATAGATTCAGCACGTTTCAGCGCATATCTAATTAATAGCAGGAATGCTAATTAACTTCCCACATAATTAAGTAATTACATCTCTCTCACACCTTTTCCCCTTAATTTTTCTAACTCCAGAAAAAAAAACCTAAACAACTATATTTCATTTTATATGAAACCACCAACGAGTGTGGTTTTTGTGCACTCAGTCACCCCCGATGCACCCATGATCAAAAACTTAGCAAAACATTAAAAAAAATCCAAAACTTTGTGGATATGATTATGACCAAATGTTTTAGGTGGTTACAAAATTTGGTGGCCAAATGACATCCGAGGAGCTCGGTACAAAAAAAAGTTGTGCTGAAACATGTGAATAGTAAACTTGGGTTCAGAGCATCATTTGTATTTCGCTTTGTATGGTCATCAATTTTTTGGTGAGCAAATTTTGGAACCTCCTAAAACATTTGCGCATAATCACATCCACGAAGTTTTATTTTTTTTTACCTTTTTGTGAATTTACTGTTCATTGGGTGCATGCACCGAAGTTGGGTGCATCCACTACTTTCCTACTACCAAATCCATATGGTTATCATTGTAATACCCAACATAGAAAACCAACGGTCAAATACTCATTTTAATATGTTTTATAACACAAAACAGATAATAAATAATTATACTCCTTTTTAATATGTTTTATAACACAAACAGAAAATAACATACAAGTACTTTTTTAATAGCACAATAAACATGTTGCGTAAAGAAGCAAATGCAATCGATCTGTTTTGTTTTCTATAGCAAAAATGTACCAGATTTCATTTTCTTTTTGCTAAATCCACCACACCTTCACATCTCAATTTTTTTTATAAGATTCATCTCGACTAATATTACAACCGGTGTTGTGGCATCTTGTCCTTCTTGAATCCTTGTCGGCATCTATCATCTTGTCCTCCCCGAATCCTTGTTGCTAGCGATCTGGTATTTCATGTAAGTTGTAATCCTTTGTAACGGTTGATGATAGGATTTGTGACACGCACAACCTATTAGGGTTTGTTGTGGCGTGCCTGACTGTACTCTGTCGATTTGAGTCATTGCTTAAGTTGGGCAAGTGTAATCAATATGCATGTAAGTTGTGATCAACTTCATAAGTGTACTGTCATGTTGTATGGAAAACACTGGATCCCATTCAGGGTAAATTGTAAAGTATTACCTTTTGGTTTTTCAAAATCGGAGCCCTTAGGGCTCAATCAAGTGACTCCAACTTCACCGAAAATGATCAACGGCCCAACCCCCATAGTAAAAATCGTGCGAAGCCACATGAAGATACATACCAAACACTTAGCCACCTACGAATGTGATAGTACTGTAGAGGTCGTGCGAAGCCACATGAAGATAATGTGCATCAGTAATTTGTTTCCTCTTCTATGACCATTCATGTAATAAGTGATTAAGATGAATAGAAAAATAGTTAACCTATGTGAACAGTAGTCTCAGAATTGACCTGAGTGAAAACATACATGAAAGACATCTTGGCAGTTTGTTCTAATGCAAAAAGGATATGCCTTTGGGTGTTGTTCGAGAAAAAATGGGATTATTCTTCAACATAGGCAGTCGATCGACACAAAACAAGTACTATATAGAAACGAAAAACCATGCAAGAACAGAAGTAAAAAAATAATAATAGAAAGAGTTAAAGTGAATTAGAAAGGGTGTTGAGCCTCCTCCATGACGAAAAGCAGACCACCTCCAAGTTCTTGGCGAATTGGAGCAACATATATGACTTAAGCATATTTTATGTGTAACAATTTACTCAAACAACAAAAATAATAACTTGGATTAAGCATATTGACAACATTTAGCATAGTCGTACAAAATACAGGGTATTTTATAAAATGATCTGTACCTCAAAGAACACGAAATTTTGCTGGTATCTAAAGAAAAAATATACAAAATGGTCAAGCAGTTGAACCAACGAAATATCTTAAATTCTGAATAGAAAATTCTAAGCCAAACCTGCAGTAAGTACATACCAAGGAACGAGGTTGTGGCTAGTCCCTTATGAGATCATCGGTTGTAGATTATGCCTTAATCATGTAGTACGATGTTATCTTAATATAATGCAATGGCAGTCTGGCAGTCTAGCACCCTCAATAACATCTGTGAACGCCATTATGCCTCTGGCTTCTACCATCTTCTCGCCTAGAACTGAGAAATGTAGCTGATTTTTGTTTAGAAGACTTTAATTTGCACCTTTTGATTTATTGACCAAACATGTGGCTTTGGGTAGCAAATCTATCCTCGACTCCAAGCATTAGCCCAAACATCAAAATCGAGCGCATCCCGTTTAAAAAAAAATCGAGCGCATACAGCAGCAAAATAACCAAAGCTGGGCTAATCCACGGGTGCACGAGAAGATACTTAGAGCAAGATATTTACCATATATTTCCTTGCCCTTCCGAGATAACATTGCCGCCAAAGCACATGACCGAGTTGTAGGTACCAGAGAAACCACAGATGCGAGATGAAAGCAGCTGGCATGGATACACAGATGAAGCAAGATCGACGACGCCCTGACGATCGTACGTCAAAAGCTTGCTCGAGAAATAAGAACAAACACACGCCGTTCTCCGCATTTGCCTTGGCGCATTGGCACCTTCTACATGGTTGCGCCCGCGCTTACCTCCGGTCAAGCGTGGCGGCTGGTCCCTATCATCCCATGCTGCTGCCGCAAGCGTGGTCCGCGGTCGCACGAACGCCCTCAACGTGTGTGTTGGCGCCGTCGTCGCCGTGCCCATCGCCCTGCCATTCGGCCACGGAGGAGGCCAGCAAATGGGATATGGCGGCGTTGGAGCGGGAGTGGGAGTGTGGCGGCAGCTGTGTTCCATCGATATTTTGACCTAGCCCTCGCACAGTCGCACCTAAGTCGAGAGGAGAGGGGGCGTGGACGGAGGATGTTGTATTTGGTAGGAAAGAAAACCACGCTAGAAAACCAGATACGATACGGGAGAGTGCAAGAAATTTGTTTCCTTCGATCGAAAACAGGAAGTGGACTCTTTTGGAAAGAAATCGGTAGGGGCGATGCATTCCTTCGATCGGCTAGCCAGGGGTACCAACCAACGATGTACGGACTCATCTTTTATAAGTAGAGACATATCCGTAGCTAATCCTCCTTATCCAAACAATCACTTAGAAAAGGCAAAAATCGGTGCATTAGGCAAATTAGGATTTGAATTTGATCGTCGTGAAACTAAATTTTATTGATTGGTAATGTGCTATCAGTTCCTGCCGTTTATAACGTATCTAGTTAGGAAACTTTGGAAATGTTAGATATGGTGATGGGATGCGAGACATAAATTAGACGAAATGAGAGGTGGGACGAAAAAAACCTGAAACAAAGACTACCCACTGCTCGAGTAGACCCAACCGAGGCACCCGCATCTAAAAAAAACTCTTACCACCTGCGCCTAGGGTTCCGCCCCCATGACCGCCGCCGAGCCGGAGATGCCGGCGTCGGAGCGCAGGCTCGTGGCCCTCGCCAGGTTCGACGCGCTCATCTTCCTGTACTACGGGATGCTGTGGGTCGGCAGCGCGGCGTCCCTCGCCAAGTTCATCGCGCGCCGCGCTCTGGGCGACGTCGAGGGTTCCGCCGTGCTCGCGGCGGCGTCCTCGGTCTCCCACCACTCCCTTATCTTCGCTGCTTTGTTCACCCCCGTTGCCTTGATTCTCGTCGGCGCCACCGGAGTGCGCTCTGCGTACAACACCAGGAAGGTATTCTCGGAAAATGTTCCTTTGTGCCCTTTTCAATAGATCTGATTTGCTTCAAAACGGACAAATTTATAGCAGTTGAAATAGGATTTTACAATGTATGCCGTTTAAATAAGTTGCCAATTCCCAATTAGAAATTAAGATCCATCATTTTCATGAATTCAAAACCGGCATTTGATTTATGTAAATGCCTCTGCATCCCTCTAGCTTAAGTGCAAATTATATGACCTCGTTCTGACTTCTGACCTTTTTTATGTCGAAAATGCGTAAATTCTTATCAAGGATATCAAAGAGCCCCCGAAAACTCTCCGCCAGGTTGCGCAGATGATGCTCAAGGATCCTGTCATTGTTGGAGCGCTCGTTTTGCTGGTCTTCCTCCCGCTCATACGTCATGATGATTTGGTGGTGGGTCTGTTGCCTGTAAAAAGGTCTCAGAGGGAACATGTTCGTTCAGTATTGAGGGATGTGGGGTCATTGGGTGTCGGCGCAGTACTTTGTTTCATCATATTACCCACTACGGTACTGAGGCAGTGGAGGATGAAGTAGAGGGTTATGTGGCTGTGCTGTTGAGGTATATACCTGTCCTCTTATCTGTTTTCCTATTGGTGTCATGTTATAGGTGTTTTATAAACCTAGTATTCATTGTCCACGTTCAGTCATTCCCATGCTTATTATGATCGGGCAGCTTTGAATTTATCCACCGAAACCCACTAAGTGGTAGGCCTAAAATTTCAAAAGGCTGGGTCGTGGGGTATCCTCAATTTAACTGCATTATCTTGTTATTTATCTACCTTTATTTTCTGTTACACATAAACTTATTGCATTGCTTTAGTGAAGATACAAATAGAAATTCAATTGGATTACTCAATTAATCCATGATGGTAATATTATAGAACACACCCTTCATTTTGTCCGCAGCTAATATATACTCCCTCCGTCTGGAAATACTTGTCATCAAAATGAATAAAAGGGGATGTATCTAGATGTATTTTAGTTCTAGATTCATCCTTTTTTTGTCCATTTTTATGACAAGTATTTTCGGACGGAGGGAGTACTTGCATGTGGTGTTGTTCCATGACATTTTTGTCGAAGTGCATTCGAAAACACATGTAAATGTTGTAGCAAGATTTTCTTCTCTTCCATGGGTTATCAGTGCCCCTTTATTTCCCCGAAGTAACTTGGGCCCCTTCCCCAAAAGCAACTTGTATCGCAAGAGCAATTTGTAACAAATATTTTTGATAGTTTATATGATTATTTGTTAATTATAGTGGTGTTTCTTGTGCAATAAAACTGAAAAATACCACTGTTGAGGGGTCAATTCAATAAAGACTAACGCTGAAATGCCACTTCATCGAAAAAACCCTATTCCTCTTTTTATACCATTCTCTTGTGCCCCGTGGAGTGTGGATTGCCATGCTTTGTTCTGTCCAGCAGTCTTCACAGTGTAATGCATTTGAATATATAGGGTTCATGATCTCAAGATGGTTTCCATATACTGAAAAAGGCTTTGGCCCCGCATTTTATAGATAAAGCACCGACCATCATGCAACCCGATTCAAAAACACGGCACCGTAACACACACACACACACACACACACACACCCAAGGCCGGATACACAGGCGGTGAAATCAGCAACACCACCCCATACAACTCCAAGCAAACATCAGGTGGACAATAAGCATCACTATGGAGTTATTAGGGCCCTCAACCGTGAACGACAATGAGATGAAGCCGCACACGACGAACCATGAGCTCCAAGGAGGCACCTTCGGGATGGTCATGATCCCGGAGAGCCGCCACCGCCCGATCCAAGGATCAGGGTTTCCCTCGGATCCAGACAACGAGTGATCGCAATGACGCCTTCAAGAAGAGTACGACGCTAAAACGCCGCCAGCGCTGGCCTGGCCGAAGTCTGACCGGGTTTTCACCCCAACCAGCACTCACCGCCACTGAAATGTGGTACGACCTGCCGCACAACCACCACCGAACATCGCACCCCGGTCACCACGACGCCCACATGACCATGGCCACCAGACAACACCTGAGCCACGAGCACCTCGACTCCCACCACCAGCGTCGCTGCTCTGGCATCCGAGACCGCGTCTCAACCGTTGTCACAACATGCAGACTCCATTGACCGGTGAGGGGCGGAAGACCCCCCCCCCCCCCCCCCCCCTCCATCTGCCCCAAAACAGGCATCTTGGCAAGATTGGGGCCTCGCCGGCCAGATCTAGGCAAGGAAGCTCCGGCAGCCGCAAGCCATGTTGCAGCTGTCCATCGTTCCTCCAGACCAAGTTGACGTCGATGACGCGGAGCCCTGTGCCTCCTTCCCCAAAGAGCCCCTGCTACCTCCAGCCAACCCCCGTGCGCCGCGAGATGACCCACCAGACCAGCCCATAGATCCGCCCCGGCCGCCGAGCCATGTACCTGCGCACCAGCAGAGGAGAGGAAGGCTGAATCCACCACGGCCAGCCCACACCAATGGGACCAGATTAGGCCATTTTGTACCATTGATTGTAGTGAAATTCAGAGTTCATTTTGAGCTAGCACCATGTACATTGAATTTGCACCTTTGAGGTAGCCTTTCCAAATTAGGCCGTTTTTCGAAGGAAGAAGAATTAGGCCGCTTTATTATAATGATCGTTGTATTCTCCATCAGGTCTGAGGTTCCACATAACCCTTCCCACTCTTGATCTTCAAAATCTCTCTCAGCTGGTATAGTTGCAGTTGCATGGTAGTGACCCTTACCATATAGCATAATACTCGATACAGACGATTTCATAGTATTGGTTGCTTCATTTTGATAAGCATCTACATATTCTCATTCAAGTGCTTCTTCACTATGCCTCTTTTTTTTTTTTTTTGGTTACAGACATAACGCCGAACAGATGGTGTTAATATGGGCAAGACAAATACAAGAGTCGACTCTTCGCTGAAGTTTATGGCCACGTATAAGTACTGGATTATAGTTAGTTAGTTACATGTATTCACGACTGTAGATTGATCCACTGCTAGTATCGAATACTCCATGTGCTAGGAGCTCTCGTAATTCGACATTGTGGTGTTGAAGTATTTATTTGCTGCTGGGAAGCCTGGAATACATGACTAGACAAGTGAGGGGTAGCACCCTCTCCGAGGACAGTGCTTTTTTAGGGATATGTTTTGTTGCCCTGTTGGCAGTGTTATGTTCGATGACAACCATTTCTTCGCAAGCGGTTGGCCCTGTGGCAGTTATTGTAGAATGTTTATGTTTGTAGCGATCATGGATGTTACCGATCTACAGATTTGTGGAGTATGTTTTTTTTTGTCTTGTGGATATTTCGTAGGCGGAGCTCACATCTTAGGTAGCCTCTTTAAAATAAGCGATGGTATCATGAATCTATTACTACAGATGTTTAAATTGAAGGATTTACCTGTGTAAGTTTTCTTTTTAGTCTTGCCTTTGATTCATGTTGGGAAACAGTTCTCTGTATCGTTCTTCAGATTGCTTGCATCGAAATAATGCACTCAAATTAGAGCCCAGAAGTACTTGAACATGGCCTAGTGTGGGTCGTGCTTCAACATGACCTATAGGCAGTTCATTATTATTTTAGTTCTTTCATGGTTATTCTTTTTTCCATACAATGGTAACACGTGAATGCAGTTCTCCAATATGAACAATTTGAAAGAATGCACTCAAATTAGTGTGTAGTTTGGAATAAACAATTTGAATTCCTATGTAGTTGCCTAGTTGGAACTAAATAATCCCAATTCTATGTTATTTGAACTAAACAATTTGAATTCCAACCTTTTTCTACGAAAGTTTCATGTTCTTAGGGGCTGTTCGGCAATCCACTGCTCCCTGAAATTTAAGGATCTGCGGAGCACTTGTTCCCTCGCTCCGCACTTTTTACCTGCGGCTCCGCCAGCTCCGGGAGCGAGAGCATGGAGTCGGAGGGATGTCGAACAGGCCTTTAGAATCCCCATTGTGATTATCATGAAGTTAATATATAACCGAGTTTATAGCTAGAAAATTCAAAATTCGAAGGATTCAAAATTTTGGGGAAAAAATCGGTAGCAAATATGAACATTTCACCAGTTTTTGTTTAAATCATCATTCCTTCTCATTCATTATAATAAAGTGTTACATCACTACAAGCAAAGAAATAATAGATGCAGGAGGATCGTCCATCCACACACTAGTTGGGAAGAACCTAGCTAGCCTAGCAAGTTCATGAGCAACAATGTTTGCATCTATATAGCAATGCTCGAATAGAATTAATGTGATAGCAGTCATCAAAGATTGCCGCACCTACTCCAGCAAATTCCTTCAGCGTCGATATTACATGCAAACTATCTGAGTTGACAATCAATCGATTACATCCTAGGGACTGTGCTAGGTTCATCCCATGCTTTATTGTTGTGACTCGGCTTTTTACACGTTAGAGCACCGATCGATACGACTGTTAACAACGGCCAAAAATTTCCCGATCCATCACGAAAAACAACGCCAACACCTCCTTGCAGTGTATCGGCCTCGAACGCCATCCTCGTTTAGGCCTTGTTTGGTGTCGCTTCGCTCCTCAATTTCGCTCCCGAAGTTGGCGGAGCTGCAGTTGAAAATTACAGAGCTGCAGTTTCCTTGCTTCGCAGATTCCGAGAGCTAGTGGATTACGGAACAGGGTCATAGTTGAACGGAGTTTCTCGAAGGAGCTGTCCTGCCATCTCGTTTAACAACTGCTTTCAGTGAGTAGGCCGCTGCATAATTTGCAACCGATGAGAGGTAATTGTGAGCAGGATCAAATCGGGCACTGACCATTTCCGTATACCCGTTTGGAACCCGAATCCACTAGGTGAAATGGGCCAGAACAGAACCCGGTAGGGAAGCGAGACAGCTCGCGGTAAAACCCAATCCCGTGTTCGTCGCTAATCCCATTTCGCACAAACCCCCGTCCCCTCGCTGCGCCAACTAGACCACTCCGGCATTCCGCCCGCGTCGGAGCTTCGAGGAGCTAGGGTTTCCCACCTCGATGGCCGCCGTGAAGCCCTCGCCGGTGCCAGTGCCGGCGGGGATCGTCGTCGTGGTGCTCGCGCTCGTGCGCGTCGTCCTCGCCCTGACGCTGGTGCTCGGGCGCGTCCTGCTCGTCGCGGCCGAAGCGTTCCCCTACCTGGGCTTCGCGACTCTGTGGGTCATCTCCGCGGCCGCGCCTGGGCCGAGGGCTCCGCCCCCGCCGTGTTTCTCCAGGCGCTCACGGGCGGGGCTCTCAAGGCCAGCTTGCTTGTCCTGCAAGCGCTTGGCGCCGTGATGCTGTGCGGCCAGTTCCTGCTTTACGTGGTTGCAGCTATATCTGGATCCGGTTCCGAGTTCCAGAAGGTATCAATCTAGAATTGCCGCAGTAACATTACCTGCTGTATGTGTATCTGCACCTGTAACATTTCCTTCGGTTGAATTGCCGCAGAGTAGGTAGGCAGCAAGCTAGTGGTTGAGCTCTAGATCAATACATGAACAAAATTCACATGTCCACCATTCTAATCAAGTTGCCCTCATGGGAATAGGAATGGGATGTAGTTCTGCATCGTTCAATTTTCTACCAATTCCATACTCATGTAGTTTCGCTGAAATTGCTGTCCTCCTCAGAGAGCCCATGGAGCTTTCAACCAGGAGTTGATTAGGGGCGTTCCTCCCCGCACCGTAATCCTTGGAATGTTCGCGTCTACGCCCTTCATCCTGCTAATTTTAGCCGGTTCTCTGGTTCAATGCATGATGTCGAAAAATATTGGTTCTGTGATGGTGGATGTTGGGATATTTGGCTCCAGTGCGATACCATGCTTTGTTGTCATTCCAGCTGTAGTACCGAGTAACTGGAGGGAGGACCAGATGTCAAAGAAAAACATGACTCACGTCGCAGACTGTTGAGGTATATACCTTTCCCTATATCTAGGAGCCATATTATTTTCAGCTAATGTGTATATTTTGTGTACATTATTAGTCTCCTAATAACATGAAAACAGTTCCCCAGTGTTGTGAATTTGCAATCATTTTTCTTAACTGTAGGAAACTTGGTTGTTTTTGGTTAACATGGAGTACTGTTATATGTGTTAAAGCAATGACGGCTTTCCTATTCTCTGTGGTAGTTGCATATCTGCATTTATGACAAACATTGAGGTTAGCCTCAATCTTCAGTTGTGCTGAGTGGCCAACTGCCGCAGTTCTACTGTATGCCTTTGTTGCGAACTGATCATCAAAATGATTAATATAATGTACTAGAAATAGTAATTTCACATTGCATTGTTTCTATCTGTGCAGATAGTGAGATTAAAATACAACACGTTTGCCTCTTCTTAACTATTTGCAAGCATCTTCCTTACAAGCATGAGGTTTCTAGTTTCTGAATCCCGAGTAACACTTAAGGTGTTTATAACTTCATATCAAACCATTGTCATGCATCCCAGTTAGTCCTGCAAGAGAGTTCTCTTTCTTGGCTGTCGATAGATGTTAGCTAATATTTAAGTGGTGCATTAGTCTCCATAGCTCAGGAGCTAAGAGTTTATCCATCGAAATCCACCGTAAGTGCTTGGCCTCAAATTTCAGAGGGCTGGGTGATTGGGTATCTTCTACTTACTCAATTCAATTATTCAAGTCAGTAAACTCAGTAGAGCAGTCGACACTTACCTTAAACAGTAGCTACTGTCCACTTGCATGTGGTGTTGTTCCATCTCATTTCTGTACAAGTGCCTTTGGAGCACACATGTTGATATTGTAGTGATATATTCTCTTCTTTCACGGGTTTTGGTGTAGTGCCCTTTAGCTATTCGTAAAAAGTGATTCATTTGGCAAAAGCAATTTTCAAGAAATATTGTTGATAGTTAAATATGTTTATTTCTAATTATATTGGTGCTTCTTGTGCAAAAAACATGAAGAATACTACTTTGTGGGGATGATTGAATAATGACAACTATATTTCATTCAGACAAGCCACATGATGCCATTAGATCCATTGAAATTTTCTTATTCTGCTATTTATCCCCGAAAAGTAATTTCGCCAACTAGTTTCCCATGCATACCATTCTTTTGTGCCCCGTGGAGTGTGCATTGCCATGCTTTGCTCTGTCCAGTGGTCCTCTTAGTGTAATTCATGAGAATATATGGGGCTTGTGAGCTCAATATGGCTTCCATATGTGAAATAAGTACTCCCTCTGTAAATTAATATAAGAGCGTTTAGATCACTATTTTAGTATTCTAAATGCTCTTATATTAGTTTACGAAGGGAGTACTGATTATGTCATCTTTTACCATCGGGTGTTCTGCAATTCAGTGGCTATTAATGAGTCAGCTACCTTGTACACTGAATTTGCACCTTTGAGGCACTCGGCCTTTCCAAATTAGGCTGTCATGCGGACCAATAAGAATTACGCTTTATATGTCGAGTCGCAATTGTTGTCCGTTCCCACTCTTGATCTAAAAAACTCCCCCTCCCTGATCTAGCTGCAGCGGCATTGTAGTGAGCCTTGCAAACATAGATCAGTACATAAATAATAAATAATTTAGGGTGCTTAATATCGATAGACATTTACACAAACCCCATTCAAGTTCCAGTTTTCTGCTGCTAATCTAATTGAACGTTGGCCTTCTTTATTAACAGGCATAATCCTGAATTGAAGGTGTGAAGACGGGCAAGGCAAATTACAAGAACTGCCTCTTTGCTGAAGTTTATGGCCGGTGATGACTGACGAGTTCTGGGTTATAGTTACCCGTAGGCATGACTGTAGATTGTTCTACACTTCTACTGCTAGTATTGCATACTCCATGTGTTAGAAGCTCCCGTAATTCGACATTGTAGTGTTCTAATGTTTACTTGCTACTGGGAGGTCTGCAATATGTGACCAGATAGTGAGGGGTATAACACCCTCATGGAGCAGAATGCTTTTCTAGGCGTGTAGAATTTGCCAAGGTGCTACGGTTTACAGTTTTGTGGAGTATCTTCGTTTGCGTCTTGTGGATGTGGCTTGGGCCAGCTTAAATCTTAGGTAGCTTAAACTGGAAAGGTAAGAAATTCTGATAATGAATATATTACTCCTGTCCATTGATCGATGGGTTACCTGTGAGAAATATTTTGATCTTGCCTGTGATTCGTGTGGGGTTCTGTGTATTGTTCTTCTGATTGTTAAAAGAGAACAAAAATGGGCGGCGTGGTGGGCGGCGTGGCGCTGCCCGGTGACCATGTCCGTGTGGGCGGCGTGGTAGCTGGGGTGTAGCGTTCGGTGGCGGTGAGTGTTGGCCGGGGTGAAAACCTGCTCTATCTTCGGACGGATCGACGACGGCGAAGCTCGTTCTCTTCTTGAAGGCGTCGTCGCGGCTCTCACCGTCCATCGTGCGGCTCCATGGAAAACTCTGATCCTCGGATCGGGCGTGGCGGCGCTCCGGTGTCGTATCCTTTCTGAAGACGTCGCCTTGGAGTGGACGGTTCGTTGTATGCAGCTTCAACCATTCGTGGTAGTGTGCTAGGGGTGATGTTGTTGGCTTGCTGAGCTCAGCGCTTATGTTAGCTTCTGATGGAAATTTTAAACTGGAGCATGGAAGATAAGACCGTCTATCGAGGCAAAAAAAGTGGGTAGATATTAATGAAGAACCAGCCGGAAATAAAACAATTGTTGTCAAAAGCAACTATTATGCCTGCTTGATTCTTTTGGGGATAACGCAATTAACAAGATTCAAAATGATGCTGCACTTCAATGCAATGTACTGAAAAATTGATAATATGAACCACAGTCTTCGGTCATTACCGTCGACAAAAGGAAATTTGGGGCAACAATGTCTTCAATAGACAGCAGCGTCTTCCTCTTAATGCAAAGTTTCTCCAATTTTTGTTATCTTTACCAAAAAGACTTTCACCCCGCTTTATATATAAAGCAAAGATCAACATCAACAGGAACAAACGTACGCCAACACCACCCACACTCAAGGCAGAATACATAAGGGGCCGACTACAATCAGGCGATTGATTTTTTTTATGTGGAGTTGATTAATTAGGCGGATGAAGAATAGCAAACGCACTAATATATGCCCAACTTCGAAGTTCAAAATTAGATGACTTGAGTTACCGGATACCCGTGCTAGAACCCGAATCCACTGGTAGAGGAAATGGAACGATGGGCTAGAACAGAACCCGGTTAGAACCCGAATCCACTGGCAGAGGAAATGGGCTAGGACAGAACCCGATAACCCCGAGGAGCTCGCCGCAAAACCCACTTCCGTGCTCGTCGCTAGTCCCCATTTCCCACAAACCCGCCGCCCCCTCGCTGAGCAGCGCAACCCAACCACTCCGCTCCCATAGTGGGCGAGAAGCTTCGAGGAGCTAGGGTTTTCCGTACCGATGGCCGTCGCCGACGCGGTGCTGCCCTCGCCGCCGCCGCCGCCGCCGCCGGCGAGGGTCGTCGCCGTGCGCTTCGCACTCACCACGATGCTGGCGCTCGGGCGCGTCCTCTGCGTCGCGGGGGTAGCCCTCGCCTGCCTGTGCTTGGCCACTGCGTGGGTCACCTCCGCGGCCGCGGCTGCGAAGGTGGTGGCGCGCCGCGCCCGGGGCGAGGGCTCCGCCCCCGTCCTCTTCCTCGAGGCGCTCATGTACGGGGCTCTCAAGGTCTGCGTCTGCAGCTTCCTTGTGCTCCTCGCGCTTGCCGTCCTATTGGGGTGCGTGGCCTACGTGATTGCAGTTTTATCTGGATCCGCTTCGGGATTCAAGAAGGTATCGTGCAAATTAACTCCCTCTGACCTTTATTCCGGTCGAATTGCAGCAGTACATATGCCAGTGTTATCATTATGTTCTAATTAAGTTGCTATATATATCATCTTAGTAATTTATTTCGTAGTACAGGTTGTCCTGAACTCCTGATGTGTAGTAGCAGTAGTAGTTTACTTCCATGTGTGTTCATCACTTCATTTGCATCCTATATTTCCAAACCATTCCATATATATACTGTTTCATCCGTATGATTTTGTTGAAACTACTGTCCCTCCTCAGGGAGCCTTCGGAGCAATCACGCGAGAGTCGGTTGCGGGCTTCTTTAGGCTTCTTCGCCCTGTGGTGCTTGGATTTGTCGCAGATGTGGCCTTCTTCCTGCTAGTGGTCGCTGGTCTTCTGGTAGCAATGATGTCGCCACATGTGGAGGGATCGATATCTCAGGGGGAAATGGTCGGTTCTGTAATCGAGGATGTGGGGATGTTTGGTATGCACGCGACAGCCTGCGTTGTGATCCCAGCTCTCGTTCTTAGTCTCTGGAGGGAGTACCAGGCGGTCAGGAAAGCACCATGGCAGGTCTGTTGAGGTATACCTCCTCCCCCTTTGCTTTGCAACCCTGTATCTGTGAGCCATTGATCTTTTTCAATTATATAATCAGCATATTTTGTGTAGTCTCTTAATAGCATGAAAACAGTGTCACTGTTGTTAGTTTGCCATCTTTTATCTTAACTTAGTGACTGCTGGTGTTGATATTTGTTAAGATGGAGCATTGTTCTATATAAAACCAATAAAGATTTTGCTATTTCCTCTGGTCATTGCATATTAGCATTCATGATAAAATTGGGTTTGGCATCGATTTTAAATTGCACAGGATGCCAACTGATGCAGTTCTACACTTCTACTGTATGTTACGAAGTGATGATCATTAAAATGATCGATTCCACGTATTAGAAAAAAGTAATATGAACTGTTTACGCTCCATGGTCCCCTGTGACTGTTGTATCTTTTCAGCGAGTGAGATTGTAACATTGTTTGAGAACTCTTGCCATTGATACTTTCCCCGTTGAAACCAATAGGAGGACCCAAAGTTTTCAAGTTTTGGCTATGGCATACGAGTCTACTCTTCTTAGCTGCATTTGGCAATTGTGAATTTGTGCCACGTTTCGTGACTCTGGTAAAAATAACTAAATTGTTTGATCATGTAAATAAGTAACATGACGGTAAAAATGGCACACCTCTAGTTCTTTAACAATTAACACTTTTATGTGGCGCTATGCCCAATACATTTTGGTAGGATTGCCATTGTGGCTTTCCGCTGTTCTGTGACACAGTTTAATGCTTTTATACTTTATTAGTAAAAAGAAGTAAATTGTTTGATCATGTAAATAGATAACATTGTTTGATCATGTAAATAGATAACATGTCAGTAAATGGATGCACATCTAGTACTTCAATGTGGTGCTATGGCACTACATGTTGGCTGACGTGCCTTTGAGAACAGTTAATTTCTGGCGTTGCATGTTCATATCATTAGTTGTGTGTTTGTTAGCACTACCAATTTAAAGGACTCATAAGATAGAAGTTACTTCATTGCTGGAAAATGAGGGGCATTGGCTTCAGATTTATACTACTTGAAACTATACTGTTGGAAATGTTGATACGGCAATTTTCTTATATGTGGTAATCTGATCAAATTTTGCGTTGGGTTATTGGCAGACGAAGCTAAGAAGAGAAGGTGTCAGGAGAATTTCGCAAGGAGCTACAGTACTCATTCTGCTGATGGTTGTGAGTGATCCCAACAGATGCAAGTATTCAGAGGAAAAAGAAAGTTTCTGCAGACTTGCTTCTTTGTACCATTAGTAGACTCTAATCGTCATTAGCCATCAAAATGTTTGTAGACGCGCTTCTTTCTGCTATTAGTAGTAGATCCTAATCGTCAATGGCCATGAAGTTTCTTGGGTCATTAATTATGAGTCTGTTGGTGATATTCGGTACTCCTCTGCGCTACTCGCTTACAAGTTTGCACTAGAGTATTGGTGTATATATGATGGTGGAATTCGTTCGTGATCTCTTTGTACTACCCTATTGGAAGAAAATGATTCCGTGAGACATTAATCTCGTGAATTCACTGCCGTCGGTTTGCATACTTGTATGTGTATGCACGGTAAGAAAGTTGTGCAGGTCGCCGGGGTCGCCCCCTTCAATTTAGGCACCCTTTGTAGTTGTTCAAAGTAGAACCATAAGCTCGTCCTCGTCATAAGCTCCACCGACCGAGCACACACCCACCCTCTTCAGCTTCCGCCGACGCAAGCGACTGGACCGAAACCTCGTCATCGTTGGACTCCGCTCCGGCCAGAGCCCAGTTATGTTCCCAAATCAGCGTGTCTCTCCCGTCCATCTCCAATGCACCGAACTCAGTCCAAGCACATCTCTACCTTCACAAGTACCTGGCCAAACCTGAGATGGAGCATTGTCCAGCTGCGCGCGCCCAGGAAATCTCCATGGAAATATATACCTGGCCTTCAGTACCTGTGCGCTCACTTAGAGAATCAGGGTCCTCAAGTAAGCGCCATGCCTGTTAATTGCCGTACGTTTGCCTAGTCTCACGCATGCACTCCTCTCCTGGTTTGTAGGATCTCACGTATGCATGCCATCTGTAGAGGGCATATGTCCTTTGTAACCATGCACACATTCAGTCTAAACTCCCGTGTTCGTCGCTAATCTCATTTCCCACAAACCCACTGCCCCCTTCGCTGCGCAGCCCAACCACTCGGCCCCCATCTCGGGTGCGAGCGATCGACGAGCTTCGTGGAGCTAGCGTTTCCGGTACCGATCGATGGCCGTCGCCGACAATGTGCCGCCCTCGCCGTCGCCGCCGACGCCGCCTCCACCTCCACCGCCGCCGAGGATCGTCGTCGCGGCCCTGGCGCTCATGCGCCCCGCCCTCGTGCCGATGCTGGCGGTCCGGCGCGCCCTCCGCGTCGCGGCCAGAGCCTTCCCCTACCTGGCATTCGCGCTCGCGTGGGCCATCTCCGCGGCCTCGGCCGCCAAGATCGTGGCGCGCCGCGCCTGGGGCGAGGGCTCCGCCCCCTTCATCTTCCTCCGGGCCTTCACGTCCGCTGCCTGCAAGGTCTGCACCTACGGCTTCCTTGTCCTGCTCGCGTTCGCCGCCCTACTGCTGTGCGGCCTGTGCGTGGCGTACGTGATCGCACTTCTCTCTGGATCCGGTCCAGAATTCAACAAGGTATCTCATGCAAATCAACTCCCTGTGACATTTATTCTGCCCGTATTACAGCAGTACTGCCAATATTTTAAATAGCGCGCTACAAAATATAGCGAGGCCCTTCTCTAAATGCTACACAAGTTATAGCGCGCTAATAGCGTGCTATATTTCAGAATAGCGTTTGCAAAAAAAATTCAAATATATCTATAAATAAAGTATTTAAGCAACTAAAATTTTCATAGGAGCAAGCAATATATGCATAAGGGCCAAATCCAG
Source organism: Secale cereale (assembly GCA_902687465.1). Classification (NCBI taxonomy): domain Eukaryota; kingdom Viridiplantae; phylum Streptophyta; class Magnoliopsida; order Poales; family Poaceae; genus Secale; species Secale cereale. The sequence continues at coordinate 80,350,435 of LR738710.1, read as the reverse complement.
CACATAAAAATAGTACGTCTCAAACGGTTTCAAGAGTTTCTAACATCAACAACCACAATTTAAAAGTCTCTAACATCAACAGCCACCTGGGCAACAACAACCGTAGTCTTTAACATCAACAACTACAGTTTTAAGGTAAGTCTCAAACATCAACAGCCATAGTTTTAAGAGTCTCTAACATCAACAGCGACCGGGGCAGCAACAATACAATACAAAATAACACAGAGAGTTTTAAGATAGTCTACATCAACAGCCACCGAAGGCAACAACATTACAACACAAAATAACATAGAGAGTTTTAAGATAGTCTACATCAACAGCCACCGAAGGCAACAACATTACAACATAGCACAATGAATTACAAATTATTCAGAATCACTCACTGGTAAATGCATGTCATCATCTTCCGATTCAGAAGAAGACTCAGCTGATTGCAACTGATCATCACGATAAATAGGAAGCAACTTCTTCTTCTTCCTAGGACGAGATCGAGACGTTACCTTTCTTTTTGATGGAGCAACTTCTCCTTCTGATGTTGATTCTACAACTTGTACATCTTCAGGTTCAAATCCTGTTTGCACTCCTTCAATAGGCACAACACCAGTGATCCACTCATTACCTTCATCTTCTACAACATCTACAAATGTGTGGTCCTCAATTGGGTCCCTGTTTTTCATCCCTCTCTTTTGCTTTAGTTTGGAGTTGAACTTGATGAACACAAGGTCTGTCATTTTGTCATGAAGTAGCCTATTGCGTCTTTTTGTGTGAATCTGTAGGTGATGGGATTAGAGCAATGATTTTTTAGTATGAAAAAACAAGGAAACAAATGCAAGAAAAGTATGGCATGCATCTTTCTGACCTGCTGGAAAACACTGAAATTCCTCTCACAAGCCGAGGAGCTACATGTCAAACTCAAAATCCGCATCGCCAATACTCTGAGATTTGGTGCACTTGACCCATGATTGGACCACCAATCAGCTTCATCAAGAGTAAAACAGGAGTTAAGGAACCATTGCAAGTTCTGATTTAAGAATGGAGAAATAATTAAAATGTAAATATGCACCTGGATCAAAGCTTTTGTTTTTTCGCTGCCTTTTAGCAATGTCTCTTCCAAATGACCCCTCTTCACCTTGATATGCCTTAAGCTCATCGGTGATTTTGTCTTGAAGGAGAACATCTTCCACCATTTTTCCCATGCAACTTACAACCCCATCTTTAAATGTTGGATCCAACAAAATTTGTAGCTTGTTTTCATAAAAGTAGTATGGATTTAAGAAGTATCCAGCCCTATGTAGTGGCCTCTTCAATTTGTTGTCCCATCTTTTATCCACTATATCCAACACTTCTTGAAAACAAGATTCTTGTTGTTCATTTTCAAACTTGGCTGAGATCTCTTTCTTTGCATCCAAAAAAGCGCCATATATGAATCCCATAGCTGGTACATCGCTGTCCATTCTCCTTAGCAAGTTAGCCAATGGTTCAAAGAACTTCACGGCAATATCTACTCCTCTCCAAAAAGATTCAGAGCGCACAGTTTTGTTGGCTTCACTTCCTTTAACCTTTTTTAGATAGCCCATTTCATCAAGTTGATCTGATCTAAATAGCTTCTGGAGTTGCTTCTTGTTATCCAGCATGCTCTTCAAGTTCAAGTATGCTGTAGCAAACCTAGTAATACCGGACCTAACCAAATCTTTCCCAAGGAACTCCCTCATTAGGCTCAAAACCCTTGTGTGTGCATAAAGGAAAACTGTCACAACTCTAGCTTTTGTAACAGTGGATTCAACTGATGGCGGCTTACCGATGTCCTCTAGCATCAGATCAATACAATGGGCAGCACAACCATTCCAGAATATGTTGGGCCGCTTTGCATTCAACAAAGTTGATGCTGCTTGATTCACACTTGCATTATCAGTCACCACTTGAACAACATGTTTCTCCCCAATCTCTTCAATGCAATCATCTACAAGCTCAAAGATGTACTTGCCATCTTTCTTCACAGCTGAACAATCAAAAGAATCGAGAAAAACCACACCATATGCACTATGGACTACCAGATTCATTACCCCTCTTCCTCTTATGTCGGTCCACGCATCTGTCATGATTGTACATCCAGTGAGCTCCCAAGCTTCCCTGTGTGCCTTGAAGGATTCCATCACTTTCTTCTTCCTCTTCTTCAAGAATGGGCCACCCATTTCGTAAGGACTAGGACCTGGCAAGTCTTCGCCGTATTGTCCAATTGACTGAAGCATAAGGGCAAAGCTTGGAAGTGTGACTGAATTGAAGGGAATGCATGCTTCATAGAAGAACTGGCATATGTACTCACAAGCACGGTTCCTTTTCTTCAGTCTCTCCCCAGTTGTCAGCTTTAATTGGATGCTCTCACTAGATTTTGCCTTCCTTGCAGCGATAGCCTCTTCAGGTGATAGTTGGCAGAATTTTTCCATAGGCCCACCTGAGGATTTAGATGTTTTGCCTCTCGCCGACTTAAGCATAACAACAGAATTGCTTCTGCCATCTTCATCACTTGAACCTTCCCCCTCTGAGTGGCTCAAGTCCACTTCACATCTAATCCTCTTCTGCTCTGAAATTTTTGTTGCCTTTTTATCACCCTTCTTTGTCAAAAACTCAGTGATTTCATCCCTCACATCAGCTGGCACTTTTGTACAGGGAACAACACCGGAAGTTGGAATGTTTGCAAGGTGGAGCTTGATTCGAGTAATACCATTGGTGTACACGTGATGACAGAAAATGCACTTCAAAGAATTCCTCTTGTTTTCGTCAGGACAAATGCAATATTTCCATCCTGGGTCTTTTGATTTCACATTCACAACAGCAGCTTCTCCTTGTACCGTTGATGCTGTGCTTGAAGCACCAATGCCTACAATCAGACAAAGTATATATCAATGCCTATGTCTTAAGTGCAGTACATATATCTTTAGTACAGAGTAAATATTCAGAATTCATATATCGGTAAATATTCAGAATTGTAACACCAACAGAGCTCTACTAAACTTTCAGAATTGTAACACCAACACAGCTCTACTAAATTGTAACACCAACAGAACTTTAGTACAGAGTAAATATTCAGAATTCATATATCGGTAAATATTCAGAATTGTAACACCAACAGAGCTCTACTAAATTGTAACACCAACAGAACTTTAGTACAGAGTAAATATTCAGAATTCATATATCGGTAAATATTTAGAATTGTAACACCAACAGAGCTCTACTAAATATTCAGAATATGTATTTAGTATAGAGTAAATAACTAAATATTCAGAACTAGTAGAGAGGAAACACCAGCAAAATGAACCACATGGTGCAAATAAAATCGGCCCATCCAAGCATTAACACCAACAAGTTACTCTTGGAACTATAGTTCAGTTAAGTACTACATGGCGCAATAACCAACTCAGATACACACAAATATACACAGTTAATTAGTCAACCGTAAACCATATTGAGGAAATCAACATCTTTGGATGAATATACAGGGATCTCCTTCTGAATCCTACTTCCCTTTGTTGGTGTTCCTGCCGCCATTCATCTGGTGGTGCTCTTGCCGGCGGCATAGCGGGAGACGGGAAGGGCATGGAGATGGCACAAGGGAAAATGGGTATGCGACGGTGTGGATGCTTGATTACCTGGTGGTTGACTTGCCGACGGTGTGGTTGACATCGCCCGTCGGTGCTAGGATGGAGTCGAGATGGAGGCCGCCGCCGCCGCGAGGTGATGCTGTCGCCACTGCTCACGTGAAGATGTTGCCGCCGCGCTGATGAGTAGATGCTGCCACTGGCTGCGCTCACGCCCAGATGTTGCCGCCGCCGCCGCCACTGCTCATCTGGGCTGGGAACTGGGAAGGGGATGGGAAGTGAGAACTAGGGTTAGCTTTGGTCGTGGAGAATCTGATAAAAGGAGCGAGAAAGGTAGTGGTCGTGGGTTGGTTTTGGCCTGCTGGGCTTGTTGGGCTGGGCTTATTTTAGTTTTGCATGATCTGCACGTTAAAACGTTGAACGCTACAACGTTATAGCGTGTGTAGCGCGCTATTTACGCGAATAGCGCCGTAGCGGCCGATTTTGCCAAAACGTAACGTCTCCCTTGCGAATATGCTATAACCGCGCTATAACGGCGAAATAGCGTGCTATTTTTTTCGTTGAGTACTGCACATCGCTAGTGGATGATCAGATCAGCAGTGGTGTTTCCCATTTGAGTTCATCACTTCATCTGCATATATATGCTCTGCTCATGCCCATCCATGTGTTTTTGTTGTAATTGTTGTGCTCCTCAGCGTGCCCTGGGAGCGATCACGTGGGAGTCGGTTGCGAGCTCGTTTAGGCTACCCCGCATGGCGGTGCTCGGATTCATCACAGCTGTGCCCTTCTTCGCGCTAGTTGTCGCCGGTCTTCTGTTGGCGATGATGTCGCATGTGGAGGGCTCGGTGTCTCGGGGAGAAATGGTCGGTTTTGTAATCGTGGATGTGGGTTTTTTTGGAATGCACACGACGGCTTGCGTTCTTATCATTCCGGCTCTAGCACTTGGCGCCTGGAGGTTCGACCAGGCCGACAGGAAAGCTCAGTCACAGTCTTGCTGAGGTACCTCTTCTTCCCCTTTGCTTTGAAATATGCACATCAGTTGGAAAGATCATATGGCTCACAGATACATGGAGTCATTTATCTTAGTTTACTGACTATACTTGTGTTGATGTTTGTTAAGATGGAGTGTTGTTGTGCATAAAATCGATCGATGAGGACTTTGCAATTTCCTCTAGACATTGCATATTACTCCCTCCGTTCCCAAATATTTGTGTTTCTAGATATTTCAACAAGTGACTACATACAGAGCAAAATGAGTGAATCTACACTCTAAAATATGTCTACATACATCCGTATGTTGTAGTTCATTTGAATGTCTAGAAAGATAAATATTTAGGAACGGAGGGAGTAGCATTCATGATAAAATTGGGATTGTCATGGATCTTATATTTGTGTGAGTAGCCAGTTGATGCTGTTCTACCGTATGCTTTTGTTACGAAGTAATGATAATAAAAATGATCATTTCCAAGTGTTAGAAAAAAAGTACTAATATTAATTGCTTACGCTCTATCGATTGTCCCCTGTGATTGTTGTATCTTTGCAGGGAGTGAGATTATAACAATGTTTGCATGCCTCCAAACTGTTGCGAACACCTTTCTTGAGAGCTCTCGTGATAATTACTCCATTGAAACCGCAGTGGAAAGGCCCAATGTTTTCAAGTTTTGCCTATGGCATATGAGTATACTCTACTCAGCTGCTTTTGGCAGTTGTGAATTTGTGCCATGTTCTGTGACTCTGGAAAACAGAAGTATACTGTTTGATCATGTAAATAGATAGCATGACAGTAAAATGGCACACCTATAGTCCTTTTAACGACTATCAACTTCCATTTGGCGCTATGTCCACTACATTTTGGTAGAAGCGCTGTTGTGTCTCTGTCCCCTGTTATATGACTCAGTTTAATGCATTTTCATACTTTAGTAGAAAAGAAGTAAACTGTTTGATCGTGTGAATAAATAACATGACAGTAAATGGACGCACATTAGTAATTTAAGGTGGTGCCATGCCACTACATTTTGGTAGATGTTCCTTTGAGAACTAATTTCTAGCGTTGCAAGTTTGTATCAGCAGTTGTGTGCTTTTTAGCACTACCAACTGAAAGGAAAAGACCAAATCGAATTCAATAACATTTCTTGAAAGAAAAGGTAGATCATTTTCTAACTTATGCATTCAAAATGGGGAGGCCCCGAATTCAATAACATTTCACAAGGTAGAAGTTACTTCATTGCTCGAAAATGAGTGGCATAACTTTTAGATTGTAGTACTTGAAACTATACTATTGGATGCTTAATGTTGATATGTCAATAATGTTCTTTTATGTGGTATAATTTGATCAAATCTTTGGTTGGATTATATATTGGCAGACGAAGCTAAGAAGAGAAGATGCCCGGAAAATGTGGCAAGGAGCTACAATGCCCATTCCTTCTGATGATGGTTGTGAGTGGTCCCAACAGATACAAGTTTTCAGAGGAAAAAGAGTCTTTGCAAACTTGCCTCTTTCTACTATTAGTAGATCCTAATCCTCATTAGCCATGAAACTTTTGTAGACTTGCTTATTTTTGCTATTATTAGATCGTAATCGTCAATAGTCATGAAGTTTGTTGGGTCATTATTATGAGTCTGGTGATGATGGTTGATGCTACCCCGTGACGTATTGGTGTATTGATTAGCTTTCAGTCTAAAAAAGAAAGATATGATTAGCTTTTGCAATTGTATTTAATATTTAGTGCTCCCTCTTGATGGAAATATAAGTTTGGCATGGGAACTTAGGTGCTCAATTAAGTGGAACATATATAATATGCCAAAAGAAGTATGTTTAGAAACTTTATTCAAAGATGAATGTAAAATTATACTTTTCATCTTTTATGTCAAACCAATTTTGCTAATTAAACCAAAGACCTACACACTTGTGTCTGACTTATTCACACCCGGAGGTAGCAAACAATTTGGCGTTGGTTATACAAATGGGTATGTCATAGGCAAGTCAATGGAAATAAAAAACCTGAACCAGCGGTTAGCTCCGTCTAAGTCAAACCAAGCCACTTTCTTGAAGGACCCCGATCCAATTCCATCGACCGCGCCTCCAAAACCCTAATTTAGAGGTAAGTAGTGGGATGAAGTACTGCTGACACGAGATAAGTAGTTTGATACGAGATGTGCTTTGGCGTGGGCTAAATCGATTGGGCATGCACAATTAGATCAGAGGCGTTCCATGTACATGATGCACCACCAATTATGTTCGCGAATGGGCAGGCTATTGGGCTCACACGTTTGTGGGGTAGTCTCCTGCTTGCACGCCACCAGTAATGGGATAGTGGTGGCGTACGAAATATACCCATGCCATCATTATTTCAAAAATAGCAGTGGCATGGATAGAAAATGGCACGCAACCAATTATGATTTTGTGGTGCACTAGTGTCAAAATCAGGTACAATGGACATTGCCTCCTCCTGATGCTCTACTTTAGGTTCCTATATAGTCTTGCATCGTTGTGTTCGTCAGGGTCACCATACTATCCCACAAGTCCTCATCCAATGGTGTGGCATAGATGCATCAGATGCTACTTGGGAAGATTTGCGGCTTGGGGTCAAGCTGGTACTCAAGAAGGGGGGGGGGGGGTTCTCAAAGGCGCCAACTCTAATTCAAATACTGGGCCGGCGGACGAGCCCAGACGCAAAGCTAAACTACCAGCCCAGCTTGCAGGCCGGGAAAGGGTCCATTGAACCCCATAAAAACACATTTCCTTATATACTAGTCTAGTCGCAAGGATCAACTTGGGAAGAAGGAATTTGCCTTAACGCCCGCTTGTAAATTCAGTACTAGAACAGAGGTGGGGGAGGTTGGGAGGAATTTAGAAACATTAAAACTGTGCACCTTTCCTCCTCTCTCAGGCCATCAGCGTCCCTGGTCGTTGGATAGTCACTTGTAAGCATTTTAGGCCATCGGATCAGGTGTGAATCCCGCGTAAGCTGGCTTCGTTCTTCATTAACGATCACGAACGGTGTTGGGCCGCTGCTCCGGTCACTTTTTTCGTAGTCACAGATTAAATTGGGCCTAATGGGCCAATAGCAGCCAATGGTAAATGCAGCCAGAAGAGGACTATCTTGACCGTCGTTTCGTTCGCTAGGTCAGACCTGTTCGACCTACCTAGGGTGGTGGCGTGGTGCGCCGCCGCTGTCTTCATCACCAGTGAGGGAGAGAGATCAGGTCGCCACGCACAACGCCGTGGAGTTGAGCTGCCCAGATCACTGATCTTCGGTGCCTCCCATGGACGACCGACCTTGGTACCGACTGACCCGGGAACAAGGACTCCCATGCCGACCGCGACAGCGCGCCGGACAATGGCACGGAGTCGGCTCGATTGCCTCGGTCTGTTCGGTTGCACGGCGCGGCGGGATGATGTGTGGCGGCGAACAACCCTGCGTCCATTTAACTTCTATCACCAACGAAGACTGCTCGAGAGGTTAATCGACCCCAATTACCTACATATATGCCCTGTCCCATTATCCAGGTTCGTCCTCCTTCCTCCAGCAGTACGCAGTAGCATGCCAGAATGAGAGGCAATCTGAAAGAGCTAGAAATTTGAAGAAAGGTTGGAGTATGTTACTGGATGATATGGAATTTGTTCAGAAGGCTGTTAAGGATATGTGTGCTGGTGCACTTTGTACGATTCACGAAGGTTGTTTATGTGGTCCTGAAAGAGAGTTCATTAGTTCAGCATCTTATTTGGACGATTGGATAGAGGCAATAGATCCATATGCGCAAATATCAGTTTTTTCTTCGGCAGTCTTAATTTCTTCATATATATCTAATAAAATGACATATCTAATGTTTGTATAGTTCATGCAAAGAAGAAAGAATTATGGAATGTTTGGTGCTTCCAGTGTGTGAACGTTTTTTTTAAGCCTGGTGTATGCCTAATTGTGGGCCCTTTTGAGCAAGTTCAATAATTTGTAGCAAATCGAAATTAAATATGATTATGTGAACTTTATTCCCACATCAGTGTTGAGATATATGAGGTACAAAAACTAAATTTAGGCGACGCTCGCAGGTGAGTGGTGAGCGTATCATTTCTTTTGTATCGGATAATGTCCTATATTTATGCAAAACCTTATCCATTGTTGAAATTATCTTGAGCCATTGTATATAAATTTTTACTTGACACAAAAATGCAAAAGTGGTCACAATGTAGAGATGATAAGGGTGTTTTGTTCCAAGTTAATATCTGTCGAGAAATTCAATTCTTGGATGTTTTTCTTGGGTCTTCTTCTTTTACTGCAGAGCTTTCATCCAAATCAGTACTCAAGGAGGCGATGCAGAGTTGTCTTTCTCCATATTAATTTCATCCTACTTTGGCCCCATTGAGTTATGAGGAAGAGCAAGCCATGCGGAGTCAGCGCAAAAGGTTATACAACTAATTAGTTAATTACACTAAGTGATAGGAGGTTATAGAATACAGCTGATAAAATAATGTTTGTTGTTTCTAATTTCTCACTACTATGAGGCTCCTTGGGTTAGAGATAACTTTAGATGATAACATTGCTTGATAATGTGAGGTTTGAGTCGAAGTTAATCAATTATTTCATTTGTGTGCTAGAAAGGACTTCAACATCCGTTTCGTCTAATAACAGATTTTATCACCGAAGGTTTCCTTTTATGATTTTTTAATGGCCGACTGTCCAGATTTGAATGAGCTTTTCCAATGGGTGACTGTCCAATTTGAAGTAGAGAATGTTTTTGATAGATTCTTTGCAATGTGGAAAGCTTAAAAACAAAAACTTGTTTTATTTAATTGAGCCGAAGCAATGACAGATATTATGTAACTAATGCATTCTATTTACTATGCATCCATGATCAGATCTTATAGTATCATGATCAGATCTTATATTCTATTTATTTTGTAACTAATGTATTCTATTTATTATGCATCCATGATCATATCTTATAGTATCATGAAAGGTTATATTTTGTGTTGGATGGATATTTGTTTGCACAAGAGGTAAATGTATTACTTATAACCCATGGTAGATTTAAAGGAGGTGGCAGTGGGTTGTTGTTCGTTCTCTTAATGCTTTTGCTGTGTTGCTTCGGATCAGGACTTCAGGTTACTTCGCTTCAGACTTGTGCTATAAGAGAGATAATTAATGTTGGCAATTCAAGTGCACATTCTTCTTGTATGCGTATTCGTGTATTTGTTTTTGTCTCTTGGGTATATAAGTTAATTCTACTGATCGTAGTGCTGTAATATACTCTCAGTCATGATGACCATTCAACAAATCATCTAATGGGGCCTAGCACAAGAGGGTTTCTTATACGAGCATCATATTTCTGGTCCTATAGATCTCAGAATGTTGTTCATTTTACAAACCCCCCCATGGGCCTAGCACAAGAGAGTCCTCGTACGGGCGTCATATTTATGCTCCTATAGATGCCCCTAGAATTTCTTTTCGTATGTGTTTTTAGGTTGTGCGTCTCCTTAGAATTAGCTAGAGTGGCAATAAAATATTTCTCCGATGGCATGTCGGTCTACTTTTGATCTGACATCTTATACTCTGCCAATCTTTAAAAATTCATTTCCTATCTTTGGTTCTAATTTAAAATATTTGTTGGCATGCCAATTATTGTTATATGAGCAACAATGATGTTGTTTTGTCCAGAATAATGGCGTTTGCTGTGATCTTATATGAAACACAAAAATCTTTTATTGGTCGCAACTTCAGAATTACTAAAACCTTTCTTACACATCACAAAATATCCATATTCTAAAATTGCAAGGAAGACATACATTGTTCATTATACGATAGAGAGACCTAACCATCTATTAAAAGAACTCCCAAGTTACTACTGTGGGACGGAGGGAGTGGCACCATTCTGAAGGATAATATTTGACTTCCATATGTGCTAGCACTATAGATGTCCTTTATTGCAATTAGTATTTTGTAATTGTGATTTTTCTTCTTTTACTTCAACATTTTTTGAGAATGTCCAAATATGCCAAACAAATTCACCCAGTCATTTATGTAGCGCATTGTAATTCAAATTGTTTTAAAATTTTCTTTTATTCTTAACCCACCATATTTTTCTCAATATGAGCAGGTGCCATTCCAAGGCTGAGAATGGCCAAATGCTCCTTCTATATGTTTTCACCTCATTTTATTTCCAATGCATTGTGAGCCATCATAACTTATTTTTATGCAACTTTAATTTCCATATTTTGTTGTATATATAAAAATAAAAAATTAGATCATTCTATTGTAATAATGGACGGGCGCGGCAACGCGCGCCAATCATGCTCTAGTTTATTTGATAATACAACTAGTTCGTCTTCATAGCCATCGATTTGAGCTTGTAGCCTAGTTTGTTTCTCTTGATCGACATATGTAGACATATATGTACGCAGACAAACAAATACCGAACCCAAACAGATCCACGAAAGACAAACACCGACGGAATCCCCCAAGATCTGCTAGAGACATACCTGCACACGCACTCTGATGATGCTAGGCACAACACCAGGACGTGGCTAGGCAGGGAGAACCTTATTCCATCTTCAGGGAGCCATCACCACCTCGCCAGACGAGGGTCAGGATCTACACGCTTCCATAGCCCTAAAGCCACAAAATACGAGACAGACCGGCCGCCGTACCGGTACCAGGCGGAAACCCTAGTTGGAGCCGCACGTGGACAGAAGAGAGATGAGGTAGTTGACTGGGAAACCTGCTACTAATGTTACTACCTGCTATGTAACTGAGAAGCATGTTGTTGTCGACAACATCGAGTGGGGGTGCTTTCCTTCTGGTTATTAATTTCAAATAAGAAGAAACATTATCCAAATCTTGATGTAAGAAAAAGAAGTCCTAGCTACCATGTCCACAACTAAATAAAGAGCGTGGGAGAACACAAGTAGGCTACACATTTGGCATTGCATTATGTTACTATAATCTTGCTTGTCTAAATGCAATTTTTGTTGTTTTATTACACAACTCTTCTATGCTTCATGCATTTTTTTTAATGGTGGATTGTAAGTTTAATGCATCATTTGGCAACTAAAACTATTCCTTCTTACGTTCTGGTGGATACCAATAGAAGAAATCAGTTAAACCTATTTCGGCTAGGTCAAACTAAGCTGACACCTGCCTTTGTTCCCCGTGGCAATGCCATTTTTACTATGTCAAACATTACCAATTCACCATTAAGCATGTGTAATAGAATGATAGTTAATTTATGTTTTAAGGTTGGCGAATTGTTTTTCTCCTGTGTCCCCCGTGACTATGGTTTCTTTCCCCCCCACGTAAGTTCTGGTCTCTGATGCAATTCTATCTCCTCCCCGACTATGCTCGCTCAAGCTGACTGGGGGTGGGGGGTGACTTGTGCACTTGTCTGCCTTTGGTGGTGATCCAGAGACCGAGACGTTAGGTTTTGCGATTAGGGTTTTGATGTGCGACATGACCTCCACGGCGGCGAATTCCCCATCTAGAGGCAGGGGTAGCGATAATCCGAGGCAAAACAAGGATGATCATATCATTCAATTTCTCAAGTGGATGGAATTTGAGGAACATGAATTCAATTACTTGTTTTGAGTAACCGCTTTACGGTCCATGGTTTCATCATGAACATATGAATATAGTTTTTAGTCTAGGTCACGAGGTGAAGATTAGGTCGTGAAGGTGTGCCCTGGAACATGTTTGTCCTAATCTCCCTACCGTCTTGTTGGGGAACCCAGTTTCAGGACTATATTCAAATAGTGTTGCAATTCAATGTAATTGACTCAAAAAATGATGATGTGAACAATAATCGATTATGCACATATGAGAATTGCTTGACATTTTACCACTGGTACAAACAAAAAACTTCGGACAACTGTACAACAATGTATACGCCTCGGAGTTGAGGCATGGCTTCAATGCAAAGAATCCAAAGAACAATCCAAAGAAATGTTAACACACAAGAATTGATCTCAAAATTAAAATACTTAAGAGGCAACCCTTCCTTTTAAACATTTGTAGTTATAGATTCAGGATCACCACCCCTTATTTTAAAGCTTAAGCTACATAAGATATGAGCTTTGCCTACGAAATATCCACAAGACAAGAATGAACATACTCCACAAAATTGTAGTGCAGACCACTGCAAACACAACATTAATTTTGTGATGACTGTCACAGGACCAACCAATTCCGAAGAAATAGTAGCCATCCAACGTAAAGCTGCGAACATGGCAAATTATATACGCCTAGAAAAAGCACTGTCTTTCCAGAGGGTGCCACCCTCATTGTCTGGTCATGTATTCTAGGCTTTTCCAGCAGCAAGTAAACAAACACTAAAACAACTTCTTCGGCATGTCGGAGACGCCACAGTCGGCCGTGTCACCCCCACCTCGAACCAAACTACGGAAACTGTGGTTGAGCTTGCCTATCATCAACGAAGGATGGTTGTGAAGTTCGTGGAAGAAAGCAAACCAATGAATGCAGCTAGTCACCCCGAAAGGCGAGCCCATGTCTTTTGAGAAACTGACACAACATGTTGTGTTGACTTATCTTATACTAAGGGTCCGTCCCAGCCAACAAGGGATTTCTCATAATTCTAGGATGAAACAGCATCATATCTCAGCTTGATTATGAGAGAGATTGAAGTGAAAGAACCCGGTTTCAGAGCGTGGAAACGGAAAAGAATGAGGTGAAAGGTCTGGCCCATGCGGCCCACTTAGAATGTGCTTTGACTTCCCCAGGTTGCACAATAGCACTATTTTCTGGACCCAAGTTCGAAAGGATTAGGGCACTGGATTGAAGAATAGCTCAGTCCGATAGAAACTTAGGTTGGGTTGGCGGAGGGATGAGTGGAGCTTCCGTATGACATGTACTGGTGTTTCATTAGTCCCTTGATTGGGTACCCGAAGCTCACTTTGAGGAAGCAGTGCCATTTGGTTCTTCCTTCTTTCACGTCCATCCGCGAATGATTTGAGAATTCTTCATCACTGTTTGGATCGCAGACTTGACCGTTGTCTATAGAAAGAAAGTGCTCACTCGTTTTCTGTTTGTTTTCATGTGCGCATACACTGAGCCTAATTTAGTAAGTGTGAAGTGGAAGGGCGAGTACGGGTGAAAGCCCACTACCTTCCAGATAAAAGATATGCTCGATTTATAGATAGTTTTGCTTCACTATATAGGGTGGGACGAATTGATAAGCTCTGAATGCAGGAAGGGAAACCTTAGAGCTTTCTTCGCTTATCTTCCCAAGCAGACCATATGATTCTCATTATTCTATTTCTCTGTCTTTCCAACCAGCATTCCCGCTTATTCTGATTGGAGTGATGTGTGGCACCGAGGATAATGCAATTGATGGTGCTTGTGGCCCCATAGAATGACCGTATAAAAGGAAATAGGCAGCAAGGGAGTTGGGTAGACTAAAGATACTGCCTTTAGCCCTCTGCGGCCTTTTTTTAAGTCGAGTCGTAAGGAAAGATCGATAGGATTTGGTCCATTTGGTGTCCTTCCAGACGGAGAAGCGAGAACCCTTTCTGCTTTGACCGCTTGCCCTCCTGGCACAGATGTGGGAAAAGGTCTTAGTTGCGGAATCAAATATGAATGAAGTTAGAACAATCAGCGTAAGCTCTTTCTCTAGGACCACTATTAATAATGACACGAACTCTTACCAACTAGCTTAACGCATCCGGTCTCCTTCTCCTTCGTACCCCTAGCGGATATGAATAATAGGAAGAAACATGTCCTTTCTAAAGGTGGGCATTTGACCATAGTTTCGTGAGCCGGAGAAGATCGATAAAGCTTAGAACTTGCTCGTTTGCAGGAGGAGGCGGTGGTATGACTCCGTCCGTTGAACGAGCATTTCGTGCCACCTGTTCAACGTCCACATCCACTACCATTTTCTGATCCCAGTATCTATAGCAAAATCGCTATTTGCCTCACTCTATAGAAGGCCTCCCGTATGTAAGATCACCAACCAAGTTCCTTTCTTCTTTTGTTTGTGCCATCTTTACCAACTTCTACTTCTTGGCTGGCTTGATGCTTACAGGTCTTACCTCTGCTGATACTGGTCATGGGGACAAGAACTCCATGGGAAGAGAGCAGATACCAATCCTAAACAACCCTTAGAATGGCCTCATCCAAACGGATGATTGTCATTGATAAGACGGGCAGGTGGTATGTTGATACTGAGCCGCTTCCCCTGTAGTTGTTAGCTCGTTCTTGACAAATACGGTCGGGTCTTCATAATCTGGAGTAAAATGATTCGAACCTTTGCATGCCGATACCAAAAACCGATGCCTTACCACTTGGCTATACTCCAAACAAACGGTAGGTTCCTGGAGAACCGTGGAAACTAGTTAGTTCAAATCGAACTCAAAAGCAATGTGCATTATCTAAGCCTTTTTTTGATTCACCAAGACCCGCTAAAGGCTGATACAAACGAATAGTGGGAGTTCTTTCTTACGAATATAAATGGAGGAAATATCCCTAGTACCTTTGTCCTCTGCAAAGATCATAAGATCAGATGGAGTTGGATTGATATCTCGCATCTACTAGATCAGAGATCAGAGTCAGGGGAGCTCTCATAAGTGAGCCTAAGTAAGTAGTGTGGTTCGAGCGGATCAGTCACCGTTGAGTTCTGCTTTCCTCGCAGAGTTGGTTTTAGCCGGAATCGCGCTCTTGCCTTCTTCTTGTGCCCCATGATTATTGATCTAAATTAAAGTTAGATTAGAGAATACCGGTGCCTTTTGATCCACCTTTAGGTTTTAAAACTGTGGAGGTTCAGTTACAAAATGCAGTTTATGAGGCTGCTTTGTATGCCAGTGTGCAAGAAGGACAGTTGGAAGATATACCTAGATCTCCCAATAGAGAAAAGAGCGTGCATGTTACCTACTCTTGTGGTGGATGGCGGCACTAGAAGTTGATGCTTTTTATGGACGGACATAGAAATTTGATTTCTAGTAGAGCTGCAAACGCTACTGTAAGCCGAAGAGAATGGTGGCCAAAAGTAAGCAAAGCAGGAGAGGCGTCGTTTCCTTCAATTGGTCAACCAACAGGTCTCCTCACTCTAGCATTTCTTCTTTGTTCGTTCGCAAGGCAGGGAAATGGAGGATTTGTTTCTCCTCTGTCCTTTACCACATCGATGGATTCAATTTCAGTGGATTGATACGTCTCCAACGTATCTATAATTTTTTATTGTTCCATGCTATTACTTATGATGTTTTGGATGTTTAATGGGCTTTGTCATACACTTCTATATTATTTTTGGGACTAACCTACTAACCCAAAGGCCCAGTCCAGATTGCTATTTTTTGCCTGTTTCAGGGTTTTACAGAAAAGGGATATCAAACGGAGTCCAAATGGAATGAAACCTTCGGGAGAGATATTTTTGGATAAAATCACGCACGGGAGACGTGAGAACCACAGAGTAGGGATTACGTGGTGCCCACGAGGGTGGGGGCGCCCCCCCTAGGGCGCGCCCCTCTGCCTCGTGGGCCCCACATTTGGCCTCCGGTGCCCTCCTTCCTCCTATATATACCTACGTACCCTGAAACAATCAGAACAACAGAGAAAACCCTAGTTCCACCGCCGTAACCTTCTGTTCCCGTGAGATCCCATCTTGGGGCCTGTTCCGGAGCTCCGCCGGAGGGGGGATCTTCCACGGAGTGCTTCTACATCATCATCATCGCCTCACCATGAGTTGTGAGTAGTTTACCACAGACCTTCGGGTCCATAGCTAGTATCTAGATGGCTTCTTCTCTCTCTCTGGATCTCAATACAAAGTTCTCCTCGGTCTTCGAGGAGATCTATTCGATGTAATCTCTTTTTGCGGTGTGTTTGTCGAGATCCAATGAATTGTAGGTTTATGATCAAAGATTATCTATAAGAAATATTTGGTTCTTCTCTGAACTCTTTATGTATGATTATAATATACTTGCAAGTCTCTTCGAATTATTGGTTTGGTTTGGCCTACTAGATCTATAGTTCTTGCAATGGGAAAAGTGTTTGGCTTTGGGTTCAATCTTGCGGTGTCTTTTCCCAGTGACAGTAGGGGCAGCAAGGCACGTATTGTATTGTTGCCATCGAGGATAAAAAGATGGGGTTTATATCACTAAGTTTGAGTTTATCCCTCTACATCATGTCATATTGCTTAAAGCGTTACTCTGTTCTTATGAACTCAATACACTAGATGCATGCTGGATACCGGTCGATGTGTGGAGTAATAGTAGTAGCTACAGAATCGTTTTGGTCTACTTGTCTCGGACGTGATGCCTATATATAATGATCATGCCTAGATAGTCTCATAATTATTCGCTTTTCTATCAATTGCTCGACAGTAATTCGTTTACCCGCCGTAGAATATCGCTATCATGAGAGAAGCCACTAGAGAACACTATGGCCCCTGGGTCTATTCTCAACATATCAATCTACAATCTACTTTACTTTTCTGCTTTTACTTTCTATTCTTATAATCAAAAATACTAAAAATATCAAACTATCATCTCTATCAGATCTCACTTTCGTAAGTGACCGTCAAGGGATTGACAACCCCTTATCGGGTTGGCTGCGAAGTTCTTATTTGTTTGTGCAGGTGCGAGGGACTCGCGCGTGGTCTCCTACTGGATTGATACCTTGGTTCTCAAAAACCTGAGGGAAATACTTACGCTACTGTGTTGCATCTCCCTTTCCTCTTCAAGGGAATACAACGCAAGCTCGAAAAAGTAGCGAGAAGAATTTCTGGCGTCGTTGCCGGGGAGACTTACGCAAAAGTCACAAACCCTTATCCACCGCATTACATTTTTTGCCTCTTGTTTTCCTCTCCCCCACTTCAGCCTTACCGTTTTATTTGCCCTTCTTCTGCCGTGTGTTTATCGTTAGCTTGCTTCTTGTTTGCTTGTGTGTGTTGCTTGCTTGCTTGCCATCATGTCTAGCACACCTATCATTATCAACACTCCCGAGAGTGAGGTCCTCAACTTTAAACAAAGATAGGAAGAAAACTTAAAAGATGCTTGGTATAGAATTTGCAATGCTCAAAATAGATCTACTAGGAAGCTTTCCACTTCCGTGCTTCTTCGCAATTTTTATGTTGGCATAACTCCGTGGAATAGATTTATCTTAGATACCATTACCGGAGGGAATTTCTTGGGTAGCCATACTTTTGATTCTTATAATGCAATGACTGAATTATTTGGCTCACCACCTTGGAGCATGTTATGCAAAGGCTAGAAATCATTGAAAACAAAGTTGCTACGGTAGAACTGGTAGAGAACTTGGATATAAAAATCCATAATGAAATTACCCAATATGGATCCAAGGTAGGAGTTGTTCTGAAAAAACTTAAGGAAAAGGAACCCATAGTTAAAGAAAAGCTAGATCAGGATTCCACTAGAATCAATAAGCTTGAGGATATTATTACTAATGTGGGTTCTGCTCTTTCTGCTATAAAAACTACTCCAAATACTTCTACCACTAGATTATCTAAGTTCATGTATGTCCCTAAAGACAAGGATGAAACATCTAGTAAAGGAATTGCGGATCTCAAATCCATAAGTGTTCACCCCAATTTTCTTACTTTTGCAAGAGACCCTTTTGACACTTTAGAATTTCTTGATTTATTGCCCAAGAGCTTGATTATCAATAGGGACAAAGAATTGCCTAAGAATCACAAGTGCTTAATTAAAGAATTGCCTTCCAAAGATGGCAATACCTAGAATTATCCATGTATCGTGCCTAGCTAGGGGCGTAAAATGATAGCGCTTGTTGGGAGGCAACCCAATTTTATATTTTTTTGTTTTTGTTCCTGTTAGGGAATAAATATTGCATCTAGACTCTGATTAGATGTGGTTTCATGTTTTGTTTAGTGTTTGTGCCAAGTAGAACCTTTGGGAAGATGTGTGTGAAGTTTATGTGATCTTGCTGTGAAAAACAGAATCGTTAGCACTCACTAGAATGGTTGTCAGATTTTACTGGAGCGTGCTATTTAGTTGATTCTTTTTGAAGATTATTAATAGACAAATTCCTCACATTTACCAATTTAGTTTGAATTTGTTGGAGTTACAGAAGTATGCGAAACCTGCAGATTACTATAGACTGTTCTGTTTTTGACAGATTCTGTTTTTCGTGTGTTGTTTGCTTATTTCAATGCATCTATGAGTAATATTTGGAGGTATGAACCATAGAGAAGTTGGAATACAGTAGGTTTAACACCAATATAAACAAATAATGAATCCATTGCAGTACCTTTGAGTAGTGGTTTGCTTTCTTATACTAACGGAGCTCACGAGAATTATTGTCTAAGTTTTGTGTTGTGAAGTTTTCAAGTTTTGAGTATTGCTTTGATGGACTATGAACAAAGAGTAGCAAAGGACTAAGCTTGGGGATACCCCGGGAAGGCATCCCCTCTTTCGTCTTCATCCATAGGTCACTATACTTGGAGCTATATATTTATTCACCACATGATATGTGTTTTGCTTGGAGCGTCTTGTATAATTTGAGTCTTTGCTTGTTAGTTTGTCACAATCATCCTTGCTGGATACACCTATTTGAGAGAGTTAAATATGTCCTAGGAATTGTTAGAACACTCTATGTGCTTCACTTATATCTTTTGAGTTGAATAGTTTTTGCTCTAGTGCTTCACTTACATCTTTTAGAGCACGGTGGTGGTAATATTTTGTAGAAATTGTTGAACCTCATGCTTCACTTATATATATTTGATAGTCTATTTAAACAGCATGGTAATGTTTTTAGGCTAATAAAACTAGTCTTCACACGATAGACATCCAATGTCAATGTAGTAAAAAAATTCACACTAAGTGCATTGAATATGATGAGATGTTGGATGCTTGATAATTGTTTTGAGATATGAGGATAGTGATATTAGAGTCATGCTAGTGGAGTTATTATGAAATTGAGAAATACTTGTGTTAAGGTTAGTAATTCCCGTATCATGCACGTATGGTGAACCACTATGTCACGAAGTTAGAGCATGATGTATTTGTAGAGTGCCAACCTTTGTGTGGAGGTCGGGGGCGCGCGATGGTTAACTCCTACCAACCTCCCCCCTAGGAGCATGCGTTGATTGCTTTGTTTTGATGACTCGTAGATTTTTGCAATAAGTATACGAGTTCTTATGATTAATGTTGAGTCCATGGATTATACGCACTCTCACCCTTCCACCATTGCTAGCCTCTCCTGTACCGCGCAACTTTCGTCGGTGCCATAAACCCACTATATATCCTTCCTCAAAACAGCCACCATATTATTCCTCAAAACAGCCACCATACCTACCTATCATGGCATTTCCATAGCCATTCCGAGATATATTGCCATGCAACTTTCCACCGTTCCGTTCATATGACACGCATCATATTGTCATATTGCCATGCATAATCATGTAGTTGACATCGTATTTGTGGGAAAGCCACCATGCATAAGTTTTCCTACATGTCACTCTTGATTCATTGCACATCCCGGTACACCGCCGGAGGCATTCATGTAGAGTCATACTTGTTGTAGTATCGAGTTGTAATTTCGAGTTGTAATAAAAGTGTGATGATCATCATTATTAGAGCATTGTCCCATGTGAGGAAAGGCCAATAAAAAAAGGGGATGGCCCAAAAAAAAGATAGAGAGGGGCTAAAAAAAGAGAAAGCCCCTCCAAAAAAAATGAGAGAAAAGAGAGAAGGGACAATTGCTACTATCTTTTCCACACTTGTGCTTCAAAGTAGCACCATGTTCTTCATGATAGAGAGTCTCATGTTTAGTCACTTTCATATACTAGTGGGAATTTCAATTATAGAACTTGGCTTGTATATTCCAACGATGGGCTTCCTCAAATGCCCTAGGTCTTCGTGAGCAAGCAAGTTGGATGCACACCCACTAGTTTCTTTTGTTGAGCTTTCATACATACTTAGCTCTAGTGCATCCGTTGCATGGCAATCCCTACTCACTCACATTGATATCTATTGATGGGCATCTCCATAGCCCGTTGATACGCCTAGTTGATTGATACGTCTCCAACGTATCTACTTTGCCAAACACTTTTGCCCTTGTTTTGGACTCTAACTTGCATGCTTTGAATGGAACTAACCCGGACCGACGCTGTTTTCAGCAGAACTGCCAGGGTATTGTTTTTGTGCAGAAATAAAAAGTTCTTGGAATCGCCTGAAAATCAACTGAGAATTATTTCAGAAAATATTAAAAATACCTGCAAGAAGATCCACACCGAGGGGGGGGGGCACGGCCTGTCCTCGAGGGTGGGGGGCGCGCCCCCTTCCCAGGGCGCGCCCCCTGCCTCAAGGGCCCCCCGATGCTCCACTGACGTACCCCCAGGACCTATATATTCCGTTTTGGGGAGAAAAAAAAATAAAGGAGAAGGAATTATCGCGTTTCACGAGACGGAGCCACCGCCAAGCCCTAATCTCTCTCGGGAGGGCTGATCTAGAGTCCGTTCAGGGCTCCGGAGAGTGGAGATCGTTGCCATCATCATCATCATCAACCTTCCTCCATCACCAATTCCATGATGCTCACCGCCGTGTGTGAGTAATTCCATCGTAGGATTGCTGGACGGTGATGGGTTGGATGGGATCTATCATGTAATCGAGTTAGTTTTGTTAGGGTTTGATCCCTAGTATCCACTATGTTCTGAGATTGATGTTGCTATGACTTTGCTATGCTTAATGCTTGTCACTAGGGCTCGAGTGCCATGATTTCAGATCTGAACCTATTATGTTTTCATGAATATATGTGTGTTCTTGATCCTATCTTGCAAGTCTATAGTCACCCACTATGTGTTATGATCCGGCAACCCCGAAGTGACAATAATTGGGACCACTCCTGGTGATGACCATAGTTTGAGGAGTTCATGTATTCACTATGTGTTAATGCTTTGGTCCGGTACTCTATTAAAAGGAGGCCTTAATATCCCTTAGTTTCCAATAGGACCCTGCTGCCACGGGAGGGTAGGACAAAAGATGTCATGCAAGTTCTTTTCCATAAGCACGTATGACTATATTCGGAATACATGCCTACATTGCATTGATGAACTGGAGCTAGTTCTGTGTCACCCTAGGTTATAACTTCTACATGATGAATTGCATCCGACGTAATTTCCCATCACCGATCCAATGCCTACGAGCTTTACCTATATTGCTAGTTGCTTATTTACTTTTCCGTTGCTACTATCACAAAAACTACAAAAACACTATCTTTACTTTTATTGCTGCTACCGACACTATCATATTACTTTGCTACTAAACTATCTTGCTGCAGATACTAAGTTTCTAGGTGTGGTTGAATTGACAACTCAGCTGCTAATACTTAAGAGTATTCTTTGGCTCCCCTTGTGTCGAATCAACAAATTTGGGTTTAATACTTTACCCTCGAAAACTGTTGCGATCCCCTACACTGGGTTATCAAGACTATTTTCTGGCGCCGTTGCCGGGGAGCATAGCTCTATTCTTTAAGTCACTTTGGATTTATATCTGCTGATCACTATGAAGAATCTGAAGGACTCAAAAGCCAAGATCTTACCCTCAACTATGAGGGGAGGTAAGGAACTGCCATCTAGCTCTGCACTTGATTCTCCTTCTGTTATGAGTAAACTTGCGACACCTACTCCTGCTATTGAATCTAATATCTCGTATGTTCTTGATGATGCTACTTCAACTATGTATGATGAAACTACCTCTATGTCTGATACTGTGCCACTAGGTGAATTTCTAGATGAACAAATTGCTAAGGTTAGGGAGAGTGCAAATGTTGATGATATTTATGAAAGTGATGATGAAACTACTCCCAATAGATATGAATTGCGTGTTGTGCGTGAGGGTTATGTTATGGATGAAGAAACTACTAGAGACTTTCTTGCTTGCAATGATAGATATGATCTTAAGAAGTTATTAGCTAAGTTGAAAGAGAAGTCCTTGAATGCTAGAATGAAACATGACCCTGCTTTTGCTACTTCACCTATATGTGTTACTGACAAGGATTATGAATTCTCTGTTGATCCTGAGTTAATTACTTTGGTTGAATCTGATCCTTTCCATGGCTATGAGTCTGAAACATTTGTGGCACATCTTACTAAGTTGAATGATATAGCCACCTTGTTTACCAATGATGAAAAGATTCGCTACTACTATATCCTTAAGCTATTTCCGTTCTCATTAAAGGGTGATGCTAAGAATTGGTTTAATTCTCTTGATCCTGGTTGTGTGCGTAGTCCCCAGGATATGATGTATTACTTTTCTGCTAAATATTTTCCCGCTCATAAGAAACAAGCTGCCTTACGGGAATTATATAACTTTGCTCAAACTGAAGAAGAGAGTCTCCCACAAGCTTGGGGGAGGCTTCTCCAGTTACTTAATGCTTTGCCTGATCATCCTCTTGAAATGCATGATATACTTGATGTCTTTTATAATGGACTAACCGATGCTTCCAGAGACCACCTGGATAGTTATGCTGGTTGTGTTTTCAGGGAAAGAACAGTGGAACAAGCTGAATTATTATTGAATAATATGCTGGCCAGTGAAAATAATTGGACACTTCCTGAACCAGCCCCTAAGCCAACTCCGAAGAAAAGAGGTGTTCTATTTCTCAGTCCTGAAGACATGCAAGAGGCAAAGAAATCTATGAAAGAAAAAGGTATTAAAGCTGAAGATGTTAAGAATTTACCGCATATTGAAGAAATACATGGTCTTGATAACCCGACATAGGTAGTAAAGGTAAATTCTCCTTATAGATTTGATGAAGGTGATATTCCTCGTTATAAGTCTGCTGGCCAATGCTTAGATGAGTTTGACAATTTTATTGTGAAACAAGAAAACTTCAATGCTTATGTTGGTAGACAATTACATCACAAGGCTTATATGATTGAACACTTGAGTGATTATCTGTCCAGTGCTAAAGGTGAACTGAAACTTATTAGTAAACATGCTTCCATGGTCACCACTCAAGTAGAACAAGTACTTAAGGCTCAAAATGATTTTCTCAATGAATTAAATAGTAAGAATAATGACTATGCTGTTATAGTTGCAACTAGAGGTGGTAAAATGACTCAGGAACCTCTATATCATGAATTTCACCCTAAGAGAATTGAACAAGATTCTCAGAGAGCTAATTTAGATGCACCTAGTTCTTCTAAGAAGAAGAAAAAGAAAAATGATAGGACTTTGCATGCTTCTAGTGAACCTGTAGCTCACCCACCTGAGAATCCCAATGATATATCTGTTTCTGATGCTGAGACACAATATTGTAATGAACATGAACCTAGTGATATTATTAATAATGATGTTCATGATGATGCTCAACCTAGCAATGATAATGATGTAGAGATTGAACCTGATGTTGATCTTGATAACCCACAATCAAAGAATCAACGTCATGATAAGAGAGACTTTGTTGCTAGGAAGCACGGTAGGGAAAGAGAACCATGGGTTCAGAAACCCATGCCTTTTCCTCCTAAACCATCCAAGAAAAAGGATGATGAAGATTTTGAGCGCTTCACTGAAATGATTAGACCTATCTTTTTGTGTATGCGTTTGACTGATGTGCTTAAAACAAATCCTTATGCTAAGTATATAAAAGATATTATTACCAACAAAAGAAAGGTACCTGAAGTAGAAATCTCCACCATGCTTGCCAATTACACTTTTGAGGGTGGAATGCCTAAGAAATTAGGAGATCCAGGAGTACCTACTATACCTTGCTCCATTAAGAGAAACTATGTTAAAACTGCTTTGTGTGATCTTGGAGCTGGTGTCAGTGTTATGCCTCTCTCTTTATACCGTAGACTTGACTTGAGTAAGTTGACACCTACTAAAATATCTTTGCAAATGGCCGATAAATCAACTGCTATACCTGTCGGTATTTGTGAGGATGTGCCTGTTGTAGTTGCAAATGTTACTATTCTAACGGACTTTGTTATACTTGATATTCCCGAGGACGGTAGTATGTCTATTATTCTTGGAAGACCTTTTTTGAATACTGCAGGGGATGTTATTGATTGCAACAAACGCAATGTCACTTTTCACGTCAATGGTAATGAGCATACAGTACACTTTCCGAGGAAACAACCTCAGGTTTATAGTATCAATTGTATTGGAAAAACTTTGACTATTACTATTGGAGGTTTTGAGTTTCATATTCCTACTATCAAGAAGGCATATGACATACTTATTGTTGGGGACATACATATCTCCATTGAGAAAAGGAAAATGTTAAAAAGACTATTGAGGGGCTCCTCCAGCAAGAGCTCAAAGGAGAAGAAGAAAGAAGAAAATAAGAAGCCCAAGTATCATCTTCCTTGCATGGCGGAAGTTCGACCGTGCGAATGGCCGTGAAATAATTTCATGATGTCCGCCGGTATTTACGAAGACTTTTATTGGTTGGCGAATAATGCAGGCCTCACCGACTTCCTCAACGACCAAAAAGAATAGTACCTCTTACTCACCAATATTTTCGCACAAAGTTTTCATTTTCATTCTAGGAAAACACCACCTACGGTGGAGTTTCGCTTATATGATGTGAGTAAGGAGATATCACTGTTAGATTTTTGCGAAATATGCAAAGTACCCTTTGGAGGTAGACTAGATGAACCACATCATGAAGACGTCAAAGGGTTTATTGATATGATAGTCGTAGGTGAAACTAGACAAGTTGTAGGGGTAAGAATCACTAGTATACACTTCCATGTTCTGCGCTACTTTGCTTTATTTGCTAGTAGGTGTTTAATTGGTTGCGGGAACAGTGGAAATCTCAGTGCCCCTGATATTATCATTTTACGCCATGCTTTGTTTCGTGACACAACTTTTAGCTTGGGCGCCGTCGTTGCCAAACGATTGAGTCTTAACCGCTCAAGAGGGCCTGTCTTTGGAGGCATCTTTGCTTCTCGCCTTGCTGAACATTTTAATATACCCATTATGCATCATGAGAAGGAAGAAAAATTGCTTGCCCCTATTTATCTATACTACAAGAGCATGGTAGCTCATGACTTTATTGTTAAAGACAAAAATATGCAACTCCATTATAAATTGAGGTTTGATGAAATATACTGTGAAATTGTTACCTTGCCTGCACCTTCTTTGTTTGAGCTATCTACAGGCGTATTCCTCATCACCTCAGATGTCTTCTACAAATACCAAGGCCAGGCACAAGCTTTAGAGCCTGAGCCAGACCACCAGTTAATCCTCCCCGTCAATCTGTTTATGGGTGGGAGCTGGACGAGCTTGCCAACAAGTGGCGCCTAGAGGACACATCTCAATACACTGGAGGAAGTGGCTTCGATCCCTGGCCATAGACCAACTTAGGCATAAACCTAAGCTTGGGGGAGTACGTGTTTCTCACCGACTTACATTCATGTTCACACTTATTTAGTTGTCGGTGCTCACACTCTTTCACTCTACCATCCATGCTTAGTTTAAAATTTCTTTTTCTTAGTCTTTTTCTTGTGTGCTAGAAAAACCTAGAAAAACAAAAAATACTAGTTGTAGCTTCTAGCTAGTTTACTTTCTTTGCTTGTAGTAGTAACTAAAATTAAAACCCAAAAAGATTTCCCGTTCTTCTTTTGCTTGTTGGGAGCTTTCCCATGTAAATAGTTTCTTTTCTTTTCTTTAGGGGTTAAGAGCAGAAGACCATGATTGAAAAATGCTTAGTGGCTCTCATATGCTTTGTTATTGATTTAACCTTGAGCTGTATTACCTTGTCTTCTCTCTTATATCAATTGCCTGCAGATTCCAGCTTAGTCCAAAGCACGTGCACTATTATTATTATCCACACCATTCGGTCGTGCGAGTGAAAGGCAATAAGGATGATATATGATGAACTAATTGAGATAAGAAAAGCTGGTATGAACTCGACCTCTTTTGTTTTTGTAAATATGATTGCTCGTCGTTCTTGATTCAGCTTGTTATGAACGAAACATGCTTGCAATGACAATTAGAGATCATGGATGCTTATGCCATGCTTAATTAGCCGAGAGTTTATAATGGTCTATCTTGCATGCCAACATGATATTAAAATGGTTGTGATGTGGTATGATGGGTGGTATCCTCCTCTGAACGATTTAAGTGACTTGACTTGGCACATGTTCACGCATGTAGTTGAAACAAAATCAACTTATCCTTCACGATATTTAAGTTCATGGTGATTTATATCTTACTCATGCTTGCATTCATTGCTGATTAATTTTAATGCATGTTCATGACCGTTGTTGCTCTCTAGCTAGTCGCTTCCCAGTCTCTTTCTAGCCTTCACCTGTACTAAGCGGGAATACTGCTTGTGCATCCACTTCCATAAACCCCAAAGTTGTTCCATATGAGTCCACCATACCTTCCTATATGTGGTATTTACCTGCCGTTCCAAGTAAATTTGTATGTGCCAAACTCTAAACCTTGAAATGAAATTCTGTTTTGTATGCTCGAACAGCTCATGTATCAACTAGGGCTGTCTATATCTTCCAAGCTAGGTGGGTTATTCTCACGATGAGTGGACTCCGCTCATCATTCACGAGAAAATGGATGTTAATCGGGATGCCCAGTCCCATGCTCAAAATCATAATAATTAAACAAAACTCCCCCAGGGCTGTTGCTTGTTTGGACGGTAACCCGTGGATTCAGCTGGCCGTGGAGTGTTCTTGTTGGTGGTTGGGGGAGTATAAACTTTACCACTCTGTTTGGGAACCGCCTATAATGTGCGTAGCATGGGAGATATCGAGATTCTTGGTTGTTATGTTGACAATGAAAGTATACCGCTCAAAATGTTATTCAATCTCTATTTAAAAATCGAGCTCTGGCACCTCTACAAATCCCTGCTTCCCTCTGCGAAGTGCCTATCTATTTACTTTTATGCAGAGTCATCATCCTTTTATCAAAGAGCACCAGTAGGAGAGAACCTCTGTCATTGCATGTATTTCTATTAATTTGCATTGAGTATGATCATGGCTGGATCTCTTTTACCATGAATTACAATGTCTAGTCAGTCCTTGATCTTTAAAGGTGCTCTGCATTTATGTTTTACGGTCTCAGAAAGGGCTAGCGAGATACCATCTTGTTATATCATATCATGATTGTTTTGAGAAGTGTTGTCATCCGAGGTTTATTATTATTGCTCGCTAGTTGATTATGCCATTGATGTAAGTAGTCTTGAGACCTGAAAGTTATTATGAATATGGTTAGTTCATGATCTTGTTGAAAACATGAATGCTAGCTTACATATTTACAACAAAAAGAGCAAACAGAGTTTGTCAAAGTTTTTCTTTATCACTTTCAGTTTATCAACTGAATTGCTTCAGGACAAGCAAAGGTTTAAGCTTGGGGGAGTTGATACGTCTCCAACGTATCTACTTTGCCAAACACTTTTGCCCTTGTTTTGGACTCTAACTTGCATGATTTGAATGGAACTAACCCGGACTGACGCTGTTTTCAGCAGAACTGCCATGGTGTTGTTTTTGTGTAGAAATAAAAAGTTCTCGGAATCGCATGAAAATCAACGGAGAATTATTTCAGAAAAAATAAAAAATAGCTGCAAGAAGATCCACACTGGGGGGCCCATGGCCTCTCCTCGAGGGTGGGGGGCGCGCCCCCTGCCTCGAGGCCCCCCCGATGCTCCACCGACGTACCCCCAGGTCCTATATATTCCGTTTCGGGGAGAAAAAAATAAAGGAGAAGGAAGTATCACGTTTCACGAGACGGAGCCACTGCCAAGCCCTAATCTCTCTCGGGAGGGCTGATCTGGAGTCTGTTCGGGGCTCCGGAGAGTGGAGATCGTCGCCATCATCATCATCAACCTTCCTCCATCACCAATTCCATGATGCTCACCACCGTGTGTGAGTAATTCCATCGTAGGCTTGCTGGACGGTGATGGGTTGGATGGGATCTATCATGTAATCGAGTTAGTTTTGCTAGGGTTCGATCCCTAGTATCCACTATGTTCTGAGATTGATGTTACTATGACTTTGCTATGCTTAATGCTTGTCACTAGGTCCCGAGTGCCATGATTTCAGATCAGAACCTATCATGTTTTCATGAATATATGTGTGTTCTTGATCCTGTCTTGCAAGTCTATAGTCACCTACTATGTGTTATGATCCGGCAACCCCGAAGTGACAATAATCGGGACCACTCCTGGTGATGACCATAGTTTGAGGAGTTCATTTATTCACTATGTGTTAATGCTTTGGTTCGGTACTATATGAAAAGGAGGCCCTAATATCCCATAGTTTCCAATAGGACCCCGCTGCCACGGGAGGGTAGGACAAAAGATGTCATGCAAGTTCTTTTCCATAAGCACATATGACTATATTCGAAATACATGCCTACATTGCGTTGATGAACTGGAGCTAGTTCCGTGTCACCCTAGGTTATAACTTCTACATGATGAATTGCATCCGACGTAATTTCCCATCACCGATCTAATGCCTACGAGCTTTACCTATATTTCTAGTTGCTTATTTACTTTTCCGTTTCTACTATCACAAAAACTACAAAAACACTATCTTTACTTTTATTGTTGCTACCGCCACTATCATATTACTTTGCTACTAAACTATCTTCCTGCAGATACTAGGTTTCAAGGTGTGGTTGAATTGACAACTCAGCTGCTAATACTTAAGAGTATTCTTTGGCTCCCCTTGTGTCGAATCAACAAATTTGGGTTTAATACTTTACCCTCGAAAACTGTTGCGATCCCCTACACTTGTGGGTTATCATTGATGTGAGACTATCTTCCTCCTTTTTGTCTTCTCCACAACCACCTCTATTCCACACATAGTGCTATGTCCATGGCTCACGCTCATGTATTGCGTGAAAGTTGAAAGGTTTGAAAAGATAGAGTATGAAAACAAGTGCTTGGCTAAAATCGGGGTTGTGCATGATATGAATAATTTTTGTGATGAAGAGGGAGCATGGCCAGACTATACGGTTTTGTAGGGATAACTTTCTTTAGCCATAGTATTTTGAGAAGACATGATTGCTTTGTTACTTTGCTTGAAGTATTATTATTTCTTATGTCAATATAGACTTTTACCTTGAATCTTTCAGATCTGAACATTCATGCCACAATTAAGAGAATTACATTGAGAAACTATATTGGTTAGCATTCCACATCAAAAATTCTTTCTTTATCATTTACCTACTCGAGGACGAGCAGGAATTAAGCTTGGGGATGCTTGATACGTCTCCAACGTATCTATAATTTTTGATTGTTCCATGATATTATTTATGAAGTCTTGGATGTTTAATGGGCTTTATCATACACTTTTATATCATTTTTGGGACTAACCTACTAACCCAAAGGCCTAGTCTAGATTGCTGTTTTTACCTGTTTCAGGGTTTTGCAGATAAGGAATATCAAATGGAGTCCAAACAGAATGGAACCTTCGCGAGAGATATTTTTGGAGAAAATCACGCACATGGGACTTGAGAACCATGTCAGGGGAGCCTCGGGGAGTCCACGAGGGTGGGGGGCGCGCCCCTACCTCGTGGGCCCCTCGAGCATCCCTAGGTGTCCTCCTTCCTCCTATATAAGCCTACGTACCCCGAAACCATCAGCAACAGAGAAAAAACCCTAATTCCACCGCTGTAACCTTCTGTTCCCGTGAGATCCCATCTTGGAGCCTGTTCTGGAGCTCCATTGGAGGGGGGTCCATCACAGAATTCTTCATCATCATCATCATCGCCCTCACCATGAGTTGTGAGTAGTTTACCACAGACCTTCAGGTCCATAGCTAGTATCTAGATGGCTTCTTCTCTCTCTCTGGATCTCAATACAAAGTTCTCCTCGGTCTTCAAGAAGATCTATTCGATGTAATCTCTTTTTGCGGTGTGTTTTTCGAGATCCGATGAATTGTGAGTTTATGATCAAGATTATCTATGAGAAATATTTGGTTCTTCTCTGAAATTTTTATGTGTGCTCATAATATCCTTGCAAGTCTCTTCGAATTATTGGTTTGGTTTGGCCTACTAGATCTATAGTTCTTGCAATGGGAGAAGTGCTTGGCTTTGGGTTCAATCTTGCGGTGTCCTTTCCCAGTGACAGTAGGGGCAGCACGGCACGTATTGTATTGTTGCTATCGAGGATAAAAAGATGGGGTTTATATCATATTGCTTGAGTTTATCCCTCTACATCATGTCATCTTGCTTAAGGCGTTACTCTGTTCTTATGAACTCAATACACTAGATGCATGCTGGATAGCGGTCGATGTGTGGAGCAATAGTAGTAGATGCAGGCAGGAGTCGGTCTACTATTCTCGGGCGTGATGCCTATATACAATGATCATGCCTAGATAGTCTCATAATTATTCGCTTTTCTATCAAGTGCTCGACAGTAATTTGTTTACCCGCCATAGAATATCGCTATCATGAGAGAAGCCACTAGATAATACTATGGCCCCGGGTCTATTCTCAACATATCAATCTACATCTACTTTACTTTTATCGCTTTTATTTTCTGTTCTTATAAACCAAAAAAAACCAAAAATATAAACTGTCATCTCTATCAGATCTCACTTTCATAAGTGACCGTAAAGGGATTGACAACCCCTTATCGCGTTGGCTGCGAAGTTCTTATTTGTTTGTGCAGGTGCGAGGGACTCGTGCGTGGTCTCATACTAGATTGATACCTTGGTTCTCAAAAACTGAGGGAAATACTTACGCTACTGTGCTGCATCTCCGTTTCCTCTTCGAGGGAATACAACGCAAGCTCGAGAAGTAGCAATAGCGTCTTATTCCTAAGGCCACTGGCCGACACCATTTGGTTGAAGGCAATCTTGCAAGGCACCGTCAATATTTTACCTTCGTACAGAGGCCCATGATGCACTAGCTTGAAAAACGAGTGAATTGCAGAAAACATCGACATTGAAGCACAGTCTTTTAGAAATCACATGTCTACATTTTTGTGCCCAAAAACACCAATTGACATGCTAATTTTTTGCAGAAACCACAAGTCGCTCGGTTCGGTCGTTTAAGTGTGATTATGACAGGTGGGACCCGCTTTGTCGACGTGGCATTACTGTCCATCCGTCTAAGCCGTTAGACACCGTCAGACGCCGTGCGCGGGCCGGCTCGAGCCAGAACCCTCTTGGGCGGTCCTTCCCCGCTAGCTTACAAGCCCACCCACCCCAACCCTCATTCTCTCGCGCTCTATGCTCCCACTCGTTCGACGCCGTCGACCCGTCCCACATCTCCGACCGCCGCCGCGTTGCCATGGTGTCCTGGACTGAGAACAACGACAGCAGTGAGAATTATTACTAGTACGCCACCTCAAGTTCAGACGACGGCATCATCAAGGTGAGTTGGTAGAGCTAGGGCTAGGGTTTGGATTTGGGGATTTTCTTGTTGAGCTTGATCTGAAATTTCCTTCCCAAATCTCTTGCTTTCCTTTGCATGTGCAGATCCCTGCTACCACGGATGACTCCGAATTCGAGGGCACTGAATTTGTTTTGTGCCATGAACACGGGAAGCCAGCAGAGAGACTTTTTTCTTTCGAGGGCATCCATACTGGTAGGAGGTTCCTTGCCTGTGATGTGAAGGTATGTGCCAAATTTGTGCTAATTGGATGTTGTGGACTAATTATTTGATCATTGTTTAGTACTGATTTTGCTAGTTACAGATATGGTTTGTTAGTTAGGTTGTTTAAATATGTGCCCAATGCTTACTGGCTCAGTGAGGTCATTTCTTATATGTGAGCATATGTGCATTGTGTTGTGGCATGTTCATTTGTTTATATATGAGCATACGACAGTGTGGATAAGTGAGGTCATTTATTTATATGTCAGCATGTGACTGTGGATAAGTGAGGTCATTTGTTTATATGTCAGCATGTGCATAGGGTTGGAAGCAGTCATTAAAAAATGTTATTAAGTACTGGTGGCCTAGTTGCTATTAGTTAGTAAGCACTCATTATTTAGCTATCCTAATTGTTGGTACTGGTTGGAGTGCCTAATTGTTATTAGTAAAGCACTCATTGTGGCATGTAGCTCATATCTTGTTGTTTAACATTGTAATTTAACAGGATGGTAAAAACTATGGACTAGTTGAATGGATTGATCCATCTTGGCCATGGAGAACGCACTGTCCAAGTTGTGGGATATGTATGAATAGTCCAAGAGAAACATGACTAAGGACAATCTGATGAACTCATTTGCTGTTCACAAACTAACACAAGAGAAGATCAAGCTGCAGGCCAGTTATGATAAGTTGGTTGAAGATGTCCAAGCCCTTTTGGATGAGAATGAGAAGAGGGACCAAATCGAAGGTAAGCCTGATGATAGCAAGCTCCAGGAGAAGTATGACATGGTTAAGAACCTGACAGTTGCTCAAGCCAGTGTCATTAGGAACATGAAGTTGAAGCTTGCTGAAGAGAAGACTAAGTTGCAGTCCCACATTGATGAGCTTAAAAAGGTTGTGGAGCAGACCAAGGTCAAGCTGAATGGGATCAAGGTAATCTTAGATGAATGAGCCACACTGGGCGGTAATGGTCATGAAGTTCATGGTCATGTATGGATCTCCTTATTAGTTATGTAATGGTCATGTATGGATCTCCCAATTATGCTACTTATTAGTTATGTATTGGTTATGTCTGGATCTCCCAATATACTGAATGTGATCAATTTGGATGTGGATTTCTATATCTAAAATAGCCCTATACTCAGTTAGGTGGTTTATTCGACGTCGGGGGACCCTAGACTCATTTAGGTGGTTTATTCGACGTCGATGGAGCCTAGACTCACACTACTAGGGAAAACCTTATACACATAATCTTAGCAGCAGCGCGGCACAAAAAGAGGCGCTACTGCTAATTAGAAGTAGCGAGGATAAGGAAACCACGCTACTGATGTAAATTTAGCAGTAGCACATGTTGTCAAAACCGTGCTGCTACAAAAATCCACTGATAGTACCCACCAACCAAAGTTTACCAGCAGCGCGGTGCCATGATGCGCGCTACTGCTAATGCAGTAGTAGCGCGCTTTTTAGTCATGTCGCTGCTGCTAATTTTGAAATTGTCCACACGGTTGGCCCATTTAGCAATAGCGCGTGTGACGAAAGGGCGCTGCTGCTACTCTCTTAGCAGTAGCGCGTTTCTCCTCCCGTGCTACTGCTAAGATGCAGCACCCCACCACCTTTACACCCGTCCTCCCCTCCCCCATATCCTCTCCTCCCTTTCCCCTACCTCCCACATCCTCCCTCTCTCACTCTTCTTCTTCCTCAATACTTCTCCCCCCATTGCTCTCGAAAAAAAGTGAGAGAAAATAAAGGAAAAGAAAATAGAAGGAAACACACAGAAAAACTGTTATATAGGTACTGGTTATAGCAGCAGCGCTTTTGTGAGAAACGAGCTACTGTTAGTCAAGACAACAGTAGCGGCTCGTGTGCCTGAGGGGATATCCGACATACGCGGCTCGTGTGCCTGAGGGGAAGTGCTACGTCGACACACGGCCCGCGGAGGTGTTCTTCCTGCGGTTTGACCATATCTTTGAGATGTTTCTGACAAGGCGGCTCGATTTTACAATCGTCCGCCTTTTAGCGCTACATATGAGCTCCATCATGAAGAGAGAAGAAGTCTCGCAAATCTGTGTGGCGGATCCATACTACATGCACGAGTCTTTCTTGAGTCTCGGCGACTTTGAGCATGAAACTGCTAGGGACTACCTCCAAAACTTCAGGGTACAGAATAAGGACCAGGAAATCGTCATTGTGCCTTATCATCCAAAGTAAGTCAGTTCCGGACAACCCTTTCGTACATTTCAATCATTCCTTCTCTCTCATATGGAGAATAATTTGAGGTGTCTTTTCCCCACAACAATGGGCGCGCCGTCCTTATCGTTCTTTACCCGCGAGTCTCCCACGCCGTGTATTTCGACCCTTCTAGAGACTACGAGAAAAAGGACCACACCCACATAACGAATATTCTAGATGATGCTCTCCAAGGCTTCAACATTAGAGGTGGCCACGTGCAGATCAGGAAACAAAGGAACAAGAAGATAGGTTTCACGCATAAAACTAACTTCTGCTGCATCCATGTCCCAAAACCTAGCAAGAAGGATGGATTCTACATCATTCATCTCATGATTGAGTTCAACACAGATCACCAAAAGCTTCGCATGACAAGCATAAATGATGATCATATCCACAAGTGGCTAGAATCTCATGGAGAAGCGTATTATAAACTTAGAGATGACTTCTTTTGCATCCAAAGGGACATTGCGATGATTATCATGAAAGAAGTCATCGATGAGAAGGGGTTGTTTCACCACGTCACTATATCGTGAGCTAACGTCCGAACTTGCATAGGCATGCAACGTCTAAACCTCACGCCGTTCAAGAAGCTAGGGTCCATCCTCGATGGTATGGAAGGATAGAACTTCTAGTGATTTACGATGCCGATGATGATGATGTGTGTCGGTTGAACTTGTATACTTTCTGTAGCGATGAAACTTTGTGATGTTCACGGTCCCTGCCGAACTTGCGTAACGCTACTTTGTTAGTTTGCGTATGATGACCTGCGTACCTCTAGTTATTTAGTTTGCATACTGTATGTTGCATCTAGTTGCTAACCCTTTCTTTTTCGTGTTGCTCTAGTATATTTTGTTGCATATGATTGTACATCCTCTTGATGAAGATGCATCTCTAACAGGTACCTAGTTTCTTGATGGCGAGATGGCAGTGCTATGTCATGTACAAAGGGAAGGTTCCGGGGGTGTAGAATGAGTGGCCTGAGTGTCAGACGTTGTAGTTGCAAGTATTCGAGACTTGCATGTATCGCTATTTTCGAGGTGATGACGAGATACCACTTTGTGTTGGATGATGATTATGATGAGACTATTTGTATGTATATGCTATGATTACATTTGTGGCCTCGCAGCCACTTGTATGTGTATCATGATGACATTTGTATCTGCTAAAGATTCTTGTATAAAGCATGTTCAAATACAAAACAAATATACAGAGAAAAAAAAACTACTAAAATTAGCAGTAGTGAGTGGGGAAAAGTTAGCAGCAGCGTGACAGTAGCAGTAGCGCATCCAGCCAAAGCGCGCTAGAGCTATTAGCAGTAGCGAGCTTGCGCAAAGCACACTGCTGCTACACTTGTATAGTAGTAGCGCGGGCGCGCACGCGCTCCTGCTAAGGGTTAGCTGTAGCGCCTTATTAGTAGCGACGGTCCCCGTGCTACTAATATACCTAGAACCCGTGCTGCTGCTAGGCTTTTCCCTAGTAGTGCCATTTAAGTGGTTTATTCGACGTCGATGGAGCCTAGACTCATTTAGGTGGTTTTTTTACGTCGGTGGACCCTATACTTATTTAGGTTGTTTTTTGACGCCGAGGGACCGTAGACTCATTTTGGTGGTTTATTCAACGTTGACGGATCCTAGACTCATTTAGGTGGTTTTTTCGATGCCGAGGGACCCTAGACTCATTTAGGTGGTTTATTCGACATCGATGGAGCCTAGATTCATTTAGGTGGTTTTTGCGACCCCGAGGGACCCTAGACTCATTTAGGTGGTTCATTCGACGTCGACGGAGCATAGACTCATTTAGGTGATTTTTTTACGCCGAGGGACTCTAGACTCATTTAGGTGGTTTATTCGACATCGACGGAGCCTAGGCTCAGTTAGGTGTTTTTTTACGCCTAGGGACCCTAGACTCATTTAGGTGGTTTATTCTACGTCGCTAGAGCCTAGACTCATTTAGGTGGTTTTTGGTGCAACTACCATCAACATCCAGCATCAAGTTCAACAACCATCAAAAGGCATCAACTAATACTAATTTTGGTGCAACTACCATCAACATTCAGCATCAAGTTCAACAACCATCAAAAGGCAACAAGTTCAACGTATAGTTCAAAGCTGGAAACTAAGGCATCAAGTTCAACATCTGGTTCAAAGCAGTCCCACAAAGGCATCTAGTTCAACAGCCAACAAAGACATATAGTTCAAGCAGCCAACAAAGGCATTTAGTTCAACAGACAACAAAGACATCTAGTTCAAGCAACCAACAAAGGCATCTAGTTCAACATCCAACTAAGTCATCAAATTCAAGCAACCAACAAAGTCAACAACATCTAGTTACCAGAAGCATGTAGGTACTCTGTCATCTTGTAGGAAAAAGTCCTCTTCCTTCCAGTCTGTCTTGGAGCATGAAATGTCCCCCTATGGCCTGCAACAGATGTAAATGATGTACCAGCTGTGGTAGCTTTCTTCCTGGGAGACCTCCTTGGAGCAGTAGGTGCTGGGGTAGCATTCTTCCTGGGAGACCTCCTTAGAGGAGAAGTAGGTGCAGTAGCAGCAGTTGCAGCTGTCCTCCTTGGAGGAGTAGTAGGTGCAGTAGCAGCAGGTGCAACTTTCTTCCTCGGAGGAGCAGTCCCAACATCTGCTGTAGATGGAGATGGCCTCTTCCTTGTTGGTGCAGCAACTATAGATGAAATGGTGGTTGAAGCAGAAGCATGTGACATGTTTGGCTGCATTTCAAAAACAACACATCTACTATGAATTGCAATTGAGACATAACTACAATTAAACAGAGATGCTAAGCTAACCTGATGCTGGTTTTTTCTCATAGCAAGAGCTGGTTTCAAGGGCTTGGAGCACACATTGTATCTGCACCCTACAAGTTTGCAGTTGCTACAAATAATGGATGCCATCCTAGATGTATCCCTTATTGTTGGCTTCTCAAATGGGGTTTTCCTCCTCTTTGTTTGTTGCTTCCCAACTGTGTCTCTGAAAACTGGAGGCTCTATGTCTTGAGTTCTTGTCCTTGGCCACAGATTTGGACTAGGGACAGGAAATATGGTATGGCCATATGCTTTTTTGTACATTGCCTTCTTGAAGAAATCATCAACAAAGTCTTTAGGTTGCAACTTAGCTGTCACAATTGCACATATTGCATGATTGCAAGGCATAGCAGTCATATCTCATTTCCTACATCCACATGTTCTGTGAAGCAAGTTCACTGAGTAGGTGTTATCTCCACTACTAACTTGGTAAAACTTAGGACCAGCCATCAAAGATTGGCACCACCTTGAGTTGTACTTTGCCTCCTCTAACATCTCAGCATATGTTGGACAAATCTCCCAATTTGCTGTCTCTATCTTAGTTCTACTGGTGTTAAATTTGACCATCAATTTTGTCATAATTCCTTCTATCATGGTCTTTATTGGCTTCCCTCTAACATCTAGGATCGTTTTTTTAAACACCTCACTGATGTTGTTCACAACTAGGCCAGTCTTGCAGTTAAAATCCATTACATGTCTAGCCCATGTATGAACTCGTACTTTATTAAGCCATGCCCAAGCTGCCTTACACTCTATTTTCAAATCATTCATTGCAGCAAGATGTTCATTCTTACTATAAGAGTAGCTAGCTGCATCCATGTGATTCTTTAATTCATCACCTCTAAAACCATGTGTTTGGAAATTCTGATATATGTGTCTAAGGCAGAATCTTTGTGGACAATTGGAAAAAACATGATTTACTGCATTTAAAAGGCCATGTAGACACAATAGGGACATGAGCTAAATATTGGGCCATTTGATTTGTTCAAAGTGCAATGTGCATATGAAACAATAATAGTACAATATAAATATGAGAAGAGAAGATTACCTTCTACCTATCAGAAATGATAGTATAATAGCCAAACTTTTCACTTTCTCCACCAAGTGCATCTTTCAGTTGTGTTAAGAACCAGGTCCAGCTGTCTCTGTCCTCTTTGTCAACAACTCCAAATGCTATAGGGTATATATTATTGTTTCCATCCCTTCCTGTTGAGGCAAGGATCTGTTGACCTGTTGACAGCTTGGTAAAACAATCATCTACCCCTGCAAAGTGACAAATGTGAGAAGATAGTGCATTTAATGTGACCACATAAATACTTCAGAAGTTACAATACAATGTACCTATGAATGGCATGCATCCATTTAAAACCCCTTCTTTGCAAGCATTAAGATAGTAGAACAAGCCATGGAACCTTGGGTTATTGCTTGCGTGCTCTGGCAGATGCTTAGTGGTCACAACACATCTACTTCCTGGGTTTGTGTCCAAAACAGCCTGCAAATAATCTCTAATCCTAGTGTATTGTCCTCTCTGGTCTCCTTGGACAACCTTCAATGCTTGTTTCCTAGCCCTATAGGCCATATGGGTTGAGATCTCTACTCCATATTTCTTCTTCAAATTCTGCATTATTGTGGTGATTGGTGTGGCAATATCAATTCTCAGCATGTCCTCACACTGATGTGCCACCCATTTTCCTGTGACCTTGGTATTCTCTCCTACTGCTGGGCATGTGTGCAAAAAATTGGTCTTTCTTATGAAAAAAGTACTTTCATTTGCAACAACATAAGCTGCAATGTAGAAATGGCATTTTACATTAGTGCACACAACTATGATGTTGTCATTGCAGTTCCTATGGAACTCATAGTTCCTATTCTGACTTATGTGAAATGTCTGAAGTGCTCTCCTAAATTGGTACACATTAAGGAAACAAAGCTTTCTATAAAACTGCTCCTCTCGGTTCTCTCTGTCATCACTGTACGACTTCCTTGGTTGTGATTTATATGCTCTGCTCTTTCTTCCATTGGGCAGAATGTAAGGTGCTTTCTCAGCTCCATCATCATATTCCTGCTTCAAATCACCTACATCTATCTCCTCATCTCATGATCGTATCCACACATACTCAAATCTTTGCTCCAAGCTAGAATGTGACCTCTTGGTTGTCCCTTTTCTTTTTTTCTTCTTCTTTGGTGGCTCCTGTTGTTGCTCCACCTGCTCCTCCTCCTCATGGTCCACCTGCTGCTCCTCCTCATGCTCCACCTGCTGCTCCTCCTCATGCTCCACCTCCTCCTCTTCCTCATCTTCCCCATACACTTCATCCACATTGGTGTCTCCTTCAAAATGAAGGAGTGGGTCCTCTCTCTGCCTCCTCAACTCATTTAGCCTGTTAAGAAAGTCCTCATCTGCATCAATATCAGAATCATCTTTAGTTAAAAGAACTGGTACTTTTTGCTTAACTATTTGAACATGCTCAGCTGCCTCCTTATGTTTCCTAAATTTCTCAATTTTGGTTCTCCTCTTTAGCTCCATTAGTGTCTCCAGCTCATCTTGCTCCCTAGCAATATCTAAGTTTGTGCTCTGCTGTATGGAAAAGAACTGAAGTGGCTCTGTCTGCCTCTGTTTATTTGATTTCTCAGGTGATCTGAATAGAACTCCAGAAGGATTGACTTCATAGACAGGGTTTTCTCCAAATTCATTCAAAGGAACCTGCTCCTCATACACATAACATGAATTAAAATCTGCAGGTCTTGGATCAGTGGCCCTAATCACTATCAAATTCACTACATTCTGATCCTTCTTAGCAATATGGTCAAGCATTTAATCCACCTTGTCATCATCCGATTTTTCTTCCAACCCTGCAATACCAACATCAGGCTCTCTCACAAAGTAAATGTAATCATTCAGCCCATATCCCTTTGTTTCTATTAATGCTACCAAATTGTGATATGTGGTGTCTGAAATGCAGATTGATCTTTGTCATGGAAGTGCATTCTAACTTCCCAAACAACATCATCCAAACTAGACAACAAGATAATACAACAATTCAAATTAAACATTGCATAGTTACTATAAAAAGTTCACAGTAATATGTTCTAATTAACACTGCATATTAACAGAAAGTACTACATTTTGCTCTTATGGGCATTGCTCTAATTAACAATGCATAACTACAAAAGAAGCTACACTAATGTGCTCTGTATTGCCACTGCTCTAATTAACAGTTCACATTGCTACATATCAACTGAAAATAAATTAATATGACATTACAAATTAATTATGAGTCTATGACAGTGGGCTATTCCCCTACCCCCTCCCCCAAAATCAAAATAACCACACATACACAACCCCAACTTGAAGAACCCTAACCCGAACCCTAGAATCTGTACAAATGATAAGAAACTAGGTTTCTGACGATGGAAACTTACTAGACGCCGCCGAATGACGAGCCCCACCGATGGCTTTCCGTCGGATTGGCCTTCACGGCCCTGGCCCAAGATCTAGCCGCCACAAACTCGAGCGAGTGCTGGGGGCTGGGGTTGGGGCTGATGTCCAAAGGGGCGCCGGGGTTTGAGCTACCGTAGAGATCGCCTCCGGTGGCCTATCGTCTCCACCGTCGGCAGGCCCGCCGCAGTCGCTGCCGCCACTCGCCATCGCCATGTCTGAGAGGAGAGGGTGCGGGGGACGGAGAAGAACTAGCGGGGAGGGACCGTTGAAGAGGGTTCCGGCTCGAGCCGGCCCGTGCACGGTGTCTGACGGCGTCTAACGTCTCAGACGGATGGACAATTAGGCCACGTCAACAAAAGCGGGTCCCACCTGTCATAATCACATTTAAAATGACCGAACCGAGCGAGCTGTGGTTCTGCAAAAAATTAGCCTGGGAATTAGTGTTTTTGGGCACAAAACTTGTAACACTCCAAAAATTTTGGATTTTGTTTTCATCAAACTCTTTGGTCTTTTGGAAGGGGGATATTTGAATCTTTCTTAAAACCCCTTTCTCAAATCTTTTCTGGCAAAAGTTTTCCATGCCCTTCTCAACCTTGCTTTCTGGTCTTGAAGGTTTTCACCTTGTGTTGGCTCAACACATATTATTTTCAAAAGAGTTTTGATAATTTCCTTTTTATGAAAAGTCTTCTTATAGCAACCTTGGGCTTATCCTCCCCACTCAAATTTTTCTTTCACCATGACACCCAATGAAGATCTTTCTTCCCAAAACCCTCATTCCCACCTTGAAACAAGTCTAACATCAATCCCAGTAGATTTCAACCTCATTTAGATTTTTCTTCTAATTATTTTATCCCAAGAACAATTCCTGTCTTTTAAATTGAACCTTGGTGATTTACAAAGGAACTACTAGTTTCCTTTTCAGTTTTGATTCCAAACAAACTCCCATGGCTAGTCCTTAGTATCCTCAACCTAGATCCATCATGATCCACTAGTTCACAGTTCAAAATTTTCAAATTTCACTTGCTGCTAGTTTGGACCAGATTTGCCATTTCTAGTGAAATTCATATTTTCTGTCTTCCTAAAAATCTGTGAAAATTCAGGCAGCCTCTGGATGCATCAAGAGACCACCTCACCAAAATTTAGCCCAAGAAAAATTCGGCAAGTGCCTGAATCATTTCATCAAACAGTTGATGTGCACTGTTTCTGTCGAAATTCAGAAAAAGTTAACTGCAGATTTTGTCGGCAGTGCAGTTTCGTCAGAGCTTCTCGTCAATCTCACCGGTGCTACCTTGGCACCTTGCTGCACTGCTCCTCTCTCTTATCCAGAGCGCCACACGCTCACTTGGCTCGTTGTGAGCGTCGGTGGCGTCGTGGCCCGCCTGCGCCGGCGTATTCCGCAGGGGTAGAGCCACCCATGGCGGCCGACAGGGGTCACCCTGCAAAGCAACGCCGTTCGGCACCGCCCAAGCCACCTGGGAGCTCCGCATGGCCGTCTTCTTCCCTGTGCACACTGCAGCACAGTCGCCGTGGCCTGAGAGGCGCAGAGCGTGCTCTCTGCCACCGACGTGCCCGCACGGCCGTTCCATTGGGAAAGTGTCGTAAGCACCCTTGTCTTGCTAGGCTCTGCTTCGGAATGAAACCAGTAGACCTTCATGTTGATGCTCAAGTACTTAAGCCACCCGTTCAGCCACAGCCTCGCCGTAATCGCTCGCCGGACTTATCCCGTTTGCGGCAACCACCTCAAGCCAGCTATAAATAGCACCCCCAAGCTCGCACTCGACCCCGCATAGCTCCACCATCTCACCAGACCCCGCCCAGCCACCGGAAGAACCTCGAGAGCCCTTCTTCCCCAACTCCAGCCGCCCCGATCCGCTTCGGGCTCCGGCAGCTCTCTCTCTTGTGAGAGCTCCTCCACCGCCCTAGTCTTGCCAGTAGACTCCTGACACACCTAGGTGACTAACCCCCACTTTAATTTGACCCCCGCAGCTCTCTCCGACGAGACCCACAACCACCCGAACCGCCGTCCGTCGGAGATAAGGTCGCCGTCGACGTGGTGCTCGCCGACGTCCAACTCCACCACCCACCGACCCGGAAGAACACCGTCAACACGTAGGTACCACCCACTTCCCCTACCTCGCCGTGGATCGGCGCCGGCGACCACCGCAGCTCTCTGGCGCCGGCGCAACTCTGTTTTCAGTTCGAAGATTCAAACCTGATGGGTGGGACCCCCTCGTCAGTCTCTCTATCTTATTCGAACCGTTTTTTTGGAAAGCACCTTCGGGCAAAGTACGCTTTCTCTTTTCAGCTAGCGTACTGCTTACTGAATCATTTTCTGTTTTTATATTCTAGCCCTTGGAAACTTTTTGTTTCATTACAGACAAGTCCCTGCACAAAAACTTTAATAACTTTTAAACTAAAGATGATTTTGAGTTGATTCTTTTTGTGTCCTCTTTAGTTTTCTGTCTAGTTTTTTTTCATATTTACTTGAAAAATATTTGGGACAACTTTTATATGCGCACGGTATTTATGTTAGTACCCGTTTTATTTTTATCCGTAGATACCGAAGGAAGTGACGGAGCCGCGAACTTCACCGAGTTAGACTCCGACTACTCCGAACCAGGCAAGCATGTTTGTACCTTTGATATGATGAGTGTGTTGCATGTTTGCTTGAGTAGTTTCTCTTCATGGCATGGTTATATAAGCATTTTGCGGATGTTATATTTCATGCAAAACAAGCTCCGTGTGAGCCCCGAAAGATGATGGTGAACCAACCTGATCATGTGGTGACATGCTAGGTTGTAAGTTGGTATTGTTGAAG
This sequence comes from Secale cereale, assembly GCA_902687465.1. NCBI lineage: Eukaryota > Viridiplantae > Streptophyta > Magnoliopsida > Poales > Poaceae > Secale > Secale cereale. The sequence continues at coordinate 80,307,061 of LR738710.1, read as the reverse complement.
CATGCCAATGAACCGTTAACTCCAGTATTACGTGGATCAAGTCATGATCCCGTTCGTCTCCTTTTTGGTACTGTCACATGTCTTCTGCAAAGAATACGGTTTAGTCAGCTGCAAACCTCTTTCCTTGTACACACCAAATAGAGGGGCCGGGATGAGGGTTCCATGGCCCTGGATTAAAGCCCGTCATCCGGTCAGGGGGCATGGGTGTTTCCGGTTGGGACCGAGAGGGGGGCACCCCTTAGAGCGCGCGATACAAATTTGATCCCATGCTATTCGAAGTTGTAGCCTCCCCGTCTTAAAGTTTTTCGTGAGTGTTGTCTCGGGTGATTCCGGGCAGCAGGATGCGAAATGGGTGTGTACTGGTTAGTTGTGTTTTCTGCAAAAATACCGTAGACGGAACTGGTCCTTTGTGGCTATTGAAATCCGTTGACTTATGATTTAAAAGTACAAACTCTGCAGAGTTAAAACCTTCCGAGTAGCCATGTCTATGGCCTAGCGTCAATCTCCGTGTCAACCTCAGTGACCATCTCGGATATCCTAAGATAGTGATAAGAATGGTAATCTAGTCAAGGGTCATCCTGGTAGATGAACTAACCAGCCTTTTCTGCACCGAGTAATCTCTTGAGATGATTTACCGTCATACCAAAGATCATATAAGCCCTTTATGTGATGTCGCTCAGACGTCCGACTATGACATTCTCGCTATTTTACTTTTGTATATAAGCCCTTTATGTGATGTCGCTCAGACGTCCGACTATGGCATTCTCGCTATTTTACTTTTGTATAAAAGCCCTTTATGTGATGTCGCTCAGACGTCCGACTGTGGCATTCTCACTATTTTAATTTTGTATATAAGCCCTTTAAGTGATGTCGCTCAGACGTCCGACTGTGGCATTCTCGCTATTTTACTTTTGTATATAAGCCCTTTATGTGATGTCACTCAGAC
>LR738710.1:80263095-80306014 GCA_902687465.1 Secale cereale | reverse complement strand
AGACGTCCGACTATGGCATTCTCGTTATTTACTTTTGTATATACGCCCTTTATGTGATGTCGCTCAGACGTCCGACTGTGGCATTCTCGTTATTTACTTCTGGAATATAAGCCCTTTATGTGATGTCGCTCGGACGTCCGACTGTGGCATTCTCGTTATTTTCTTTTGAATATAAGCCCTTTATGTGATGTTGCTCAGACGTCCGGCTGTGGCATGTTTATTCATTTTTTCTTACGAGGCGTCGCTCAGACACTCGATCGGTATTCTTTTATTTCCTTGGGATTTCGGGAGGACTACCGCCTGACTCCTATTTTTATTTTGCAGCGCAAATTTATTCTTGGAGTACATATTGCTAGTCTGCTCATATGAATCATGTTTGCATTTGTTATATCTTATGTCCGAACTGTCTTGCGAGTACATTCAAAGTACTCACCTGGCTTGTTGATTTGGCCAGATGTTGACGAAGATGATCTCATGGATGAAGAGTTCGATAGCGAGTCTGACGCCTAGTGGAGTCCCAGTCAGTCTCTTGCGATCTTGGAGTTGATCACTGTATTATAACCGCTTCCGCCACCACCAAATAAATTCATCGGGTCTCACTCCGACACTCGATGAGCTGTGAGATATTGGAGTCGTGTCACCCACTACACCGTGACATATCCACCACCACTTTTATTACGAGTCAATAGTTATGCCACCATACCCCTGTGTCATATCCGCCCTTATGTATAATATCGGCGTGCTTGTAATAAATTGTGGAGCAGCCTCAGCTCCACCTTGTATAATATTCAGTACTCTGGAATTCTGTATCAAGGATTTGTCTACCGGTGAGAAGGATCCTTCTGCACTGGTTCGATAAAAAGGTCGGTTTCTCAGTAAGTATTTTACTGGAAAAACTGGTCCTGACAAAACTGTAGACTTGTGATTTCTGCAAGACCGTGCTTCAATGTCGATGTATTCTACAATTCACTCCATGAAAAACTCATCTCTTGAGAAAACCTGAAAAGATAGTATACTTTAACCCATTACTTGATTAACAGGTTCCGTGCATAAGCACACATCAAGAAGCCAAGAATACATCAGCAAAAGGTTATTGTTTACCGGTCGAGGATCGCCAGGAAGTGCCTCGTAAGGGTAACATAGTATCTTGAGAGTAGTCACAAGCTTAGCTAAACCCTACTGCCGAGAGTCGATGTCGGATATCTTCTTGAGGCGCTCACCAGCAGCCCGCATAAACTCGGAATGTTTGTTGACACAAACATCACAACTGTACAGAATGCCTGTCTTCTCAATAATATGTTTATTAACCTAGAAAATTGGGGAAGAACTCAAACGGCAAAAATATGGGAAAAATTGCATCAAGTTAGTTTGGTTACTGGAAATTTGTGGCTCTAAGTGCACAGAAGTGCAACAATGCATGACTGGAGTAATAAAGCAGAAAGGAATCAGTGCACCGGGAATGAAGGAGGTGATGAACTCACCATCTCCGGTTCGACTTCAAATTTATATCTCCGCAGGACAATTTTCATCCCTAAACTCATATGAAGGCGATCCTCCTTAGTCAGCTCCGACTTTTCTCCGGGCACTAAATACTGCATGCAGTTCTTCATGCCCCACATCAACTCCATGACAGTGTCATCAAACAAGCAGGATATTCCCTGAAGAAAGCCGCACACAAAAAATGGTACTCTAATTGTTCAGAATAAGCAAACAAGGGAGTTAACACCGACCAACTTGTCTTCAATTATGTCTTTATACTCAAGCTTTCCCACAACTATTTTCTGCCCAGGTTTGATGTGCTTCTGAATCATGTTAGTAAGTTGTCGCTAACACCAGTAACAAGGTTTATGGCCCTGGTCTTGTTCTCAAAAGTTTGAAATGCTTCAAACCAAACAACCTGATACAAAAATAAACAAGAATAATCATGTTAAGGTGGGAAGAGACGATTATCGTGTCTCCCAAAAATGACTGAAGAAGAGTAATTCTGTCGGGACCCCGATCCTAAGTCACAACGATCTGGCATGTAACACATCATATCACTTTGCGGTCTCACACACGATATCCCCACGGGTGCCACCTTACCTGGCCCGGGACCGTTTGCGTATTTTGGCTCACGTATATGATAGTGTCGCTAGCATCCATATGACAGAGAACCCGGGCCGACATTACTAGTTGTAAACCAAAAGTGGCACTAAATTACACGGACAGGCATACATGACCCAGCAACGAATGTGTCGGTCATCAACGTATGAACCCAAGTCGTGGCAAGCTACAAGGACTTAAAGGAACAATGCGTGACATTTCCCTGAAGGGACAGACATAGGAACGAAGGACACATGCCGGCTAGCCTAAGTGTTCTAGAGCAGTAGCAAGCTACCAAGGCTTAGTGGAAGCACTAGGAGACATTTCCCCACAAGATAGGCTACCAAGGGTAAACAACTAGGTGTCGGATCCCACACATACCAAGCATTTCAAATCATACACACAATATGCTCGATATGTGCAAATACAACATGGCATCACAACAAAACTCTACAACTCAAAGTATCTATTCATTAGGCTCTGAGGAGCCAACTATTATAATCATGGGTCTCATGACCCAACATACAAAGCATACAAGCAACAAGCACATGCGGAAGCTTAACTTGTCTGAGTATAGACAACTACAATGAAAAAGGCTTAGAAGCCTGACTACCTACAAGACCCTCCCAAGGGTACCAGATCGTAGCTGAGGTATCAAGCTAAACGTCAAAGTCCACACAGAACTATTAGTGAGACTGAAGTCTCTCTGCAAAAACATAAATTAAGCAAACGTGAGTACAAATGTACCCAACAAGACTTACATCAGAAATAACTACATATGCATCAGTATCAACAAAGGGGTGGTGGAGTTTGACTGCAGCAAGCCAGCTTTGACATGGTGGCTATCCTGAACTACGACTGCAAGTAACTCTTTTGAGGTGGCGCACACGAGTCCACAAATTCACCATATCAATACACCACTATGGATCCGCTCCCGTCTCCCTACGAGAAGGCCATCCATGCACTCACACTTGTCTTGAGCATTTTAGAGTATCCACTTCAAGTTGTCTATGTACCACGTAAGCATCCAAGAAGTCCATAACCGCAGACCCGGCTATTCGAATAGATCATGTTAACCCTGCAGGGGTGTACTTCTTCACACACGCTCTCGCCACTTACCGCCACGTCGTGTATCTCGGCAACCTTCAAGCGGAAGCCTGGCGAGGGTGTCGGCCACGACCTGACTAACCACACAAGACTCTAGTCCAGGATTATCGCCTATTCAGGTTCCATCCGCAAGGAGATCCGGCCGGGGCATCGCTCACGACCCCAAACGATGTGTACAAGGTTCCCAAGCCCACCAAACGGGCGACGCTTGGTACACCCGGCCACGATGCCTAATCTGTCCCAAGCCCACCTATACCGGGTGCCACTTGGTAGACTACTAACACTACCTACAAACATCAGAAACTAGTTGCAACTCCTGGAAAGAGATCGAGTTGATTAATAAGTCGAGAGGGGCACTTAAGCATTCCAATGCGTGGTAGTAGCTAGTTATTGGACAACTTACACAAAACTCAGTTCTTAAGGGCGGTCCCAGTGAGACAACCCACCATGTACTCCTACATGGCCTCTCACCGCTACCTTTACCAAATCGTCTTCACACACTTAGCTCTCAACAGTAGGACATGATAACCACACTCCAATTCATCCTCGATGAATCAGACCTGACACAACTCTAAGCAATAGTAGGCATAACATGCAAGCATGGATGAGTAGGCACAACTTGGCTCAAACAACTCCTACTCATGCTAGTCGGTTTCAACTATTTAATGTGGCAATGACAGGTCATGCAGAGGAAAGGGGTTCAACTACCACAGCATGTAACAGTTGAAACGTTGTTGTCCTAATGTAGTAAAAGAGAGCAGGATCAAGAGAGTGGGATTGTATTGGAATGCTCAAGGGGTGTTTGCTTGCCTGGCATTCTTGAAGATAGTAATAGTTCTTCATCGGTGTCGTCGATCTCATCGTCGGAACCACGTCTACTGAGAGGGGACAAATACCTGCAACAAAGAAGGAACACAATCAATGCGATGCAACAATATGATGCATGATCATGACATGGCAATATGCTGTATTTTGAGCTAATGCAACTAGCAACGATTTAAATGAAGTAGGTTTGAATCCAAGATTCAAATTCAAACTCCACATGTGGTTATTTAAATGTCATTTAATTGATTTGACCTGATCAGCAGGTTTAACTTGTTCAAACATGCATGAAAATACCATAAATAGATTCCTTGGGTTTTTTTGATAATTTTTCATATACAAATAATTTCATTTGGAGTTACGGTTGAAATTTTATGATTTTTAGAAGTTTTGGATATTTTCTGAAATAAATAAATCATTTCAGATTTATTTAAAATCCCAGAAAATACTTACTGCGTCAGCATGACGTGTGTGTGACGTCAACAAGTCAACAGGGCGGCCAGGGTCAGTCTAACAGAGCTAACTAAAAAATTTAAAAACTAAACTAAAAGTTAACAGGGTCTGGGCCCCACGTGTCAGTGTCTCAACTAATTAACTAAGTTTAATTAACATTAATTAATCCTGACACTAACTAAACAGGGCCTGGGCCAACACGTCAGCTAGCCAGGGGAGTCAAACTGGGTCAACCCAGGTCAAACTCGCCGGAGTTGACCCGCGGCTCGTCGCCGGCGAAGCCAGAGACGGCGGACGCGCTCGGAAAATGTCCTCCGACGACCAAAAGAGTGACGGAGGGGCTCTACGCGGTGGTGGCTGCTACTTCTCGAGCTTGTGTTGTATTCCCTCGAAGAGGAAAGGGAGATGCAGCACAGTAGCGTAAGTATTTCCCTCAGTTTTTGAGAACCAAGGTATCAATCCAGTAGGAGACCACGCGCGAGTCCCTCTCACCTACACAAACAAATAAGAACTTCGCAGCCAACGCGATAAGGGGTTGTCAATCCCTTTACAGTCACTTATGAAAGTGAGATCTGATAGAGATGATAGTTTATATTTTTGGTATTTTTTATTATAAGAACAAAATGTAAAACCGGAAAAAGTAAAGTAGATGTAGATTGATATGTTGAGAATAGACCCGGGGGCCATAGTGTTCTCTAGTGGCTTCTCTCATGATAGCGATATTCTACGGCGGGTAAACAAATTACTGTCGAGCAATTGATAGAAAAGCGAATAATTATGACACTATCTAGGCATGATCATTATATATAGGCATCACGTCCGAGACAAGTAGACCGACTCCTGCCTGCATCTACTACTATTACTCCACACATCAACCGCTATCCAGCATGCATCTAGTGTATTGAGTTCATAAGAACAGAGTAACGCCTTAAGCAAGATGACATGATGTAGAGGGATAAACTCAAGCAATATGATATAAACCCCATCTTTTTATCCTCGATGGCAACAATACGATACGTGCCTTGCTGCCCCTACTGTCACTGGTAAAGGACACCGCAAGATTGATGTAACATCCCAAATTTTCAATTTGGAATGTTATACATAGATCATATTGCATTTGCATGTTTTTGCATTTTTGTTCATGGCGTTCCTCGAAATTCTAAGAACTCAAGGACCTACGGAGAGAGTTGGGAATTTTACCGTTTTCGTATTTGAGTTCGCTCGAATACCGGTACGAGGACAGTGTGATTCTAATTATTTTTCCCTCCTAAAAATTATTTCTAAATAAAATATAAGAGCGGAGATAATATGACTTCTCCAAAATAACAGAAATATTGGAGGAAAAAATATTAAAATCACTTTTGGTATTTTTCTGGATTTATTTGCTGATTTATTTGCATAGGAAAAATAGGCGTTTTTCAAAATTGCATTTAGGTCCGGAAAAAATGTTCACTTTGTCCTAAATATTATTAGAGGACGGTGAAAATTTATTTCGGGAATTTTGGAGTCCGTTTTGTATTTCTTTCGTTAGTTGTTCTGTGCCGGGACTCTTTTAGAAAGAAAAAAAGGAAACCGACCTAGTCTCGTATAGGGTCGGGAGACTGGGCTTTATAAGCGCCAGCCCCGCCGGCCCAAAGCCTCGCCTCGCCCCGCAGCCTCGCCCGAACCCTAGCGCCGCCCCGCGCCCCGCCGCCAGACCGTCGCCGCGCTGCGCCGCTGCCTCGCCGCCGCCCGCGCCGCGCCGCTTCGCCCCGCCACCGCCCGCGTGCCGCGCCGCCGCCGCCGGAGCCCGCCGCCCCGCCCCGCTGGAGTCCGCCGGAGTTGTTGATAAGAGGTAGTTTAGTTTTTTTTCGGTTAACCGATCGGTTTTGTTTAGGAAAACCTAGATCTGTTTTTTTAGAATAGATCGGTTCGGTTTTTTTTATTATTTTTCGCCGGTTTAGTTAATTAGCGGACATTCGTCCGTACGTTCGTTTTGAAGAACGGTTTTCGTTAGTTAACCGCAGACAGCGAACGTTTGTTCGTTAGTCTATTCGTCGTTTTTCTTTTTCGGGGTATTTATCCGCGGTTATTCCGATCGCGATTTCTGCCCTGATCTTGTTTTTCGTTTTTCTTTTCGCTCGAGAGTCGGAATCAGGTGATTCAAAATCCCAGATCTTCGTCTCGAAGCCCTCTTTACGTTTAAGCAACTTGAACAAAGTTTTGGCTACTGTAAAATTTGACTTTAGGCCAATTAGTAATTCAGAGCTCGTTTCTTTTGCAGATTGAGTTTCGTTGCTTCTTTCGAGTTGATTCTTTTCGCAAACCGGAGTTCTTAAGTTGAACTATCTGGTTAGATCTCTTATTTGAGTTTTACCCTTGAATTAGTTAAGTACTTATTGTATGCTTGTTTGTTTGATTGCGATAGAGTACCCGGAGTGCACCGCTTGCTACTTTGAGTCTCTAGGTTTTGCGGATCATCAGCAAGGCAAGTAACACTTTGATCATGCTTTCCAATTACCCAGTTTTCTTTGCATTAGTCAAACCCTCACACATTGCATGAGTAGGATCAATTAATCTGTGGGATTGGGAAGTAGTTTGAGGTAGTACCTATTACCTGCATTACATTCAAACCCTTGGGAGTTACTTGTACGTTTGCTGCTAGGACATGCTATGCTTGTAGACGTGGATTGGGTGAGTGATATCCATGACAGATGTGAGTATGTTAATTAATGGTTCAACTTAAGGTGGCAACATTAATACACATCTGGGTGGATTGAGGCATCTGGGTATTCCAGTGATTGCCTGTTTTTCTTTTGGACCGCCACCCAGGCTCAAAGGGATCATGAGATTATTCATACTAGAAACTTCCGTGTGCAGCCACAATGCTATTATTGGCTCTAGCATAGTATGAGTAAGTTGTGCGAACTCTTACAGTGGTGGACTAGCAGATGTAGGGGATGTAGGTTGGTACGATCCGCCCGATCATAAGGTGCTAGCGCTTCTGAAAGACTATGTCTCGGTCATCCGTTTCTCAAACACCATGCAGTGCGAGAAACCAAACGGAGGCGATCGAGTCTTGTGGGAAAAGTGCACAAACCTCTGCAGAGTGTACAAACTGATCATGATTAGCCGTGTCCCCGGTTATGGACGTCTTGAGTATCTAGTACTTGGATTTTCATGTGCATCTCATCATGTTACTTTAATTAATTTTGTTGGGTTTAATGATGAACTTTAATTGGGGTTGAGAGGATGTCTATCTTCTCAACGATGTTTCAACTACCATGATAGTTAATTAAAATGCATTCCTTTGAAGTAGGAAAAAATTGGCTTTACGCAAAAACTTAACCATAGAGCTTTCCACCAGCCAAATATTGCATATAGTATAGCTTTACTTTCATTGCATTCTCTTGTGTTACCTTGCCAGCATATTCCATGTGCTGACCCGTTTTCGGGCTGCAATGTTTCATGTTGCAGACTTTTCAGATGACGAGTAAGATACCCTTTTTAGGTCGTGGTTTTATACTCAGTGATGCCGCTGGAGTTGATGGACTCACTTATCTTCCAAGCCTTCCGTTGTTATCGTATTAGATGGCCTTCAGCCATATTATTTGTAATAAATTCATCGTTGGACTATCGATGTAATAAGTGTGTGATTGCTACTCTGTTATAAATCCTTCGAGTATTGTGCGTGTCAGCATTACTGATCCAGGGATGACACTGATGCACAAAGATCAGACTGTTTGAGGTCTGGTCGCTACAAGATGGTATCAGAGCACACGCTGACTATAGGACACGACCACTAAGACAAGCCCTAGAGCACAATTCACTCTTCTCTTTCTGACTTCTCATCTTTTCTACTCTTTAGGATGGTGGAAGCAAAGCACAAGTTCATGCAACCGAATGATGATACACCCTTTGGACGACACCTGAAGGAAGTCACAAGATATCTCAACATTGGATTACCAAGTTTCACTGGAACCTACAATGCCACTCTACCCGAGGAGGAGCGTTGGTTGATTCAAGCTCAAGTTCCAGGAAGGACGTTCGCACCCGTCACCTCACTCATAGCATTTTCCTTTAATGCACCTACATGGAGCCTAGGAAGGAGTATGGCAGCCCACATTGCTATGGGAAGGATTGGAGAAGTCTACCAGCATGAGCTAAAGGACACTATCTACCAGATTTGTGGACGCCGAGATGAGAATTGGGATATGATCAGCACCCGAAAGGGTATATCCATTGCAACATTCATCCAGGAGTTGAACCACCACATTCGTCGCCAGGAGCACCAGATGTGTGCAGGGACGATAGATTTGAAGAAAACCCTAAATAGGAATTTGGAGTTAGAAGAAGAACTCAAGTCTACACGCGACGGATATGAGGAGGAGATGAAGATACTTGTGGAGAAGAATGATGACTTGACCCAGAAGTTAGGGATACTCATGGGAGAAGAAGACGAGGACTACGTTTGGAGATAGTTCCGAGAGGCTATGCAGCAACATTAGAAATCCAGCCTACCCTGATGGATAAAATCAGAGAAGCTCAGAAAGCTGACAAAGAGATTGCCTCTATAAAGGAGAGGATGAGCGAAGGAAAAGCTAAAGGATTTCGTGAGGATGAACACGACACCCTATGGTTTGAGGATCAAATCTATGTGCCCAATGACCCGGAGATCAGGAAGTTGATTTTACAGGAGGCCCATGATTCACCATACTCGATTCACCCAGGAAATACTAAGATGTATTTGGATTTGAAGGACATTTTCTGGTGGACCGGTATGAAGAAGGATATTGCGGAGTATGTAGCAGTTTGTGATGTATGCCAGAGAGTGAAGGCAGAACATCAGAAGCCAGCAGGATTATGACAACCTATGCCAATACCCGAATGGAAGTGGGAGAAGCTTGGCATGGATTTTATCACCGGATTGCCCAGGACCAAAGCAGGATATGATTTAATCTGGGTAGTAGTAGACCGATTGACGAAGGTAGCCGGCTTTATTCCTGTGAAAACCACTTATACCAGTGCAAAGTTGGCTAAGATATACATGACCAGAATTGTATGTCTGCATGGAGTTCCGAGGAGTATTGTATCAGATAGAGGAACCCAGTTTACCTCAAAGTTCTGGAATCATTTACATGAAACTTTGGGTACCAGGCTAGAGTTTAGCACAACGTTTCACCCACAGACAGATGGACAGCCGGAGAGAGTCAATCAGATGCTGGAGGATATGCTAAGAGCCTGTGCATTAGATTATGGATCTAGTTGGGATGACAACTTGCCCTACACGGAGTTCTCATACAACAACAGTTACCAAGCCAGTTTGAAGATGGCCCCTTTCGAAGCATTGTATGGAAGGAGATGCCGAACACTGTTGTCGTGGGATGAAGTTGGAGACCGACAATTGTTTGGACCAGACTTAATCAAAGAATCTAAGGAGAAGGTGAAGTTGATTCGAGATAGACTGAAGGTAGCTCAATCCAGGCAGAAGAGTTATGTAGACTCGAAGCGCAAGGAGATAGCCTATGAGATCGGAGACAGAGCATACTTGAGAGTATCGCCTCTGCGAGGAGTTAAACGTTTCGGAGTTAAAGGGAAGTTAGCCCCGAGATTTGTGGGATCTTACCGTGTTTTGGAACGCATGGGAGAGGTTGCCTATAAGTTGGAATTGCCCGAAGGATTGTCAGGAGTGCACGACGTGTTTCACGTTTCGCAGCTTAAGAAGTGTCATGCGGAGATGGCCGATATACCACTTAGAGACACAGTACCCCTGGGAGCAATTCAGTTAGACAATGATCTAACCTACGAGGAGAAGCCTGTTAAGATTCTCGAATTTTCGAGCAGAGTTACTCGCAGTAAAGTTATCAATTTTTGCAAAGTTCAGTGGAGTCACCACACCGAGGAAGAAGCCACCTGGGAGCGAGAGGATGATCTACACAAGGACCACCCACACCTGTTCTCTAGCCAAGTCGAATCTCGAGGGCGAGATTCATTCTAAGGGGGGTAGGTTTGTAACATCCCAAATTTTCAATTTGGAATGTTATACATAGATCATATTGCATTTGCATGTTTTTGCATTTTTGTTCGTGGCGTTCCTCGAAATTCTAAGAAACTCAAGTACCTACGGAGAGAGTTGGGAATTTTACCGTTTTCGTATTTGAGTTCGCTCGAATACCGGTACGAGGACAGTGTGATTCTAATTATTTTTCCCTCCTAAAAATATTTCTAAATAAAATATAAGAGCGGAGATAATATGACTTCTCCAAAATAACAGAAATATTGGAGGAAAAATATTAAAATCACTTTTGGTATTTTTCTGGATTTATTTGCATAGGAAAAATACTCGTTTTTCAAAATTGCATTTAGGTCTGGGAAAAATATTCACTTTGTCCTAAATATTATTAGAGGACGGTGAAAATTTATTTCGGGAATTTTGGAGTCCGTTTGATATTTCTTTCGTAAGTTTTTCTGCGCCGGGACTCTTTTAGAAAAAAAAGAAACCGACCTAGTCTCGTATAGGGTCGGGAGACTGGGCTTTATAAGCGCTAGCCCCGTCGGCCCAAAGCCTCGCCTCGCCCTGCAGCCTCGCCCGAACCCTAGCGCCGCCCCGCGACCCGCCGCCAGCCCGCCGCCGCCGACGCCGCCGCGCTGCGCCGCCGCCCGCGCCGCGCCGCCTCGCCGCGCCGCGCCGCCTCGCCGCGCCGCAAGCCCGCCGCCGCCGCCCGCGTGCCGCGCCGCTGCCGCCGGAGCCCGCCGCCCCGCCCCGCCGGAGTCCGCCGGAGTTGTTGAGAAGAGGTAGTTTAGTTTTTTTTTCGGTTAACCGATCGGTTTTGTTTAGGAAAACCTAGATCTGTTTTATTTAGAATAGATCGGTTCGTTTTTTTTCCGCCGGTTTAGTTAATTAGCGGACGTTCGTCCGTACGTTCGTTTTAACGAACGGTTTTCGTTAGTTAACCGCAGACAGCGAACGTTCGTTCGTTAGTCTGTTCGTCGTTTTTCTTTTTCGGGGTATTTATCCGCGGTTATTCCGATCGCGATTTCTGCCCTGATCTTGTTTTTCGTTTTTCTTTTCGCTCGAGAGTCGGAATCAGGTGATTCAAAATCCCAGATCTTCGCCTCGAAGCCCTCTTTACGTTTAAGTAACTTGAACAAAGTTTTGGCTACTGTAAAATTTGACTTTAGGCTAATTAGTAATTCGGAGCTCGTTTCTTTTGCAGTTTGAGTTTCGTTGCTTCTTTCGAGTTGATTCTTTTCGCAAACCGGAGTTCTTAAGTTGAACTATCTGGTTAGATCTCTTATTTGAGTATTACCCGTGCATTAGTTAAGTACTTATTGTATGCTTGTTTGTTTGATTGCGATAGAGTACCCGGAGTGCGCCGCTTGCTACTTTGAGTCTCTAGGTTTTGCGGATCATCAGCAAGGCAAGTAACACTTTGATCATGCTTTCCAATTACCCAGTTTTCATTGCATTAGTCAAACCCTCACACATTGCATGAGTAGGATCAATTAATCTGTGGGATTGGGAAGTAGTTTGAGGTAGTACCTATTACCTGCATTACATTCAAACCCTTGGGAGTTACTTCTACGTTTGTTGCTAGGACATGCTATGCTCGTAGACGTGGATTGGGTGAGTGACTTCCATGACAGATGTGAGTTTGTTAATTAATGGTTCAACTTAAGGTGGCAACATTAATACACATCTGGGTGGATTGAGGCATCTTGGTATTCCAGTGATTGCCTGTTTTTCTTTTGGACCACCACCCAGGCTCAAAGGGATCATGAGATTATTCATAGTAGAAACTTCCGTGTGCAGCCACAATGCTATTATGGGCTCTAGCATAGTATGAGTAAGTTGTGCAAACTCTTACAGTGGTGGACTAGCAGATGTAGGGGATGTAGGTTGGTACGGTCCGCCCGATCGTAAGGTGCTAGCGCTTCTGAAAGACTATGTCTCGGTCATCCGTTTCTCAAACACCATGCAGTGTGAGAAACCAAACAGAGGCGATCGAGTCTTGTGGGAAAAGTGCACAAACCTCTGCAGAGTGTACAAACTGATCATGATTAGCCGTGTCCCCGGTTATGGACGTCTTGAGTATCTAGTACTTGGATTTTCATGTGCATCTCATCATGTTACTTTAATTAATTTTGTTCGGTTTAATGATGAACTTTAATTGGGGTTGAGAGGATGTCTATCTTCTCAACGATGTTTCAACTACCATGATAGTTAATTAAAATGCATTCCTTTGAAGTAGGGAAAAATTGGCTTTACGCAAAAACTTAACCATATAGCTTTCCACCAGCCAAATATTGCATATAGTATAGCTTTACTTTCATTGCATTCTCTTGTGTTACCTTGCCAGCATATTACATGTGCTGACCCGTTTTCGGGTTGTAACATTTCATGTTGCAGACTTTTCAAACGACGAGTAAGATGCCCTTTTTAGGTCGTGGTTCTATACTCAGTGATGCCGCTGGAGTTGATGGACTCACTTATCTTCCAAGCCTTCCGCTGTTATCGTATTAGATGGCCTTCAGCCATATTATTTGTAATAAATTCATCGTTGGACTATCGATGTAATAAGTGTGTGATTGCTACTCTGTTATAAATCCTTCGAGTACTGTGCGTGTCAGCATTACTGATCCAGGGATGACACTGATGCACAGAGATCAGACTGTTTGAGGTCTGGTCGCTACAATTGAACCCAAAGCCAAGCACTTCTCCCATTGCAAGAACTATAGATCTAGTAGGCCAAACCAAACCAATAATTCAAAGAGACTTGCAAGGATATTATAATCATACATAAAGAGTTCAGAGAAGAACCAAATATTTCTCATAGATAATCTTAATCATAAAGCCACAATTCATCGGATCTCGACAAACACGCCGCAAAAAGAGATTACATCGAATAGATCTCCTCAAAGAACGAGGAGAACTTTGTATTGAGATCCAAAGAGAGAAAAGAAGCCATCTAGATACAAGCTATGGACCCGAAGGTTTGTGGTAAACTACTCACAACTCATGGTGAGGCGATGATGATGATGTAGAAGCACTCCGTGGTAGATCCCCCCTCCGGCGGAGCTCTGGAACAGGCCCAAAGATGGGATCTCATGGGAACAGAAGGTTACGGTGGTGGAACTATGGTTTTCTCTGTTCCTCTAATGGTTACGGGGTACGTAGGCTTATATAGGAGGAAGGAGGGCACCGGGGGCCTTACGTGGGAGCCACGAGGCAGGGGCGCACCGTAGGGGGGCGCGCCCCCCACCCTCGTGGGCACCACGTGGCCCCTACTCCGTGGTTCTCAAGTCTCCCGTGCGTGATCTTCCATTTTGACTCCGTTTGATATTCCTTTTCTGCAAAACCCTGAAACGGGCAAAAAACAGCAATCTGGACTGGGCCTTTGGGTTAGTAGGTGATACGTCTCCAACATATCTACTTTGCCAAACACTTTTGCCCTTGTTTTGAACTCTAACGTGCATGATTTGATTGGAACTAACCCGGACTGACGCTGTTTTCAGCAGAACTACCATGGTGTTGTTTTTGGTCAGAAATAAAAAGTTCTCGGAATCGCCTGAAAATCAACGGAGAATTATTTCAGAAAATATAAAAAATATATGCAAGAAGATCTGCACTGGGGGGGCCCACACCCTGTCCTCGAGGGTGGGGGGCGAGCCCCCTTCCCAGGGCGCGCCCCGTGCCTCAAGGGCCCCCCGATGTTCCACCAACGTATCCCTAGGTCCTATGTATTCTGTACCATGGAGAAAAAAAATCAAAGAGAAAGAATTATCGTGTTTCACGAGACGGAGCTGCCGCCAAGCCCTAATCTCTCTCGGGAGGGCTGATCTGAAGTCCTTGCGGGGCTCCGGAAAGTGGAGATCGTCGCCATCGTCATCATCAACCTTCCTCCATCACCAATTCCATGATGCTCACCGCCGTGTGTGAGTAATTCCATCGTAGGCTTGCTAGACGGTGATGGGTTAGATGGGATCTATCATGTAATCAAGTTAGTTTTGTTAGGGTTTGATCCCTAGTATCCACTATGTTCTGAGATTGATGTTGCTATGACTTTGCTATGCTTAATGCTTGCCACTAGGTCCCGTGTGCCATGATTTCAGATCTGAACCTATTATGTTTTCATGAATATATGTGTGTTCTTGATCCTATCTTGCAAGTCCATAGTCACCTACTATGTGTTATGATCCGGCAACCCCGAAGTGACAATAATCGGGACCACTCCCGGTGATGACCATAGTTTGAGGAGTTCATGTATTCACTATGTGTTAATGCTTTGGTCCAGTACTCTATTAAAAGGAGGCCTTAATATCCCTTAGTTTTTAATAGGACCCCGTTGCCACGGGAGGCTAGGACAAAAGATGTCATGCAAGTTCTTTTCCATAAGCACGTATGACTATATTCGGAATACATGCCTACATTGCATTGATGATCTGGAGCTAGTTCTGTGTCACCCTAGGTTATTACTTTGGCATGATGAATTGCATCCGACGTAATTTCCCATCACCGATCCAATGCCTACGAGCTTTACCTATATTGCTTGCCGCTTATTTACTTTTCCGTGGCTACTATCACAAAAACTACAAAAACACTATCTTTACTTCTATTGCTGCTACCGCCACTATCATATTACTTTGCTACTAAACTATCTTGCTGCAGATACTAAGTTTTCAGGTGCGGTTGAATTGACAACTCAGCTGCTAATACTTAAGAGTATTTTTTGGCTCCCCTTGTGTCGAATCAACAAATTTGGGTTTCATACTTTACCCTCAAAAACTGTTGTGATCCCCTACACTTGTGGGTTATCAAGACTATTTTCTGGCGCCGTTGCCGGGGAGCATAGCTCTATTCTTTAAGTCACTTGGGATTTATATCTGCTTATCACTATGAAGAATTTGAAGGACTCAAAAACCAAGATCTTACCCTCAACTACGAGGGGAGGTAAGGAACTGCCATCTAGCTCTACACTTGATTCTCCTTCTGTTATGAGTAAACTTGCGACACCTACTCCTGCTATTGAATATGATATGTCGTATGTTCCTGATGATGCTACTTCTACTATGTATGATGAAACTATCTCTATGCCTGATACTGTGCCACTAGGTGAATTTCTAGATGAACAAATTGCTAAGGTTAGGGAGAGTGCAAATGTTGATGATATTTATGAAAGCGATGATGAGACTACTCCCAATAGATATCAATTGCCTGTTGTGCCTGAGGGTTATGTAATGGATGAAGAAACTGCTAGAGACTTTCTTGCTTGCAATGATGCTAGGTGGCTTCTCACCCCTCGTTGGTTACCCCAGGTGGAAGGTTTGAGATGCAGTGTAGCAGAAGTTTTCCCTTGGTAATACCAAGGATCGATTTCCCAGAGACTCCCAGTTTCAACAAGAAGGTGTCAACTGCTAACGGCGCCGGATATTAGCAATCAACGTGGACCTGCACACAGATACAAATAACTTTGCTCCCAACGAATACAGAGAGGTTGTCAATCCCTCCGGCCTTGTAGTTTACAAAGGATCAAACGCAAGTGATAATAGTGATAGGTATAATTGCAATAGTAAGTAAATAGCGGAAAAGTAAATAGCGGATGTGATCAATGATGGTAATATGGACCGGAGTCTCATGATGTTCACTAGTGATGTCTCTCTCCCAAAAGACGATAAAACAGCTATGTGAGGTAAACGAATTACAGCTGGGCAATTGACAGGACCATGTGCGCAAACCAATGCTGACTACATTGCAAGAAAGGCAGAGGTTCAAAGCATGGGCGGTACGCCAAAGTAAGTAGACCGAAATCCATCAATATCTACTACTAATCATCCACCTTGAGATATCTATCCAGAACATCTCGCTGGTATTAAGTTGCGAGCCCCACCCATAGTGTAAACTCAAAGCAACAGACAACTGCATTAAAAGAACTTTGCGTAAAGTAAACAATCCTTGCACCCGCGGGCACAAGCACCGTTGTTTTCCCCCTTGTGGCAACAGCACATCCCCTAGACTCATGTTTCTGTCACTCAAACTAGTCATCGAGGGGCATGAACCCACAATCGAGCATAACGTTCCCTCTTGGAGTCACTACCTACTACTTGGCCAAAGCAATAAATAACAACGGAGAACATGCAAGAATTACTTACGAACATAAACATAAAAGAGGTGAATCAAATATATTACTCAAACACAATCTGAACATAATCTCATAATCCATCGGATCCCAGCAAACTCATCATAGCAACAGCATAAGGATTACATATGTGCCTCGATCATGTAGGGCAGCTCACGAGGACTAATTAGTGAAGCACAAGAACGGGAGGAGAACATCACATAGCTACTGGTCATGGACCCATGGTCCAAGGGAGACTACTCACAACTCATCCGGGAGGCGTCCATGGTGGTGGAGAAGCTCCCGGTGGTGATCCTCCCCTCCGGCAGGGTGCCGGGAAGGGTTCTCCTGGTGCTCCCGATCTTGGAAGCGGCGGCGGCGGCGGAACAGAGATGAGATCGCGAAAAAGAGTTCCTGTTTCGAGGGTTTCGGGAGACGCTTTAAATATATGCCAAAGGGGGGCATCGGAGGAGCCTTGGGAGGGCCCAGGCGCCCCCCCGGCGCGGCCCGGGGGGGCGCGCCGCCAGGGCGCCTGGAGCCCTGGTGCCCCCCCCCCTCCCCGGCATTCCTTCGGGCGCACGGTAGTTTCTGGAACGCTGATTTTTTATATAATTTTTCTGGATTTTTCCTGGCAGTTCTCGTAATGTGAAAACCTGAAATACAAAAACAGCCGAAAACAAAAACTGGCACTGGGGTGCACTGAGTTAATAGGTTACTCCAAATATGATCAAAAGTGTATGGAAGTGTATAAATATCATAGCAATATCACCCAAAAGAGGCATGGAGCAAGCAGAAATTATAGATACGTTTTGGACGTATCAACATCCCCAAGCTTAATTCCTGCTCGTCCTCGAGTAGGTAAATGATAACAAGAATAATTTCTGTGGTGACATGCTAATAACCATATATGGCTTACTCATAGTCATATGACAAAAGCTTACTGAGACAATGAATCTGTAGTAATTAAGTTGCCTCATGAGAAAATCACAAAGAACTGAAAGTTTTACAATATGATACTGAAACATCAAATAGATTTGCAATGAATATGATGTGCAAATATGATAAAGTGATATCTAGCTTGCCCCATTTAGTGAAGCAAAACATAAATGCAGGGGCACCTTCAAGGTTTAAGTGATGACTAGATACAATGATTTCAAAATAAACGATATCACAATCATGCAAAAGACAATGCTACTTTGGGACAATGCACATTACACTCAGAATGACAATCATGCTCTCAGTAGTTGGTGCTTTTAAAAGAAGGTGGAGACTCAACATAAAAGTAAAAGAATGGCCCTTCGCAGAGGGAAGCAGGGATTACTCATGTGCTAGAGCTTTTTATTTTGAAAACATAGAAACAATTTTGTCAACGGTAGTAGTACTTCATATGTGTTATGCATAAGACATCCTATAAGTTGCAAGCCTCATGCATCGAATACCAATAGTGCTCGCACCTTGTCCTAATTAGCTCGGATTTCCATGGATTGTCATTGCATTACATATGTTTCAACCAAGTGTCACAAAGGGGTACCTCTATGTCACCTGTACAAAGGTCCAAGGAGATAGATCGCATTTGATTTCTCGTTTTTGATAGATCTCAACTTGAGGACATCCATACCTGGACAACATAGAAAATAGATAATGGACTCCTGTTTAATGCTTAAGCATATTCTCATAAGAGATTGAGCATTAATGTCCAAGCTAAAACTTCCACCATGATACATGGCTTTGGTTGGCGGCCCAATGTTCTTCTCTAACAATATGCATACTCAAACCATTCAACCCATGGCAAATCACCCTTACTTTAGACAAGACGAACATGCATAGCAACTCACATGATATTCAACAAAAGTGTAACAGTTGATGGCGTCCCCAGAAACATGGTTACCGCTCAGCAAGCAACTTATAAGAAAATAAGATACATAAGCAACATATTCTTTACCACAATAGTTTTTAAGCTACTTTCCCATGAGCTACGTATTGCAAAAACTGAAGGTTTTAAAGGTAGCACATGTAAATTTACTTGGAGTGGCGGTGAAATACCACATATAGGTAGGTATGGTGGACTCATATGGCATAACTGGTTTAAAAGGATGTGGATGCACAAGCAGTCAGTTCGCTTAGTACAGGTGGAGGTTAGCAAAAGACTGGGAGCGACCAACTAAGAGAGCAATGACGGTCATAATCATGTAGAGCGACAAAGCAACATTGAATCAGGCATGGAAGTTATATCGCTACTCAGAAACAAAAGATCATCAAGGCTTGACAGACTTTCTTTACAGTCTTAAATATGCGCGAGCATACGCCAAGTCAATCAAAATAAATTCTTGAAGGAAGATATTACTAAACCATACCACATCATTGGCAAACAAATCATGTTGGTACTCCAATAACACATTGGGAATCCCCCAGCTATTTGAGACTAACCATAAGAAAACCTGAACTACTAAGCGCCATTATGCACGTAGCATCTTTATCATAGACATATTAACCAATGCAACGGAAGCAAACTCTCTTAATAAGATAAGCATGATAATTAAAGAGAGTTCAAGCAACCAACTAAACAAAAGCTCTTTAAAAAGATAAGCATGAATACTAAGAGCAGAGCATGATAGTAGCTATTAAAAGACAAAGAACACACACGGCAAAGATAGTCATGAAAATTCTATGCTATGTTCTAGGTAGAAGTGGAGCGTGTTTCTCTCCCACATAAAGAACGCTGAGTTCTGACTCGTTATGAAAAACTAAAAAGAAAACTAAAAGCAAGACGCTCCAAGCATAGCACATAACACATGAAGTGATTAAAATATAGTGGAACGAAAGACGAACTGATAATGTTGATGGAGAAGGGGATGCACGGGGGCATCCCCAAGCTTAGATGCTTGAGTCTCCTTGAATATTTCTTGGGGGTGCACGGGGGCATCCCCAAGCTTGAGCGCTTGACACTCCTGAATCTTTTTATCATCTTCCCTCGCACACTTGAAAACTCCCTTCATACATAACTCATCATAATCTGATTAGCGAGGTTAGTACCCATAATAAAATAATTATACCTTGCTGGAAATAAAGATATTTTTGAAGGTCTACTGTTTCTCAAGATTGCCAAAAGGTTTTTCCAAAGAAAAAGCAAGCTCTTGGTTTGCAAAATGAAGGGAAAGCAAAATAGGACAGAATCTGTGAAAAACAGAACAGCAGGTAGTAATTGATTTGTTCGGAGCACTTCTGGAACTCAAATCAAAAAACTCAGAACAGACGCACGAAATACAATTATATAGAGAACGCTGTCGAAAAAATTCAGACCAAAAAGATGATCTGGTGATTTTATACAAATGTTTCTATCCAAGGACAGAATCTGTTTCCTGGACAGCACCTCACAACTTTTGAACTTTCTAGCAATCAGAGGCTATACTTGGCACAAAATTGAAAAGTAAAGATACAATGATGATGCTACAGTAGTAAACAACATCAAGACACAACAAAAGCAAAATAAATTTATTCATTGGGCTGCCTCCCAAAAGCGCTTTCTTTTATGCCTTTAAGCTAGGCATAATGCATAGAGATTAAGTTGTATCAATTGAACCATCATCAAGATCATCAAAGAGTTCTTAAATAATACAACTAGTCTTAAGAGGACTTTCAAATAAAGGCCTCATAGAGATACTTCTAGGGAGAAGACCAAAAGGATAAAAGTCAAGGGAAGATTCATTTATAAATTCATCAAAGAGAGGTGTTTATTCCAAAGACTTTACAGTTTCAACCCCTTTGGCAATAGATGGATTACTTTTAGAACAGGGAGCCTTTGGAACGTGAACGAACTTAGGCTCCCTCTTTGCCGGAGTTTCTACCTTTTTGGTTTTGATCGAGGAGAAGGTAGTTCCTAGGGTATCAATTATTTCCTCAATCTTGTCTATCCTAGAAGAGTCCAAGTCATGGAATTTGACGGTCTCCAAAATTTTGAAAATTTTATGCATGGAGCTATCAAGTCTATTCAAATTCCCTTGGATCTTACGATCCAACTCATTTATCTTATTAATGCTTGGCATCTCTAGCTCTATCTTTTCAAGTTTTTTCATAATGTGAGCTAGGGTGATGTCCTCTCGAATGCTAACAACAGGGAGATTCCCAACAAGATTTTCAATAATACTAAAGGACTCCCAAACTGGGGCCTCTAGGAAATTCCCATTGATAGCAGTATCTAGAATAAACCTATTCCAAGAAGTAATTCCAACATAAAAATTTCTAAGCGGGATAGTAGTAGGTTGCTTCTTGGCGGCTCTTTTTTGTGAATCATTAATTCTATACCAAGCATCTTTCAAACTTTCCCCACCTCTTTGTTTAAAGGTGAGAACTTCTACCTCGTCAAAGACAAAAGGACCCGACATAATGACAACTAAAGAACGAGATAACTATTTTTGTGATTTTCGATAAAAAGGTACTAAAGCAAAACTAAAAGCTAAACTAACAAGACTAAAAGCAAAGGTAAAAGATAGCGTGCAACTCCCCTATCCTGAAGAGTGGAGTCCCCGGCAACGGCGCCAGAAATTGCTTTGCTAGGTGGCTTCTCACCCCTCGTTGGTTACCCCAAGTGGAAGGTTTGAGATGTAGTGTAGCAGAAGTTTTCCCTTGGTAATACCAAGGATCGATTTCCCACACACTCCCAGTTTCAACAAGAAGGTGTCAATTGCTAACGGCGCCGGATATTAGCAATCAACGTGGACCTGCACACAGATACAAATAACTTTGCTCCCAACGAATACAGAGAGGTTGTCAATCCCTCGGCCTTGTAGTTTACAAAGGATCAAACGCAAGTGATAATAGTGATAGGTATAATTGCAATAGTAAGTAAATAGCGGAAAAGTAAATAGCGGATGTGATCAATGATGGTAATATGGACCGGAGTCTCATGATGTTCACTAGTGATGTCTCTCTCCCAAAAGACGATAAAACAACTATGTGAGGTAAACGAATTACAGCTGGGCAATTGACAGGACCATGTGCGCAAACCAATGCTGACTACATTGCAAGAAAGGTAGAGGTTCAAAGCATGGGCGGTATGCCAAAGTAAGTAGACCGAAATCCATCAATATCTACTACTAATCATCCACCTTGAGATATCTATCCAGAACATCTCGCTGGTATTAAGTTGCGAGCCCCACCCATAGTGTAAACTCAAAGCAACAAACAACTGCATTAAAAGAACTTTGCGTAAAGTAAACAATCCTTGCACCCGCGGGCACAAGCACCGTTGTTTTCCCCCTTGTGGCAACAGCACATCCCCTAGACTCATGTTTCTGTCACTCAAACTAGTCATCGAGGGGCATGAACCCACAATCGATCATAACGTTCCCTCTTGGAGTCACTACCTACTACTTGGCCAAAGCAATAAATAACAACGGAGAACATGCAAGAATTACTTATGAACATAAACATAAAAGAGGTGAATCAAATATATTACTCAAACACAATCTGAACATAATCTCATAATCCATCGGATCCCAGCAAACTCATCATAGCAACAGCATAAGGATTACATATGTGCCTTGATCATGTAGGGCAGCTCATGAGGACTAATTAGTGAAGCACAAGAACGGGAGGAGAACATCACATAGCTACTGGTCATGGACCCATGGTCCAAGGGAGACTACTCACAACTCATCCGGGAGGCGTCCATGGTGGTGGAGAAGCTCCCGGTGGTGATCCTCCCCTCCGGCAGGGTGCCGGGAAGGGTTCTCCTGGTGCTCCCGATCTTGGAAGCGGCGGCGGCGGCGGAACAGAGATGAGATCGCGAAAAAGAGTTCCTGTTTCGAGGGTTTCGGGAGACGCTTTAAATATATGCCAAAGGGGGCATCGGAGGAGCCTCGGGGGGCCCAGGCGCCCCCCCGGCGCGGCCCGGGGGGGCGCGCCGCTAGGGCGCCTGGAGCCCTGGTGCCCCCCCCCCGGCTGTCCTTCGGGCGCACGGTAGTTTATGGAACGCTGATTTTTTATATAATTTTTCTGGATTTTTCCTGGCAGTTCTCGTAATGTGAAAACCTGAAATACAAAAACAGCCGAAAACAGAAACTGGCACTGGGGTGCACTGAGTTAATAGGTTAGTCCAAATATGATCAAAAGTGTATGGAAGTGTATAAATATCATAGCAATATCACCCAAAAGAGGCATGGAGCAAGCAGAAATTATAGATACGTTTTGGACGTATCAAATGATAGATATGATCTTAAGAAGTTATAGCTAAGCTGAAAGAAAAGTCCTTGAATGCTAGAATGAAACATGACCCTCCTTTTGCTACTTCACCTATATGTGTCACTGATAAGGATTATGAAATCTCTGTTGATCCTGAGTTAATTACTTTGGTTGAATCTGATCCTTTCCATGGCTATGAGTCTAAAACTGTTGTGGCACATCTTAGCAAGTTGAATGATATAGCCACCCTGTTTACCAATGATGAAAAGATCCGCTACTATTATATCCTTAAGTTGTTTCCGTTCTCGTTAAAGGGTGATGCTAAGACTTGGTTTAATTCTCTTGATCCTGGTTGTGTGCGTAGTCCCCAGGATATGATGTATTACTTTTCTGCTAAATATTTTCCCACTCATAAGAAACGAGCTGCCTTACGGGAAATATATAACTTTGCTCAAACTGAAGAAGAGAGTCTCCCACAAGCTTGGGGGTGGCTTCTTCAGTTACTTAATGCTTTGCTTGATCATCTTCTTGAGATGCATGATATACTTGATGTCCTTTATAATGGACTAACCGATGCTTCCAGAGACCACCTGGATAGTTGTGGTGGTTGTGTTTTCAGGGAAAGAACAGTGGAACAAGCTGAATTACTATAGAATAATATGCTAGCCAATGAAAATAATTGGACACTTACTGAACCAGCCCCTAAGCCAACTCCGAAGAAAAGAGGTGTTCTATTTCTCAGTCCTGAAGACATGCAAGAGGCAAAGAAATCTATGAAAGAAATAGGTATTAAAGCTGAAGATGTTAGGAATTTACCGCCTATTGAAGAAATACATGGTCTTGATAACCCGACACAGGTAGTAAAGGTAAATTCTCTTTATAGATTTGATGAAGGTGATATTCCTCATTATAAGTTTGCTAGCCAATGCTTAGATGAGTTTGACAATTTTATTGTGAAACAAGAAAACTTCAATGCTTATGTTGGTAGACTATTACAACACAATGCCTATATGATTGAACGTTTGAGTGATTATCTGTCTAGTGCTAAAGATGAACTGAAACTTATTAATATACATGCTTCTATGGTCACCACTCAAGTAGAACAAGTACTTAAGGCTCAGAATGATTTTCTCAATGAATTAAATAGTAAGAATAAGGATAATGTTGTTAGAGTTGTAACTAGAGGTGGTAGAATGACTCAGGAACCTCTGTATCTTGAAGGCCACCCTAAGAGAATTGAGCAAGATTCTCAGAAAGCTAATTTAGATGCACCTAGTTCTTCTAAAATGAAGAAAAAGAAAAATAATTGAAATTTGCATGCTTCTAGTGAACCTGTAGCTCACCCACGTGAGAATCCCAATGATATATCTGTTTCTGATGCTGAGACACAATCTGGTAATGAACATGAACCTAGTGATAATCTTAATAATGATGTTCATGATGATGCTCAACCTAGCAATGATAATGATGTAGAGATTGAACCTGCTATTGATCTTGATAACCCACAATCAAAGAATCAACGTTATGATAAAAGAGACTTTGTTGCTAGGAAGAATGGTAGGGAAAGAGAACCCATGCCTTTTCCTCCGAAACCATCCAAGAAAAAGGATGATGAGGATTTTGAGCGCTTTGCTGAAATGATTAGACCTATCTTTTTGCGTATGCGTTTGACCGATGTGCTTAGAACAAACCCTTATGCCAAGTACATGAAAGATATTATTACCAACAAAAGAAAGATACCTGAAGTAGAAATTTCCACCATGCTTGCTAATTACACTTTTGAGGGTGGAATGCCTAAGAAATTAGGAGATCCAGGAGTACCTACTATACTTTACTCCATTAAGAGAAACTATGTTAAAACTGCTTTGTGTGATCTTGGAGCTGGTGTTAGTGTTATGCCTCTCTCTTTATATCGTAGACTTGACTTGAGTAAGTTGACACCTACTGAAATATCCTTGCAAATGGCTGATAAATCAACTGCTATACCTGTCGGTATTTGTGAGGATGTGCCTGCTGTAGTTGCAAATGTTACTATTCTAACGGACTTTGTTATACTTGATATTCCCGAGGATGATAGTATGTCTATTATTCTTGGAAGACCTTTCATGAATACTGCAGGGGCTGTTATTGATTGCAACAAATGCAATGTCACTTTTCATGTCAATGGTAATGAGCATACGGTACACTTTCCGAGGAAACAACCTCAAGTTTATAGTATCAACTATATTGGAAAAACTTCAACTATTACTATTGGAGGTTTTGAGTTTCCTATTCCTACTATCAAGAAGGCATATGACATACTTATTGTCGGGGACATACATATCCCCATTGAGGTAACATAGTGTTATTTGAAAATTCTCCGGTTTCATGTTACTCGGAAAGGGTTTATTAACAAGACCTGATCAACCTTGTTAATGGATTCCTTTTGATAAACATGGGATAAGTGAATCTAGATAGCACAAACCTTCTGTACTCTCCTTTTACTTTTTGTTAATTAGGTTTAATAAAAGAAAAATAGCATTATCTGTCTGTTTCCAGCCTTATCCGTGCAATAAAAAATTATCCCGAAAATAAAAGTTCTCCAAATGCCATGAAAATGAAATATGATTTTTTTTCTATAATATTTAAGAAAATATGGCACTGAACACACAGCGAGGGGAGCCAGCACGTGGCCTCGAGGGCACAGGGCGTGCCCCCTGCCTCGAGGGCCCCACGTGGCCCCCCTCCACTTATCCTTTCACCCATGCTCTTCTTCTTCCTCCCAAAAAAATCCCCAACCAGCTCAAACCCGAGTTCTAGCTCATTTTGCTGCCATTTTCGATCTCCTTGCTCAAAGCACCATTCACCAAACTGTTTGGGGAGATTGTTCCTTGGTATGTGACTCCTCCATTGGTCCAATTAGTTTTTGTTTTAGTGCTTTATTTGTTGCAAATTTGTGCTGCTGTGGTGACCTTGTACTTGAGCTCGCATGTCAAATTTTCTTGGTCCCAAGTAGTTCTAATGCATGATATAGCTTCTAGGCACTTATAGGAGTTGTTGCTATCTTTCTTGTTGAGTTTGGTTAAATTTTATTGTGAGTTACTAAAAATTCCAGAAAATTTCAGAATAATGTCTAGGAAAAACTTCCAAGGTGGTCCTTCAAGGAAGCAAGAACCGAGGCTCGCGTTCCGTGAGACGGACGATGAACCACCAAGGGATGCTGATGTACGGCTTTGTGAATGGATGTCTGATGAATTTATGAGTCAAGCATGCATCAAAGATGAATTTTACGCATATGTGCATAACGCCGACCTCGAGGACTTCAGGCAAGATAAGTGTCTCCAATACCGTGGCTTAACTGATAGCTTTGTGAGGAGGTTTAAATTTTCATCTTCACGTAATTCTCACACTGTCTTGTTTGACCTTTATGATAAATCTTATACCATGGACTTAGAGGATTTTAATGAAGCCTGCAAGCTCCCATAGTGGGGCAGTATGAGTGATCCTCGTAAATATGAATTTAGAGAATTCCTTGCTAGTATTACAGTGGGAGAATCCAGGGACATCACACAAGCCACCACGGGGAGCATACATTTTCCTGCTATTCATTACTTTGCTCTCTTTATTGGTAGATGCATAAATGGTAAAGATGAAGCATGTCACATGTGTGTCCCTGATCTCAGCATTCTCAGGAGTGTTGTACTAGGTGATAGGCTATATAACTTAGGAGCAATTGTTGCACGGAGACTGCACCATAATGGTTTGTATGGAGACTTATTTGGTGGGATCTATGCTACTCGCATAGCCCGCTTTCTTGGTGTGTCTGTGCATCCGTATGATGAACCTTTACCTGCTGCTTATTTAGACTGTAATGCTATGGCTAGTCATCGGTTTATAGAGTGGGATAATCAAACTCTGAAATAGCGACTAATCTTTAACCGGCAGCATGCCATCCCTATTGTTCTTCCTGCGCCTACTTTGTTTAACTTTCAGGAAAAGGGAAGATACACTATAACGATGGAGGAGGCAAATGCCCATTATAACATGATAGAGGTAGCCCGCCTTCGAGCTGCAGCTCAGCAGGCAGCATCTGCTGCATCTCAATACGACCCCAACTACATCTTTGGATATCCGTCAGGCCAATTCTGGCCATAGACCAACTTAGGCCAAAAGCCTAAGCTTGGGGGAGTACGTGTTTCTCACCGACTTACTTTCATGTTGACACTTATTCTAGCTATCGGTGCTCACACTCTTTCACTGTACCATCCATGCTTAGTTAAAATTTCTTTTTCTTAATCTTTTTCTTGTGTGCTAGAAAAACCCAGAAAAACAAAAAAATAGTAGTTGTAGCTTCTATCTAGTTTACTTTCTTTGCCTGTAGCAGTAACTAAAAATGAAAAACCAAAAAGATTTCCCGTTCTTATTTTGCTTGTTGGGAGCTTTCCCGTGTAAATAGTTTATTTTCTTTTTTTAGGGGTTAAGAGTAGAAGACCGTGATGAAATTGCTTAGTGGCTCTCATATGCTTTGTTGTTGATTTAACCTTGAGCCATATTACCTTGTCTTCTCTCTTGTATTAAATGCCTGCAGATTCCAGCTTAGTCCAATGCACGTGCACTATTATTATTCACACCGTTCGGTCGTGCGAGTGAAAGGCAATAAGGATGATATATGATGAACTAATTGAGATGAGAAAAGCTGGTATGAACTCGACCTCTTTTGTTTTTGTAAATAAGATTGCTCGCCGTTCTTGATTTAGCTTGTTATGGATGAAACATGTTTGCAATAACAATTAGAGATCATAGCTGCTTATGCCATGCTTAATTAGCTGAGAGTTTATAATGGTCTATCTTGCGTGCCAACATGATATTAAAATGGTTGTGATGTGGTATGATGGGTGGTATCCTCCTTTGAACGATTTAAGTGACTTGACTTAGCAGATGTTCACGCATGTAGTTGAAACAAATCAACATAGCCTTCATGATATTTAAGTTTATTGTGATTTATATCCTACTCATGCTTGCATTCATTGTTGATTAATTTTAATGCATGTTCATGACCGTTGTTGCTCTCTAGCTGGTCGCTTCCCAATCTATTTCTAGCCTTTACCTGTACTAAGCGGGAATACTGATTGTGCATCCACTTCCATAAACCCCAAAGTTGTTCCATATGAGTCCACCATACCTTCCTATATGCGGTATTTACCAGCCGTTCCAACTAAATTTGTATGTGCAAAACTCTAAACCTTCAAATGAAATTCTGTTTTGTATGCTCGAACAACTCATGTATCAATTAGGGTTGTCTATATCTTCCATGCTAGGTGGGTTATTTTCACGATGAGTGGACTCCGCTCATCATTCACGAGAAAATGGCTGGTAATCGGGATGCCCAGTCCCATGCTCAAAATCATAATAATTAAACAAAACTCCCCCAGGGTTGTTGCTTGTTTGGACGGTAACCCATGGATTCGGCTGGCCGTGGAGTGTGCTTGTTGGTGGTTGGGGGAGTATAAACTTTACCATTCTGTTTGGGAACCGCCTATAATGTGCGTAGCATGGGAGATATCGAGATACTTGGTTGTTATGTTGACAATGAAAGTATACCACTCAAAATGTTATTCAATCTCTATTTAAAAATCGAGCTCTGGCACCTCTACAAATCCCTGCCTCCCTCTGCGAAGGGCCTATCAATTTACTTTTATGCAGAGTCATCATCCTTTTATCAAAGAGCACCAGTAGGAGAGCACCTCTGTCGTTGCATGTATTACTATTAATTTGCATTGAGTATGATCATGACTGGATCTCTTTTACCATGAATTACAATGTCTAGTCAGTCCTTGATCTTTAAAGGTGCTCTGCATTTATGTTTTGCAGTCTCAGAAAAGGCTAGCGAGATACCATCATGTTATATCATATCATGATCGTTTTGAGAAGTGTTGTCATCCGAGGTTTATTATTATTGCTCGCTAGTTGATTATGCCATTGATGTAAGTAGTCTTGAGACCTGAAAGTTATTGTGAATATGGTTAGTTCATGATCTTATTGAAAACATGAATGCTAGCTTACATATTTACAACAACAAGAGCAAACAGAGTTTGTCAAAGTTTTTCTTTATCACTTTCAGTTTATCAACTGAATTGCCTGAGGACAAGCAAAGGTTTAAGCTTGGGGGAGTTGATACGTCTCCAACGTATCTACTTTGCCAAACACTTTTGCCCTTGTTTTGGACTCTAATTTGCATGATTTGAATGGAACTAAGCCGGACTGGCGATGTTTTCAGCAGAACTGCCATGGTGTTGTTTTTGTGCAGAAATAAAAAGTTCTCGGAATCGCCTGAAAATCAACAGAGAATTATTTTAGAAAATATAAAAATATATGCAAGAAGATCTACACCGGGGGGGCCACACCCTGTCCTCAAGGGTGGGGGTGCGCCCCCCTTCCCAGGGTGCGCCCCCTGCCTCGAGGGCCCCCCGATGCTCCACCGACGTATCTCCGGGTCCTATATATTTCGTTTCGTGGAGAAAAAAAATCAGAGAGAAAGAATTATCGCGTTTCACGAGACGGAGCCACCGCCAAACCCTAATCTCTCTCGGGAGGGCTGATCTGGAGTCCGTTCGGGGCTCCGGAGAGTGGAGATCGTCGCCATCGTCATCATCAACCTTCCTCCATCACCAATTCCATGATGCTCACCGCCGTGTGTGAGTAATTCCATCGTAGGCTTGCTGGACGGTGATGGGTTGGATGGGATCTATCATGTAATCGAGTTAGTTTGTTAGGGTTTGATCCCTAGTATCCACTATGTTCTGAGATTGATGTTGCTATGACTTTGCTATGCTTAATGCTTGTCACTAGGGCCCGAGTGCCATGATTTCAGATCTGAACCTATTATGTTTTCATGAATATACGTGTGTTCTTGATCCTATCTTGCAAGTCTATAGTCACCTACTATGTGTTATGATCCGGCAACCCCGAAGTGACAGTAATCGGGACCACTCCCGGTGATGACCATAGTTTGAGGAGTTCATGTATTCACTATGTGTTAATGCTTTGGTCCGGTACTCTATTAAAAGGAGGCCTTAATATCCCTTAATTTCCAATAGGACAACGCTGCCACGGGAGGGTAGGACAAAAGATGTCATGCAAGTTCTTTTCCATAAGCACGTATGACTATATTTGGAATACATGCCTACATTGCATTGATGAACTGGAGCTAGTTCTGTGTCACCCTAGGTTATTACTTCTACATGATGAATTGCATTCGACGTAATTTCCCATCACTGATCCAATGCCTACGAGCTTTACCTATATTGCTTGCCGCTTATTTACTTTTTCGGTGCTACTATCAAAAAAACTACAAAAACACTATCTTTACTTTTATTGCTGCTACCGCCACTATCATATTACTTTGCTACTAAACTATCTTGCTGCAGATACTAAGTTTCCAGGTGCGGTTGAATTGACAATTCAGCTGCTAATACTTAAGAGTATTCTTTGGCTCCCCTTGTGTCGAATCAACAAATTTGGGTTTAATACTTTACCCTCGAAAACTGTTGCGATCCCTACACTTGTGGGTTATCAGTAGGTTAGTCCCAAAAATAATATAAAAGTGTATGGCAAAGCCCATTAAACATCCAAAACATCATAAAGAATAGCATGGAACAATCAAAAATTATAGATACGTTGGAGACGTATTAAGCATCCCCAAGCTTAATTCCTGCTCGTCCTCAAGTAGGTAAATGATAAAAACAGAATTTTTGATGTGGAATGCTAACCAACATAGTTTTTCAATGTAATTCTATTAATTGTGGCATGAATGTTCAGATCTGAGAGATTCAAGACAAAAGTCTATATTGACATAAGAAATAATAATACTTCAAGCATACTAACAAAGCAATCATGTCTTCTCAAAATACTATGGCTAAAGAAAGTTATCCCTACAAAATCATATAGTCAGGCTATGCTCCCTCTTCATCACACAAAATATTCATATCATGCACAACCCCGATTTTAGCCAAGCACTTATTTTCATACTCTATTCTTTCAAACCTTTCAACTTTCACGCAATACATGAGCGTGAGCCATGGACATAGCACTATGGGTGGAATAGAGAGGTGGTTGTGGAGAAGACAAAAAGGAGGGAGATAGTCTCACATCGACTAGGCGTATCAACGGGCTATGGAGATGACCATCAATAGATATCAATGTGAGTGAGTAGGGATTGCCATGCAATGGATGCACTAGTGCTAAAAATGTATGAAAGCTCAACAAAAGAAACTAGTGGGTGTGCATCCAACTTGCTTGCTCATGAAGACCTAGGGCATTTGAGGAAGCCCATCGTTGGAATATACAAGCCAAGTTCTATATTGAAAATTCCCACTAGTGTATGAAAGTGACTAAGTCTGAGACTCTCTATCATGAAGAACATGGTGCTACTTTGAAGCACAAGTGCGGAAAAAGATAGTAGCAATTGTCCCTTTTTTGGCCTTTCTTTTTTTTCTTTTTTTTTCTTTTTTTGTGGAGGGGCTTTATTGATTTAGCCTTTCCTCACATGGGACAATGCTCCAATAATGATGATCATCACACTTTCATTGAATTACAACTCGATATTATAACTCGATACTAGAACAAATATGACTCTATATGAATTCCTCCGGCGGTGTACCGGGATGTGCATTGAATCAACAGTGACATGTATGAAAAATTATGCATGGTGGCTTTGCCACAAATACAATGTCAACTACATGATCATGCATGGCAATATGACAATGTGATGCGTGTCATATGAACGAAACGGTGGAAAGTTGCATGGCAATATATCTCGGAATGGCTATGGAAATGCCATGATAGGTAGGTATGGTGGCTGTTTTGAGGAATAATATGGTGGTTGTTTTGAGGAAGGATATATAGTGGGTGTATGGTACTGGCGAAAGTTGCGCGGTACAAGAGAGGCTAGCAATGGTGGAAGGGTGAGAGTGCGTATAATCCATGGACTCAACATTAGTCATAAAGAAATCATATACTTATTGCAAAAATCTATGAGTCATCAAAACAAAGCAATCAACGCATGCCCCTATGGGGGAGGTTGGTAGGAGTTAACAATCGCGCGCCCCCGACCTCCACACAAAGGTTGACACTTTACAAATACCTCATGCTCCAACTTCGTCACATAGCGGTTCACCATACGTGCATGCTACATGAATCACTCAACTTAACACAAGTATTTCTCAATTTCATAATAACTCCACTAGCATGACTCTAATATCACTATCCTCATATCTCAAAACATTTATAAAGCATCCAACTTCTCATCATATTCAATGCACTTAGTGTGAAAGTTTTTACTACATTGATATTCGATGTCTATCATGTGAAGACTAGTTTTATAGCCTAAACACATTACCATGCTGTTTTAATAGACTCTCAAATATATATAAGTGAAGCATGATAGTTCAACAATTTCTTCAAAATATTATCACCACCGTGCTCTAAAAGATATAAGTGAAGCACTAGAGCAAAAACTATTCAACTCAAAAGATGTAAGTGAAGCACATAGAGTGTTCTAACAATTCCTAGGCCATGTTTAACTCTCTCAAATAGTTGTTTCTAGCAAGGATAATTGTGGTAAACTAACAAGCAAAGACTCAAATTATACAAGACGCTCCAAGAAAAACACATATCACGTGGTGAATAAAAATATATCTCCGAGTATAGTTACCGATGGATGAAGACGAAAGAGGGGATGCCTTCCCGAGGCATCCCCAAGCTTAGGCTGTTGGTTGTCCTTGAATTTTACCTTGGGGTGCCATGGGCATCCCCAATCTTAGGCTCTTGCCACCCTTTGTTCCATAGTCCATCAAAGCAATACTCAAAACTTGAAAACTTCACAACACAAAACTTAGACAAAAATCTCGTGAGCTCTGTTAGTATAAGAAAGCAAACCACTACTCAAAGGTACTGCAATGAATTCATTCTTCATTAATATTGGTGTTAAACCTATGTATTCCAACTTCTCTATGGTTCATACCTCCCAATATTACTCATAGATGCATTGAAATAAGCAAACAACACACGAAAAACAGAATATGTCAAAAACAGAACAGTTTGTAGTAATCTGCAGGTTTCGCATACTTCTGTAACTCCAAAAAATTCAAACTAAATTGATAAACGTGAGGAATTTGTCTATTAATCATCTGCAAAAATAATCAACTAAATAGCACGCTCCAGTAAAATCTGATGACCATTCTAGCGAGCGCTAACGATTCTGTTTTTCACAGCAAGATCACATAAACTTCACACAAGTCTTCCCAAAGGTTCTACTTGGCACAAACACTAAACAAAACACAAAACCACATCTAAACAGAAGCTAGATGCAAAATTTATTCCCTAACAGCAGCAAAAACAAAAAATATCCCAACAAGCGCTATCGTTTTACGCCCCTAGCTAGGCACGATACATGATAGATCTAGCTATTGCCATCTTTGGAAGGAAATTCTTTAATTAAGCACTTGTGATTCTTAGGCACTTCTTTATCCCTATTGATAATCAAACTCTTGGGCAAGAAATCAAGAAATTCTAAAGTGTCAAAAGGGTCCCTTGCAAAAGTAAGAAAATTAGGGTAAACACTTATGGATTTGAGATCTGCAATTCCTTTACTAGATGTCTCACCCTTGTCTTTAGGGACATACATGAACTTGGATAATTTAGTGGTAGAAGTATTTGGAGTAGTTTTTATAGCATAAAGAGCATAACCCACATTAGTAATAATATCCTCAAGCTTATTGATTCTAGTAGAATCCTGATCTAGCTTTTCTTTAACTATGGGTTCCTTTTCCTTAAGATTTTTCAGAACAACTCCTACCTTGGATCCATATTGGGTGATTTCATTATGGGTTTTTCTATCCAAGTTTTCTACCAGTTCTACCGTAGCAACTTTGTTTTCAATGATTTCTAACCTTTGCATAACATGCTCCAAAGTTAAAACGGTCCCATTAACCATAAGAGGTGCTGAGCCAAATAATTTAGTCATTGCATTATAAGAATCAAAATTATGGCTACCCAAGAAATTTCCTCCAGTAATGGTATCTAAGATAAATCTATTCCATGGGGTTATGCCAACATAAAAATTGCGAAGAAGCACGGAAGTGGAAAGCTTCCTATTAGATCTATTTTGAGCATTGCAAATTCTATACCAGGCATCTTTTAAGTTTTCTTCCTCCCTTTGTTTAAAGTTGAGGACCTCACTCTTGGGAGTGTTGATAATGATAGGTGTGCTAGACATCATGACAAGCAAGCAACCAACACACAAGCAAACAAGGGGCAAGCGAACGATAAACACACGGCAGAAGAAGGGCAAATAAAATGGCAAGGGTGAAGTGGGGGAGAGGAAAACGAGAGGCAAAAAATATAATGCGAAGGATAAGGGTTTGTGATAGGTACTTGGTATATGACTTTTGCGTAAGCCTCCCCGGCAACGGCGCCAGAAATTCTTATGCTACTTCTCGAGCTTGCGTTGTATTCCCTCGAAGAGGAAAGGGAGATGCAGCATAGTAGCGTAAGTATTTCCCTCAGTTTTTGAGAACCAAGGTATCAATCCAGTAGGAGACCACGCGCGAGTCCCTTGCACCTTCACAAACAAATAAGAACTTTGTAGCCAACACGATAAGGGGTTGTCAATCTCTTTACGGTCACTAACGAAAGTTAGATCTGGTAGAGATGATAGTTTATATTTTTGGTATTTTTGATTATAAGAATAGAAAGTAAAAGCGCAAAAAGTAAAGTAGATGTAGATTGATATGTTGAGAATAGACCCGGGGGCCATAGTGTTCTCTAGTGGCTTCTCTCATGATAGCGATATTCTACGACGGGTAAAAAAATTACTGTCGAGCAATTGATAGAAAAGCGAATAATTATGAGACTATCTAGGCATGATCATTATATAGAGGCATCACGTCCGAGACAAGTAGACCGACTCGTGCCTGCATCTACTACTATTACTCCACACATCGACCGCTATCCAGCATGCATCTAGTGTATTGAGTTCGTAAGAACAGAGTAACGCCTTAAGCAAGATGACATGATGTAGATGGATAAACTCAAGCAATATGATATAAACCCCATCTTTTTATCCTCAATGGCAACAATACAATACGTGCCTTGCTTCCCCTACTATCACTAGGAAAGGACACCGCAAGATTGAACCCAAAGCCAAGCACTTCTCCCATTGCAAGAACTATAGATCTAGTAGGCCAAACCAAAGCAATAATTCGAAGAGACTTGCAAGGATATTATAATCATACATAAAGAGTTCAGAGAAGAACCAAATATTTATCATAGATGATCTTGATCATAAACCCACAATTCATCGGATCTCGACAAACACACCGCCAAAAGAGATTACATCGAATAGATCTCCTCGAAGACCGAGGAGAACTTTGTATTGAGATCCAAAGAGAGAAAAGAAGCCATCTAGATACTAGCTATGGACCCGAAGGTCTATGGTAAACTACTGACAACTCATGGTGAGGCGATGATGATGATGTAGAAGCACTCCGTGGTAGATCGCCCCTCCGGCAGAGCTCTGGAACAGGCCTCAAGATGGGATCTCACGGGAACAGAAGGTTACGGCTGTGGAACTAGGGTTTTCTATGTTGCTCTGATGGTTTCGGGGTACGTAGGCTTATATAGGAGGAAGGAGGGCACCGGGGGCCTTACGTGGGACCCACGAGGCAGGGGGGCGCCCCCACCCTCGTGGGCACCACGTGGCCCCTACTCCGTGGTTCACAAGTCTCCCGTGTGTGATTTTCTCCAAAAATATTTCTCCCAAAGGTTTCATTCCGTTTGGACTCCGTTTGATATTCCTTTTCTACAAAACCCTCAAACAGGCAAAAAGCAGCAATCTGGACTGGGCCTTTGGGTTAGTAGGTTAGTCCCACAAATAATATAAAACTGTATGACAAAGCCCATTAAACATTCAAAACATCATAAATAATAGCAAGGAACAATAAAAAATTATAGATACGTTGGAGATGTATCACTGGCACTCGCGCGCATCCACTCGTGGCAGCGGCTGGAGCTAGGGTGGCCGGAGCTCGCCGGAACAAAGCTCGCGGCGCCGTCCGGAGTTCGGCCAACCTCTTAGGTGGCGTTGTGGTGCATGGCAGGTCGAGCGGTAGGGTGCTACGTGCCCCTGAAGACGTGTTGAGCATGGTGAAAAGCTCAGAATCGAGCTACAGTGGTTGCAACGACGGCGGCGACATGGTCGGTGGCGGTGAGGTTTCGGCTCCGGTGGTGGAGCTAGCTAGGATGCACGAACAGCAAAGGAAAGAGAGGGGGAGGACTCAGCAACTCACAGGGAGGACGGTGGGAGGTTCAGCGGGCTCGGGGAAGGCTTGACGGCGTCGGAATCCCAGCGGTGATCTCCTGTGGCCGATGCGTCGAGGCTCTCCGGTCACGTGAGCCGACGGAGAGGATGAGGGAGGCACGGCGGAGCTTGGGGGCGCGTTGGGGAGGCAAGGGTGTGGCGGTGGACGCAGCTACGGCAGCGGCGCGCTCACGGACGCGTCGGCCATGGCTCTGGAGAGACGAGGGAGGGAGCAAGGGGGTGAGTGAGAAGTCAGTTCGATCCAGACGGCAGTGGGGTGCTACTTCTCGAGCTTGCGTTGTATTCCCTCGAAGAGGAAAGGGAGATGCAGCACAGTAGCGTAACTATTTCCCTCTGTTTTTGAGAACCAAGGTATCAATCCAGTAGGAGACCACGCGCGAGTCCCTCGCACCTGCACAAACAAATAAGAACTTCAAAGCCAACGCGATAGGGGTTGTCAATCCCATTACGGTCACTTACAAAACTGAGATCTGATAGAGATGATAGTTTATATTTTTGGTATTTTTTATTATAAGAATAGAAAGTAAAAGCGGAAAAGGTAAAGTAGATGTAGATTGATATGTTGAGAATAGACTCGGGGGCCATAGTGTTCTCTAGTGGCTTCTCTCATGATAGCGATATTCTACGGCGGGTAAACAAATTACTGTTA
Source organism: Secale cereale (assembly GCA_902687465.1). Taxonomy (NCBI): domain Eukaryota; kingdom Viridiplantae; phylum Streptophyta; class Magnoliopsida; order Poales; family Poaceae; genus Secale; species Secale cereale. The sequence goes on along the minus strand of LR738710.1, from coordinate 80,269,269 downwards.
AGCAATTGATAGAAAAGCGAATAATTATGAGACTATCTAGGCATGATCATTATATATAGGCATCACGTTCGAGACAAGTAGACCGACTCCTGCCTGCATCTACTACTATTACTCCACACATAGACCGCTATCCAGCATGCATCTAGTGTATTGAGTTCATAAGAACAGAGTAATGCCTTAAGCAAGATGACATGATGTAGAGGGATAAACCCAAGCAATATGATATAAACCCCATCTTTTTATCCTCGATGGCAACAATACAATATGTGCCTTGCTGCCCCTACTATCACTGGGAAAGGACACCGCAAGATTGAACCCAAAGCCAAGCACTTCTCCCATTGCAAGAACTATAGATCTAGTAGGCCAAACCAAACCAATAATTTGAAGAGACTTGCAAGGATATTATGAGCACACATAAAGAGTTCAGAGAAGAACCATATATTTCTCATAGATAATCTTGATCATAAACCCACAATTCATCGGATCTCGACAAACACACCACAAAAAGAGATTACATCGAATAGATCTCCTCGAAGACCGAGGAGAACTTTGTATTGAGATCCAAAGAGAGAGAAGAAGCCATCTAGATACTAGCTATGGACCCGAAGGTCTGTGGTAAACTACTCACAACTCATGGTGAGGCGATGATGATGATGTAGAAGCACTCCGTGGTAGATCCCCCCTCCGGCGGAGCTCCGGAACAGGCCCCAAGATGGGATCTCACGGGAACAGAAGGTTACGGCGGTGCAACTAGGGTTTTCTTTGTTCCTCTGATGGTTTCGGGGTACGTAGGCTTATATAGGAGGAAGGAGGGCAACGGGGACCTCACAAGGGGTCCACGAGGCAGGGGCGCGCCCTAGGGGGGCTCCACCCACCCTCGTGGGCACCCCGTGGCCCCTACACCATGGTTCTCAAGTCTCCCGTGCGTGATTTTCTACAAAAATATCTCTCCCCGAAGGTTTAATTCCGTATGGACTCCGTTTGATATTCCTTTTCTGCAAAACCCTGAAACAGGCAAAAAACAGCAATCTGGACTGGGCCTTTGGGTTAGTAGGTTAGTCCCAAAAATAATATAAAATTGTATGACAAAGCCCATTAAACATCCAAAACATCATAAATAATAGCATGGAACAATAAAAAATTATAGATACGTTGGAGACGTATCAAGCATCCCCAAGCTTAATTCATGCTCATCCTCGAGTAGGTAAATGCTAAAAACAGAATTTTTTATGTGGAATGCTAAACAACATAGTTTTTCAATGTAATTCTCTTAATTGTGGCATGAATGTTCAGATCTGAAAGATTCAAGACAAAAGTCTATATTGACATAAAAAATACCTCAAGCATACTAACAAAGCAATCATGTCTTCTCAAAATACTATGGCTAAAGAAAGTTATCCCTACAAAATCATATAGTCTGGCAATGCTCCCTCTTCGTCACACAAAATATTCATATCATGCACAACCCCGATTTCGGCGAAGCACTTGTTTTCATACTATATTCTTTCAAACCTTTCAACTTTCACGCAATACATGAGTGTGAGCCATGGACATAGCACTATGGGTGGAATAGAGAGGTGGTTGTGGAGACGACAAAAATAAGGGATATAGTCTCACATCGACTAGGCGTATCAACGGGCAATGGGGATGCCCATCAATAGAAATCAATGTGAGTGAGTAGGGATTGCCATGCAATGGATGCACTAGAGCGAAAGATGTATGAAAGCTCAACAAAAGAAACTAGTGGGTGTGCATCCAACTTGCTTGCTCACGAAGACCTAGGGCATTTCAGGAAGCCCATCGTTGGAATATACAAGCCAAGTTCTATAATGAAAATTCCCACTAGTATATGAAAGTGACTAAGCATGAGACTCTCTATCATGAAGAACATGGTGCTACTTTGAAGCACAAGTGTGGAAAAAGATAGTAGCAATTGTCCCTTTTTCTTGGGCTTTTCTTTGTTTCTTTGGCCTTTCCTTTTTTTTTCTTTTTTTTATTATGGAGGGGCTTTATTGATTTATCCTTTCCTCACATGGGACAATGCTCTAATAATGATGATCATCACACTTTCATTGAATTACAACTCGATATTACAACTCGATACAACAACAAAGTATGACTCTATATGAATGCCTCCGGCGGTGTAACGGGATGTGCAATGAATCAAGAGTGACATGTATGAAAAATTATCCATGGTGGCTTTGCCACAAATACGATGTCAACTACATGATCATGCATGGCAATATGACAATATGAAGCGTGTCATATGAACGGAACGGTGGAAAGTTGCATGGCAATATATCTCGGAATGGCTATGGAAATACCATGATAGGTAGGCATGGTGGCTGTTTTGAGGAATAATATGGTGGCTGTTTTGAGGAATGATATATAGTGGGTGTATGGTACCGGCGAAAGTTGCGCGATACAAGAGAGGCTAGCAATGGTGGAAGGGTGAGAGTGCGTATAATCCATGGACTCAACATTAGTCATAAAGAACTCATATATTTAGTGCAAACATTTACGAGTCATCAAAACAAAGCAATAAACGCATGCTCCTAGGGGGGAGGTTGGTAGGAGTTAACCATCGCGCGCCCCCGACCTCCACACAAAGGTTGACACTTTACAAATACCTCATGCTCTAACTTCGTCACATAGCGGTTCACCGTACATGCATGCTAAGGGAATCACTAACCTTAACACAAGTATTTATCAATTTCATAATAACTCCACTAGCATGACTCTAATATCACTATCCTCATATCTCAAAACATTTATCAAGCATCCAACTTCTCGTCATATTCAATGCACTTAGTATGAATTTTTTTACTACATTGATATTGGATGTCTATCATGTGAAGACTAATTTTATAGCCTAAACACATTACCATGCTGTTTTAATAGACTCTAAAATGGATATAAGTGAAGCATGAGAGTTCAATAATTCCTTCAAAATATAATCACCACCGTTCTCTAAAAGATACAAGTGAAGCACTAGAGCAAGAACTATTCAACTCAAAAGATATAAGTGAAGCACATAGAGTGTTCTAACAATTCCTAGGCCATATTTAACTCTCTCAAATAGGTGTGTCCGGCAAGGATAATTGTGGAAAACTAACAAGCAAAGAATCAAATAATACGTGATGCTCCAAGCAAAACACATATCATGTGGTGAATAAAAATATAGCTCCGAGTATAGTTACCGATAGATGAAGACGAAAGAGGGGACGCCTTCCCGGGGCATCCCCAAGCTTAGGCTTTTGGTTGTCCTTGAATTTTACCTTGGGTTGCCATGGGCATCCCCAAGCTTAGGCTCTTGCCACTCTTTGTTCCATAGTCCATCAAAGCAATACTCAAAACTTGAAAACTTCACAACACAAAACTTAGACAAAAATCTCGTGAGCTCCGTTAGTATAAGAAAGCAAACCACTACTCAAAGGTATTGCAATGAATTCATTATTTGTTTAAATTGGTCTTAAACCTACTTTATGCCAACTTCTCTATGGTTCATACCTCCCAATATTACTCATAGATGCATTGAAATAAGCAAACAACACATGAAAAACAGAATTTGTAAAAAACAGAACAGTCTGTAGTAATCTGCAGGTTTCGCATACTTCTGTAACTCCAAAAAATTCAAACTAAATTGGTAAACGTGAGGAATTTGTGTATTAATCATCTGCAAAAAGAATCAACTAAATAGCACGCTCCAGTAAAATCTGATGACCATTCTAGCGAGCGCTGACGATTCTGTTTTTTTCACAGCAAGATCACATAAACTTCACACAAGTCTTCCCAAAGGTTCTACTAGGCACAAACACTAAACAAAACACAAAACCACATCTAAACAGAAGCTAGTTGCAATATTTATTCCTAAACAGAAGCAAAAACAAAAAATATAAAGTTGGGTTGCCTCCCAACAAGCTCTTGCTTTATAGCCTTTAAGATCGGCTTGAGATTTCAATGATGCTCACATGAAAGATAAGAATTGAAGAACAAAGAGAGCATCAAATAGCATGTGAAAATCACATCTAAGTCTAACATGCTTCCTATGCATAGGCATCTTATAGGAAAAAAATACCAAGACAAGCTAGATCTAGCATATGCAAGGAAGGAGAAAGAAACAATAGCAATCTCAACATAACGAGAGGTAATTTAGTAACATGAAAATTTCTACAACCATATTTCCATCTCTCATAATAATTGCATGTAGGGTCATGATCAAATTCAACAAAGTAGCTATCACATAACATATTATCAACACGATCCACATGCATGCAAAGTTGACACTCTTCCAAACCCACTTTCAATATTATTGCAAACATTATTATCAATCTCATATTCATCATGGGGCTTCAATAAATTTCCAAGATCATAAGAAGAATCACCCCAATCATGATCATTGCAACAAGTAGTGGACATAGCAATACTAGCATCCCCAAGCTTAGGGTTTTGCATACCATTAACACAATTTACATTAATAGAATTTATAATAACATCATTGCAATCATGCCTTTCATTCAAGGAGCTATCATGAATCACTTTATAATTTTCTTTCAGTACTTCATCACAATTTTCAGATTCATAGATTTCGAGCAAAACCTCATAAAAATAATCTAGTGCACGCAGCTCACTAGCAATAGGTTCAACATAATGGGATTTCTTAAAGTGATTAGCAAGTGGATGAGGATCCATACTTTAGCAAGCGAAGATGCAAGCTAGTTGAGGGCACATAGCACACAAGCAAACAAGAGACAAGCGGATGGTAAACACACAGCAAAAAGAAGGGAAAATAAAACGGCAAGGGTGAAGTGGAGGAGAGGAAAACGAGAGGCAAAAAATGTAATGCGAAGGATAAGGGTTTGTGATAGGTACTTGGTATATGACTTTTGCGTAAGCCTCCCCGGCAACGGCGCCAAATATTCTTCTTGCTACTTCTCGAGCTTGCCTTGTATTACCTCGAAGAGGAAAGGGAGATGAAGCACAGTAGCGTAAGCATTTCCCTCAGTTTTTTAGAACCATGGTATCAATCCAGTAGGAGACCACACGCGAGTCCCTCGCACCTGCACAAACAAAAAAGAACTTCGCAGCCAACGCGATAAGGGGTTGTCAATCCCTTTACGGTCACTTACGAAAGTGAGATCTGATAGAGATGATAGTTTATATTTTTGGTATTTTTTATTATAAGAACAGAAAGTTAAAGCAGAAAAAGTAAAGTAGATGTAGATTGATATGTTGAGAATAGACCCGGGGGCCACAGTGTTCTCTAGTGGCTTCTCTCATGATAGTGATATTCTATGGCGGGTAAACAAATTACTTTTGAGCAATTGATAGAAAAGCAAATAATTATGAGACTATCTAGGCATGATCATTATATATAGGCATCACGTCCGAGACAAGTAGACCGACTCCTGCATGCATCTACTACTATTACTCCACACATCGACCGCTATCCAGCATGCATCTAGTGTATTGAGTTCATAAGAACAGAGTAACGCCTTAAGCAAGATGACATGATGTAGAGGGATAAACTCAAGCAATATGATATAAACCCCATCTTTTTATCCTCGATGGCAACAATACAATATGTGCCTTGCTGCCCCTACTGTCACTGGGAAAGGACACCGCAAGATTGAACCCAAAGCCAAGCACTTTTCCCATTGCAAGAGCTATAGATCTAGTAGGCCAAACCAAACCAATAATTCGAAGAGACTTGCAAGGATATTATGAGCACACATAAAGAGTTTAGAGAAGAACCAAATATTTCTCATAGATAATCTTGATCATAAACCCACAATTCATCGGATCTCGACAAACACACCGCAAAAAGAGATTACATCGAATTGATCTCCTGGAAGACCGAGGAGAACTTTGTATTGAGATCCAAAGAGAGAGAAGAAGCCATCTAGATACTAGCTATGGATCCGAAGGTCTATGGTAAACTACTCACAACTCATGGTGAGGCGATGATGATGATGTAGAAGCACTTCGTGGTAGATCCCCCCTCCGGCGGAGCTTCGGAACAGGCCCCAAGATGGGATCTCACGGGAACATAAGGTTACGGCGGTGGAAGGGTTTTCTCTGTTCCTCTGATGGTTTCGGGGTACGTAGGCTTATATAGGAGGAAGGAGGGCACCAGGGGCCTCACGAGGGGTCCACGAGGGAGGGGGCGCCCCC